>CM053029.1:269363975-269963975 GCA_028564925.1 Lithobates sylvaticus
CAAAGGGCACATTTGAAGACTGTGGTGGCCATTAAATATAAATGGCAACGCAGGAATTTAGTTTATAAATCTCATGAATGAACAATAACGAACACCTCAGAGACAATCATGGAAATATGGCACTTATCTATAGAATGTATTTAGAAAGGATTATAGTATTTGAAAAATGATAGGGACAGTGTAAGAAAACAATGTGCCTAATGATGAGAACAGTGTGAATAAACACTGTGCTCATATGTTACAGTATTTAAAGACTGTAGTGCACCAGCTGTACTTTAAATGAATCCCCTTTGTGCATATTAGTTGTGCATTTAGAAGCTATTTAGAGTAATTAATTAAGCATAACCAATTTTTGCATAATGGGATAAGATTGATGAACAGTATGGCTATAAAAATGCCTGTAGATTTAACTCGGTATTAAGGCCAAGTGGAACTAAAGATTTTAAACGGTACACCCACCATTTTTCTTTCTGAAGGAGTATCTTATCGAAGTCACCGCGTCTTGGTGGTAGCTTTAAAAGATAGATTCCTTTGACAAGCAGGCCTGTTGTATCGCCTCCATGATGGGTAAAGAAATGCTTAGCAAGAGGTTTCTCAGGTATTTTACCCTTTTCACGTATTTCCCTTAAATGCTCACCTATTCCCCCAAGGCCATAAGCATACCACCCCTGGCTTATGAGTATTTAATTTCCCTATTTTCAATAAGCATCTGGTCGCATGCAGAGCAATTAACCCTAAAAGATATAGTCTAACATCAAAAGATCCTAAGGCTTTTTATATAATTGTGCAGATAAAACACATCCTCAAAAGTCACCCTTCCCCTTACACTAATGTTAAAGCAATCCGGACATACTAAAACTCCACAGTATCCTCAAAAAAAGGGCTCTCATGGTTCTACAAATACCTAAACGATTATCCCCCTGAAAACAAACCACTCCAGATTACTAGATGGGAAAAATAATTACAAACAGAACACTCAGAGCTTGGAATAAGGCACTTTCCATGACTGAGTTCTATTCATTGTTCCGCACACTGGGAAAACATCATCAAAACTGTTTATCGGTGGTATATAAACTAATACAAATGTTTCCAGACACCTCTATTCTATGTTGGCGTCAATGCGGGCATATAGGAGACACATACCATATACTATGGTCATGTAAAAGTTTAAACCGTTTTTGGAAATCTGTGTTCAGCCTAATCTCACAGATGACTGGGATTCTTACATCCCCCCAACCCACACTAGATTTTCTCTTTGGTTTACAATTAGAATGTTTACCCAAACATTACTCAACTATAGTATCACACATATTGATTGTAGTCCAAATGACGATAAGTAAATGGAAGCAGACATCAGCCCCAAACTTAGCAGAAGTCATAGCGTTAATGTACATTGACTGTGTTAAAAGCAAATAGTTGGTCTCAACCAATCCCTACACACATTTGATCAGAGATGGAAGGCATGGATCACTGTCTACAAACTAGACCATATCTGACGAGGTCAAAGAGGTTAAACACACCCCCCTATGGAACACCTAGCTGTAAGATCCTAATGATCACTGCATAAGTCTGTTTTTTAGGACTAAACGATTATTTTTATAATTAATAACCTTAAAAAAAAAATGTGGTGTAGAATTTAGTTAATATGTAAAGTTTAAAAAAAGGAGATATACTGTATACCCTATTAGAGGAGATATACTGTATAGGGATGGGCCCGGTGTTCGATTCGAACCCACGTTCGAATCGGACATCGGGCGTTCGACCGCTCGTCGAGCCCAGAACTATTTGGGCCGTTCGCATCAAATTCGTGTGATGCGAACGGCCCACAATGCACTGCGCCAGTCGCAGTGCATTGCTGGCTGATGATTGGCCAAGCATGCACTGCATGCTTGGCCAATCATAGAGCCAGCGGCGAGGAGAGCAATAATTGGCCACAGGCAGGATGCCTGTGGCCAATTATAGCTCAGGGGGTTTAGTACACGCCCCACACTATACAAGGCCGCCGCGCCGGCGGCCTAGTGTAGTGTGTTCCGGCGTTAGTGAGTGACTGTCAGTCACATTATCTGCTGTGATTCATTCTGCATTGCTGACAGCATTCTGCTGAGTGCACTGCTGCTGACAGTATCTGCTGTGTTATTCATTCTGCTGAGTGCACTGCTGCTGACATCTGCTGAGTTATTCTGCTGAGTGGTGAAATTATCTGCTGTGATTCTGGGGATTAGTCTAGTGTGTGCGCGCTGTTAGTAAAGCATTGCAGTATCACATTAAACCACCTTTACCCTTCTGGCCTGTTGTCATCTAAGGCAGCTAGCCATCGCAGGAGTTAGCGTGTGTGCTGTGTGAGTATAGCACAGCACACAATAAACCACCTCAGCCTCTATCTGCCCTAAGGCCCTGTTGTTGTCGTCATCTAAGGCAGCCAGCCAGGCATTTGCAGGAGTTAGCGTGTGTGTGTGTGCTGTGTGAGTATAGCACAGCACACTAAACCACCTCAGCCTCTATCTGCCCTAAGACCCTGTTGTCATCTAAGGCAGCCAGGAATTTCCAGGAGTTAGCGTGTGTGTGCTGTGTGAGTATAGCACAGCACACAATAAACCACCTCAGCCTCTATCTGCCCTAAGGCCCTGTTGTCATCTAAGGCAGCCAGCCATTTTCAGGAGTTAGTGTGTGTGTGTGTGTGTGTGTGTGTGTGTGTGTGTGTGTGTGTGTGTGTGTGTGTGTGTGTGTTGTGTGTGTATAGCACAGCACACAATAAACCACCTCAGCCTCTATCTGCCCTAAGGCCCTGTTGTCATCAAAGACAGCCATCTGCAGGAGTTAGTGTGTGTGCTGTGTGACTCCAGCACAATATACACTACCCACTACAATGCCTGGAAGACCGACAAGGAGAGGCAGACAGTCCAGAGGCAAGAAAACAGGGCAAGCAGGCTCTGTGTCTAGAGACAACAGTGCTGGTCGTGGACGTGGTGCATCGCCATCAGCACATGGCCATGGGACACGCTTGTCCTTTTCGGCAGCTGGACATGTTGAGCCGCATCATGCCGAAGGCTTGGTAGAGTGGATGACCAAGCCCTCCTCATCCTCTCTCACCCAGGCTCAGGGTACTGGCAAAGCAGCTGCCAACGCGTACTCAATGGCATCATCAGGCACCCCTTCCCTAGACCCACCATGTCCTCCTGAGGAGTCCCCCGAACTGTTTGAGCACAGTGTTGGGTACATGCTCCAGGAGGATGCCCAGCGTTTTGAAGGCTCGGATGATGATACCAAGCTAGAGGAAGGCAGTAGCGTGAGCGCAGACAGGGGATTGCTCAAGGAAAGCAATCTGGCAGTCATGTTCCACCAGCTGCAGCTTACTGCCAGGTTTGCTCCAGTGGTGAAGAGGGAGGGGATGATGAGGTCACTGATTCCACGTAGGTGCCTGAAGGGAGAGAGGAGGAGGAGGAGGCGGCACATCTCCAACGAGGCAGGATGCCCTTCGGGGGCCAGCTTGAGGCCAGCACACCAACTCCGCCTGTGCAGGGCGCTGCCTCTGCACGTTATTACAAAAGTTCTTTGGTGTGGGCCTTTTTTGAGACGAGTGCATCAGATCGCACCACTGCTATTTGAAACCTATGTCTCAAGCATATCTCGCGTGGCCAAAACATCAGCCGCTTGGGCACCACAAGCATGACCAGACATATGTCGACCTGCCATGCAGCTCGTTGGCAAGCGCACATTAAAAGCGGAAGTAAACCCATCGATTTAACAGTTTAAAAAAAAAAAGGCATGCCGGGAATGCTAACTGCACATTGGCTGTGCTCTCAACCAGTCAAACCATCCAATGGCTGGTGTCATAACGGATCACATGTGCAGCACCGTGGCAGTTGAAGATTAAACAGAGGCAAAGATTGCAGCTTCCTTGGCTGAAAACGATAGGGGGGTTTACTTCCACTTTAACCACCTGAGATCCAGGCCAATTCTGACATTTCTCTCCTACATGTAAAATTCCAAATTTTTTTGCTAGAAAATTACATAGAACCCCCAAACATTATATATTTTTTTTTAGCAAAGACCCTAAAGAATACAATGGCGGTCGTTGCAACTTTTTATCTCGCACGGTATTTGCGCAGCAATTTTTCGAACGCGTTTTTTTCAGAAAAAAAACAGTTTCCTGCTTTAAAAAAAAACAAAACAGTAAAGTTAGCCCAATTTTTTTGCATAATGTGAAAGATGAAGATACGCAGAGTAAATAGATACCCAACATGTCACGCTTCAAAATTGCATGCGCTTGTGGAATGGCGCCAAACTTTGGTATTTAAAAATCCCCATAGTCGACGCTTTAACATTTTTTACTGGTTACATATTTTGAGTTACAGAGGAGGTCTAGGGCTAGAATTATTGCTCTCGCTCTAACGTTCGCGGCGATACCTCACATGTGTGGTTTGAACACCGTTTTCATATGTGGGCGGGACTTACGTATGCGTTCGCTTCTGCGTACGAGCTCGCGGGGACAGCGCGCTTTAAATTTTTTTTTATTTTTTTTTATTGTTCATTTTACTTTATTTTTTTAGTTCAACAACTTTAAAAAAAAAAAAAAAAATATTTGATTACTTTTATTCCTATTACAAGGAATGTAAACATCCCTTGTAATAGGAATATTACATGATCGGACCTATTTACATTGAGATATGGGGTCAATAAGACCCCACATCTCACCTCTAGGCTGGGAAGCCTAAAATAAAAAAAAAAAAAAAAAAAACGATCACCGCTTCCCAGCGGAGGCGGCGCCGTTTTTTGAATGCAGAGGCCGGGCGTGACGTCATAACATCGCGCCCGGCCTCCGAACGATCATAGAGACTCCGGCGACCATCTGGTCCGCCGGAAATCTCTATGATCATCATCCGGTGCCGGCGGATCCCGAGTCCGACTCACCGATGGAAGCGGTGAGTCGGTAGAAGCACCGGAGGGCGGCGGGAGGGGGGGGGGGGGGCGTCCCCTCCCGCCGCCCGCAAGAACGATCAAGTGGCGGAACAGCCGCTATGATCGTTCTTATGGTGCAGGGAATCGCCGGCTGAAACCGGCAATATCTGAATGATGTCTGTAGCTACAGGCATCATTCAGATATACCCCTGAGACCAAAAAGACGTCATATGACGTACTCTGGGTCTCAGGTGGTTAAAGACCCACACCAAAGAACAAAGCGGACCTCTCCTTGCTCCTCATCAGCTGGGATCTCCAACCCCACTATACCTTCAGTCCTCTCTGAAAGCTGCACTGAGAGGAATGAAGGTGTAGAATTAGGTGTGTCACAGCCAAGTACTTGCGGGCACTCTGCTAGCAGTACACCGACGTCCGATTCTACCAGGCAAATTTCCCTGCCCCAGCTGCTGGACCGTCAAAAGAAGTTTACTCCCAGCCATCCACATGCCCAGCGGTTGAATGCTAGCTCGGCTAAATTGCTAGCACTTCAACTGGTGCCTTTTCAGTTGGTAGACTCGGCCCCCTTCCGTGTGTTTGTTCAATGTGCGGTTCCTCAGTGGCAGGTTCCCAAACGCCACTTTTACTCACAGAAGGCGATTCGGGCTCTCTACCGGCATGTGGAAGGCAATGTCCATGCCTCTCTGGACAGGGTGGTGAGCGGTAAAGTGCATATTACCGCTGACTCATGGTCCAGCAGGCATGGACAGGGACGACTTTCACGGCCGCTGGGAAGGATGCCTCTTCTTCCTCCATGGCCTCTTCGAGTGCTCTGTCCTCTGAACCAGCAGTGCTCCGTAGGCGTCCAAGGGACTACGCAAGTACGCAGGCAAAAAGATGCCATGCCGTGCTTGCGCTGGTGTGTTTGGGGGACAGGAGCCACACTGGGGCAGAGGTTCTGTCAGCTCTGCAGGGGCAGGCCGAGAGGTGGTTGACGCCACACCAGCTCAAGCCAGGAATGGTGGTTTGTGACAATGGCACCAACCTCCTCTCCACCCTGCGACAGGGACAGCTGACCCATGTGCCCTGTATGGCTCACGTCCTTAACCTGGTGGTGCAGCGGTTCTTGGGCAGGTACCCAGGCTTACAGGATGTCCTGGGGCAGGCCAGGAAAGTCTGTGTGCATTTCCGCCGATCATAATGCCAGTGCTCGGCTGGCTGAGCTGCAAAAGGAGTTGAACCTGCCCAAGAACCGCCTTATATGTGACATGCCCACCAGGTGGAACTCAACATTAGCCATGCTGCAGCGACTGCACACGCAGCAGAGGGCCATCAATGAGCACCTGTGCGACTACGGCACCAGGGCAGGGTCAGGGGAGCTTGGATTTTTTTCCCCATGCCAGTGGAGCATGATCAGGGATGCATGCACTGTCCTGTCACCATTTGAGGAGGCCACGAGGATGGTGAGCAGTGACAGTGCATGCATCAGTGACACTGTACCTCTTGTCCACCTGTTGGAGCATACGCTGCGTGGGATAATGGACAGGGCACTTGAGGCAGAACAGAGGCAGGAAGAGGAGGACTTCCTTGCCTCTCAAGGCCCCCTTTATCCAGACAGTGTTCCTTCTCTCCCACCCATCACACAGGAAGAGGAGGAGGAGGATTGTGTCAGCATGGAGGTGAAGCCTGGCACTCAGCATCAGCAGCAGCAGTCTTTTAGGGATGATTTACAGTCCCAACAAACCAGTGGACTTGTACGTGGCTGGGAGGAGGTGGCTGCGGATCATGTCGTCCTCAGTGACCCAGAAGACTCCGGACCGAATGCCTCAGCTAACCTACGTTGCATGGCCTCCCTGATCCTGCAAAGCCTGCAGAAGGATCCTCGTATTCTTCGGATCAAGGAGAGGGACCATTACTGGCTGGCCACTCTCCTTGATCCATGGTACAAGGGTAAGGTTGCGGACCTTATCTTGCCGTCGCAGAGGAAGCAGAGGATGAGACATCTCCGGGAGGCCTTGCAGAAAGGTCTGTGCAACGCGTTCCCAGAGACTGGGAGGTTACAACCTCCTGGTCCTGGACGACGAGTTGCTGAGGCTTCGGTCAGTAGCAGAAGGAGCGGTGGGGAAGGTGGACGTCTGACCGATGCGTTCAGACAATTTTTTAGTCCGCAGCCCCAAGGTATGATCGGTTCCAGCAACCATTGCCAGCGTCTGATATACATGGTGCAGGAATACCTAGGGGCAAGGTCAGACTTGGACACCTTTCCCACCGAAAATCCTCTGGCTTACTGGGTCTTGAGGATGGATCACTGGCCAGAGCTTGCACAGTATGCAATTGAGCTACTGGCCTGTCCTGCATCCAGCGTTCTTTCCGAACGCACATTCAGTGCTGCTGGAGGCTTTGTCACCGATCACAGGGTGCGCCTGTCCACTGACTCGGTTGATCGACTGACCTTCATAAAGATGAATCAGTCTTGGATCACCACCAGCTACCAGGCACCTGAAGCTGATATAACTGAATAATTTATAATGTCACATCCCTTCAAGACTGCCTATGCTGATGCTGAGTGACTGTCCTGTTATGTTGACTGACTATCCTCTTCCTCCTCAATGATCCTGATGATAGCTTGGAAGAACATTTTTGTTTCTGGGTGCCACCACCAGTGGCTAAAGGCACAATTTTTCAGCCCGTTTAACAGGGGCGTGTAATTACAATTTTTTTTAAGCAATGCTTCGTAACACGTCTGACTGCTGTGCTCCAAGTACGGTATCTGTGAGGGGTTGCAGTGTTGTGGCACCAGTGTCTAAGGCCCAATTTTTCAGCCCCTGTTTAACAGGGGTGTGTAATTACAATTCCTGATCTAATAATTCACAGCAGGGCCCATTCCTGTGCCCACCAAGAGTAACTGTGAGGGCTTACAGTGTTGTGGCAACACCGTCCACCACCAAAGGCCCAATTTTTCTGGCCCTGTTCAACAGGTGCATGCAATTACAAATTTGGATCTAATAGATCACAGCAAGGCCCATTCCTGTGCCCACCAAGAGTAACTGTGAGGGCTTACAGTGTTGTGGCAACACCGTCCACCACCAAAGGCCCAATTTTTCTGGCCCTGTTCAACAGGTGCATGCAATTACAAATTTGGATCTAATAGATCACAGCAAGGCCCATTCCTGTGCCCACCAAGAGTAACTGTGAGGGCTTACAGTGTTGTGGCAACACCAACATCTAACGGGGAAAACTTCTGCAGAGTATATACGGCAGGCCCCTACTTTCAAACATCCAACTTACAAACGACTCCTACTTGCAAACAGAAGGAGAAAACAGGAAGTGAGAGGAAATCTACCCCTAGGAAGGGAAATTCTATCCTGTTAGATTTAATTTGGGAAAAAGGTATCTCCTATCTACTGATGCTTTATCAGCAATCCTTGTTTCAATAAAAACCCCACTTTTCCAAAAACATTTGTCATTGGGACGGAAAGTGAGGTGAGATGTTCTAAACAGGTGCACAGACAGCAAAACAAATGTTACAGGGGTGATAACCCTCCCCTATGTTCTCCAAAAAGATTAAAGATAGATTTTTTTGGATGGAGCTACACTTAAAAATGTACCTGTTCAAAATTACAAACAGATTCTACTTAAGAACAAACCTACAGTCCCTGTCTTGTTTGCACCGCCTGTATACTGCTGTTCAGAGTATATAGGGTTGTAGGTATAGGGTTTTATTTTGGGTGCAGGGTTCCCCTTAATATCCATACAAGACCCAAAGGGGCTGGGAATGGGCTGGGTGGGGGGTGGGGGGGGTGATGCCATGCCATTTTTCTCAAAGATTTTCATCCATATTGCCAGGACAAGACATGACATTAAAGCCACAAGCAGTTTTAAATGGCTTATTTTTTTCCTTTACAAATGTCATTTTTTGCAGGGACAGTTCTAAAACACGGGAAACACATGCCACTTCACAGGCATACTTTAGACACCCCCCAGCTACCATATTTAAAGGAATATTTAATTTTTTTCTTTTCACTTTATGCATCATTAAAATGACTGCTCCCGAAAAAACTTCAGTTTTTAAAACTTTTTTGCATTGACACATGTCCTCTGGGGCAGGACTCGGGTCCCCAAACCTCTTTTATGACATTAACATGCATATTGGCCATTATAATTAGCACTTTGAAATCTAAACGTTCGCGTCCATTGTAACTAATAGGGTTCGAATATCCGCGTGAACTTTCGGTCCGTTTGCAGGTTCTGGTGCGAACCGAACCCGGGGGTGTTCGGCTCATCCCTAATACTGTATACACTATTAGAAGAGACGTAATGTTTTTTGGCAAGTTTGTTGTTGGGCAGATTAAAAAAACACAAGCATTGCTTTACATGCTTTTCTGCAGCTTCTCCATTGAAGTCTATTGAACCAAAAAAAAAAGTTTTGCGTTAAAAAAAAGTCCCTGACCCGTTCCAAATACGCAGCAGCTGAAAAAAACATAGATGTGAACGTGTCACATAGGAAACCCTGTAAATGAACTGTAGTATATTTCTGCAAAAAGCACCAAAAAACACATAGATGTGAACCAGGTCTAAGACGTTTAGTAACATAATGGGGTTAAAAAAAAAAAACTAAAATGAGCCATTTATAGTACAAAAAAAAAAGCAGATAATCACTACTGTAAGGGTTTAATTTTTTTTACTGTAGAACTGTGAAAGTAATATTTACAGTAGCGATTATTTGCTCTTTTTGTACTATAAAGGGCTTGTTTTAGGTTTTTTTAACCCCATTATTTTACTGGCCGATTAATCGATTATGAAAATAGTAATCGATTAATTTCATAATCGATTAGTTGTCAATTAATCGATTAGTTGTTTCAGCCCTACTGTTTTTAGAACCCCTACTACTTATGACAAGTGGATTTGTAATGTTATATTGCCATAAAGGTATAAATGTTAACCTGTGTTTGCACTCTTCACAAAGTTAATCTAACTTTATAGACCGATATGTACCTTTATATGCAGTGTTATGTTACATGTGTTAATCAATTTTTAAAACCTTTGAATACAAAATATTTAAAAAGAAAACCGAGCGGGCGGTTGATTCAGCTGATCCTTGAAGGAAGGCGACCCCTCCACAGACGCCTTCTTTAACCAGAGACAGGAGGATCCAGGGAGGAGGTCCACTTCACTTCACTGTCCAGTTCACTTCAGCACTGCAAATGACCGCTGTGGCCAAATCTTGTGGAAAAATCTACTGAAATAAACAGGATAAGGAGAAACTGTAGTGGCACAAACTGACTTGGCAAAGCCAAAAGGGACAAACATCTTTAGCAGTCTTAGGAGTATCCTCCATCTTTAAGGTTTCCTGCACCGAGGTAACGAGTGCAGCCATCAGCGCCTTTATGCACAGCAAAGGCGACAGAGGGATTGGGGACCTTGTGACAAGGACCTAGATTATCCAGCCTGTTGCCCAGCCCAGCTGTTGATTGAAGAAAATCACAGGAAAAAAAAAAAGGGAGAAGAGAATCATGAAACAGGTCTCATGGAACCACAGGGCCTGTCGCAGAGAGGGGGTTTATTACCTACTAGTAATGGCCATAGGTGGTGCTGTGCTTATTTTTTTGGGCCTACTCTTGAAAGAGAAGCTTTAACCGCTTCCCGACCGCCCACTGTACATTTACGTCCTCAGAAGGGCACGGCTAGGCAAAAGGACTTACGGGTACGTCCCCTTTAATTGCCTAACCGTGGGGTCACGCGCTCGCGCCAGCGGCGCTCTTGCGACCCGGTTGGGAGCTCCGTGACCACGGCCGCGGGACCAGCGGACCCGATCGCCGCTGGTGTCCCGCGATCGGGTCACAGAGCTGAAGAACGGGGAGAGGTATGTGTAAACAAACCTCTCCCCGCGCTTCCTACACTGACTGTCAGTGATCTGCTGTTCCCTGTCATCGGGAACAGCCGATCAGTGACGTCAGACGTCAGCCACGCCCCCTACTGTAAAAAAAACACACAACACGTCACACTAACTCCTCCCCGCCCCCTAGTTATTAACTCCTTCACTGCCACTGTCATTTACATAGGAATCAGTGCTATTTAAATGATAATGACAATGGTCCCAAAAATGTGTCAAAAATGTCCGATGTGTCCGCCATGTCGCAGTCACAATAAAAATCGCTGATCGCCATTACTAGTAAAAAAAAAATATTAATAAAAATGCTATAAAACTATACCCTATTTTGTAAACGCTATAACTTTTGCGCAAACCAGTCAATCGCTAATTGCGATTTTTTTTACCAAAAATATGTAGAAGAATACGTATCGGCCTAAACTGAGGAAAAAAAATGTTTTTTTATACATTTTTTGGGGATATTATAGCAAAAAGTAAAAAATATAGCATTTTTTTCAAAATTGTATTTATGTTTATAGCGCAAAAAATAAAAACCGCAGGGGCGATCAATTGTTTGGGAGCCATGTCGAATGACCGCGCAATTGCCAGTTAAATCAACGCAGTGCCGAATCGCAAAAAGGGGCCTGGTCCTTTGGCTGCCAATTGGTCCGGGGCTGAAGTGGTTAAAGAGGAAGTAAACCCCCCAAACCACTTTGGCCTACAGGTAAGCCTAGATTAAGGCTTACCTGTAGGTCCAATAAATATCTCCTAAACCTACAGCAGTGATGGCTAAAAGAAACACCTCCTTGTGGGCGTGTCAACAGTGGAATGTCTCGAACAAATTCAGTTTCTGAAGCACAGAGAAAAGAAGATTCAGGTCCTAAGGAGTCGCAGGGAAGAGCTACATGGGAGAACCCCTGGACAAAAGGTATTAAAATCAAAGTGTGAGAGCCTAACATCTCTGAAGGATTGAAAGAGCAGAAACCTGACCCTTGATAGTGCCGAGAGCTAAACACGGATCTAGACCCAGTCGCAGAAAGGAGATGATCCTTCCCACACAAACTCCTGTTGCGGTTGCCCTGATTGACAAGTGAACCAAGGAAAGTATACCTTCCAAGTCTGGCGATAGACCTAATGGCCTGGGTTTGAGCAGCGTAGGAATCACTGATTCAGGGATTCCCCTGTCTATCAAAACCTGGGCTTCAACAGCCATGCCGTTAAAGCCAGTGGACATGGAGACAGAAGATTGACAATTTGACAGTGCCCAAGGAGCATCTGCCTGAATTTCTACTAGGTTGGTGTACCACATCTGCCTAGGTGAGTCTAGAGAAACAAAGTTCACTGGAATACCGTCCATCTTGATGCTGCAAAGCATTAAGGAAGAAGTTTCAGTGGAGGCCGCGAATACCATCAATGTGTATTGATCCCATAGAGTCACCAGAGCATCCACCGCTTGCGATTTAGGATCCCTATAACCGAAGGCAAAGTTCATCTTTTTTTGCTAAACCTGGACCACCACCTGGTGTAGGGACCACTAACTCAAGTCTAGGTGCTAGTGGCTGAGGATATCCGCCTGCCAATTACACCTGTTAAGAGTGGACTGATAATTAGCACACTGATCAGCACAGCCTCATCAGATGTGCCACCACAGCTGCTAAAAGGTGCCCATAAAAAAAAAAAGAAGGATGACAGTGTCCATATCAGTGCCAATGCCCACCACAGTGCCAGCCAGTGCCCAGCAGTAAAACCTGTCAGAATATCAGCATCAGTGCTTCATGTCAGTGCCCATCAATTCCACATATCAGTGCCGCCCGCCAGTGCCCCTGTCACAGCCGCCTGCCAGTGCCCCCCATCACCTGCCCGCCAGTGCCAATAACAAAAAAAAAGGAAAAAAAGGATGACAGTGCCCATATCAGTGCCAAGGCCCACCACAGTGCCAGCCAGTGCCCAGCAGTAAAACCTGTCAGTATCTCAGCATCAGTGCCGCCTGTCAGTGCCCATCAATTCTACATATCACAGCCGCCCGTCAGCGACCATCACAGCCGCCCGTCAGCGACCATCACAGCCGCCCGTCAGCGACCATCACAGCCGCCCGTCAGCGACCATCACAGCCGCCCGCCTAATCAGTGCCTGTCAGTGAAGAACACAAAAATATATAACCGAAACCAAAAAATAAAAAATTTAAAAATGTCAGTCTTTTTTAGTTTGTTTAGCAAAAAATGAAAACTGCAGAAGAAAAAGAAAAAGAAAGCTCTATTTGTGGGAACAAAATTATAAACATTTTGTTTGGGTACAGTGTAAGCATGACCGCCCAATTGTCATTCAAAGTGCGACAGCACTTAAAAGCTAAAAATTGTCCTGGGCAGGAAGGGGTGAAAGTGCCTGGTATTGAAGTGCTTAATCATATGCAAGAATGTGCCATGAGGCATTGCGCCTCACACATTCACAAGTTCTCAGGCACTTACTGACATGTATAGACTGTGTACTGCTCTGTATGTGTGCTGCACTGTATTTCCTGATATGTAAACAAATAATGCATTCTGTATGCAGGCCAACTAATCGGCTGGCCAATTAATCAATTATGAAAATAGTTGACAACTACTTTCATTGTCGATTAATCGATTAGTTGTTTTGGCCCTCGACCCATCCCACCCTGGAAACGATCGTTTTGAACTCCTGCCATCTGACAGGAGGCTCATAACTATAAGGCGAGGACAAACCGATTTAAGGAAAAAGATTCTTTCCAAGAGCTAGCAAGGCCCTAAATTGTAATTTTGATTATTATCTAACTGCAGGTCACTTGGCTTAGCTGCAGTGGTGCTTTTTATATGGGGCCAAAATTGTTTACATGTGTGTATGTTGAGGTTGTTTTACGTTTACGTGTGTGGAGCTTTTATAAAATGTCATTGTAATTTATGTTGCAATGACAATAAAGAATTTCTCATCTTATTGCAGCCACAACCGCCAGGGAATTGTTTGGGACACAAAGAAAACCCCACAGGTAACCTTAAAACCCCTTTCACCCTGAGCTGCCCCGGGCCTCAGCACTAAAGCGGCGCTATTTTTAGCGCCGCTTTACAGTCGTTATAGCGGCGCTGTTCGGCCCCTAGCGGGCGTTTTTAACCCACGCTCGTGGCCGAAAAGGGGTTAAATCCGCCCGCAAAATGCCGCTGCAGCTGCGCGATAGCAGCGTTGCCCCATTGTTTTCAATGGGCAGGAGCGGTGTATTCACAGGTCCTACACCGCTGCAAAGAAGCTGCTGGGTTTGCAGCTAAGGCTTTTTTCAGGCGCTATGCAGATGCTATTTTAAGCGCTGTAGCACCTGAAAAATGCCTCAGTGTGAAAGGGGTTTAAGAAAAATACAAGCTGCTCTAGAAAAAGCTGGTGTGGCTGTTTTTAAAGGCACACAATATGACGATATTTGAACAAAAATGATCTGCATGGTCTAGTTGTCAGAAAAAAGCCTTCACTGGGCAATGCCACCCAAAAAAACAACTTGACATGCGACACTGGGCTTTTTTTGCAGCATTGCGCAGTAAAGGCTTGTTTCTGAAAACTAGACCATGCAACTAATTTTAATGAGTTTTATGTTCAAGTATTGTCGTATTATGCTCCTTAAAAACAACCACACAGTTTTTTTCCAGAGCAGCCTGTATTTCTACAGAGGTTACTGTTTTTTCTTTGTATCCCGAACAATTCTTCTGGCAGTTGTGGCTGCAATCTTTGTAGGTCTACCTGATTGGTATCACAAGATATTTTATTAGCAAATTTAAGACTTTGGATATCTTTTTAGATCCTTCCCCATCTTTATAAAAGTTCCATTACCTTTTTAAGCAGGTCTTTTGACAGTGCTTTCCTGCTCGCCATGGCTCCGTATCCAGCCTGCTCAGTGCATTCACATATACTGTGGTAGAGTGGCCCGAGGAAAAGAGGTCTTCTGTTTCAGCTGAAACATGGTTCTCTCTTTTCCTTCAGTGTAACACCCCCCCAATTATAAAGCACCTCCCTAGGACATTCTTAAACCCTTGATCGCCCCTAGTGTTAACCCCTTCCCTATCAGTGTCATTTATTTAGGGATCAGTGCATTTTTTTTCTTTTTTTAGCACTGATCACTGTATTGGTGTCACTGGTCCCCATAAAGTGTCTCTTAGGGTAAGATTTGTTCGCCACAATGTCGCAGTCTCGCTAAAAATCACTGATCGCCGCCATTACTAGTAAAAAAATAAAAATGCCATAAATCTAACCCACAGTTTGTAGACGTGATAATTTTTGCGCAAACCAATCAATAAACGCTTATTGGGAATTTTTTTGACCAAAAATATGTAGCAGAATACACATTGGCCTAAACCAATGAAGAAACAATATTTTTGTTATTGGGAATGTTTTATAGCAGAAAGTAAGGAATATTGTTATTCTAAATCATCTTTTTTGTTTATAGCGCAAAAAAAAAAGCCACAGAGGTGAACACCAAAAGAAAGCGCTATTTGTGGGAAAAAAAGGGCAATTTTATTTGGTTACAGTGTCGCACAAAAGGCAAAATTGTCAGTTAAAAGCCACGCAGCGCCATATCGTAAAAATGGACTGGTCAGGAAGTGGGTAAAACCTTCCGGGGCTTAAGTGGTTAAAAAGCAACAGAAGTGGGACATTTTATTTTATTTTAATTACCATTTTAACCTGTGTGTCACCTTGTGTGTCTGTACCAAGGCCAAACATTCCAGGGTACGTAAACTTTTGATCAGGGCCATTGGGGCAAGGTCTTCTATTATGCTTAAAAATGGAGCCAAAGAACTGTGTGATAATAAATGGCTTCATATGATCACTATCCTTAAATAAGTTTTTTGGCATGATCAGCCATATTTTAAATATTGATGCCAAAATTGCATGATTTCTGCCAGGCTTTGCAAACTTAAGCACAACTGTATACTTGAAAATTAATTGCTCCTGATGTACTAACTGCCGGTCTCATTTGAGGCCCTAAAATGCCAGGACAGTACAAATACCCCTAAATGACTCCTTTATGGAAAGTAGACAGTCCAAGGTATTTAGTAAGAAGCATGGTGAGTTTTTTTGGAGCTGTAGGTTTTTGGTTGCTTTTTTTCGAATATGAAAAGGTAAATCATTTTTTATTTTTTTTTCACAAACTTGTAATTTTAACAAGTTATTTTTTGCACACAGCATAGGCACACTTGGAATTACACAGAGGAGCAAAACATCCAAGGAGCACTTTTGGGCATACAATTATGCATCTAATTTCCTCACTACCTATCAAGTAATAAGGCCTGGGAGCACCAGGACAATGGAGACCACAAAAAAAAGAACCACATTTTGAAAAGCAAACACTCCAAGGCATTTTAGCTAGTCTCTAAAATAGATTTTTTTTTTGCCACAAGCTTTTGTAAAATGCAATAAAGTTAATAAAAAGTTTTTTCTTTTTTTAAACACAGAGTTGTAAATTAACCACTTCACGCAAACCGCCGTACCAGTACGGCAGGCTATACCCCAGTACCGTTTTTCAGAGCGGGCAGTTGTCTGGAGATAATGGCCGATCCGGCTCGGCAGCTGTTCAGCCGCTATTCCAGGCAGTGGGAGGGGATGTCGCTGCCTGGGCCTTTTGTCCCACTGGGAGACCCGAGCCACTATCCGGCGCATCTTCCGGCTAGGCTGTAAACCCGAACAAAGCCTATTGGGCTTTGATCGGGTCTCCATAGTAAAATTCCGGAAGCGACGTCACAATGCCACTTACAGTTTACTTGGCTGCCAATGGCGCAGATTAAAAAAAAATGTGTTCAGAGACGCCGATTTTGGCGATCTGAATACTTTGAAGTCCAAAAGGAGAGATTTTGGGTCTTTTAGATGCCCGATCCCTCCATAAAGAGTACCTGTCACCGCCTATTACTGTTTTTAAAGCACCCCCATCCCCACATGCTCACACAGCAATGAAAATGCATACGCAAGTCGCGCCCACAAATGTAAATGGTGTTCAAATCAAACATGCGAGGTATCGCCGCGATCGTCAGTGTGAGCAATAATTCTATCACTAGAGCTTCTCTAACCTGGTAAAATTTTTTAAAGCATCACTTATGGAGATTTTTAAGAACCGTAGTTTGTCGCCAATCCACGAGTTTGCGCAGTTTTCAACCATAACATGTTTGATATCTATTTACTCGGTGCAACATCCACTTTCACAATATTAAAAAAAAAAATTGTGCCAACTTTACCATTTTCTTCTTTTTTTTATTTAAATATAAAAAAGTGTATTTCCCCCCAAAAAATAGGATTTTTGTACTCACCATAAAATCCTTTTCTCTGAAGTTCATTGACGGACACAGCATCTTCATCTTCACCTTAGGGTTATATAATCCCTTCATGAGAGGACTAGGCAGAACATGTTAAAAACAACAAAACTGCACAGTACCGCCCAGGGGTCCTACTGGCTAGGACCCCTCACACTGTATCCAGCAGCTCAGTTCGTCAAAAAGCAGTACAAACATAAATAGGAGGGGTGGGTGCTGTGTCCGTCAATGAACTTCAGAGAAAAGGATTTTACGGTGAGTACAAAAATCCTATTTTCTCTTTCGTTCATTGACGGACACAGTATCTTCAGCTTGACCTTAGGGACGTTCCCCAAGCAGTGTCAAAAAAAAAAACCGAGGGGTGGGAACAGCAAGAAAAAAACTGCACCCATAACAACCAGAGTTTTTCAACGGAGGAGTTGCAACCTTAAACAGCCGCTTGCAAAACCTTGCGGCCGAAGCAAGCATCTGAAGATGCGCTCACATCAACCTTGTAAAATTTAGTGAAAGTTTGAACGGACGACCAGGTCACCGCCTTACACACCTGGGAAACGGACGCTTGATGTCGGAAAGCCCAGGAGGCACAAATTTCCCTGGTCGAATGCGCTGTGACAGGAAAGGGGGGTGCCTGGCCCCTTAAGGCATAACCCTGAACCACGATCTGTCTGATCCACTGGGAAATGCTGTCCGACGAGACCGCCAGGCCCTTCTTTGGACCAGCCACCGATACAAACAGCGAGTCCAACCTCCGAAAAGGAGACAGACAGATACACCCGCAGAGCCCGGACCACATCCAAGGAACAACCTCTTTGGGGTGTGATGGCCAAGGACATAAGGACGGAAGCACAATGTCCTCATTTAGATGAAAGCCTGAAACAACCTTTGGAAGAAACAAAGGCTGCGGGTGCAGCACCGCCTTATCCTTGTGGAGGACCAAGTAGGGAGACTTGCAGGACAAGGCCGCCAACTCAGAAACCCTCCTGGCAGATGTAATAGCCACTAGAAAGACCACTTTCTGAGAGAGTGTCAGTAAGGGGATCTCCCTAATGTTTTCAAACAGCGGTTTCTGAAGCACCGAGAGCACCAAATTCAAATCCCACGGAGGCAGCGGTGGTCGAACCGGAGGGGCCACATGTCAAATCCCCTGAACAAACTTACTCACCAATGAATGAGTCGCCAAAAAAAAAAAAAAAAAGACAGCCAAGGCTGTCTGCCCCTTAATAGTGCTTAAGGCAAGTTTCTGATCCACTCCTCGCTGTAACAACCGCAGGATCCTGGAAACTGAGTATGTGCATGGACGCCACTCCGTTTCCTCACACATGGAGATGCAGGCCTTCCACATACGAGGATAAATCTTCAGAGAAGATGACTTTCGTGCCCTCAGCATAGTGGAGCTTACTGAATCCGACAGACCTCGGTCCCTTAGCACCTGGCTTTCAACAGCCATGCTCTTAAAGCCAGCGACGGTAAAACAGGATGAAGTATTGGACCTTGCGACAGAAGGTCCTCTTGCATCGGCAGCCGCCAAGGAACATCCGCCACCATCCGTACTATGTCGGCGTACCACGGACGCCGAGGCCAATCAGAATCACCGGAATCCCCTCAGGCCTCCACTCTGCGGAGCAGACGTGGTAGAAGTTTTAGTGGTGGGAAGGCATAAATCAGCCGATAATGCCCCCATGTAGCAACCAACGCGATTTCCGCGTCCGCCCAGGGATCTTTTGACCTGGCCACAAACCTCTGTACCTTCCGATTGAGTCGAGAAGCCAGAAGATCCACATTTGCCAAGCCCCACCTCAGGCAAAGGAGCCGAAATACATCTGGATGCAGCGACCATTCCCCGACTTAGGTAGTCGGCTTGCCAGTTTTCTACACCTGGCATGTACACAGCCGACAAAACCGGCACGCGCCGCTCTGCCCACCAAAGGATGTGAGCGACCTCCAGTGCTGCAGCCAAGCTCCTTGTGCCTCCTTGATGATTGACATAAAGCCACCGCTGTGGTGTTGTCTGGCTGGATCCTGACCGGACGCCCCTGTAGCCTCTGGGACCATGTGGAGAGGCACCGCTTGATAGCCTGAAGCTCCAGCACATTGATCGGCAGGCGGGATTCTTCCTGCGTCCAGCGACCCTGGGCCGACTGCACGCCCCAAACCGGTCAGGCTGGCGTCCGTTGTGATCACCGTCCAATGAAGAGGACGGAACGACTTCTCGGACCGAAGGGCCGGTGACCTCAGCCACCAGAGCAGGGAATCTGACTAGCTGGCTCACCCGAATTTGACAATCCAGGGATAATGGAGATTTGTTCCATTTTTACATGATCTCTTTTTGCAAGACTCGAGTGTGGAATTGAGCATACGGTACTGCCTTGAAAGAGGCTACCATGAGACCCAGGACTCGCATGCAAAAAACGCAGGGACGACCACCTGCGGGACACCAACAACTTCACCGCAGCTTGAAGACTCTGCAGCTTGTCTGAAGGGAGAAAGATTCTTGCCTCTGAGGAGTCCAGAAGCAAGCCTAGGTACTCCAGTCGTTGAATCGGCCCCAACAACGACTTCTGGAGGTTCTGTAACCAACCAAACTCCCAAAGTTTGCATGGCGATTTCCACATTCTCCCTTAATTCTGAGGCGGAAGCTGCTCTCAGAAGGAGGTTATCCAAGTAACCCACGATTGCGATCCCTCTTTGTCTTAGCAAAGCCAGAATTGGTGCTAGCACCTTGGTGAAGACCCTTGGTGCTGATGCCAGGCCAAAAGGGAGAGCCACAAATTGGTAGTGCTCATCCCCACCCACAAATCGCAGGAACCTCCGATGTTTGACGCATATGAGGACATGCAAGTATGCGTCCTTGATGTCCAGGGATGCCAGGAAATCCCCCTGATGGAGTGCAGCGACCCCGGAGCAAACTGATTCCATCCTGAACCTTTGTACTTTCACAAAGCTGTTGAGGGCCTTGAGATCCAGGACCAGATGGACCCCTTCCCTCTTTGGTACTACAAACAGATTGGAGTAGAATCCCTGAAACCTTTCCGGCATCGGTACAGGTACTATCACCCCGCGTAGCAGCAGGTCCTGGACAGGGCTTCCCAACAAGCCGGAAGAAGATGAAGGTTGGAGGAAAAAAAATCTGTTTGGCGGACAAGAAAGAAACTCTTGTATCCTGATGAAACCAGTTCGCAGACCCACTGGTCGGAAAGTAGGGATGTCCACCGAGCTGTAAACGCCCGAAGGGGACCCCCCCCCACCCGATAGTTGGGCGGGGGCAAACCTTCATGCGGCAACAGATTTGTTCGCAGGCTTGTTTGGCTTGCAAAACCAGTGACGCTTTTGTCCCTCAGCGGGCCCCTTGTCAGACTGGGAACGCATAACTGCCGACCTAGGCAGACGAAAAATCCGCTTCTGAGCAGAAAAAGAGGGCCCTTGCCTACGGCGTGGCTCCTTACTTTTCCTGGATTGTGGGAGCAACGTACTCTTACCACCTGTAACATTCTTAATAACGTCATCCAGCGAGGCTCAAAACAGCCTCTCTCCCTGGAAGGGAAAGTCCGCCAGTGCTTTCTTTGATGTTTGGTCCGCAGACCAGCATTTTAGCCAAATCAGGCGACTTAGCACCACAGCTGATACAGAGGCTCTAGAGAGCAAGGGGGCCGTATCTAAGGCCGCATCACAGACATACTTAAGGCCCTGCACCAACTGGTCCGCCAGCTCCACACAGACCGGGGAAGCCTGTTGCTTCTCCAACTCACGGTGCAATAATTTAGCCCATTCAGTAAGCGTCTGGGACACCAGGGCTGTGGCTAACACTGGCCGCAATGCTGACCCCACCACCGTAAACATGGACCGGGCAACCGCCTCTGCCCTTCTGTCAGCAGGGTCCTTGAAAGCAGGGGTCCCTTCCACCGGAATCGTAGTTACCTTATTTAACCTGGATACCAGGGGGTCAACAATCGGAGGAGATGTCCATTTCTTCATGAAACTCTCCTCAAAGGGGTAACGCACCGACATACGCTGCGGGCTCCCCCACTCCTTGGTAAATAAACTTATCAAAATAAGTTAGTTAAGGAAACACCTTAGCTGTGTGGGCCGGCTTGTGGGACCCGAAAGGGACCGACACCTCTGTAGATGTCCCTGCCGTATCCTCCATCTTTAGGGTATCCCGCACCGCTGTGATAAGTGCTCCTACAAGCGCTTTTTTCTGCGCTGACCCGGACACTGAGTCATTCTCACTGTCCAAACAGCCACAGCAGGACCAGAGTCTGCATCAGAGCTTTCCCCAGAAGACGGTGTGGGGAGGGTGGTTTTTTTTACACCCCCCTTGCGCAGCACGCCACTTCTACCATGGCAACAAAGGACTCCAGGACCGCCAACAGTGCGTCCATAGGCGGTGCAGGGGAACCGGTTACCATAACATGGAAGTCTGGGGAAGAAGCGCCAGCTTCTGACGCCATGCTGACCTACACTCGCCTGTCACCACTTAGGGACCTAAGGCAAGTCACACAAAAAGCCCACCCTCCTAGCTGCACAGACTGAGGGCCCCCCCGCAGGACTCACCACAATGACCCAGGTACTGCTGCTGTCCGCTCTCCCCTGTGTCAGCCATGAGGTGTTTAGTGTAAAAAGCACACTGTTCTGGAAAGAAAGTCATCCAGTGCTAGAGACTTCCAGTAAAAGGCTGAAATTTAAAAAATAGGCTGTGGCTACAGAAAAATGTCCACGCGGCGTACACTCCAAAACACCCCAACAAGGCCCAGAAAACAGGGAAAAGGACGAGCGGACCCCCAACACCCAGCGCAGCCCCCTGCCAAGGATTGGAGCCCCCCCGGAGGACCCCTGGCTAGGTACGTGCACCGCACCCCCATATGCCCAGTCACACAGTGACCCATAGTATGGGGAGGAGGGAAAGGGACAGGGAGAGAAGAAAGAGTGAGAGACCCCCTAGTCAACCTCCCAGGGAATGCCCAGCTGCTTCATCCTGCCGAGACAGGTGGAACCATACTTAACCCTCCTGCAGGGACAGACCCATCACCCAAGCAATACGGGGTGGCTGTCCGCCATGGCACAATGACACGGACAGCAGTAGCCCGGTCATGTGTGCCACGGAGCATATAGCTCGCCGGCCGCCCGTGGATAAGGTCTGCTCACGCTCAATGGCCAGGCTGGGGAGACTACTAAGATCTATATTATCCAGCCTGTCACCCAGCCCGGCTGTTGATTGTAGATAACACGAATCAAAAAATGCAGAAAAAATAAAAAAATTTCCCAGGACCAATGGTCCCACCGGGAGCCAGGTCCTTCTACACTAGGCAGAAAAAAACTGACCTGCTGGATGCAGTGTGAGGGGGTTATAGCCAATAGGACCGCCCCCTGGGTGGTACTATGCAGTTTTGCTGTTTTTTTAACATGTTCTGCCTAGTCCTCTCCTGAAGGGGCGATATAACCCCAAGGTCAAGATGAAGATGATTTCTTTTTCGTTCATTGACAGACACAGCATTTCCTTTATCGTACATCATGAGACATTTACTTAATGGGATGTCCCATAGCAATGCCACATGAGGGGTGGGAGAAAACAACCCGCAGGGTACATCCAGACTTGAGGATCTTGTACTGCTGCTTGCAGCACACTGCGCCCGAAGGCGATATCCTCAAAACTTCTTACATCCACCTGATAACATTTTGTGAATGTATGCACTGAAGACCAAGTTGCGGCCTTACAGATATGAGCCATGGAGGCCTGATGACGCACTGCTTAAGAAGCACTAACCGACCTGGTAGAATGTGCCTTAACTTGAAAAGGGGGAATCTTACCCCTTAAATCATAAGTTTGAATTATTACTTGCCGAATCCACTTCGCGACAGAGGATTTTGACGCTGCCTGTCCTTTCTTAGGACCCTCCGGCAGAATAAATAAGACATCAGTCTTACGAATCTGAGCAGTTTTCTTTAAATAGATTTTCACTGCATATCAAGACAATGTAGTGACTTTTCTTCTCTGGAACATGGTTTTGGAAAAAAAGATGGCAGGACAATATCTTGCTTCAGGTAAAAACCTGAAATTACTTTTGGAAAAAAGCCTGGACGAGGGCGTACCACCACTGTGTCCTCGAGAAAAATCAAATATGGCTCTTTACAAGAAAGAGCAGCCAATTCTGAAACCCTCCTTGCTGAGGATATAGCAACCAAATATACCAACTTTCTTATCAGAAGTACTAGGGGAATCTGTTGTATTGGTTCAAATGGCTGTTTTTGTAACACAGACAAAACTAAGTTTAAGTCCCAAGGGTTCAAGGGAGGTTTGATGGGCGGATTAAGCCGTGTCACCCCTTGTATAAAGCCCTGGACTAAAGAATGAGTAGCAAGTGGTCTTTGAAATAAGACCAATAAAGCTGAGACTTTGCCTTTAATAGTACTTTAAGTGGATATCATAATGTAGAGAGAATAAGATTAACTTTCATTTGAGCCCAGTCTTGCCACACAGATTTACTCCAGCCCTGAGAAATCGTATTTTATTGTTCAGTTAGAAAGATCTTGACGAGTGGAATCCCCCCTCTTGGGCCTATCAGCTAGTTATATTTTGAATTGTGTTGATGACAAATGATTGTTCTACTACACTATGATAATGGAAACTGTTATGCTGTCTCACTCGTGTACAAAAACTGTATTATGATCATTGGACTGGGTCTGACGTGGGGAGAAGTTGGTTAACCTGTTGGTTTCATGTATTTTTGTATATCCTGCAATCCTTAAATTAAAAAAAAAAAAAAAAAAAGGAAAGATCTTGACAAAGTGCTGAAATCTTTGTCAAAAACGCCCCCTTGCTGTGAGTGACAGGTGATTTACATATCATGCACTAGCCTAAAAGAGGCACATCCTGTGTAAATATACAAAGTGAGAAATCCACCCCTCCCCCACAACAAATCCTGTGATCAATGTATCCTCAGAAACACACACTGCACTATAACAATAACAGATCACTGGATGTTCTACTCTGCCCAGCTCTGACTACATACACCTCCACTATCTACTTCTTGCCGTTCACTCAAATAAATTTATTTTCACTTTGGTCTGTGGACTGTGCCTGTCTCTCAGGCTAGTGCATGATATGTAAATCACCTGTCACTCACAGCAAGGGTTTTTTTTTTACAAAGATTTCAGCACTTTGTCAAGATCTTTCTAACTGAACCATAAAATATGATTTCTCAGGGCTGGAGTAAATCTGTGTGGCAAGACTGGACTCAAATGAAAGGAAATCTTATTCTCGACATTATGACATTAGAAGAAATTTTATTTTTTTGGGTTTACAGCCACTTTAAGGCCAATTTAATTTCTACCTTTAATTGTGGAAAGACAAGAATTCTGCCTATGATACATCTCAGAGGGTGCTGACCCTTGGTTTCACAGCAGGAAACATAAGCCTTCCAGACTAATATATAGTTCTGGAAGCTGGCTTCCTAGCATTAATCAGGGTAGAGATAACTGACCCGGAAAGCCCATGTTTCTTTAGAATGTGGGTTTCAATAGCCAGGCTGTTAAATTTAGAGACCGTAAGGAAGGATGGAATATCGGTCCCCGAGAGAGCACATCTGGTTGTAGTGGGAGGGACCATGGGCCCTCCACTGCCATCTTTATTTCTGCGTACCATGACCTTCTGGGCCACGCTGGTGCCACCAGAATTATTGGCTCTTTCCAGCTTGATCCTGCAAAGAATGAGGCAGCAACTGAATAGGGGGGGAATACATAGTTCAGTGAGAACTGACCCCATGGGGTCACTAACACATCGGTTCCGCATGCGAATGGATCTCCTGTTCTGGCCACACAAAGTTGACCAACTTCGTGTTGAACCTGGATGCTAGAAGATCCACGTCCTGATACCCCCATCTTTGACAAACAGCCTGAAATATGTTGGGGTGAAGAGACCATTCCCCTGGGAATAACTGCTGGTGACTTAAGTAGTCTGCCTGCCAATTCTCTACTTCCGGAATGAAGATTGCAGAAAGGCATGAAACATTCCTTTCTGCCCAAGTTAGAATATGGTTCACCTCTCTCTGTGCTGAGAGACTTTTGGTGCCCCCTTGATATAGGTCACAGCTGTGGCATTGTTGGATTGAATCCTGACAGGACAATCCCGCAACCTGAAAGTCCAGGCCTTTAGAGCCAGACGCACTGCCCGAATCTCTAGGGTATTGATAGGCAAGATTCTTTAGGTTCTTGACCACTGTCCCTGGATAGTTGTCTTTTCTAGTACTGCTCCCCAGCCTGAAAGGCTGGCATCCGTCGTTAACACTTTCCAGATGACTTGTCTGAAGGATTTTTCCTTTCAGTAGATTCTGGGTTAATAACCACCAAGTGAGGCTTTGGGACACTCTTGGGGACAGCCGCGTTGGTAAGTCTAAAGCTTGAATTGTTTTGTTTCAAGAAGATAGGATACTGTTTTGCAACAGTCTTGAATGTAACTGGGCATAGGGAACTGCTTCGAATGAAGCTACCATGGTTACTAGCAACCTCATGCAGAGGCGAATGGAGGAATTGACATTTGACCTGACCCTCCGCACCAGCTCTTAGGCCCCTTTCACACTGGGGCAGGAGCGACATCGGCGTTAAAGCAGCGCTATATTTAGCGCTGCTTCACCGTCTTTTTAGCAGCGGTATAAGGCCGCTAGCAGTGCGGTTTTAACCCCCGCTAGCGGCCGAAAAGGGTTAAAACCGCCCGCAAAGCACTGCTTTGCCGGCAGTATAGCCGTGCTGACCCATTGATTTCAATGGTTAGGAGTGGTTTAGGAGAATACACCACTCCAAAAAGGTGCTGCTAGCAGGACTTTTTTTACCGTCCTGCTAGCGCACCGCTCCAGTGTGAAAGCCCTCTGGCTTTCACACTGGAGTGAAAGGGGACGTTTTTTTTCAGGCGCTACAGCGTTAAAAATAGTGCCTGTATAGCGCCTGAAAAAAAAACGTCCCCTTTCACTCCAGTCTGAAAAATGCCCCAGTGTGAAAGGGGCCTTATGGAATTGATTTTAGCTTGAGGCAAGAACACCCTTTCCAGGGCTGTGTATTTTCAGACCCAAGTACTCCAGCCTTTTTAGCGGTATTAAAGAAGATTTCTCTAGGTTGAGAATCAAACCCAAACTTTTCAGATAGTTGGTTGTAGTGCGTACGCTTTGCTCCAAACGAGTCACTGATTGGTCTATAAGTAATAGATCATCTAGGTAAGCTATGATTGTTATGCCCTGTGCCCTTAACCTGGCTAGAGGTGGGGCCAGCACACGGTGAACACCCGGGGTGCTGTGGCTAGCCCGAAGGGCAGGGCTACAAATTGAAAATGCTGCTGTTCTAACTTGAATCGCAGAAACTTTTGATGAGCAGGAAATATAGGGACATGCAGATATGCATCCCTGATGTGGATTGACACCAGAAGTTCACTTCCTAAAGGGATAGAAACTACCGACCTGATTGTCTCCATTCGAAAGGAGCGGATCTTTAGGAATTGATTTAGCTTTCTTAGATCTAAAATGGGTCTGACATCTCCATTTGGTTTTGGTACCATAAAAAGGTTTGAATAAAATCCCAGACCTTGCTCTTTTGTGGGTAATCTGTAAAACCACCCCTTGAGATATTAATCGGTCTAGTGCCTGAAACACTGTTTTTCTATGGATCTTTGGGAACGATTGACCTCAGGAAGTGAGATGGTTGCAAGTTCTAAAATTACAGCTTGTACCTCAGCGTTACCATGGAAATGACCGATTTGTCCTGAATTTCCTTTTTCTAGACTTCTGAAAATTGCAGAAGTCTTCCCCCCCACCTTGGTGAGGGGGGTTGCCTCTTCATGATTAGGACTCCGTTTTGCAGATTTTGCTTCTTTTGAGCCTGGGTCTGACCCTGAGGTTTTCCTCTAGAGTCTGACGGCCAAGGCCGTCGCCGCTGCCTAGAGGTGGAAGCCTCTGGCGCAGGGGAAAGAGCCCGTTTAAAAATGAAGGGCATTTATATTTTCTTTTGACTGGTAAAAAAGTACTTTTCCCAGCAGAAATTGTCTTGATATATTTATCCAAGTCTTCCCCAAACAGTCGCTCCCCCAAAAAGGGGAACCCAGTTAGGAGGTTTTTACATGGCGTTTCAGCGGACCAATTTTTCAACCACAGGATTCTGTGCATATGTACAAGCATAAACGTAAGGTAGGATGCCTGGTGAATAGTGTTTTTAATGGCATCTATGACAAAATATAATGCCTTAGGTAGTTCAGCCAAATCCCAAGCTTGTTGTGTAGGAAGCTCTCTAAGGGCCTGTTTAAATTGGTCCTAAAGGGATTGGTAGACTCCTATCGCTGCGACTGCGGGCTGAGTGACGGCACCGGTTATGGAAAAAGCAGATCTTAGCAGGGATTCCAACTTCTTATCTGTTGGATCATTAAGCATCTGTGCATTATCTACAGGACAAGTCACGTTATTATTCACATTGGAAATCGCAGCATCAATTGCTGGTACTTTCCATCTTTAGGAGAATTTCTCCTCCAGAGGATAGAGATTGAAAACTTCTTAGGAGGGAGATAAGCTGTTCAAGTAAATGCATGTGCTGGAAACGCATGCGAAGGATGGGAAGGTTTTAAAGAACTTAAGGAAGAAGCGAAGTTTTCATGAGACTGTTCGAGGCAGCATGAAAGTGGAACGAACCATTTCTGTAAGAGATTGTATCAGCAATTTTTCAGATTGAGAAGTTGAAAAAGGTTCATCTACCGGTGTTTCCTCAGCAGAAGAATCATCGGTTTGTTTATCTTCCTGATCGATTGAGGGTAAAACCTCATTGTGTGCCCACTGTTCCCCCCTTGCAAAGCTGAAGCGGGGAGGGGGACCTAGTACCCTTCCCATCCATTTAAATGGAGGATGCGATTAAAGCCGCTAATCTTTCTTCCAGATCCTGAAGGGAGGAAGAAAGGCCATCTTTAGTCACGTATACAGGTGCTGAGATGTGAAAAGGCAGCTGCACCATCAATTTGCTCCAATGGCTCACTCTGGCTTGCCATAACTGGTAATTTGGATGAGGATGACAGCATGGAAATACATCGAGAAAACCCCAATGCCCGGGGGTGAAACCTTTACTCTTTTGAGGTGTCTTTTTTGGCAGGCATAGTCCTAAGTACAAAAAACAGAGGCGCTATACACATTGCACCAAGACACTGAAAATAGTCATGACCTTTTAAAGTCGCTATACAGTTCAGCCTAGTGCTGGAAAAAGTGTCCTTCCTGTATCAGGAATGCCAGTTTTGCAACCCATACGTGTCCCCACAGCTTGTTTACTTATCAGCAGGGGAGAAACTGACACAGCTGTATAATTGTCTGCCATTAGCCTGCCGTGCGTGCGTTCTCGTGGACGTTTCACGGCACCTGCGTTAGGCCCCGGCCCCTCTGAAAAAATTCTGCCCCCTTTTTTATTTAAAATGTTTGCGGCGTCTGAGCGTGGCGTTTTTCGAGTCCCAGACCCAACACGAGGGGGCGGGGCATCAGAGCCTCCTGCAGTGAGGCACAGACATGTGAAAAATACAGTAACAGACATTAGCGGTAGTGGGGGGGGTGTCTAATGTAAGGGGGGTGCAGCGCTGTCCCCCTAACCCTCTGGTCCCCATCAGGGGAAGTAAAAAATACATTTTTTTTACCTTGCAAGAAAATCTTCTTCCTCACAGACATTGAACTGAGCAAACAGTGAGACAACCGAGTAAGTTTTGTGCTTAGACTCCATCTAGTGGAGATTTTAAGGCATGACAACATCTTTTCCTTATTATGAAAGAAATGCATAGATGTTTTTAATATCAAAGTTTTCTTAACTTACCTTGTCCTTGCCGCAGGTTTTTGCTGTACAGAAACCCCAACTTTCACCCATTACAGCGGGTACGTTTAGCAAACCTTCAAGGACTAGGTCCATAAGAACGGCCTTGGGCCTTGTATAAGCACACCACCAGGAAGCTTGAGGTAATTAGTTAGTGAGGTTGAATAGACACCAGTCCATCCAGTTCAACTTGAGTGTGGGTGCGTGTCTACAATTATCCCCATTTATTTAAAAGGTACCCATATAGCACCGTCAATTTACGCAGCGATCCACCCATACATCGCATACTCACATTGGTCCCTACCCTCAAGGAGCCCACAATTCAAGGTCCCCAACTCACATTCATATACTAGGGCCAATTTTGGACAGAAGCCAATTAACCTACCAGCATGTCTTTGGAATGTGGGAGGAAACCGGAGTACCCAAAGGAAACCCACGCAGGCACAGGGAGAACATGCAAACTCCAGGCAGGTAGTGTCGTGGTTGGGATTCGAACCAGCAACCCTTTTTACTGCTATGCGAGAGTGCTACCCCACTACACCACTGTGTCGCCCTATGTAACAAGACCTAAGCCTTAGGTTCCTGGGGTCCAGCCCTACAAAGAGGCATTACAGGCAAAACCTTGTGCTTCGGATACGAGGTCCCATGTAACATCCACTTTAGACATCAGTGGCACTTCTGGATGGATCTGGCTTCTTTTTATGGAGGAATTTAAATCCAGCATGGATCCCTCCTGGAGCTCCTCAGAGCGCTTCTTCATTCGTGACCAACACCTTAGACACTGGCGAAAAAACTGTTGTGCTCCTGGAAGGAGGAGGGGTTATATAGGGGAGTAAACTTTTTTTGATTGGGTTTACCAGTGTCAACACCTGAAGGTGGCCTATAATCCATTAATTACTTAAGGCACTGTGTCCCATGATGTACGATAAAGAAATATTAAATGCTATTATTTATAGCATTAAGGTTCGAACATGCACTACAGACACAGATTGAGTCGTTATAGAACGTCTTTACGTAAAACCAAGTTTTATTACACGAATATTGCTTGACAGAAGTGTAACAAAAATATATATATTTTTGCATGATGCCACATGCAGTGCATATTTACATGAACTTTAAAAGTTCAAGAAACTGAAAAGAACACGGCAAATTATTTCAGCAGCTACAAGCACACAACACACTGCATAGGCACTGTCACTGGCAATCTGGCACAGCATAACAAACCAATACTCAAGGGTAATGCTTACTTCTACAATAAGTTTACTGTCAATTTATTATTTCAACAGTTCTAATTCTCAGATACATTAAAAGAAAAAGTGCACAGTCCACAATAATGCCTGTAGTGTGTGAATTAAAACAACCTAAGGCTGCCCTTTTTGACAGATAGTGATCTATACTGGTGGTTATCATTTCACATACTAATGGCATTTGTAACCTGTGCATTTTTCATATGAATTTCAATTGACAATTAAAACTGTTAAAAATGTTGATTCTTCCTATCGCAATAAGCACAACCCACAAGTATTCGGTATGCTTCTTATGTTAGAAATATAAATACCTGGAGAATAAAACTTCTATTTGTTTCGATTAATTTTAAGGAAAGCACTTCGTGCCAACATGACCCTTGCTCTATTCCGCCGACCCCTAGAGAGGTCACCCGTGACACAGTGTGGGGCAATGTGGATTTTCTTACGGAAAACTCCACTGCCTTTTTCAGCAGTTCCAGAACATACTTATCCACCACATCAACAAGGGTTTCACAGACAGTAGGGTTGACAAAACAAGCAGCTGCTGTAAGTGGTGAGAACACATCAGTTTGATCCAAGAATGAAGCAAAAACGCTGGATTACATTCCCTTTCATTTTCTGTGCAATTACAGCATGGTCTTGGTAGTTAGTGTTCTGTTTAAAGTCCTCAAGGAGGCCGAGTAGATCTAAGAGGTCAGGGACAGCCAGGCACATGGACAGTGTCATTCTGGAGGGTTTTAGTATGTTCCATAAAAGGCAGCAGTAGGTCATGCAATGATGTGAGCTTTTGCCATTCACTGTAGTGCTACACAAAGCGCTGGACAGTGGCCTGTAATTGTAACGTACACACTGACGGTGCGCCCTGCTCTGGACGGTCGTTGTCGTGAGTTGGACTCTCGTCGGGAGGCATGTAATGCAGTGCTGCTCTGGATGCTCGTCTAAGGATTCAGAGGCCTGTAATGCTGGATGCACAGTGTTGCAACTGCTGCTAAGCGAAGCACGCTACAGACTGCTTGCTGGAAACAGGCGCAGCTCCGTGGAAACCGGAAGTTCACAAGGGTTAAAGCCCCTGCCTCACATTTTCATTTAGTTTGTGTACCAAAACGGAATTGATTTTCATCATAGTTCTCATCAGTGGACGAAAATGTGGTGTACTTACAGTTTGTCACCGTAAAGGCCGCTGACGAAAATTGATGAAAATTTGGACTTTAAAATGCAACCACAGTTTATGGTCCGTTTAAAATCCCACCCTTTGAGGAACCCTCTTTCACTCTATGTATAAGGGATGTTGACCCTAACCAGCTCATCCAGATAGTTGGCAAAAATCTTTCTACAAATTCACCATACCCCATCAGAGCAGAGTGACCACAACCTGGCTGCATCAAAAACCAGAAGTAATGATGCACCCATTGCTCCAACTTTGCCAGATAAATTACATTTTACATTCCATAAACACACATAGTGAAAACATGGGAGTAACACTACTTTTGATTTTTGGTAAAGACAGGTTGTGGTAACTGTCAGACTAATGCAGTTCCTGGTCTGATTGATGGGATAGGGAGAGTAAAAATTCCGGCAATCACATTCCATGACCAGGCTATTTAATTTAATCTGCCCAGTCACTGAAAATACTTCCCGATGGCGTCCTAAGAGGAAAACGTACATCAAAGGCGCATTCCGGTCACGTCACTTCCGGTTTACTGTCCTACGGTGGTGGAACGCACACCGGACCACTAGAGCAGAGCGGTGGTGCATCCCTGCCAATAGTACTACATGCCAGTGTCCTCAGTGCCGGGAAAAGGCACTTTTAAAAAGTAAGCCGTCATTTGGCATTTTGCTACGCATGTTATTTTAAAATAAACGGTTTTACGCTATGTAACCTTCTCTAACTTAGTTTTAATGGGCAACCTGGTGGAGAGGAGGTTGTTATTTGGAAAAATACCATAATTCATCTCCAGTTACTACTCAAGCAAGTTTAAAGACCCACAAACAAAGCCTATTCTGACATTTTTAGTTAAAGAGGTAATGTCCTTCTGGTGAGTAAGAAATTCAACCACACATATCGGGTGCAACTTTACAGTATCAAGCTTATGGAGATGGTGTTGAGTGATGGAAAATATCACAGAACATATGGACTTTTAAATTAATTGATTTAATTATGTTTTCACTATGTGTGTTTATGGAATGTAAAATTTCATTTAGCACAGAGCACTTTATCACGCTATATAGGCGTCAATGTAGAATACTAATTGCTTGTTAGCAGAACAAATTAACCAATTAGTGCCCCCCTACCACTCACTGATTTAGGTTAGCCTGTCTATACTTAAAGGGAGCAGCTTACATATACCTAAAAAAAAAAAAATTCACTTTTATCACTTTTATAAAATGGCCTTTCAGGAAGGTAAGGCTTTCAGTTGGAGTCCAATTTATCCTAAAAAATCCACATCAATCCAGCCACTCCACTAGATCCAAGAATGTAGACTAGCATCTGTCAGATGCCTCTTCCATTACATCATTATCCACTTCCTCTTATAATTCCTCTAGGTTCAATAAAACCAGTAAAACCAAAACAAAATCTAAAAAGGTGGTGATTCCCAGGAAAAAATCATCCAAAAAGACTCACAAATCCAGGACAGAATAGTGACCTTTGAACTCACGTGGTGTCCCCCTAGGTGATGGTTCTTTTCCCTCCAACACTACGGTGCCATCTCGCTCAAGTGCCCCAACTCATATTCCCAGTGTCTCAAGTAGGTTATCTTCACCGTCCAATCCCAGCCAAGGAATTTTTTTAGTGCCAGGACAGGAGCAGTCTCATATTGCCATGAGCACCAATGTTCCAACCTAAACACATCAATGTCACTTCCTGAGCAGGGAGATTCACTCAGCGTTGTTCATTTGTCCCAATATCCACGTAATCATACTGAAAAAACATACTAACTAGGCGTCTCTGTATTTGTCCATTGATTTTGAAGCCATTAACCTGCCTGGCGGTATGATTATTTCAGTTTGATTCTCAAAGCGGTACAATGTTTTGCATGGAAATTTGGCGTTTTATATAGTAGGCCTGTAATTATTAGGAAAAACACACTTAAAATCTGTCCAAAACAAGAGTCTAGTAGACATCCCGGCTATGATAAAGTTTGAAACAAAATCATAAATAATATAGAACTATAAATAATTATAACAAATATAATAAAAATTATTCAATAATGTTATCAAATCAAAAACACTGAAATTTGCTCAGTTGCAGAATTGTCGCTGTCATTACTTTCAGTGTTTGATGACGGATTTCCCCACAAATCACTATAGCTCAATTCTGCAAGTGATTCTAATTTATTATTGCTGTTTGTAAAACCTCTTTTGATGTAAAGGGACACTTTTTGGTTGCTATGGACAATCTCCAGTTTCCAGGCAGAAAGAACAGTATAATATAAAACTGCATGCAGGGCACTGGACAAACCACTAGGGACAAAAGGGATGGGAAATAATGTGATACAGTAATGTAATCTGTAAGATTACAGTGCACTGTATGTGTAATGTGTTTTTTACTTTTTGAATTTGGCGCCGTTCTCCAGTTCTCCAATGCTCGCAGGGAACAGAGCTCGGCACTGTGATAGATCCAGCGGAGGACATGGCTCGCACACACAGCGGGGAGACATGGCAGGTAAGAAACTTTGCCTGGATCCTGAAATGCGATCTTGAGTGTGGCTCGGGGTTACTGCTTTTGGTAATGAAAATTCACCCCGATCCACACTCGGGAATACCTCTAAGGAGGTAAAGGACATCCAATTGTTTGCAAGAAAAGTCATCCTCAAACAACTTTACTCTAAAAATAGAAAAGATAGAACACACCTCAAACCACAGGAAGTACAGTCCATAGACAATCTTATTTCATTATTGGAGGAAAACTATCTTCATCCAGACCTAATTGATCGTATTGATCTTGAGCATATGATGTAGAAGCTTGCTCAAACCGCACCCTCCTCTATACCAACTGCTCCTACAGATAAAGTCAGATAAATTCCCAGCATTGGGTTTAAATCCCAACGTTTTGGCATTTGTTAAACTTACCACTAACGATATTAAAAACAAAGATTACACACAACACGGCCTGTAATCTCTAAATTGAGGATCAACACACATTACATAATCTTTCCACCAATTCCATGACCACTATAAAACCCTCCGGCAAGGGAGGATAATATAGTGATCATGGATAACAATCAATATACACAGATGTGCACCAAAATTATTAATAAATAATACAAATCTTTGTACTCACATGTTACCACAACCAAAACTAATAGAAGTCCCGTTTGGTGTTTCAGCTTTCTATCAGAACCTTATCTCTAAAGATGAGTGGGAATTTAGCCTCACCCTTTTTCTGCACACCCACATTCTATTCACTTCCTAAACTGCACAAAAAAGTCTGTCACATTCATCGGGCAGGCCCATTATATCTGGCAACGGCTTTGACAGAGACCCCGAGTAAACTATTTGATGGCTATCTGCGTCCCCATGTCATAAGTATTCAAGTTATTATTCCAAGTTACAAGTATTGCAAGGGACACAATTCATCTACGGTACTTCAAAATATTGATGGACTGCAAGTTCCCACTAATGCAATTCTTACAGCCATCAATGTTGAAGCTTTATACAGCTCCATTCTGCATGATAAAGAATCGGCTTGCATTCTACGAGTTCTGTCTGAGAAAAGTAGATTTGAACACAAGTTCAATGATTTCATCATTGATGCACTTGAATTTGTTTTATGTTTTCAACAGTTAACACTTCCTCCAGGTGCAGGCCATAGCGAAGGGGACATGCTGGGCCTCATCCTACGTCAATCTGTACCTGTGGGAGTGGGAGCGGATGATAAACACCTCGGATGATTTAGCCAATTTCCTGGTACATGTGGTCCTTTGGTTTCATTACATTGACAATATCCTTATGGTTTGGAGCGGTCCTGATGAGCTGTTAGACTTTTGTGCAGCAACTCAACACCAACACATTCAACCTCACATTCACTATGTCCTGTGATCCAGACAAAATTAAGTTCCTGGACATATGTATACATAAAGATAAGGATGGTCTTTTATCAAGCAGCCTGTACAGAAAACCATCAGTTTTCATCCTTGTAATCTGGTCAAATCTATTCCTTTTATCCAGTAACTCTGCATTAAACATAAAACTGTTATAATAGCGTTCAATTTATTTAAAGTGGATGAACACGGGAATAGACTCCAAGCACGTAGGTACTTTCACAAATGTCTCCAGAGAGCCTTTAAAAGAGCAACCACAAAAACAAGGCAGGAACTGATATACAAAACCAACATACGGAAATCGGATGTGAACCAATTGAGAATCATCACTCGATTTTCAAATCAGCAGGAACAATTTAAACATATTGTTCAGAAATATTGGCACGTTCTGGCAATGGACCCTATAGCGGGATCATTTGTGCCTGAACGTCCGGCATTCACCTTTCGGAGAGCCAGATCCTTACAAGACAAATTGGTCTCTAGTGATTTCAAAGGGGGCACCAATGATCCCTGTAAAAGGCAAGGAACCTTTAGATGTGGAGGATGTGGCTACTGCCAGTATATGGATACCGCCAATCCTCCAACCCTTGCAAATAAAGTCAAATTTACGCCTAAGCATTTTGCAAACTGTAAAACGCAAGGCGTTGTGTATCTCTTGCAATGTGACTGCCCTTGCTTTCACGTTGGTAAAACTGAATTTTGGCAGAGAGCATATCGGCACATAACTAGTATGTAATCCTGTAACCCAGATTTACCACTAGGGCTACATGTTCCACAATTTCATGGCGGCATCTTTTCACAGGTTAAATTTCTGGTTTTAGTGTAGAGTGCACCCGGGAATGAGAGGTGGGGATTGGAATAAAACACTTTTGCAACGTGAACATTGGCTTTTTATATTAAATGTCCTCCTTTCCAGGCCTAAATGAGGCGGTCTCCTACAAACCTTTTTTTAGAGGGATTCGTCTCTGGGGGACCCGAACCTTTAGTTCCATTGATATATTTTTGGTCCCAATGTGTTGGATCGTGTTATGAGGTCTATTGTGATGATATGCTGTGAAGATGATGTGAATGTTAAAATGTTATCAGTTATGTATAGCTCTTTTATACTGATCCCATGTGTGAGTACCCTCTCCCTTTATTTTTGCTTTTCCCTTTTTTCCTCTCTTTCTTCTTTTTAGTGTTGATCATTTGGGCATTGTGCAGTTATTGCATGTTACTGGATGCCTCCAGGCACCATTTGTTTCCATGTCTGATCTAGAGTACACACACGAGCGTCGGTTGTTCTGGGTTGACCCAGATTAGTTCCACTTAGGTTGGCGGAGCTGCATCGTCAGCTCAGGGGGGCCCACATAGAAGCACCATTGGTTGACTGCCCTGTGATGCCACTCAAGCCACACCCCTGCAATAAACAGAATTAGTTATGAACACGCCAGCCCCATTTCAGCTGCCTGCTTCACCTGGGAGACATTAGCAGCATCGCTGCCTTGCTGTACAAAGGTTTGTTGTATTACCTTGCTACGACGGTGCTATTATGCCAACTGGTATGGAGTTAATGTTACTTTGATGGGTTATTTTTCTCTTTTTAACATACATGCTTGCTGTTTAAACCTAGATCTGTTTGGTTACTGTATCTAGACATAGATCTGCAGCTCAAGAAGAGTATATGGGCATCCCCTCATTGCTATTTGGACTTGGTCCTTTGGACAAGTACCCTTTACACCTTCCTTACCATCTGGGCTATAGGTAAGCATAGAACGAATATGTGAATGTTCCTTGCTACCATCTATACACATAATATGCACTAACCAATTGATCCATTACCTGTACTTAGACTCCCAGGACTATAGAACATTCTGCACTGGTCTTCCAAATTCTGTAGGCCCCCTTTTGGGAGTTCATGTCCTGCCATGGGGGTTGTTGGCTGACACTCTACATCTTCCTAATGTCTTGTGTGCTTGACGCAATTGTCGCGGTCTAGTTCTCCCTCATCCCTTGAGTTATGACCTCTCTTGGTGTAATCTCCAACACATGGGGTCAGTATGTTCAGCTTGTACTATTTTTTGTTTTTATCTGTACATTTACTTTTTCTATATATGATTATTGTATGAATTTCAGTGCATTCGGTTAATGTTCATAATTATGTGCATTTTACAATTATAGATTAAGGTTACATATCTGGAATCCTTTAGCCTATAGTCCCTGAAGACTCACTTTGTATGTTGAAACACGTCGGACTGTTCCTGTCTCCTTGACAGTTCTTTTGGGCTACACCAGCAGCTGGTTCCATGTGGTTTTTATCTTAATGTGTTTTATTTTACTTTTTCTTTTCAAGATGTGTTCTAGGTTTCAATAAAATTGTACTTTTACGATTCAACCACTGTTAATGTTCTGTTTAAAATCCCACTCTGAGGAACCCCCTTTCACTCTTAGTATCAGGGATGTGGACCCTAACAAGTTCATCCAGATAGTTAGCAAAAATCTTTTTACATGTGCTACTTTACCATGAATCTATCACAGTATACCCCTTTATAGAGAAAGACCAGGTTGGAAAGCACTATAATGCAGGGGCAAAGGTTTGGCAAGATTGTCACAGCAAAAACCACGAGTATGCCGGCTAGGGGAAACTGCACTGAAAGTTGTACTGGGGAGATTCGACTACTGAGGCAAATCTGAATAAACTGTGGGCTGTTGAATGAAGATTTCACAAAATTTAGTTAAAGGTCTCCAAATCAGCAGAGCTGAGAAAGACATCCATCCTTCTAAGAACACTAGCAACAAAAAAAAAAAAAAATAGGATTTTTATAACAGCTTACCTGTAAAATCCTTTTCTTTGAAGTACATCACGGGACACCGAGCCATAGTAATTACTATGTGGGCTATAGGCCACCTTCAGGTGATGGACACTGGCACACCCTAAGATAGGAAGTCCACTCCCTACATAACCCCTTCCACTACTGAGAGTACCTCAGTTTTTGTAGCACGTGTATACCTGAAAGAAGGAAGGGAGGGACCACTGTGTCCCTTGATGTACTTCAAAGAAAAGGATTTTACAGGTAAGCAGTTATGAATATCTTATTTTCTTAATCGTACATCATGTGACACAGAGCCATAGTAATTACTATGTGGGATGTCCCAGAGCAATGCCAACTGAAGGGAGGGAGACAACAAAAATTAGAGCAACATGGATATCAGAGGACTTTAAGCGCACTGTGCTGCAGGCTGAAGTATAAGGCGATATCCTTGTGACTTTTTACATCTACGTGATAGCATCTGGTAGATTTATGGACCAAGTTGCGGCCTTGCAGATTTGAGCCATGGAGGCTTGGTGATGCACTGCCCAGGAAGCCCTTGTGAAGTGTGCTTTGATTTGAAAAGGTGGAATCTTCCTCTTTAAACCATAAACAAACAATGACTTGTCGAATCTATTTGGAAATAGTAGATTTCGATTCTGCTGCCTGTCCTCTATTAGGACCTTCAGGAAATACAAAAGATCCGTTTTTCAAATCTGAGAAGTCGCTTTCAAGTAGACTGACCTCACTACATCAAGAGAATGTAGTGACTTCCTTTTCTTCCGTAGAACCAGGTTCTGGAAAAAAATGAAGGTAGAACAATATCCTGGTTTAAATGAAAACTTGACACTACCTTCGGTAGAAAGTTAGGATGAAGATGCAATACTACCTTATCCTTGTGAATAAATATGGCTCTTTACAAGAAAGAGCAGCCAACTGATACCTTTCTTGCAGACCAAGGGAATATGTCGTACGGCTCAAAAGACTGTTTCTATAAAGCCAACAGAACTAAATTCAAGTCCCAAGGGTTCAGGGGTGACTTAACCGGAGGATTAAGCCGCGTTACCCCCTAAAGAACGCTACGAACCAAAGAATGCGAAGCAAGTGGTCGCTGAAATAATACCGATAAGGCTGAGACCTGGCCCTTGATAGTACTCAATGCCAACTTAATTTCTAAGCCCATTTGTAGAAAGTCAAGTATTCTACCTATGACATACTTCCTGGGGTGCCAACCCTTGGATTCACACCAGGGCACATATGCCTTCCAGACTCTATAATATATGATTCTGGAGGCCGGCTTCCTTGCACTAACCAAGGTAAAAACCACTGAACCCGACAGCCCACGCTTCTTCAGAATGTGGGTCTCAACAGCCAAACCAATAAATTTGGGGTTTGTTTGGTAGGATGGAATACTGGACCTTGGTAGAGAAGGTCTGGACGTGGTGGTAGGGTCCATGGGTCCCCTACCACCATCTTTATGATCTCTGCAAACCAAGATCTCCTGGGCCACAAGAATCACGACTTCCCTTCCTGCTTGATCCTGCAAAGAAGTTGTGGAAGCAGCAGAACAGGGGGGAATACATAAATCATTGAAAACGGGAACAACAAGGCATATGTTCCGCAAGCTAGCAGATCTTTTGTTCTTGACACAAAGTTGTCAATCTTTTTGTTGAACCTGGAAGCAAACAGATCTACGTCCGGAATACACCATCTTTGACATATTGTCAGTAAGATATTGGGGTGAAGAGACCATTCTCCCGGGAACAACTGCAGGCGACTCAAGTAGCTCGCCTGCCAATTCACTATTCCTGGAATAAAGACTGCTGACAGGCAAGGTACATTGTTTTCTGCCCAAGTTAGGATATGATTCACCTCTCTGGGCCGCACAACTTCTCGTACCCCCTTGGTGATTGATATAGGCCACTGCTGTGGCATTGTCGGATTGGATCTGGACAGGACAATTCCGTAATCTGAACGTCCAGGCCCTCAGGGCCAAGCGCGCTGCCCCAATATCTAGAATATTGATGGGCAAGGTAATTTCTGACCTGGACCATTTCTCTTGGACAGTCGCCTCTTCCAGGACTGCTCCCCAACCCGAAAGGCTGGCATCTGTTACCACCTTCCGGGTAATTGGTAGGAAGGATTTTCCTTTCTGCAGATTCTTGGTCTTTAACCACCAACTGAGGCACCTTTGGAGACAAGCACAATGGGAAATATAGAGCTTGGACCTTCTTGTTCCAAGCCGATAGGATACTGTTTTGTAACAGTCTCGAATGAAACTGAGCACAAGGAACGGCCTCGAATGAAGCCCCCATCTTTCCCAACAACCTCATGCAAAGATGAATAGAAGGATTCTTCTTTGCCTTGACTAACTGAATCAGCTCCCTTATGGCACTGATCTTCACCTGGGGTAACAATACCCTCTTCTGGACTGCATCTATGATCAGACCCAAGTATTTTAATCTCCTTGATGGTTTTAAGGAAGATTTCCTTAGGTTGAGAATCCAACCTAGGTATTCCAGGTAGTTGACTGTGGTGACCATACTTTAGTCTAAGTGGGCTACCGACTGGTCTATCCAGAGCAGATCGTCTAGGTATGCTAAAATTGTTATACCTTGAGCCCTTAATCTGGAATACTTGAGGAGCAGTAGCTAGTCCGAAAGGCAGAGCTACAAACTGAAAATGAAGATTTTCTATCTTGAACCGTAGATATTTCTGGTGAGCGGGGAAAATCTGGTCTGCATCCTTGATGTCGATTGACGCCAGAAGTTCTCCACCTGGTAGGATGGAGACTACTGATCGGATTGACTCCATGCGAAAAGAGTGGATATTCAAACAAACGTTTAGATCTTTGAGATCTAGAATGGGTCTGACATCTCCATTTGGTTTTCGTACTGTGAAAAGGTTTGAATAAAACCCCAATCCCTGCTCTTCTATGGGGACCACCAATATCACCTTTTGAGACAAAAGATGGTCCAATGCTTGAAAGAGAGACTACTTCTTCTCTGGATCCCTGAGAAAGTTTGATCTGAGAAAACAAGGAGACGGGAATTCTCGGAACTCAAGTTTGTACACTAGAGTAATTGAGGAAGCCACCCATTTGTCTTGACACTCTTCCTGCCAGACCCTTGAGAACGGCAGAAGTCTTCCCCCCCACTCGAGCGAGTGGGGGCACCCCTTCATAAGGAGGCTTTAGTATTTTGTTTTGTAGGTTTCCTTCCCCAGGACTTATTTTGTCCCTGGGGTAGACCCTGAGGTTTACCTTTTGAATTTGACGGTGGAGGTCGTCGAGACTGCCTGGAGGCCGAAACTCCTGGCACTGGAGAAATGGCTTGTTTAAATGAAATACGCTTACTCCTTTTCCTAACTGGCAAAAGGGTACTTTTCCCATGAGAAATTCTTTGGATGTACTCATCCAGATCATCCCCAAACAGCCGTTCACCACGAAAAGGAAAACTAGCTAGGAGCTTTTTGCAGGGCGATTCGCGGCTGACCAATTTTTCAACCATAGTATTCTACGCATATGCACCAGCCCCAGTGTAAAGCGTGAGTCTTGGAGAATAGAATCTCTCATAGCATCTATTGCAAAACATATCGCACTTGGTAGCTCGGCCAAATATTGGGCCTGCTGATCAGGAATAATCTTGAGCACCTGTTTAAACTGCTCTCTCAAGGATTGACATACACCAATTGCTGCCAGCGAAGGCTGAGTTACTGAACCTGCCAGAGAAAAAGTGTTTAATAGGAATTCCAACTCCTTATCTGTTGGATCCCTAAGCATTTGAGCATTGTCTACCGGACAAGTCAAACTTTTATTCACAGAGGATATAGAAGCGTCAATTGCTGGTATCTCCCATTTTTTATTAAACTTTTCCTCCATAGGATAATGTGTTGAAAACTTTTTAGGAGGATAAAAATGCTTATCTGGGTGATCCCACCCAGAATACATAAGCTTTTCCAGCAATGAATGGGTAGGAAAGGCATGCGCAGCTTGGGGAGGCTTTAGCTAACCTAAACAAGAAGTAGGCTTGTCAACCGACTCAGTTAAGGGTAGCATAAATGTGGAGCGGATCAATTTATTAAAGCGGGAGTAAACCTGCTGACTTTTTTTTTACACCTGTAAGGGAAAGGGCATAATGAGCTAGTATGCACCGCATACTAGCTCATTATGAAATACTTACCTTAGAACAAGGCGCCGGCATCTCACTCAGTCCACGCCGAGGGAGCCGACATGTTCCCTCGGCGTGTCTTCTGGGTATTGCAGCTCCGGCGCTGCAAGTGGCCGGAGCCGTGATGTTGTCACTCCCGCGCTTAAAAAAATTAAACTAAACAACAGCTTTAAGCGATTGTACCATCAATCTTTCAGATTGTAAACCTGATCCTTCTGCATTTGATTCCTCAGAAGAGGAGTCGTCGGCCTCTTCCCTGTCCCCTGAGAAAAAATCATTATCTCCCGCCCCCGGTTCCTCAGTTTGAGGGTCCTGGGTAACGGAATGGGACCTATCACGCTTAGTCCCACTCTGGGATGCGATTAAAGCCGCTAACCTCTGCTCCAATCATAATATTGTTGAGGAAAAAACATCTTCAGCAACGTAGACAGGGGCTGCAGTGTTGGAAATAGTTGCAACACCTGATGACCCCGATGGCTCATTCTGACAAGCCATGTCAGTTCTCTCAGGGGAGAAGTTTAGGCTTAGGCTTTATAGAGCTTGAAGGAGGCCCTCTTGAGCCCTTTTTTGGGGTGTTTCTGCCCCCCCTTCTGACCCGATGCACAAATGCAGAGGTACTACCAGAAGAAATCGCATCCACTGCTTGAGCAAATAGTCCAGCAACTGCCGCTGCTGTTTAACGCTCAGCCTGGTGCTTTTAGTAAATGTGCCAAGGGAATGCGTGTCACCAAACCTCTTGCATGCTCTTTTTACTCTCGTGTCCCTCCGCTGCTGCAGCACGCCAACGCAGCGCTAAGCCCCACCCCTTCAGCACATAGTGCCCCCCCCCCTTTCAAAAGAGCGTCTTTCCCGTGTGGGCCTCCGATCCGAAGGATAGGCATGTGTGTGGATGGCAAGGAGGAAACCCGGTAATCAAACCGCCATGCAGGGGTGGTAAAAAACAAAGGCATTGCTGATCATTTTGACTTCCCCCATCCAGGAAGAAGGGGAGAGCTTGAGGTGGGGTTTTTTTTGTAAGAAAACCCCCACCCCCAATCTTTCCGGAGGCCTGGGCTGCTCGCTGGAGGGAATCTGCAGCTTCTGCTGACACAGCGTGATCTTTGAGGAAGCATGACAAGGTGCGTGCTCTATACAGCCCCCAGCGGTGACTTTTAGGCAATACAACATTTACTTTTTTAAATGAGACAATTCATAAGAAACTTAAAAATTCCTTAGAAATCTCAACTTACCTTTCCCACCGCAGGGTTTTCTGTGGTAAAACCAACAGACTTAATCTTCACCCTTTACGGTGGGCTCCGTTTAAATAAACCTTCAGGAACTGGGGCCCCTTTTTTATAGGGGATCCGCACTCGTAGACCCATAATAGCACCCCGCCAGAAAAAAAACTTATGGGTGAGAAAAACAAAAGAACTGAGCTGGGGTCCAGCTCTCTAGAAAGAGAAGCCTAGTTTATTCCGCCACGAGGCCCGGGTACGATTTAATTCGGCCTAAAAAGACACTTTGATTGGATTCGGCTGCATAGCTAGCCCCAGCATGGATTGCTCCAGTGGAGCTCAGCACAGCACATCTTTACTCGTGACCCACACCCGAGACACTGGTGAAAAAAACTGAGGTACTCCCAGTAGTGGGAGGGGTTATATAGGGAGTAGACTTCCCGTCTTAGGGTGTGCCAGTGTCCATCACCTGAAGGTGACCTATAACCCACATAGTAAATTACTATGGCTCTGTGTCCCATGATGTACGATCAAGAAAATAGTATTCTGGTCACTAAAGAGGTTGTACTCCATAGGGCTGGCCTGCAGGTTGTTAGTATCCAGTCCTCCAGTAACTGGCAGTACTATAACCCAGCTGTTCCAAAAAACCTGTGCCCTAAATGGATAATAGGGGAAAAAAAACTTTAAAATAATGCATACCCATCATATGCTCCACTGACTATTCTCTTGTTATCAAATCGGATACACCGAACCAACTCTTCGTGTCCTTCTAAAACCCGTAAACATGCTCCACACTCTATGTCCCATAATCTGCGTAAGAGAAAGATTTGATTATTAAAGTAGTTCTAGTGAAGACACACAGAGGAGGTTGTTCATAAACTAATTTTACAAGTTTACCTGATGGTATTGTCCGAGGATCCACTTACAACTAAACGATCTCGATATTGTAGACAAGCAATGCCACGTTTGTGCCCATTTAGTGTACGAACAAACTCACATGTACTTGTGCTCCACACCTGAAAATATATGAAAGCTGAAGCTGTAAAGCAAGATATAAAGCAGCAGGTCTTTGCATTTTCCAAATGTGCATTCTCAAGAACTTAACTTCTGTCTTTATGTATAAGAATAAAACTAAATACAGAAAACTATGCAGTAAACTGAGTGAAAAAAACCATAAAAAAAGGGGGGAGCATAGACAATGAATCGATCAATCAGTGAAAAACCAGTCTATTAAGTGGTTCAGAGTAGAAATGGTGTGATATAAGTGACACCTATAAGGAGCTAAAATAGTCTCTATGATGCAGATGAATTATGCTTTTTCCTTTCTGTTTTCCACACGTGGGGGGTGCTGGGTAGTGAGGGTCTGTCCAACAATAGTGCTCTCTAGCCTCTCACCTCTCTTAAGGTTAAAATCGGCATTTATAGGAACTCCTGTGGCAATCTCCAGCTCTCCAATTCCCCGTATGGCTCTCAGTGCATTCAGCTTTAAGGATAAAACGGTGCCAGATCGGAGTCTCCACTTCCCCACAGCAATGTAATGGCTCACCCTCCGTGGGTGGTAAATCAATCAAAAATGAGAAAAAGTGGAGAGAGGGGACCCGATCGTGAAGTATATCAAAATACGTTTTAATAGAACAAAAGTAAATGCTTACATTAAAAACAGCAGCTGGATGAATGTGTGCGCGGTCTCTGTGTCAAACACTTCCGGTATCCTGACCAATCCCTATGCATTACGTCACGTGACCTCGTGACTTCTTCAGGGGATGCTGATTGGTTGTTTGGTTGTCTTTTATATATGACAACCGGAAGTTGTGTAGCGGCCATTTTGCCGTAGTCCGCATATGTAAACAAAGCGCGGCCATTTTCCTGTGGACTTCCTGCACTTATTACGCTCTGTAGAGCGGACCTAGTGGCTGCGCTTATCCGTGATGTTTATTATATTGTGTAATTCGGGATTATCTCATGTGTCTATGCAGACACACAAGGTTAAATGAACACTCTGCCTGATTAGTCAAATGAAATCTAATTCCGTGGAGCACCTACAACCATTATCAGGACCATTTCTAGGTGGCGCTGTATAGCAGTATCAAGGGCAGCCCCAGAGCTAAATATCCTCAGGGATCATGTATTTTTATTATTATTCTGGTCCATGGGGAACAGTCACTGGCAATTAAAAGATTGTCATGACATAGCCCTCATGTGACCTCTTGAGACAGAGATCGAATAAATCCCTATAAAAGCATATGTGTTACAGATGTCAGATCTAACACTATATGTGTCATCGGAAGCTGGGTTTAGCCTATAAGTTTGCCAGTACATTCAGTAATCTTTCTATACAAGATCCTGATTACACCTAAAAATATGTATGTATACATATATCAACCATACTATAAATTCCTGTATGTGTTGATGTGCAATAATTTAACCCCGTCATTTATTGCCCCATACATTATTGCTGTAATATCAACAATCCACTATACCCAATATCTCTGGGATTGTGGAAAATGTTCAAACAGAAAATTCTAAAAAAATGAAAAAGGAAATATATAAAAATAATTAGTTAAAATATAGATTCCGACCCCCTAAAAACAAGGGCATATCCTACTATGTCAATTTTATATCATATGATGTGGGTAGCTGAATGTTAAAATCCATTAAAATATGTTAAAAATACTTATGAATGTGTCCACTCCTTGGTGATCTGAAATGTTCTTCAGTTTAATATTATGTCAAACTGTATCTGGGATATCCGTATTGCCCACATCTATGCAATTGTTTTCTACCCACCTTTGCCTGTTAAATGCGGTTCTGGATACCGAAAATGTCCTACAGGCCTCATCATTAAATATACAGTCTGTGCAACCATACAGATAAGTGGATACAAACATGATATACTGATGTATATATCAGCAATCTATGACTATGCATATACCTCTACAGTCCGTGGATACATATTGGATACATTAAGCATATATATATATATATAAAAACACGTAAAAAATATTATATTAAAATGTATAAAAATGTATCAAAAACATATACAAGTACTTTGCACAATATAAATAAATGAAAATATATTTATGTCTATATTGCACTAAAAATGTCTTGGAGCAGTAAAATTCCTATGTGTGGGTGTCCATGTGTCTAAAAATTGCTTAAAAAGCAATTTAAATCGAACTCTACATTTAACCCTTCTGGGACCAGTGTGCGCATAGAATAAATCCACATGGATTCCTTCTGGCTTATCGTCCTTATTTTGTGGCTTCCTCGCCAAGAGGGGTTAAAACGTTCTATCCCCCAAAAACGCAACTGGTTTGGGTCTTTGTTGTGGACTAGGGCGAAATGTCGTGAAACATTATGTTTAGGGCAGCCTTTGATAATCTTCTGGATATGTTCCTTAATGCGAACTCTTAGCTCCCTTTTTGTTCGCCCTATATATTGTAGGTTACAACTACATTGTAAACAGTACACAACTCCTTCTGTCCGACAACTGAAAAAATCTTTGATGGAGTACCTTTCTCCCGTGGTGGTGGCCGTAAAATCAGTTCTTTTCCCTTGAAATTTCTGGGCCTTGCGGCAAGCATAACAGCTTCTGCAAGGAAAAAAACCTTTTCCAGAAAAAAACGAAAAACCCCTTTTGGGAGGTGGGTCAACTACGGTCTTAACCACTAGGTCTCTAATTGTCGGTGCCCGTTTGTATATAATCTTCGGTTTTGTCGGGAGGATTGTTTTGAGGTCTTTATCTCTCGTGAGGATGTGCCAATGTTTTTGGATAATTTTGGCTACATCCTTATGTTGGGCGTTAAAATCCAGAATCAAACATGGAGCTTCACTCCAGGTTAAATATGCTGCAGGATAAACCCAAGAACAAAACTAATACCTGGAGTGAAGCTCCATGTTTGATTCTGGATTTTAACGCCCAACATAAGGATGTAGCCAAAATTATCCAAAAACATTGGCACATCCTCACGAGAGATAAAGACCTCAAAACAATCCTCCCGACAAAACCGAAGATTATATACAAACGGGCACCGACAATTAGAGACCTAGTGGTTAAGACCGTAGTTGACCCACCTCCCAAAAGGGGTTTTTCGTTTTTTTCTGGAAAAGGTTTTTTTCCTTGCAGAAGCTGTTATGCTTGCCGCAAGGCCCAGAAATTTCAAGGGAAAAGAACTGATTTTACGGCCACCACCACGGGAGAAAGGTACTCCATCAAAGATTTTTTCAGTTGTCGGACAGAAGGAGTTGTGTACTGTTTACAATGTAGTTGTAACCTACAATATATAGGGCGAACAAAAAGGGAGCTAAGAGTTCGCATTAAGGAACATATCCAGAAGATTATCAAAGGCTGCCCTAAACATAATGTTTCACGACATTTCGCCCTAGTCCACAACAAAGACCCAAACCAGTTGCGTTTTTGGGGGATAGAACGTTTTAACCCCTCTTGGCGAGGAAGCCACAAAATAAGGACGATAAGCCAGAAGGAATCCATGTGGATTTATTCTATGCGCACACTGGTCCCAGAAGGGTTAAATGTAGAGTTCGATTTAAATTGCTTTTTAAGCAATTTTTAGACACATGGACACCCACACATAGGAATTTTACTGCTCCAAGACATTTTTAGTGCAATATAGACATAAATATATTTTCATTTATTTATATTGTGCAAAGTACTTGTATATGTTTTTGATACATTTTTATACATTTTAATATAATATTTTTTACGTGTTTTTATATATATATATATGCTTAATGTATCCAATATGTATCCACGGACTGTAGAGGTATATGCATAGTCATAGATTGCTGATATATACATCAGTATATCATGTTTGTATCCACTTATCTGTATGGTTGCACAGACTGTATATTTAATGATGAGGCCTGTAGGACATTTTCGGTATCCAGAACCGCATTTAACAGGCAAAGGTGGGTAGAAAACAATTGCATAGATGTGGGCAATACGGATATCCCAGATACAGTTTGACATAATATTAAACTGAAGAACATTTCAGATCACCAAGGAGTGGACACATTCATAAGTATTTTTAACATATTTTAATGGATTTTAACATTCAGCTACCCACATCATATGATATAAAATTGACATAGTAGGATATGCCCTTGTTTTTAGGGGGTCGGAATCTATATTTTAACTAATTATTTTTATATATTTCCTTTTTCATTTTTTTAGAATTTTCTGTTTGAACATTTTCCACAATCCCAGAGATATTGGGTATAGTGGATTGTTGATATTACAGCAATAATGTATGGGGCAATAAATGACGGGGTTAAATTATTGCACATCAACACATACAGGAATTTATAGTATGGTTGATATATGTATACATACATATTTTTAGGTGTAATCAGGATCTTGTATAGAAAGATTACTGAATGTACTGGCAAACTTATAGGCTAAACCCAGCTTCCGATGACACATATAGTGTTAGATCTGACATCTGTAACACATATGCTTTTATAGGGATTTATTCGATCTCTGTCTCAAGAGGTCACATGAGGGCTATGTCATGACAATCTTTTAATTGCCAGTGACTGTTCCCCATGGACCAGAATAATAATAAAAATACATGATCCCTGAGGATATTTAGCTCTGGGGCTGCCCTTGATACTGCTATACAGCGCCACCTAGAAATGGTCCTGATAATGGTTGTAGGTGCTCCACGGAATTAGATTTCATTTGACTAATCAGGCAGAGTGTTCATTTAACCTTGTGTGTCTGCATAGACACATGAGATAATCCCGAATTACACAATATAATAAACATCACGGATAAGCGCAGCCACTAGGTCCGCTCTACAGAGCGTAATAAGTGCAGGAAGTCCACAGGAAAATGGCCGCGCTTTGTTTACATATGCGGACTACGGCAAAATGGCCACTACACAACTTCCGGTTGTCATATATAAAAGACAACCAAACAACCAATCAGCATCCCCTGAAGAAGTCACGAGGTCACGTGACGTAATGCATAGGGATTGGTCAGGATACCGGAAGTGTTTGACACAGAGACCGCGCACACATTCATCCAGCTGCTGTTTTTAATGTAAGCATTTACTTTTGTTCTATTAAAACGTATTTTGATATACTTCACGATCGGGTCCCCTCTCTCCACTTTTTCTCATTTTTGATTGATTTACCACCCACGGAGGGTGAGCCATTACATTGCTGTGGGGAAGTGGAGACTCCGATCTGGCACCGTTTTATCCTTAAAGCTGAATGCACTGAGAGCCATAAGGGGAATTGGAGAGCTGGAGATTGCCACAGGAGTTCCTATAAATGCCGATTTTAACCTTAAGAGAGGTGAGAGGCTAGAGAGCACTATTGTTGGACAGACCCTCACTACCCAGCACCCCCCACGTGTGGAAAACAGAAAGGAAAAAGCATAATTCATCTGCATCATAGAGACTATTTTAGCTCCTTATAGGTGTCACTTATATCACACCATTTCTACTCTGAACCACTTAATAGACTGGTTTTTCACTGATTGATCGATTCATTGTCTATGCTCCCCCCTTTTTTATGGTTTCTTATGGTTTTTCACAATTAGAGATCTTTGGTTTTTATATCACTTTTATTCACTGATATGTTTTTTAATAGTGATTGTATATATTTTTAGTGTTTATGTATTATTTTTTATCTATCACTGTATGCACTTTAAGGATCTATTCACTGCACTGTATTCCTTAACAAGTTGAGCTCCGGACCCATTTTCGACCCATTTTTCATCTGTAGGCCTAACAATGCAACAAGAACTTTTAATACAGGAGGATACATATATACACACGTTAAAAGAGAAAAAAATCGCGCTATCTAGGTAAATAAAGCTGCTGCTCAAAATGTTATACTACATAAATCAGAAATGGAATGAAGGGGAGCTGCGCTGAATAAGTGAAATAGCACACGAAGTGCAATTGAATGTAGTGCGCTGTGCCGAATAATTGATAAGTGTATACAAAACAATATATATGTTGCCTATACACCTAGTGCAATCATATATATATATATATATATATATATATATATATATATATATATATATATAATAACAAATGCATATACATAATATTTAAAAAAAAAATTTGTTTGCATATCATGTATAAGTGCAACTATGAACACCCGGCTGGGCCTCTAGCACCGTGCCGGAAACTCAGTGAAACAAAAAATAATGACATATATAACGAATTGGTTCTTTCTTGAAAGGCTAGAAAAACCATACAAATTGTGACAAATAGATACCCCTACGGATATTCTTTTTCACAACCCATAAACCTTATAAAGGCGTGGTTAATAAACACCCAGCTGGGCCTCTAGCCCCACACTAGAAACTCAGTGTGTAGTGATGAACAAATGAATAAAATTACACTGCCAAAAACGTGAAAAATTGAAATGTGACAATATTACAATGCAATTAATAAACACCTGGCTGGGCATCTAGCATCACACCAGAAACTCAGTGTGTGAAAATAAATATGTGCAATGGCGCAACCCAAACATAAAATATTGAAATGTAACAATATTGCAATGAAGTTAGTAAAAATAATAAACACCCTGCAATAATAAACGCCCGGCTGGGCGTAAAGCACAGTTTTTTGAAAGTCCACAATGAAGCGTTTCCAACATCAAAATATAAAACTGCTCAATAAAACAAATTGTCCCAAATTAAGAAAATCATATAAAAATAGGAGAGAAACAGTCTCTGCAGGAACTCTTGGTAGGGTCCTAAAGACGTGACTTGTATAGCACCACAGAAAGTGTGAAAAGACCTCCACCATAGGGCACACTTGTCTTCTTACCAGAACTAGATGGTCCCTTGTTAGGGGGACCGTACAGGCAGGTGGCTCTCAACCCTAGCCAGGGGTAAACTGCAGGACACACTCGAAATCCTATGGACTTTTATGGATATCTCCTATGCGCCCACTCCCGACCAGGGATTCTCCAATCACCTCCGCTCGGGGTCAGTCAGAGTTTTATGATACGTGTTGGTACCGGAGAGAATGGAAAGAATGCTCGCATAGTATAAAATCCAAGGATGATTTATTAGTATAAAAACAAAAGGAACACTTACAATGCAATGTTCTTAGAAAGGCAATACAGCGAGCCGGCTGGTCTCGCTTAAAAAGCCCGTGGTAGCGGGATTACGTCGTGTTGCGGTGGCGTCAAGACGTAGCTCCTCCTCCCGGGATTGGGCGCATAGGAGATATCCATAAAAGTCCATAGGATTTCGAGTGTGTCCTGCAGTTTACCCCTGGCTAGGGTTGAGAGCCACCTGCCTGTACGGTCCCCCTAACAAGGGACCATCTAGTTCTGGTAAGAAGACAAGTGTGCCCTATGGTGGAGGTCTTTTCACACTTTCTGTGGTGCTATACAAGTCACGTCTTTAGGACCCTACCAAGAGTTCCTGCAGAGACTGTTTCTCTCCTATTTTTATATGATTTTCTTAATTTGGGACAATTTGTTTTATTGAGCAGTTTTATATTTTGATGTTGGAAACGCTTCATTGTGGACTTTCAAAAAACTGTGCTTTACGCCCAGCCGGGCGTTTATTATTGCAGGGTGTTTATTATTTTTACTAACTTCATTGCAATATTGTTACATTTCAATATTTTATGTTTGGGTTGCGCCATTGCACATATTTATTTTCACACACTGAGTTTCTGGTGTGATGCTAGATGCCCAGCCGGGTGTTTATTAATTGCATTGTAATATTGTCACATTTCAATTTTTCACGTTTTTGGCAGCGTAATTTTATTCATTTGTTCATCACTACACACTGAGTTTCTAGTGTGGGGCTAGAGGCCCAGCTGGGTGTTTATTAACCAGGCCTTTATAAGGTTTTTCTAGCCTTTCAAGAAATAACCAATTCGTTATATATGTCATTATTTTTTGTTTATAACCACAATGTGTAGCGCTAACAAAAAATAGAGCCAATAGACTCATAAAGTGAGAAAAAGTCTGGTGCAATATAATATAGTGAAACAATGATAAAGTCCTTTGTTAAAGAAAATAAATCATATGGGATAGATCATCCTTGCACATGAGATGTATGTGGAGAAACTCTGCAAACACAGATGCTAATGTGTATAGACGAGTATATAAACCCTTCAATGGTTATGGAATGCATACGCTTACCAGCGATGTTGGACCCACCTACCATACGGCAGTGGGTCAGTAAGGCTTATGGTAACTCCTGTAGGTGGCGCCCAAGGGATGAAAGCTGGATTCTGGCAGCACTCCTCCAGGTCTGGGATGGACTCTCGGCTGGATATTCCGGAATCCTCCAAAACGACACACGTGTGGGGCACGACACCAGGAACAAACCAGGAAGCAGGATACGGAAAAAGGAAAAAAGGAACTCCAATAGTGTGATTCCACCACTAATTTATTGGGTATGGGGTATAAATAATGGTACAAACAGGGGAATTCACCCAAGCAGTACAGAGCATATACTGATAAAATCAAAAATAAAACAGAGTAAAAGCAGTATAAGGGTCTCAAAATCAGCAAATACTGACGCGTTTCGACCAATAGGTCTACTGGGACATGCCCTTCTACTGGGACAGAATCCAGCTTTCATCCCTTGGGCGCCACCTACAGGAGTTACCATAAACCTTACTGACCCACTGCCGTATGGTAGGTGGGTCCAACATCGCTGGTAAGCGTATGCATTCCATAACCATTGGAGGGTTTATATACTCGTCTATACACATTAGCATCTGTGTTTGCAGAGTTTCTCCACATACATCTCATGTGCAAGGATGATCTATCCCATATGATTTATTTTCTTTAACAAAGGACTTTATCATTGTTTCACTATATTATATTGCACCAGACTTTTTCTCACTTTATGAGTCTATTGGCTCTATTTTTTGTTAGCGCTACACATTGTGGTTATTTGCTTGTTTGACTTTGTTTGTTAGAGTGTTTGCTGCTTTCACATATATTTTCAGGATATTCACTGTACACAGTACACTAGTAGTATTTTTTGGATTGATTTCATAATTTTCACTTTGAGTTAGCGCAGTGTTTCCCTCACCCCATTATTTTTTGTTTCACTGAGTTTCCGGCACGGTGCTAGAGGCCCAGCCGGGTGTTCATAGTTGCACTTATACATGATATGCAAACAAATTTTTTTTTTTTTTAATATTATTGTTATGTATATGCATTTGTTATTTATTTATTTATATATATATATATATATATATATATATATATATATATATATATATATATATATATATATATATATATATATATATATGATTGCACTAGGTGTATAGGCAACATATATATTATTTTGTATACACTTATCAATTATTCGGCACAGCGCACTACATTCAATTGCACTTTGTGTGCTATTTCACTTATTCAGCGCAGCTCCCCTTCATTCCACATATATACACACACACTTCAGTTCTGTATCATTCATTCTGTATTAGGGCTTTCATCGATATTGCCTTGAGTTGTTTTACATAGGTTTAAAGACAAAGAAAAGATTGGACACAAGGCAAAAAATATGAAGACCATTACCCCTCCTGCTCAGTTATAGCAAGCAGTACAGAAAAACAAATACCCAAAATCAACCACAAGGTGAAAGTAAAAACTCCAAGAAAGTGATTTAACATCAAGGCTTAACTCCTTTTGTTGAAAAAAAAATCACTCCCCTCTGGGTGATCTATGTACATTGCAAGCATTTCAACAAACTTTTTTGCAAATTCGTACCTTTTGTTATTCTAAAGAAATCAGTTTGTTTCTCTGTGCCCCTGTGCCAAGTGGGTCTAATTGAAGTGGTTTCAGAAATTATCAACCAGCTGCTGCAGAATCAGGGCTCTAATAAGAAAAATTGCAGGGTCTGCATCCCTTTAGACGTTAATTTCTATTGTGAGCATCTTACAAAAAATTAAAATTTTTTGCAGAGGATACCAAAAACCTGACTTGTATCTTAGTGTAGACTTCTGGGATAATCAGTGAGCCAATCACACAAGCAGGAAATGTTTCTGGGGGGTGTTCTGTACACATTCCCCTTCCTGAATCACTCAGAGCGCTGAAAGCAATACATTAAAAATACCCTTGTGTACCTGGCTGCTGCCTAATTCTCTCTAGTGCAGGGGAAGGGGAGGTAATCCCAAGTTGTTTAACCAAACCTTTACCCTCCCCTAATTTATAATGGAAAAGCAGAAAAGAGAAAACATTTTTAATAAAGGTCAAAGTAATAATAAAAAATAGAAAATAAAGAAGATGTTTGAATAAACTCATTATTACCCTGGAAGTGTTAGTAAATAATACATATATTGAAACATTTGAAATGCCAAAATGTCTTAAAATATTACTGACGCTCATAGAGCAGTTTTTTTTTTTGTATAATTTTTATTTTCCATTTTCAATACAAATACATTAACTTTGCAATAACATAGCATCACGGGGGGGGGGGGGGGGCATAGGGAGAGGGGATCAAAGACACAATGGTGTACTCATGACTTAGTCAAGGTATAAACATATATCTGTAACATAAGGGGGCACTGCAATTAGCTCGCCAGTAACGGCACCCCTCCTGTCCCGGACATTCGGTCCACCTGGACAGGCCCCCCCCCCCCCCCCCGGCCCATAGGGCCAAAGGGGGGGGTGGGGGCTCATCTCTTTTCGGTTAAAAGGTGCTGTGTCAGTGTTTCCCCGAAATTTTTATAACCATCGAACACTGAGGCTCATAAGGTGGCCACATAAGGGAAAGCAAATATATGAAAATAATAATAAACTAGCGGGCCATCTTTGTGGTCCAGATAAAACATAATTTTGGTTCACCATATTAGAACTATAAGGATCCATCTAAGAATCCTTTAAACAATACTGGAGAGGGAGTGATAGAAGGAAGGATAGAGAAAAAGAAAGAGGGTTTATAGAGAGTTAGGAAGGGGGGATGAAGGTCATATTGGAAGGCCTCACCGGATTCACTGTGAGCCTACCTTAGGCAGGTCTTGCAGATGCTGAGACGTTGAGGGGAGGTTCGCCTGGACGAGTCTCTTGAAGGATGGGTCTGCTAGGGCAAGTAGTGCTATATCTAGACTAGACGAAGGCATTGTTGTGTCCTGTACGTGGGATTTCCATAAAGCCCATGTGGATTCGAATTTGTCCCTGGTGTCCCGGCAGGTAGCTAGCCAACTTTCTGCTTCCATGATCTCCCCCACCTTCCCCAACCATTCCTGCTCGCTGGGTATCCGCAAGCTCTTCCAATATACTGGTATTAAACGTTTAGCTGCGTTGAGGAGGTGGGGGAGGGCACTTTTTCTATACCTTGATACTGGTATGGGGGGTATGTGTAGTAGAAAATGCTGTGGCTGTGCTGGAATGTCTATCCCCAAACTATCTGTTATATGTTTACTGACCATGTCCCAAAATGGCTTTAGAACCGGGCAATCCCACCAGATGTGGAGGAATGTGCCTCTCATTCCGCATCCCCTCCAAAACATGTCGGAGGCGGTGGGGAATATCCTAGCCAATGTGGTGGGTACTCTGTACCACCGTGATAAAATTTTGTAATTATTCTCTTGAGTCTTCGAATCTATGGAGCTCTTGTGGGTTAGGTAGTATATTGAGTGAAGTTGGTTTTTCGTCAGGTCATGTTGGAGGTCTCTCTCCCATTCCCTGACAAATAGGGGTTTGGGGTTGGGTATAGCGGATTCTAGCAGGCCATACAAAGTCGAGATCAGGTGAGTAAGTGGCTCTGATGTCGCCCACAAGCTCATAGAGCAGTTTAATAAATAGAATTATCTACACCTCTAGAAATGGTTGCAATTTGCATTCATTGTTCAAGCCTTGTGGAATTAAAGAACCCAGGTTATAAATCCACATTTTTTCCTTCTGTAACAGGATGGTATAAAAACAACCCCTACTCAAAAAGGGAGGTTCAGAACATAAATACCCTTAACCCCTTTGGATTGCCTTGATGAAACTGAGTATAGTGTAATGTCAGAGGATGATAATACTTGTTTATACTTGCAATGTGTTAACCAATTCTTATACGAAGTGGTCTTTTAGTCTTACCTACAGCATGCATATTTTGTTACATGGACAACAGAGCATATATATATAAATCTCGTTTTAGAACAATTGATCAATTGCTTCATTGCCACAGATAGGCGTAAGGTTAAAGAGTTTTTAGTCTGGGCTCTCTGATATTCAGAGTGGACTAGCGTATCATTCAGATTCCGTGTCCTTCTACCGGTCATTAAAGGTTCTAGGGCTGACTATCTGAGATAAAGGGGGTGGAGCTCAGTACATGCCAATGTTTTTCAAGGATATATTTTTAATTTTATTCCATTGGGGTCCATATTTAGTGATTATTCTTGGCTATTCCTTTGTTTGACAACATGCAGATTTGGTAGAGTGGATTTGCGCTGATTCTGGCAATATCTGTTTATCATCTAATTGCTACTGGGAAGGGGACAAATGGGTTAGTGGAAGGTACGGGGGAGATAAAACTTTGGGAAGGGAAAAAAGCACAGGGGAAGGATGGGCCAATCAAACTTGCATGTGAATTGTCACCAAAATAAAAAAGCAATAGCTTAAAATATTGTTCTGTGACAGTCCATGTCATATGGTTTGGAGAATAATAGCAGCAGTTTTTAGAAGGCAGCCCAGTTTGAAGATCTAAGAAGCGGCAAAGAAATCCTCTGGAGGTACTGGGAAGAGAAACAGAAGGCGCCACTCTAAGTGCAATAAATAGTGGAAATCAGAGCATGCACTCTTTCCTCAGGCCTGAGGCACGAGTGCATGCACTGAAAACGTTTGCCTATTTGACGAGACCGGCTCCTGCCCCCCCGGAAGTAAACCGATCCACCTGGTTGCTGGTGTGCGCTCCACTGACCAGGAAGTGTCAGCAGTGGATGCCCCAGCTCGTTTTTAGCAACAAGACAGCACCTCCAGGATATACGGAAATCGCTTGTTCTACACCCTCCATGGACATCCGGCTCACCATCTCAGTTTCACATGCCCTTGGACATAGTACTTTTGTGAGTACCGCTATTTTTAACCCTTTACATTGAAGATTTCCACCATTTATTGCACTTAGAGTGGCGCCTTCTGTTTCTCTTCCCAGTATTCCTTTGTTTGAGGAGTTCCTTTTTTGGAGTTGCATAGTAGGGGAGGTTGAAAAAAGACACAAGTCCAACATGTGTGTGCTTTTTATGTCAGTATTACATTGTATATCCCTGCATGTTGTGGTCGTTCAGGTGCCCAATAGTTTTTTGAAATTATCGATGCTCCCCATTGAAACCACTGCCTGTGGAAGAGAATGCTACATCCTTATCGCTCTTACAGTAAAGAACACGTGAATGGCCACGTGTCTTTAAATTCCCTTTTACGGAAAAGTTTTATCCCTATTGTGGGGTCACCAGTACGGTATTTGTACATTGAAATGATGTCCCCTCTCAAGCGTCTCTTCTCCAGAGAAGTTAAGTGCTCGCAACCTTTCCTCATAACTAATATCCTCCAGACCCTTTATTAGCTTAGTTGCACTTCTTTGTACTCGCTCCATTTCCAGTACATCATTCCTGAGGACTGGTGCCCAGAACTGGACAGCATACTCTAGATGTGGCCGGACCAGAGTCTTGTAGAGCGGGAGAATTATTGTTTTATCTCTGGGGTTGATCCCTTTTTAATGCATGCCAATATTCTGTTTGCTTTGTTAGCAGCAGCTTGGCATTGCATGCCATTGCACATCTGTCAGCCTGGGCTCTGCCCCTACATCGGTGCCATCCTCACTCAGGGAGGTTATGGAGATTAAGGTCAGTGGATCCAGGGCACCCAGGGAAGGCGGCAGTGAGGCATCTGGGGCCTCCGCAAAGAGATCCAGAGTAGGGGCCAGCGAAATGCATGGCGTGGGGCTGCGGCGGCCAACTTGGTCCGTGTGTGTGTGTGTTAATTATCATCTTGGCCGGAGGTTGTTTTCTCTGCCTGTTCATCAACGAGCCACACTGATGCAGGAGCATCAACGAAGCAGGGAAGAAAAAAAAAAAATTGCTGGTGTTTCGAGCAAGGGATAGAGCAGGATTGTTGGAGAGCCCGATGCTGCAGAGGGACACATCCTATCACATGCCACGCAAGGCCACGCTCCCAGGAAGTGTTGGATTGACATTCAGCCTGGCCCAATGAAAAAGCAGAAGCACCCCAAGCTCACTAACAGGAATTTGGCTTTCCTACCCATAAGATCTTTTAGAAAACTTTTTGGGGGCAAAAGGAACTTAGTATAACTTTCAACTGCCCCACCTCCATCCTCCTCGGAGTTTACATCTACCTGAGGAGCATGGAGAATCCTCCTCCTCCTCTATGTCCAACACTGCCTGGGAACCTAATGCCTGTGTAGCCAATGTCAAAGGAACCAGGGGATTGTGGTCAACAGGGTGAGCAACAGACTGGAGTAGAACAGTGGTTCCCAACCCTGTCCTCAAGTACCTCCAACAGGCCATGTTTGCAGGTTTTCCTTTATCTTGCACAGGTGCTTTGAATTTGAGTCAATGGCTTGGTATGTTGGACAGCTATTTTATCTAAGAGAAATTCCAAAAACATGGCCTGTTGTGGGTACTTGAGGACAGGTGTAGAACCACTGGTGTAGAAGACCAAATATGAGATGGCTATCCTAAAGGGTTGAAAAATTGAGACCATGTCATCCCGCACAGTATCTATAAAATCTTCCATTAATGAAGCTGGTCCTGATCCTGCCACTAACAAAATACATTTCTCACACAAGTTTTTTTTATGAGAGTCTGAGAGCTTGAAACCACAGAGTTCCAAAGCTCCAAACCTCTTAGGCTTACAAGGCTGCACTGCAGGATTAGCGTAAAAAGACATGCACAGGTAAAATATGCCAAAAAATTCAATAAAAAAAAAAAGAAGAGGCCAAAGCAAATCAGTAGATTCCCCTTTTAGACATTCCCCGTCTTCTTACCTCAGACTAAGAAAGGGTTAGTCCCAACCAAGTATATACCACCTTTCCCCTTGATGTCCACAGCGTCATCCTCCTCCACGTCGGAGCATACTGTGTACCAAGATCTTAATGCCGCTCCATGTAGGGGAAAAGCATGTGTGTTAGCACCAAGAAGCTTCCTCTCGGACCCCTCTTTAAATAGGCTGCTCTGGAGTGTTAGGACAGCACCCGTTAGGATGTTGTCAGCTGCAGCTGGAAGTGACACATGTGCACCCTCTTAGATCTGGTGGCCATTAGGTGGGAGCCAGGCTTCTGGAAAAATGTCACACTTATTGCTGGAAATGACATATGGGCACCATCTTGGCACAGCGCAGATGCTACATTAGGCTCCTGGAGGCAGTGGACCGATCTAAGAAAGAATGGTGCCCAGAGCACCTCTCCTGCTCACCCCCACTGCCTGTGTAGTTTAGCACACAAGGGTCCAAACCCAAAATGCAGCTTCCACCACCTGAAAGCATGCCCCAGCACCATCTTGGGATTCCCCATGTGAACCAGTATTACGGAGCCCCCTTGAGCTGGCAAACAGAGGCTACTGGAGTCAATACAAACCATCATTTGGGAAGGAGATACAGGAAAGGAACAGGGACACTTTCAGGTAAAGGGGGATTATTACCTTTTCCAAAAGGAAGGATTGTCCTCCTGAGTGAGGCAGGAACCACAGTTACCCAGCTAGGACAAAAATAGAAACTGTAGGATGTGCCTTCGTGGCTGGGCAGAAACATAACTGAGGCCTTTTACTGATTTGTGGGACTTTGTTTCCTGTAAAGGGCAGAGCTGATCATCACTAATGTAGCTGTACCGGAAGAAGCTTTGGGAAATATTGATCATTGCAAGCATTTGTCAGTGGTAAATGGTTTGTCTCAAATGGCTAAATAACCAGTTGAAAATAAATTAACCACTTCAATACTGCGCAACGACATATGACGTCCACAAGTGGCTCTGCCATCCTGGGTGGACGTCATATGACGTCCTCCTATTCCCGGCTGTCTAGGGGGCACGCGCCCGCGGCGTCACTCGGGACCCGGTGCGCGTGCCCGGCGGCCGCGATGTCCGCCGGGCACCCGCGATTGCCCGGGAAAACAGCGGGACCGTGGAGCTGTGTGTGTAAACACACAGCTCCACGTCCTGTCACTGGCGAGGAGACCGATGGTGTGTTCCAAGTACAGAGGAACACCGATCGGTCTCCTCCCCTTGTGAGTCCCCTCCCCCCACAGTTAGAATCACTCAGGGAACATATTAACCCCTGCAGCGCCCCCTAGTGTTAACCCCTTCCCTGCCAGTCACATTTACACAGTAATCAGTGCAATTTTATAGCAACGATCGCTGTGTAAATGTGAATGGTCCCAAAAATGTGTCAAAAGTGTCCGAAGTGTCCACCGCAAAGTCGCAGTCACGAAAAAAATTGCAGATCGCCGCCATTACTAGTAAAAAAAAATTTAAATTAAAATGCAATAAATCTATCCCCTATTTTGTAAACACTATAACTTTCGTGCAAACCAAACGCTTATTGCGATTTTTTTTTTACCAAAAATATGTACAAGAATACGTATCGGCCTAAACTGAGGAAAAAAAAAGTTTATTTTTTTTTAAAAATTGGATATTTATTATAGCAAAAAGTAAAAAAGTGTTTTTTTTTTCAAAATTGTCGCTCTTTTGTTTATGGCGCAAAAAATAAAAACCGCAGAGGTGATCAAATACCACCAAAATAAAGCTCTATTTGTGGGAAAAAAAGGACGTCAATTTTGTTTGGGTGCAACGTCGCACGACCGCGCAATTGTCAGTTAAAGCGACGCAGTGCCGAATCGCAAAAAGTGCTCTGGTAAGGAAGGGGACAAAATTGCCCGGTGCTGAAGCGGTTAAAGAAAGCCTAAAAAGAAAAAGACTGCAGCCATCACAGAACTGGTAAGCTGCTATATAATAAATATTTGCTCATGGATTCAATACTGCTTTAAATTTAAAACGGTGTTCCGGCCAAAATTATACTTTTTAAATAAAAATACCCCTATAATACACAAGCTTAATGTATTCTAGTAAAGTTAGTCTGTAAACTAAGGTCTGTTTTGTTAGTTTTTAGCAGTAGTTTGTCATTTTATAAACTTGCAGCAGGCCGTGGCCATCTTAAGTGTGGGCATCTGAAGCCAGACTGTATTTCTTCCTGGATCTCATCCTTGCAGATCTCGTACATGCTCAGTGCAGCATAAGCACTGTAATAGGTTTCAGGTCAGGTTTCCATAGCAACGGCAGTTTGAGAGGAAGTTGCTGTCCCTTCCCAGGAGGCATTGCAAACAGGAAATTATGTGATGGGCCGCGGCCAGGGAGGAGGAAGAGAAAAATGAATACAGCAGATATACAGTCTGTGCTGAAAAAAAATATCCAATTTGTTTACAGTGCACAGTTTAGTGAGGGATGCTGAAGAGTTGTAAAAGCGGGTGGAACTCCACTTTAAGACTGATATAGTGACATTTTTCAAACTCCTTTAACTACTTGCCTACCAGCCACGAACACCTCCTTACTGACCAAGCCATTTTTCAGCTTTCAGCGCTGTCGCATTTTGAATGACAATTGCGCGGTCATGCAACGCTGTACCCAAATAAAATTTTTATCATTTTTTCCCCACAGATAGAGCTTTATTTTGGTGGTATTTGATCACCTCTGCGGTTTTTATTTCTTGCGCTATAAACAAAAGAAGAGGGACAAGTTTGAAAAAACATAATATTTTTTACTATTTATTATAATAAATATCCAATTTTATTTTTTTTTTTTTTAAACAAATTTTTTCCTCAGTTTAGGCCAATACGTATTCTTCTACATATTTTTGGTAAAAAAAAAATCGCAATAAGCGTATATTGATTGGTTTGCGCAAAAGTTATAGCGTCTACAAAATAGGGGATAGATTTATAGCATTTTTATTATTATTTTTTTTTTTACTAGTAATGGCGGCGATTTGCGATTTTTATCGTGACTGCGACATTGCGGCGGACACTTCGGACACTTTTGACTCATTTTTGGGACCATTCACATTTATACAGCGATCCGTGCTATAAAAATGCATTGATTACTGTATAAATGTGACTGGCAGGGAAGGGGTTAACGCTAGGGGGCGCTGCAGGGGTTAATGTGTACCCTATCTTGGTGATTCTTACTGTGGGGGGAGGGGACTGACTGGGGGAGGAGACCGATCGGTGTCCCTATGTACAAGGGACACACCATCGGTTTCCTCTCCTCTGACAGGACGTGGATCTGTGTGTTTACACACACCGATCCACGTCCTGCTCGATTACCGGGCAATCGCGGGTGCCTGGCGGTCATCGCGACCGCCGGGCACGCGCACCGAGGCCCCAGCTACGCAGCGGGCGCGCGCGCCTCCCGCGCGCGCCCCCCAGTGGCCAAATTGTAGACGACGTCATATGACGGCGTCCCGCCACAGTAGCTGAACCGTCCCGCCGTCATTTGACAGTGGGCGGTCAGCTAGTGGTTAAAGAAACTTGGCATACATAGATTACACTAAATTGATATCCAAGTATTATGCTGCATTGCTACCTAATAAAACACACCACTTCTGTCATTTGGTCTTAATGGCACAATATACAGCTGCAAATGTCAGATTGGAAAGATTTTGAGTGCTAGGAGGCCTTTATTTATCTCTTCAAGAAACATACTTATTCAACTATATAATTGTAAAGGAGTACAGTATAAATTGGAACTTACACAGACAAAGCCTGGAGTGTATGTGGTGAGGAAGCCAATTTCCTTCATACACTATGGCGCTGTTCAATACTGGTCAGGGAATTTTTTTACACCAGATACAGTGGGGCTGTGTTGGGCAGCTATTACAGAACATGCACACTGCATGACAAAGCAAAATGCCTTGTTTTTTTATGTGCCTGGTTCACACCACTGCATTGAGGCAGTGTGCGCAGAAAAAAAGTACTGCAGCACAGTGTAAAGCAATCCACTGCCTCACACAGCGCTGCTGCCAAAAGAAGTTTGTTAGATGTCTGTGACATTTCAGAATGTTCATCAAGAGCCGGTTCACACTGGGGCAACACGACTTCCAGCGCGACTTTTGGAGACAACTTGGACATGACTTGAGTATGAATAACAGCGCGACTTGGAGCGACTTCAACATGACTTGGGGCGACTTACAACACGACTTCGGCCGTGGCCAATCAGAGAATAATCAGCTCTTAAGGGGGAACGCCACACCAAATTTTAAATAAAAAAAACGGCATGCGTTTCCCCTCCAGGGGCATACCAGGCCCTTAGGTCTGGTACGGATTTTAAGGGGAACCCCCTATGCCGAAAAAACGGTGTGGGGTCCCCCCAAAATCCATACCAGACCCTAATCCGAGCACGCAGCCTGGCCGGTCAGGAAAGGGGGTGGGGACGAGCGAGCTCCTGAACCGTACCAGGCCGCATGCCCTTAACATGGGGGTGGGTGCTTTGGGGAAGGGGGGCGCCCTACGAGCCCCCCCACCCCAAAGCACCTTGTCTCCATGTTGATGAGGACAAGGGCCTCTTCCCGACAACCCTGGCCTTGGTTGTCGGGGTCTGCGGGCGCGGGCCTTATCCGAATCCGGGAACCCCCTTTAATAAGGGGGCCCCAGATCCCGGCCCCCCACCCTATGTGAATGAGTATGGGGTACATCGTACCCCTACCAATTCACCTGGGGGAAAAAAAAGTGTCAATTAAAAAAAAAAAACAACACAGGTTTTAAAAGTAATTTATTAATCAGCTCCGGGGGTCTTCTTCCGACTACGGGGGCCTTCTTTTGACTTCTCCGCTCTGTTCGGCCTCTTCTCTCGCTCTCCGGCGTCATCTTCCACTCTTCTGCCGGCTCCTCCGCTATCTTCTTGCAGCTCTTTTATTAGCGGAGGAGCCCGTTCTCCTCCGTCCTTCTTCCTTCGTTGTTGACAACGCTCTCTCCCGCAGTAATGCCGTGTGAGCAATGCGCGATGACTTGTATAGGAATGGGGTGGGGTCACCGGGTGATGTCACACGGTGGCCCCGCCCTGTATGACGTCACAGTCCCAGCATGCCTTGGGACCCGACGTCATAAGGGGCGGGCCACTGTGTCACATCACCTGGTGACCCCGCCCCATTCCTATACAAGTCATCACGCATCGCTCACACGGCATTACAGCGAACGAGAGCGTTTTGTCAACAATGAAAGAAGCAAGAAGGGGGAAGGACAGAGGAGACTGGGCTCCTCCGCTAGTAAAAAAGCTGCAAGAAGATAGCGGAGGAGCCGACAGAAGAGCGGGAGACGACACCGGAGAGCGAGAGAAAAGGCCGGACACCGGGAGAAGAGGCCGAACAGAGCGGAGAAGTCAGAAGAAGGCCCCCGAAGTCGGAAGAAGACCCCCGGAGCTGATTAATAAATTACTTTAAAAATTTGTGTTGTGTTTTTTTTTAATTGACACTTTTTTCCCCAGGTGGGCGCCCCCCTTCCCCAAAGCACCCACCCCCCATGTTGAGGGCATGCGGCGTGGTACGGTTCAGGAGGGGGGGAGAGCGCTCGCTCATCCCCACCCCCTTTCCTGACCGGCCAGGCTGCATGCTCGGATAAGAGTCTGGTATGGATTTTGGGGGGACCCCCACGCCGGTTTTTCGGCGTAGGGGGTTCCCCTTAAAATCCATACCAGACCTAAGGGCCTGGTATGCCCCTGGAGGGGGAACCCATGCCATTTTTTTATTTAAAATTTGGCGTGGAGTTCCCCCTCGAGTCGACACTGTTGTGTTAATATAGATGGAGATCCGACTTGGAGGCGACTTCCATTGAAATCAATGGGTACAGGTCGCCTAGAAGTCGTTTTGAAGTAGTACAGAAACCTTTTTTGAAGTCGGAGCGACTTCTGTAGTGTACATTAAGACAGCTCCATAGACTAACATTACAGCGCGACTTGGGGCGACCTGAAGTTGGATCCTGAGTCGCCCTGGTGTGAACAGGCTCTAAGGCTTTCATTCATCACGAGTGAAATCGCCGTAATTTCAAAAGGCAGAACACGTTTGCAAAGCATATACATCTTAATGGCACCCCAATCATGGCACGATCTTACATCGATTGTTGTGCGACAAATTGTGCCAAACTAGAAGTTGTGCAACGTATTTCGCACGACACGCGTCCCGCGATTCTCGTGCCATTTGTCATGCGGCAAAATTTCTCTGCGATTGGGATGCAATTGAGGAGTAATGGTATCGCAAACGTGTTCTGCCACGATTTGGAATCGAGGCAATTCCGCCCACAATTCCAAATGCCTAGGTGTGAATTGAGCCTAAAAAAAGGACACGGTCAAGATAGGCATATCAGCACCGTGCTGGTCCAACCAGACTGCCCCCATACCAGCTGCTGGGAAAACCAATGAGACCATTTTACTACGCAAAAAAAAACACAAATTACTATTGACCTAAGCAAACTCTAAACCCCTACTCTTTTTGAATGGAAACAATGCTGTTCTTCCTTTATAACTACTTAAGTATACTAAAAGGGGTTCCCCCAGATAAACAGAACAAAAAAAGTTGAGTCCATGGATGGGTTCTACACCTACTAATTAGACGTTAATAGCAGTCGTTGGTTAAACTATCTTCATATAATCTACTCTGCTATACTGTAATGGCCCGGACATGTAAAAATCTTCATAATTCATGAAACACTTCGCTAAGGAGTCGTCATACAAGAGGAGCGCCCCCCACCAAAAAAAGGTTGAATGAATCACCCTCTCCAAGCGGAGGTCAATACACAAACCTTATGTTGAAACAAAGTCACCTGAACAACAGTGCCCTTTTCACGAAAACAAAGATAATTACCTGTTTTGTTCTCTTGAAACCAGTTAAGAATAGAGAGAAACTGGTTCTTCAGACAATCAAAACCTGTCCTTGTTGGGTAGATAAAGGGATAGACCCAACAAGCCATAAAAAAAAGTTACACAGGTACGTAACTGGATTGTTCTCAGAGAAATCAACCTTATCTAACGGAACCCATTGTTTAGACTCTAGGAATTCTGTATACAGCTAAACTATCTAAAGATTCACTGAGTCTGTCCAAAGTTCCCTTCAAAAGACTTTTAGGAAGACATTTGAAAGTTGTGCATTCAGCATTATTTTAAAATACCTATATTTGATTATAGTTATGAAGTCACTCAAATTATATTATATTCCAGGTCATAGATACAATTATGATTTTAGTGTCTACTGACCCAATTATAACTCTGTCGTAGGGTAAAAACATAAGACTTAGATGTAAGAACAAATTAGAAATAAGAATTATTTTAAAATGCCAATCAGTGTTATGAAAGACATACGAATCGTGACTATAACTGTATAAAAATATACCTCTAGCATGCGTTTTCCTAGATAAACAAGAATTCACAGGATATACAAGAATTATACATTTATCCATGCATATAAACATTTTAAGTGATATTGATTAATCAAAATTATACTGAGCGTATATTATATTGGACCGGTTACCAGGGTACTTTAATAAATATATTCCAGCACCAATATACAAACAGATACACATTATAAAAACATATTAGTCCTCAGGAATGTCGAACTGGAAAGAGTCCAGAGAAGGGCAACAGGTAATAAGGGAACTGGAGGACCCGAGTTATGAGTAAGGATTACAAAAAGTAAATAAAACCCCCCAAATAAAACAAAAACATACTCTCTTTAGAAGAGGGGATATTATCGCAACATAAAAATCTTTAAAGTGTAACTATGATGGGAGAAAGCAACTTAATCTAGGGTCCCTAAATAAAACATGAAGAGCTGGATGACAAGTGGTTCAATCTTCAACATAAGTGGTTCTTTACTCTTAGGCCCCTTTCACACTGGGGCGGTGAGCCGCGTGACGGTAAAGCAGCGCTATATTTAGCGCTGCTTTACCGTCGTTTTCACCGCGGTTTTCGGCCGCTCGCGGTGCGGTTTTACCCCCCGCGAGCGGCCGAAAAAGGGTTAAACACCCCCCGCAGAGCGCCGCCGTAGCCGCGGTATTACCGCGGTAACCGCGGTATTGCCGCGGTTTTACGGCGGTCTCCCATTGTAATCAATGGGAAGGAGCGGTATAGGAGCGGTGAACACACCGCTCCTATCCCGCTCCAAAGATGCTGCTAGCAGGACTTTTTTTACCGTCCTGCTAGCGCACCGCTCCAGTGTGAAAGCCCGCCGGCTTTCACACTGGAGTGAATGGGGCCAGATTTTTTCATGCGGTGAACAGGCGCTATTTTTAGCGCCGCACCGCATGAAAAACGCCCCAGTGTGAAAGGGGCCTTAGAGTGGTAAGGATGAGGAACTCCCTTCTGCAGTTGGTAGTGTCAGCAAAGGGTACAGATAACTTCATAAAAACTTTTTGGCGTGTTAGTAAACAATGTACAAGGATATTGAAAATAGTGGTGACAAACACACACTATGTAACAGACTTACCTTAATTGTCCTATCACCAGAAGCAGAAACAATGTATTTGTCATCAAAGTCCACTACATTTACAGCTGCGCGATGACCAACCAAGACTCGCCGTAGTGTAATATCTGTAGGAGAGGCCATATCCCATACAGCAATTGACCGGTCTTTTGAACAGGTTACCATTAAGCCATTGCAAAATCGAAGATGCAGTACTGCTTCATTATGATGAATCAGAGTATTGAGTACTTCCCCACTATTCACATCCCAAACTCTAAAATGTGAAAAAAAAACAAAGAAATAAAATCAACAAACTAAAATATAAATCAAAGCAGCCATTCATTGCGTATGCATGTGAATAAATTACACTTCAAAAGCAGAACTCCAAACCAAACTTATTGAATTTGAAAAAGAATGGGGAAAGGATAAAACTTATAATCAGCCCCCTAGCTGGGGGACACAGCCAGAAATCCTGTCAATTCACTTTCTGCCCCCAATGTTACTACTCCCCTATGCACAAAATAAAGGGATATATGTAGGAAGAGAAAACAACAAGTACTTGATAGAGGTTCTTATCCTTCCCTAGTCTATACAAAGCTAGGAAGAAAAATTGGAGGGAAAAAAAAAGGGAGGCAATCAGGAAATATTACATACAGTAAACTTTCTGTATAATAAAACATTACTGCTAAAGTCCTCGTTATCACAAAACTGTTTAGCCTGATGGACTGTCAATGTCAGTACCCCACGATGTCTTAATCACATACTGACCCTGGGTCTGTGGCTGACGGTACTGAGGACAAAAGGTGTAGGAAAACAGGCATCTGGCATTTTCAGAAATGGGACAGCAATGACAGCACAAATTTCATTTACAATAGATTTTCTTTCAGAATTCCTTCACATTTTAAGAGAAGGTAGTATCTTTGGATAACTAAAAATGCATGTCCAAGTTTGCTCTTAACACAAATTTTTCTCTGCTTTAACCACTTGCCTACCAGGCACAAACACCCCCTTCCTGACCAAGCCATTTTTCAGCTTTCAGCGCTGTCGCATTTTGAATGACAATTGCGCGGTCATGCAACGCTGTACCCAAATAAAATTTTTATCATTTTTTCCCCACAGATAGAGCTTTATTTTGGTGGTATTTGATCACCTCTGCGGTTTTTATTTCTTGCGCTATAAACAAAAGAAGAGGGACAAGTTTGAAAAAACATAATATTTTTTTTACTTATTATAATTTAATATCCAATTTTTTTTTTTTTTTTAAATACATTTTTTCCTCAGTTTAGGCCGATACGTATTCTTCTACATATTTTTGGTAAAAAAAAAAAATCGCAATAAGCGTATATTGATTGGTTTGCGCAAAAGTTATAGCGTGTTCAAAATAGGGGATGGATTTATAGCATTTTTATTATTATTTTTTTTTTTACTAGTAATGGCGGCGATCTGCGATTTTTATCATGACTGCGACATTGCGGCGGACATATCGGACACTTTTGACACATTTTTGGGACCATTCACATTTATACAGCGATCCGTGCTATAAAAATGCATTGATTACTGTATAAATGTGACTGTCAGGGAAGGGGTTAACACTAGGGGGCGCTGCAAGGGTTAAAATGTACCCTATATGAGTGATTCTAACTGTGGGGGGAGGGGAATGACTGGGGGAGGGGACCGATCGGTGTCCCTATGTACAAGGGACACACCATCGGTCTCCTCTCCTCTGACAGGACGTGGATCGGTGTGTTTACACACACCGATCCACGTCCTGCTCACTTACCGGGCAATCGCGGGTGCCTGGCGGTCATCGCGACCGCCGGGCACGCGCATCGGGTCCCCAGCTACGCGGCGGGCACGCGCGCCTCCCGCGGCGCGCGCCCCCTAGTGGCCAAAAAGCGAGCGCCGTCATATGACGCCGGCCCGCCACAATAGCTGCACCGCTCTGCCGTCATTTGACGGCGGGCGGTCAGATAGTGGTTAAAGTGGTTGTAAACTAGGGCTGCAACTAACGATTATTTTCATAATCTATTAGTTGGCTGATTGTTTCGATCGGTTAATAACCTTAAACAAAAAAAAAAAAGAATGTGTTGTATAATTTAGTTAATATGTAAAGTTAAAAAAAAAAAAGGCAATTTATTCTTAAATATCTCTATGCAGTGGTAAATATAAATAACCAACTATATGGTTAGGGAGCAAAATATCGAATCCACTCGGAAAATAACAGACAGAAGAGATATACTGAATACACTATTAGAATAGACATACTGTATACACTATTAGAAGAGACGTACTGTATATACACTATTAGAAGGGACATACTGTATATACTATTAGAAGGGACATACTGTTTTTTGGCCAATTTGTTGTTGGGCAGATAAAAAAAACACAAAATTGCTGCAAAAACATATATGCTTTTCTGCAGCTTCTCGGTTTAAGTATATTGAACTAAAAAAAAAAATACATTTTGCGTTAAAAAAAAAAAAAAAGTTCCTGACCCTTTTCAAATACACAGCAGCTGAAAAAAGCATAGATGTGAACGTGTCCCATAGGAAACATGTAAATGAACTGTAGTGTGTTTCTGCAAAAAGCACTAAAAAACACAGATGTGAACCAGGCCTAAGACGTTTAGTAACCTAATGGGGTTAAAAACTAAAATGAGCACTTTATAGTACCAAAAAAAAAAAAAAATTCGATAATCACTATTGTAAGGGGTTCATTTTTTTTCTGTAGAACTGTGAAAGTAACATTTACAGTAGCGATTATTTGCTCTTTGTACTATAAAGGGCTCTTTTTTTAACCCCATTATGTTACTGGCCGATTATGAAAATAGTAATCGATTCATTTCATAATCGAATAGTTGTTTCAGCCCTATTGTGAACCCTGTTACACCACTTGCAAGTACAGGCAAGTCTATAAGGCTTACCTGTAGGTACTGTAAATATCTCCTAAACTTGCAGTTTAGGAGATATTTATCATACGTTTGCACCGACGTCCTTGGCTTATGTGCACTGAAGAACTGTCTCGATTGCGCCATTTCTAAAGGGCTTGTGCTGTGTTAGGCAGCTCTGGTGCGCATGTGTGGGAGTGACGCCATTGCGGCTCTGGCGATTCACAGCGCCGGAGCTCACAAACTCAGAAATAACGCCAGGGGACATAGTTAGGTTGAAAAAAGACACAAGTCCAACCGGTTGAACCACAAATAATAATAAAAAAAAAATAAAAATACATCATACAATCCCATATACCCCATTCTATACCCACAGTTGATCCAGAGGAAGGCCAAAAAAAAAAAAAAAACCAGCAGCGCATGCTCCTATTTGCTAAAGCAGGGGAAAAAAATCCTGATCCCTCGAGAGGCAATCAGATTTTCCCGGGATCAACTTTACCTATAAATGTTGGTACCAAGTTATATTATGTACATTTAGGAAAGTATCCAGGCCTTTCTTAAAGCAATCTACTGAGCTGGCCAGAACCACCTCTGCAGGGAGTCTATTCCACATTTTCACAGCTCTTACTGTGAAGAAACCTTTCCGTATTTGGAGATGAAATCTCTTTTCCTCTAGACGTAAAGAGTGCCCCCTTGTCCTCTTTGTTGACTGTAAAGTGACATGTTGCCGGTCACAGCGGTGTATGGGGACCACTGCAACAGCTTTGAGCTAAGATAAATATTTCATAATGAGCTAGTATGCAATACATACTAGCTCAACATGACTGTCTTGCAGGTTTTTTTTTCCTCTATCGGTTTACAACCACTTTAACACCTGAAATCAGATTTACCTTGCAAAACAACTTTTGTCATACACAGTTCCTGTGTGTTAACTTCAGTTTTTTCACTTATCTCAAACAGCAAAAAACAGGGTGTGGACCAAAAGAAATAGGATTACTATAACAGCTTACCTGTAAAATTATTTTCTTGGAGTACATCATGGGACACAGAGCCTAATAGCCTAATGGTTTATGGGCCATCTTCAGGTGAAGGACACTGGTATACCCAATTCAGGAAGTTGACTCCACCTTCCAGGAGTATTTCAGTTTTTGTAGCAAAGCAATATACTTAAAACCCATAAAAGAGGGGAGGGACCTCTGTGTCCCATGATGTACTCCAAGAAAAGGATTTTAAGACAAGTTTATTCTAGGCAGGCCACTTTGGTAGCTGTTAATCTAATTGCGCATATTAAAAGAGGGTTTGTTGATCAAAGGAGAAGTGGCCAGACCAGATTTACTCCACATATCAAAGGGGAACAGATAATGATTATCTTAATCTAATCAGTATTCACACATATCAAAGGGGAATATGCAAGAATGTAGATTGGGGCAGTTTTATGACTACAGCTGTTCACAGCTTGGGGTTATCTGCTGTCACTCTGAAAGACGGGAGCAGATCAAAGCATTTAATGGAAACAGCCAATCAAATTGCTCAGCCATTCAGTGTGTGTGGGGGATATAACAGGACGTTCAATCTGTTTAGAAGTGTGTGTTCTTATGAAGGCACCAAGAGTCACATGTTTTCATGGGGCTCTAAATATTTACTAGCACTGTGGTGATTATGCCCTGTTGGATTGTCATCTACTACAAGACTGATTTTGTCATCTATAACGAGACTGTTCTGTTTTGGAAGCCAATAAAATCTCTCTCTGGGAGAATTGGGTTTTGCTGCGGAGAAGTACTTTAATAACTACATACCATCTACGAACTATATATTAGATCACTACAAGCCTGAGTAAAAACTTAATGGGACGACCCATAGCAATGCTATTTGAGGGGAGGGAGAGACAACCCGTAGGGCACCCCCAGACCTGAGGACTTATACTGCTGCCTGCAGCACACTGCACCTGAAGGCAATATCCTCATACTTCCACCTGATAAAATTTTGTGAAAGTATGTACTTAAGACCAAGTTACGTGTGGCCTTGCAGATCTGAGCAATGGAGGCCTAGTGACGCACTGCCCAAGAAGCACTAACTGACCTGGTAGAGTGTGCCTTAACTTGAAAAGGAGGAATCTTACCCCTTAAATCATAAGTTTGAATTATAACTTGCCAAATCCACTAAGCCAGCTGTGCCACTTTTATACTGCGCTTTTTTATACCGTCTCATTTTATGGAAAATATTTTTTGGACGTTGCCACATTCCTCAAATAATCCTAATCGTTGATCAGGTTTTACACCATGAGGAGGCTATTTTTCTTTCATTTCATGTCCCTGATATTCTGTTGCCTTTGAGAGGATTGCAGAGATCATTGGAGGTTCCCAATTCCACTTCCCTGTTTTCAACATATAGCGGATGGTGAGTACAGACTGGTGTACCATCACAGTCTTATCCACTTTCAACGTTTCCGGTTGGATTCGTCCGTGGGTACCGCTTGTTGGTTCAAAAGCTCGTTTGACTCACAGCTACTGGTTTGCGAGTCCACCACTGCTGGTAAGAGTACCTTGTCCCTACTTTATGCCAATTTAATGATGTTAACATATTGAATGAAGATACATCTGAGAACTAAACAGCAATCCAAAGGGGATTTTTACATATATGGTCCAATGTATGAACTTTTTCCGATGAATGATATGGACAATACATGCTAAATTTGTATATCTAAAATGATATAGTATGACCCACATTGGCTTGCACTGCTACCAATCATTCATGATCTAGTGTCAGACCATTGTTGTGTTTGCATTTTATTTTATTGTATGTACATAGACCATTGGGTTCCTATATGTGGTCAGGGTTTTATTTACTCACTGATTGACACAATTTTTTCTTTTTTGAAAAGCCTCCTTGGTTAGTTTCATCACCTTCCAGTTTTTGAGGGTCACATTTACACCCTAATACTGTATTTTATATATTTCTTGATTATATATATATATATATATATATATATATATATATATATATATATATATATATATATATATATATATATATATATATATATATAAAATCTTGGTTTGATGGTTTATATACCACAGGCATCCTCATAACTCCAGGTATATGAGGATTTATACACTGTGGTTCGTATACCACGGTGTCACAGAGGCAAGTTAAATGCTTGAAATTCACCGTTTACATTTTATCACACTATACATGTGTTGGGTATATGTTTTGATTTACATATATCTCTTTTCACTTCCTTTCACGGAATGTTTCCATTATCATCTAGATAACACATTGTATTCAGATTTATATTCTGTTCCACTGGTGTGATTTAGATACATTTTCAGTGCTACACATTTATTCCCCATCACTTCATACAATTAGTCTTATTGTGTTGGCTGCTCATCAAGGGGAGGCGCGGTTCTATCCCCCCCAGCCTACAAATCCACTTAGCGACAGTTGCTTTTGACGCTGCCTGTCCTTTTAGGACCCTCTTGCCAAATAAATAAGACATCAGTCTTTCGAATCTGAGCAGTTGCCTTTGAATAGATTCTCACTGCTCTCACCACAACAAGACAATGTAGTGACTTTCTTCCTTTCTTCTTTCTGGAACATGATTTTGGAAAAAACGATGGCAGGACAATATATCTTAGTTCAGGTGAAAACCTGAAACCACTTTTGGTAAAAAGTCTGGATGAGGGCGTAACACCACTCTGTCCTCATGAATAATCAAGTATGGCTCTTTACAAGAAAGAGCAGCCAATTCCGAAAGCCTCCTTGCTGAGGATATAGCAACCAAGAACACCAGCTTCCTTGTCAGAAGGACTAAGGGAATATGCTGCATTGGTTCAAATGGCTGTTTTTGTAACACGGACAAAACTAAGTTCAGGTCCCAAGGGCTCAAAGGTGATTTAACTGGTGGATTAATCCACATAACCCCTTGCATAAAACCCTGGACTAACGAATGCATAGCAAGCGGTCTTTGAAATAAGATTGATAAGGCTGAGACTTAGCCCTTAATAGTACTCAAGGCCAATTTCATCTCTACACTTCATTGTAGAAAGGCAAGAATTCTGCCCATGATATATCTCCGAGGGTGCCAACCCTTGAATTCACACCAGGAAACATAAGCCTTCCAGACTCTAATATATAGTTTTGGAAGCTGGCTTCCTTGCATTAATCAAAGTAGAGATAACTGACCCGGAAAGCCCACGTTTCTTCAGAATGTAGGTTTCAATTGCCAGGCCATTAAATTGAGCGTTCGTAAAGTAGGATGGAATATCTGCCCCTGTGAGAGCAGGTCTGGCCTTAGTGGAAGGGACCATGGATCCTCCACTGCCATCTTTACGATTTTTGCATACCATGACCTTCTGGGCCATGCTGGTGCTACCAGAATTACCAGCTTTCTTTCCAGCTCGATCCTGCAAAGAAGTCGTGGCAACAACTGAATAGGGAGGAATGCATAGATCAGTGAGAACTGAACCACGGGGTCACCAACGCATCTGTTCCACATGCGAGTGGATGCCTTGTCCTGGACACAAAGTTGACTAACTTCATGTTGAATCTGGACACTAGAACATCAACGTCCGGAGTCCTCCATCTTTGGCAAACAGCCCAAAAAATGTCGGGGTGAAGAGACCATTCCCCCGGGAATAACTGCTGGTGGCTTAAGTAGTCTGCCTGCCAATTCTCTACTCCCGGAATGAAGACTGCTGATAGGCACGGCACATTCCTTTCTGCCCAAACTAGCATATGGTTCACCTCTCTGTGCTGAGAGACTCTTGGTGCCCCATTGGTGATCGATATAGGCCACAGCTGTGGCATTGTCGGATTGGATCCTGACAGGACAATCCCTTAACCTGGAAGTCCAGGCCTTCAGAGCTAGACTCACTGCCCGAATCGCTAGGATGTTGATGGGAAAAGGCTTTTTCAGTTTATGATCACTGTCCCTGGATAGTCGTCTTCTCTATTACTGCTCCCCACCCTGAAAGGCTGGCATCTGTCGTTACTACTTTCCAAATAATTGGCCTGAAGGATTTGCCTTTCAGCAGATTCTGAGTTAGTAACCACCAGTTGAGGCTTTGGGACACCCTTGGCGACAGCTGCATTGGCAAATCCAAAGCTTGGATCGCTTTGTTCCAAGCAGACAGGATACTGTTTTGCAACAGTCTCGAATGGAACTGGGCATAGGGGACTGCTTCGAACGAAGCCACCATCTTTCCTAACAACCTCATGCAAAGGCGAATTGAGGGATTTCCTTTCGACCCGACCATCCAGACCAGCTGTCGCATGGAGTTGATTTTTGCCGGAGGCAAGAACACCTTTTTCTGGGCTGTCTCTATGATCAGGCCCAAGTACTCAAGCTTTCTTAGCGGTTTTAAGGAAGACTTCTCTAGGTTAGGAATCCAACCCAGACTTTCCAGGTAACTAGTTGTCATGCGTACACTTTGCTCCAAGCGTGCCACTGACTGGTCTATTAGCAATAGATCGTCTAGGTACACCAAGACTTATGCCCTGTGCCCTTAACCTGGCTAGCGGTGGGGCCAGTACTTTTGTGAACACCCGGGGTGCTGTAGCTAGCCCGAAGGGCAAGGCTACAAACTGAAAATGCTGATGTTCTAATTCGAATTGCAGAAACATTTGGTGAGCGGGAAATATAGGGAAATGCAGATATGCATCCCTGATGTTAATGGACGCCAGGAGTTCTCTTCTTTGTAGGATGGAAACCACTGACCTGATCGACTCCATGCGAAAGGAGCAGATCTTCAGGAACAGATTTAGATTCCTTAGATCTAGAATAAGTCTGACATCTCCATTTGGTTTTGGTAACTTAAAAAGGTTTGAATAAAATCCCAAACCTTGCTCTTCTGTGGGGATCTGTATGATCACCACCTGAGCCAGTAATCGGTCTAATGCTTGAAACAGATTGCTTTTTCCCTGGATCTTTGGGAACGTTTGATCTCAGAAACAGATAGTGGAAACTCCCGAAATTCTAGTTTGTATCTTAGAGACACCGTGTAAATGACCCATGTGTCCTGAATCTCCTTTTGCCAGACTTCTGAGTATTGCAGAAGTCTTCCCCCCCACTCTGGTGAGGGGGGGGGGGGGGAGTGTCTTCATGATGAGGATTTAGTATTCTGCTTTTCAGATTTCTGGCCCCAGATCTTCTTTTAAGCCTGGGCCTGACCATAAGGGTTTTCTTCTAGAGTCTGATGGCGGAGGCCATCGCCTAGAGGCGGATGCCCCTGACACAGGAGAAAAAATCAGTTTAAATGAAGGACGTTTATACTTTGACCGGCAAAAGTACTGCCCACTAGAAATCGTTTGGATGTATTTATCCAAATCATCGCCAAATAGTCGCTCCCCGTGAAAGGGAAACTAGTCAGAAGCTTCTTGCAAGGTGCTTTGTTTGACCGTTTTTTTTAACCAAAGAGTTCTACGCATGTGTACTAGCGCAAGGCGGGATGCCTGGTGACTAGAGTCTTTCATAGCGTCTATAGCAAAACATAATGCCTCTGGTAGTTCGCCCAACTCACGGGCCTGTTGTGCAGGGACCTCCTTAAGAGCCTCTGTGAACTGGTCCTTTAGGAACGGACAGATGCCTATTTCAGCGACTGCAGGCCGAGTAATGGTGCCTGCCAAGGGAAAAAAAAAGGATTTCAACTGACATTCCAACTCTTTATCCATTTGCAAGCATTTGTGCATTGTCTACTGGACAAGTTAAACTTATTCACACTGGAAATCGCAGCGTCAGCTGCTGGTACTTTCCATTTTTTGGTGAATTTCTCCTCCATGGGATAGAGAACAGAATCTCTGGAGGGAGAAAATGCTTATACGGATGATCCCATTCAGCATAAATAAGCTTTTATAGTAATGCATGGACCGGAAATGCATGAAAAGGCTGTAAAGGTTTTAAAGAACCCAAGGAAGAAACCGGACTTACAGCTGACTGTTGGGGGTAGCATGAAAGTGGAATGAACCATCTTTGTAAGTTTGTACCTCAGATTGCAAAGCTGATTCATCAACTGTTGTTTCCTCCACAGAGGAATAATCGGCTTGTTTTTCCTCAAGATCACCTGAGGGAAAAACCTCATCCTGTCCCCACTGTTCCCTTGGTAAAGGGTTTGAGGTGGGGGATGGGGATCTAGCCTCTTCCTAACCCTAGGATGAAGGGTGCGATTAAAGAGGTTAATTTTCCTTCTAGGCCCTGCAGGGCAGAGGAAAATGTATCTTCAGTTATGTATAGAGGGGCTGAAGTGTGGGAAGCAGTTGCACCACCAATTGGTTCCAATGACTTACCCTGGCTTGCCATGTCAGATATCTCCGGAGAGTTTGATGGTGTGGAGGCATGACTGGATTTGTAGTTCTGGAAGTCAATGCTAAGCACAAAAAGCAGAGGCACTTTAAGAAAAAATATACTACTGAGCAATAGTTTAGCAAAACAATGCCCCCATAAAGATCAGCTTTTGGTGCTGAACAACAATTGTACTTCTTGTACTTGGAATGCCTGTATAAATCCCTTACGTTCCCCAGCACTCCTGTGTCCTTTAGTGTGTCAGACTTCCTTCTCTTCAGTTGCTCTTAGAGATCCTCTGATAATGAGAGCCTGATCTGGCATCTTCAGTGTTTTCCGCCCCCCGAAGCCTGTTTCTTAAACCATGGCCCTCTCGAATACTCGCCTCCCTCCTCCTTTTAAGAAAGACACTAGCCCGCGCGGACAGCATTGAGAAGGAGGCTGCGAATGCAGTCTGGCACCTTGCCAGAGTGGCGAACGCACTGCCTATGTACAAGGACTGGGGCGCAACAATCCCCTCTATGGACAGTGTTTAAAGGCCCATTTGAAAATATAAATGTAATATCCGTGAAACCGCCACTGCACCTCCCGGGAGGGAAGGGGGAGTTTTATCAGCAGTAGTGTTAGGCTCCTTAATCTGCAAGATATGCAACAACTTATCTTAGTAGGGGGCGTCTATACATGAAAAATGTGTCATCAAGTGCTGCTGTACCCCCACTTAGTTCCTCAGAAGAGGAAACGGCATTTGTTCAATTAAGAACCCCCCTGTGGCTGCTGGGACCACACACGCTGTTATAACCTGGACACAGAGCTGCTGAGAATGAACGTACCAAGGTATGTGTAATTTACTCCCTCTAGTGGAGATTTTAAGGCATACAATGTTTATCATGTGGAAGAAAAAAGGCATAGGTGGACCTTTTACAGTTTCTAGGCTTCTTCCCTTACCTTACCCTCGCTGCCGGATACTGCTGTAACAGACAGATCCAAACTTTACCCATCACGGCGGGTTGTGTTAGTAAACCTTCAAAGACCAGGTCCCTATAATAGGGGTTCCACTCCTTTGGACCTGTATCGCACCCCTCAGGAGCAACTTTAGGTAATGTAGCAAGACCAAAAGGAGTCCTGGTTCCTGGGGTCCAGCCCTCAAAGAGAAGCATTACAGGCAAAACCTTGTTCTTCTATCCAAGGCCCGGGTACCATCCTGTGGCCTCAGTGGCTTGGATGGATCCGGTTGTGGAGGTTATTTAAATCCAGCACGAATCCCTCCTGGAGCTCCTTAGAGCACATCTTAACTCGTGACCAACACCTTAGACACTGGCGAAAAAAGCCTTAAAAAAAAAAAAATACTAAAAAAGTGACATGAATGCTGCTGCTCTACCCAAAGACAACATGTTATTTCTTGGATTGCTTAAGTACACTCCTCTAACCTACATTATAAAATGTACTCACTCTGTGTGAGCTTGCCTGGGGAGTTTAGAAGAAAGAAGGGCAGAATGGCTTTAAAACACTCAGACTTGCCGTATTGTTTTAGTCATAAAATAATGGTATTTTTTACTCTGTAAAATCCTTTTCTCCGTTGGGGGACATAGCTTTATGGATAATAAGCAACCAAGGCCATCACTGCCACTCTACGTCTAGAGGAAGAGATATTTCATCTCCAAATACGGAAAGGTTTCTTCCCAGTAAGAGCTGTGAAATGTGGAATAGACTCCCTCAAGAGGTGGTTCTCTCCAGCTCAGTAGATTGCTTTAAAAAAGGGCCTGGATTCTTTACTAAATGTACATAATATACTGGATACTAACTTTTATAGGTCAAGTTGATCCAGGAAATATCAGATTGCCTCTCGGGGGATCAGGAAGGAATTTTTTCCCCTGTTGTAGCAAATTGGATCATGCTTTGCTTGGGTTTTTCACCTTCATCTCGATCAACTGTGGGTATAGGATTGTGTATATGGGATTGCATTTTTTTTTCTTTGTTTTGTTCTTTTATTGGTTGAACTAGATGGACTCTTTTTTAAACCAGGCTAACTATGTAACTATTAGGCACACAAAAACTGAAGGCCAACCCTCTAGAGACTATAACCCTTTCCACTTGCTCGGTTGTGGTAAGCAGTCCAAAGAGGAAAGATAGCATATGAGAAAAGGGTGCTGCGTCTCTCAAGGGAATCCGAGAATAGGATTTTAAGGCCAGTATAAAAAGGGGATTTGTGACTTACCTGTAAAAGCCCCTTCTGGAAGTAAAGTACAGGTGACATATTCAAAGACTAAGTTATAGGCTCTCAACCTTTGGCAAACAAAGGTGAAAGGAAGAAACTGCCACGAGCCCAAAAATATTTATTTTGGGCCAATTCAATGCCACAATGTTCACTGGAATGCCCTCCAATCCAGTGAGAACTGATCCCATGGAGTCAAAGATCAAACCATAAATGAATAAGGGTCCAGGTTGTTGAAGCTTCATGCTCGCAGGTTCACATCCAGTGTCGCCCACCAAGAGGTCCTGAAAAACCACAGGACGGAGACACCACCCTCCTGGATCCAAGTGTCAATGGCAGAACAACTCTTTCCACACAAGACATATTTGAGAGGTGCCAATTCTGGTGCTGCATTATGGTAGATGTAGGCCATGGCATTGGCCCTGCCTGACTGAACCAATAAAGTTAACTACTTCAGCTCCAGAAGGTTTTACCCCCTTCATGACCTGGCTTTTTTTTTGCCATTTAGCACTATGCTGTTTTAACTGGTAATTGTGCAGTCATGCAATGCTGTACCCAAAAGAAATTTATATAATTTCTACACAAATTGAGCTCTTTTTTGGTGGTATTTGATCACCACTGGGTTTTTTATTTTTTTGCGATAAACAAAAAAAAAAAAAAAAAAAAAAAAGTTTTCAAAAATTTCTGCTGTAAAACGTCCAATAATAATAAAAAAAACTTTAAGTAAAATCGAATTTCTTCAAAAATTTTGGCCAAAATTGACACACGAATGTATACAATGATGTGAAAAAGTATTTGCCCCCTTTCTGATTTATTATTTTTTGCATATTTCTCACACTTAAATGACTCAGATAAAACCAATGATTACACAAAAATAACCCGAGTAAATAGTTGGTTTCATTTATTAACCACTTACGCCCCGGACCATTTGGCTGACCAAAGCACTTCTTGCAATTCAGCACTGTCGCTTTAACTGACAATGGCGCGGTCATGCGACGTTGTAACCAAACAAAATTCGTCCTTTTTTTCCCCACAAATAGAGCTTTCTTTTGGTGGCATTTGATCACCTCTGCGGTTTTTATTTTTTGCGCTATAAACAAAAGATTTTTTTTTGCTAAAATATCCCCCAGAAAAAATATAAAAACATTTTTTTCCTGAGTTTAGGCCGATACGTATCCGACATATTTTTGGTAAAAATTTTTTTTGTCTTTTTTTAAATCGCAATAAGAATTTATTGGTTTGCGTAAAAGTTATAGCGTCTACAAAATAAGCGATAATTTTATGGCATTTTATTAATAATTTTTTTTTACTAGTAATGTTGGCGATAAGCAATTTTTTATCGTGACTGACATTGACACATTTTTGGGACCATTGGCATTAATACAGCGATCAATGCTATAAAATTGCATTGATTACTGTAAAAATGTCACTGGCAGTGAAGGGGTTAACTGAATAGGTGAATCAAATATTAGGGGGTGGGTCTATGGAGGATTTAACATTACACCTACCCTCCCATTTCCACCCCATTTCCGTGTAAATATCTAACCCATGTATTCCTAATTTTAAATTAACCTACCTTTAATTAATAACCCAAAAGTGTTATTTAAATGTGACTTTCTATAGTTTATTATACTATCTTCCCCATCTTCCCTAGTGCCTCAGTCCCAATAACCCCAACAAAAAAAAATTGTCTACAATCATTTTGTGAGGCTATCAATTCTTCCATCAGTCTAATTTTATCCACCTCTCTAAACCAGTCTTTTATTAGCAGGGTTTTTTTTTTTTTTTCATTGTCTTGGTATTAGAGCTTTCGCTGCATTTAATAAGTATGGTACAACTGTTGCTCTATATTTCTTCCTCGACTCCCCCGTAGCGTGGAACAAACACTGCCAGGGGTCCTGCGTGATCTCAACCCCACTAATCTTTTTAACCATCTTCAATATCACTCTCCAGAAAAGTTGGATTTCTGAGCATTGCCAGCAAATATGAGCATGAGTACCCCTTCTCCAACCCACATTCCCTCCAGCATAACGGTGATATCTCTGGGTCCATTTTATGAAGTTTTGTTGGAACATAATAGCATTTTGTTAATTTATAAATAATTTCTTTTATTCTCGTATCTATTGATGTGGAATGTACATAATCTATGATTTTGTGTTTCATTTGCTCTAGTATAATTTGATCCAATTCCAAATTCCAGCTCTCTAGAAGGCGCAGTGGCCCCAAGCCCGGGGAGGAGCTCAGAATCCCATATATATTTGATATTCCCTGGCCCCTTATCCCCCTTAATCCAAGGGCGATTCTCCACATATCTTGCGTAATTCACTTATTGAACAAAGAGCACTTCCATTCATAACATTTTAGTTTCTGAAGAGGTCCACCTTAGGTATAGTTTATTCTCCCTCCCTGGTGGGAAGTAGCTCCTGCCCTAAAGGGGCATTAATGGACTGTTGTATTGCCATCGCCTAGATTTAAATAGGCTATCCCAGGCTCTTAAGGTTTCTTTTACTATTTGGGCCACTTCATCAGAGAGGTCCCTGTACTGCCTTGGTACCCACAATATTTCACTTAAATGTCTTCCACACAAATTTTCTTCCAGTGAGACCCATTTTTTCTGGGAGGCACCATGGACCCAGTCAATTGTCTAACACTGCTGCCTCATGATACCTCTGAAAATCCGGGAGCTATAATCCCACCTTGGACCAAGGCCTTGTCAGAGACTCAAGAAAAAAAGAAACACGGGCCTTCCTATCCTTCCATATAAATTTCCCAACCAACATGTTTAATCGGCAGAGTCTGAAATACATACAACACTCTTGGCAGTTTCACCATCTTGATTATGTTTATCCTGCCAAACCATGTCAATTTATTTATCAGGTAACCCCTCAGATCTTGCTTAATTTTATTTAATAAAGGTAAATAGTTATCCTGATATAAATCTGCTTCTGCTGTAGACAAGAGAATACCAAGGTACTTTAGGCCTCTATACTTCCAGGAAAAAGGATATTGAAGTTCAAGAAGCCCGTTATCTACCATAGGCATAGAAACATTTAATATCTCTGTCTTCTCTTTATTAATCTTTAAATTAGAGATTTATCCATACCTATCAAACGCGGACATAATTGGGAGGGATTGGCCTGGATTGGACACATACAGCATCAAATTATCCGCAACTGCAGAAATCTTGTGTTCCTGCCCAGCCAATTCCATCCCCTTGAACTCCTGGTTTGCCCGAATGGTCGCCAGAAGGGGTTCAAAGGAGAGAACAAAGAGCAATGGAGGAAAGTGGGCAGCCCTGACGTGTGCCGCTGTACAAAGGAGCCCGAAAGGGTCCTATTAAAGCTGGCCATACACCTATAGATTATCTGCAGATTTTCTATGGTTAGATGGAAAAAGTGCAACAGATTTCTCCATGTTCGCTAAACTGTGTGGATGGAGGAATCTCCCACTTTTTCCATCTAACCATAGAAAATCTGCAGATAATCTATAGGTGTATGGCCAGCTTTACTCGTGCCGGTTTTGCTGGGGCAGAGTACAATGCCTCTATCCATCTGTACATTTGTGGGCCCATACCTGCGTGTCACAATGTCGCAAGCATATACTCCCAATCTAATCAAAAGCCTTTCAGATCTCCATATCCAATTCATTAAGCCCTTCTTGATTGTTTTTTGCGCAAAAGTTATAGCGTCTACAAAATAGAAGACAGATTTATTGCCTTTTTATTCTAATTTTTATTTTTTTCGTGACTGCAACATGGCGGACACTTGACACTATTTTGGGACCCTTGTCATTTATACAGCGAAGAGTGCTACAAAAATGCACTGATTACTGTGTAAATGACACTGGCAGGGAAGGGGGTTAAACACTAGGGGGCGATCAAGGGGTTAAGTGTGTCCTAGGGAGTGATTCTGAATGTGGGGGGGGGTTGCCTCACTAGAACATGACAGATTACTGCTCCCGATGACAGGGAGCAGTAGATTGCTGACATATTGCTAGGCAGAACAGGAAAATGCCTTGTTTACATCTCCCCGTTCTGCCGCTCTATGACACGATCGCAGGCCCCCAGCGGACAAAGAGTCCACGGGACCCATGGGTACAGTCTCAGCGTACGTGCCGGCACACAATGCCGCGATTTAAAGGGTATGTACCTGTATGTCCATTTGCCCAGCCGTGCCGACATATCGTTGCGCGCTGGTCTGGAGACTGGTTAGGCCACTCCATGACCTTAATTTGCTGCTTCTTGAGCCACTCCTAGGTTGCCTTGGCAGTAGGTTTTCGGTCATTGTCATGCTGGAAGACCCATCTATGACCCATCTTCAGTGTTCTGGCTGAGGGAATAAGGTTCTTATCCAAAATTTTACAATTCATGGCCCTGTCCTTTGGCCCCTCAATGCGTCAAAGTCGGCTTGTACCTTTAGTAGAAAAAACAGCCCCAAAGCAGAATGTTTCCACCTCCGTGCTTGACTGAAGTGATGGTGTTCTTAGGGTCATAGTTTGATTTTTTACTTCCTTCAGCCACGGCACAAGGCAGCACATGTACAAGCCCACCTGAAGTTTGCCAATGAACATCTAAATGACTCAAAAGGAGGATTGGGAGAAAAGTGCTGTGGTCAGATGAAATGGATATTAGGCATACAAATACTAAAGGCCAGTCCCCTAGAGACTATAACCCATTCCATCTGCTCAGTTGTGGTAAACAATCCAAAGAGGAAAGATAGCATATGAGATGCCATGTGGTCTCTAATCTTCAACTGCCATGATGCTACACATGTGATCAGTTATCACACGGACACGAGCCATTGAATGCTTTGACAGTTTGGTTGAGAGCACAGCCAATGTGAGTTAGCCTTTCCGACATACCAGGAATGGAACCTTTTTACAACTATTAGGCCCCTTTCACACTGGGGCGTTTTTCAGGCGGTACAGCGCTAAAAATAGTGCCTGTACACCGCCTGAAAAAATCCGGCCCCTTTAACTCCAGTGAGAAAGCCGGTGGGCTTTCACACTGGAGCGGTGCGCTAGCAGGACGGTCAAAAAAGTCCTGCTAGCAGCATCTTTGGAATACACCGCTCCTATACCGCTCCTTTCCATTGATTAGAATGGGACACCGCGGTAATACCGCTGCTACGGCGGCGCTCTGCGGGGGTCTTTAACCCTTTTTCGGCCGCTCGCAGGGGGTAAAACTGCACCGCGAGCGGCCGAATACCGCGGCTAAAACGACGGTAAAGCAGCGCTAAATATAGCGCAGCTTTACCGTCACCGCGGCTCCCTGCCCCAGTGTGAAAGGGGCCTTAGAGTGATGGGTTTACGTCTGCTTTAACAAAGAAAACCCATTCCCATTTCATGCTGTCAGCAATGGCACCACATGGAAGAGATATGTCACAAGGCATGAAAAAGAAAAGGTGAAGGCCACAAGAAGATCAGCAAAGCTAAACTTATCAGTCAGAATACTGTAGCAAAAGTGATACAAAAATCTAACAAGGCGTAACTGCAACTATCTCAGAAAACCAGGCCATCCACGGAAGTTCGACAGGAGCGTCTTCTGATAAACGGGGTTGATAAAAATTGTCATGCAAGATCACTGCAGTTAGCTAAAGAAGTAGAATGCCAAACTGGGGTGAATGCTTCCTGTGACATAATACAGCGTACACTGCAGAGTAATGGCATGCATGGGTATCATCCACGAAGGAAGCCTCTCCTAAAGCCATTTTCACTTAGGGGTGTACTCCCTTTAGTTGACAGCGGTTTAGACATTAACGGCTGTGCATTGAGTTATTTTGAGGGGACAGCAAATTTACACCGTTTATACAAGCTGTACACTCACTACGTTACATTGTAGCAAAATGTAATTTCTTCAGTGTTGTCACATGAAAAGATATAATTAAATACTTGCAAAAATGTGGAGGGGTGTACTCACTTTTGTGAGATACTGTATATACACACACATTTTTTTATTTAGATCATGTTTAACATTTACGGATTTGGGGTCTTTGCACTGATATCGCTTCACAGTTCGTAATATTTTTCTGTTGTAGTGTGACGGGTGCACAGTTTGTAGCGATAGCTGCTTTGATTTTTTTTTTTATATATTTTTGTTTACAAACGATAAGAAAAAAAGGTTGGGCAGGTAGTGATGGAGTATAAATGGTCTATCGCATCCCTTGTAATGAACACAGCCAATACCCCTGGGGGGTGCTTCAATAGATAGACACAAAGAGGTGTATGCAATTCAATTAGAGTAAATTTTATTTGGGGCAATAGACCCCTGAAATTATCAAATAGAAATGTACAAATATTCGGTCAGACAAAGCATACATGAAACATATACAGTTTGACCATATTAGGCATATACATATGATGACATATATAGCATGACTTGCGATACAAATGTGGTCTAGGAAAACGCCGACATGCTTCGGACTTTGGTCCTTTTTCAAAGGCAGTTAAATATCCTGTAAATTCACATCTATAATATGTGAATGAATAAACATTAGTACAAAAAAGTAGATAATATGTTGCCATAGATCGACGTGTTACATTTATGTGGGTGTGGTACTCACATGCAAGATAGGAGATCGGTCCCAGCCGAGGTTTGAAGGGCCAAATATGGTATTCATATGATAAATGTATGCATAGGTAGAATATCTGTGCTGGTAAAAGCAAAGAGCTTTGCCATGTGGCAAGGCAGTTGACTGCTGAGAACCCAGGTGGCTGCAAGATCTGACAGGGCACAGGTGAAAATCCTGTGGCCTGAGGGCATATGACCAGAGAGTATGGAGAGCTGAAATATATTAAGAAATTTGAAGGGTATTAAGGTCAATTGGGTCGTATGGTATAGACTAGACTGGCATGTCTGTAACCGCCATTGCTGGCTATTTGTATTGAATATGGGGATTAATTGCAGCTGTGTGTGGGCGCCAAAAAATTACGGTGGGCGGGGGCGCGTCCAGCGTTGTGACGTCACCGACGCGGGCAGAGGCTCCCTCCTCGTCCGCGCTCCAAATGGAACGCAAACAGGAAGGCGCACAGAGACTGTGGGCGCCCGGAGAGAGCACAACACGCGCATGCGCACTGTCTTACCCGCGCCGGGCAGCACAACTGGGCAGGCGCAGCCAATGCCTGTATGTGTATTCAAAGGAAAATATTTTAGAGAAATATACTATACAATATAGCCAAAAGCTTCATTCTCATCAGGGCTGGGGTTGTGATCTCGTGCATGCGAGTCCAGATCCACAGTATAATTGCCAACACCTATTTAAAACAATATAGAAAGGGGGATTACAGCATAGTTGTAACTGGGCACTTACATAGGATAAAGTATGAGGCAGAAATGCATGGCATAGCAAAATGTACATTGAAATATGCATATTACAGTGAAGAATACACGTTTCTATCAGTACAGTTGAAAGTAATAGTATGAGACATAATGTGCATCAAGCTAGACAGTTGTGTGATGAAATACATATTCATGCACATGATTGCATAAGCTGGTTGTAAGTATGTAGGAAGTTATAGATCTAATTCACAGACCCCGGATTGAAATCCTTCGAGGTATGGTTTAAAATTGAAGGCCTCGTTGAGGTCAGGAGGGGACGTAGCATTGAGGTGGAAAATCCATCTAAGTTCACTCTGTAATAGAGCTTTGTTGTAGTCACCACCACGGTTGGGTGGGGGGATATGGTCAAGTGCTTTAAACAAAATTTTGGGGGTAGAGTCTTGGTGTACAAGTTCACAGTGTCGCCCCAAGGGAAGATCAGGGTCTTTTTGGTTAATACTTAAAGTATGACGGTATATGCGTTTCCAAAAGGGCAATTTGGTCTTTCCTACATAAAAACATCCGCATTCAAGTAGGTAAACTATGCTGATTGAGCGACAATTTACATAATGTTGAGGAAAAAATTGTTGGCCATTGGGCAAAAGATTGGGTGTATTGGGTTTATGAAGATATCTGCAATATTTCCAGTTACCACAAGGGAATGTTCCTTTGAGTTGTTTGTGTGGTTTTGAGGTGGTGGTATATTCACTTCTGATGAGTTTGTCTCGAAGAGATGGAGCTCTTCTGTATGTTAGTAAGGGGCGTGTGGGGACAAAAGGGGAAAGGGAGTTGTCGGTCGCAATGATGTACCAATGTCGAGAAAGTATTTGAGTAATTAAATTATGCTGTTGGCAATAATTGGTTATAATCCTAAGAGGGGTACTAGTTTCCCTGGGGTTAGGGGCAAAAAGTAGAGTAGACCGTGGTTTGGATTTGGCCTTTTTATATGCATCTTTAAGGACACCGTGCGTGTATCCTCATGCCCGAAGTCTCCTGCGTAGGACAGAGGCCTCGTGTTCAAAGGAGATCTCAGTCGAGCAGTTGCCTCAGGCCCGGAGATATTGGGCGAACGTAATTGATTTTAAAAGAGGTTCTGTTTGAAAAGTAGAGGCAGCCAGAATTGTATTTCCAGCTGTGGGTTTGCGAAACAAGTGGCTTTGTATGTGTCCCTTTTGGTCCTTAGTAAGTGTAAGGTCCAGGAAGGAAATAGAAGTAGCACTAAATGTCATAGTAAATTTTAAATTCAATGAATTGGACGTATTAAGGAAATGTAGAAATTTGTAACATTTCTACTGGTCCTTGCCAAAGGACGAGAATATCGTCTATGTAGCGACGGAAAGTCGCAATATATTTGGTGTATATGCTGGCAGATTGATTTAAAAAAAGTAGTCGTTCCCACTCCCCCAAGTACAGGTTCGCGTAAGCCGGTGCACACATGGCAAAGCTCTTTGCTTTTACCAGCACAGATATTCTACCTATGCATACATTTATCATATGAATACCATATTTGGCCCTTCAAACCTCGGCTGGGACCGATCTCCTATCTTGCATGTGAGTACCACACCCACATAAAATGTAACACGTCGATCTATGGCAACATATTATCTACTTTTTTGTACTAATGTTTATTCATTCACATATTATAGATGTGAAATCACAGGATATTTAACTGCCTTTGAAAAAGGACCAAAGTCCGAAACATGTCGGCGTTTTCCTAGACCACATTTGTATCGCAAGTCATGCTATGTCATCATATGTATATGCCCAATATGGTCAAACTGTATATGTTCCATGTATGCTTTGTCTGACCGAATATTTGTACATTTCCATTTGATAATTTCAGGGGTCTATTGCCCCAAATAAAATTTACTCTAATTTTGAATTGCATACACCTCTTTGTGTCTATCTATTGAAGCATCCCCCAGGGGTATTGGCTGTGTACATGCACACTAGGCCTGCAGTATATATTTTGTTTACAAACTATGGTATATACAGTGGGGAAATGTATTTTATCCCCTGAACATTTTGTATGTTTGCCCACTTAAGAAATTATGGGTCTATAATTTTTTATCATAGTTGTATAAATCCAGAAAAACACATGATACAAAAGTTATAAATGGAGCGGCAGTTGAGTAAAATAAGTATTGGAGCCCCAAGCAAAACATGACTTTTGATCAAATGACTATTTCCCCCACTGTATATTGGAAGGATCCAACACTGGAGAGAAGTGAATAGTCCTGAGCTCTAGTAGGTTAATGAAAAACCCAATTTCTGTCTGCGACCAGGTTCCCTTGGCCGTCAAAGTCCCTTAGACTATTCCCACACAGAATCTGTGCCGAATAGGGCCTGATCCAGATGGCCCACTATGTGGCCACCCTGAAAGCACAACAGAGCCAAGACAAAAGGCCAGCAACCATGGTAAAGACCTACAGAACCATGGACAAACCAACTGGCTGAGAGAAAATTCTGTGTCCAATGCAAATTGTAGAAAACACTGATGCTGTGGAAAGCCAGGTATGAGCAAACAGGCATCCTCTATATCCACAAAAGCCAGGAAATTTACGTGTGGAACTTCATACAAACATTCAGGCCAAAGATGGGACAAATGCTGTCCAGCTTTGCAACTAAACAGGTTGGAATAGAAGCCCTAAAAACTGCTGCAGGAACTTTGACAATGACAGGGTCAGCAACTGCTGCAGTGCCACCTGCAGTTCCCTTAAATGTTGTAGGGAAAATGTCACACTGTAGGGTAGAAAATATGGAAGAAGTGTGCATAACCCCAAGAGATAGTCCTTTGAGAGGACAATGTGGATGCATAAGTCTGGGGTGCACTTTAACCCAGGTAGGCGCAAGGCTGAAAGCCATCCCCCCCAACTAAAGCAATGGGAGAACCCTTTTAGTGAGATGAGATCTTGGAATAGGTCTTGGCAGTCCAGAGCTTTCAGCAAAATGGAATGCTGGATTTGGTCTCAAAGTACTCAAGTGGAATTAAGCTAATGAAACTGCTTTGAAGGAGGATACTATCAATCTCAGCAGTCACATACAGCTTTGCAGAGAAGACCGACATCTGGGATTTTAGTTGCTGATCCAAATTCTGCAGTTGTCAACTTCACCTGGGGTAGGAAGACCTTGGCTTGAAATATAAACAGTAGAAGGCACAAATAATTCAAGTAAAGTGATATAATCAGAGATGATTTCTTAAAGTTCAGGATGCATCTAATGTGCGCCAAGGCCTGCAGTATGTTTTGAGACATTGGAGCTCAAGGCCAATGAGGGTCGGAACTGTCTGCGCTCACCAGGTTCGCCGGACCCAGTGCATCACAAATCATGGTAAAGGGCCAAAGACATCTGCCCTTTACCACTTGATTGCTTCGTCCAATGACACACTGTAAACAATCCAGGTCATGCAGGGATTCAGCTCTCTGCTCACACCGATAAAGCATGCAAAGAGAGAGATCGAGTGAAGCACAGTAAGCCTAATTGATTTTTTACTGTGCTTCACAGTGCCACTACAGTGCTCATCAGTGCAACGTCAGTGATCTGCAGTGCCACTACAGTGCTCATCTGTGCCAAATGAGCCTATCAGTGCTCATCTTTGCCATCAGTGTCACTATAGTGCTTATCTGTGCCCTACAGTGCCACTGCAGTGCCCAATAGTGCCACTACAGTCCCCATAATTGGGTGCTCATCAGTGCCACCCTATCAGTGGATCCTGGAGGTGCTACTTCCATGTTGGGCCTCTGTATGTGGCCAGGCTGTGGAAAAGTCTCGCACATGTGGTATTCACTATACTCAGGAGTAGCAGAATGCATTTTGGGGTGTAATTTGTAGTATGCACATGCCATGTGAGAGAAATAACCTGTTAACCAATTTAAGACCAGCCTCGTTTTGGATTTTAGGTGTTTACATGTTTAAGACTGTTTTTTTGCTAGAAAATGACTTGGAACCCCAAAACATCGTCAGGACGGGCGATTTAAAAAAAAAAAAAAAAATCTTTTTTTTTACTTATTTTACTTGCTTTTATTTATATTTTTACACAGTTTAAAAAAAAAAAAAAAAAATTGGGTCACTTTTATTCCTATTACAATGAATGTAAACATCGCCGAGCGATCGCCGCCGAGATACACATAGCCGAGTGTACTCGGCTCCGCTCACAGTCACGCCCAGTCCCGCCATTGGACCTGTGTTATGTCCATCATAGGGCGGGACTGGGCATGACTGTGAGCGGAGTCGAGAAGAGAAGAGCCGAGTACACTCAGCTATGTGTATCTCGGCTCCGTCCAGTCCCTGCTATCTCGGCAGCGTTCACTCCGGTTGTCCGGTGTCCTGTCGGATAGTGTCCCCCATCGGATACTGTCCTCGGCGGCACCAATTTTAAATGGCGATGGGGGACAAGGCTGCACTGGGACAAGGCTGCACTGGGACAAGGCTGCACTGGGACAAGGCTGCACTGGGACAAGGCTGCACTGGACAAGGCTGCACTGGACACTGATAAGGCTGCATTGATTGGCATTTAAATCCAAATTTTTTTTTCCTTAAAATTCCCTCCTAAACTTGGGGTGCGTGTTATAAATACGGTAAATGGGGGAAAAAAAAGACATTGAAAAAAAAGTGCCTTTAAGAGGTATAGGTGACATTTTGACATCGCTTCCGCCCTGCTATGGTATAGAGATGGGTGGGGGCCATCTTAGCCTCACTCGTCTCCATACCCAGCAGTGTGAAGGACCCGATCGCCTCTGCCGCTACCGACGGCTCCGGTAAACGGCTGAGGGCGCGGGAGAGCAACAGGAGGGGTGGGGGCACCTCTCCCGCCGCCGTTAACCGTGATCTTGCTGGTGCCCGAAGAGATGTATATCCCGGTTGTGGCAGCAGCTGCTGCCTTTACCAAGATATCCCTCTTCAAAAAAGGGACGTACATCGTTGTGCGCTGGTTGTAAAGTGGTTAATATGACAAAAAATCTTTATTTTGCAAACAATTGTGGAAAAAAAAAAAAAAAAAAAGAAGAACTTAAAAAAACTCACCATGCCTCTTACTAAATACCTCAGAATGTCTACTTTCCAAAAAGGGGTCATGGGGGGGGGGGGGGGGTGTATTTGTACTCTCCTGGCTTGTTATTGTCTCAAGAGCTGAGATACGCTGTCAGTATATCAGGTGTAATCAATTTTCAATGATTAGCACCATAGTTTGTAGACTATAACTTCCACACTGACCAAATATACACTTTTTTGGGTTGTTTTTACCAAAGATATGTAGCGGTATAACTTTTGGCCAAAATTTGTGAAGAAAAATTACTAATTTGCAAAATTTTATAAACTGAAACTAAAGAAAAAAAATGCATTTTTTTTTACACTTTAATTTATAGAGCAAAAAAAAACCCAGTGGTGATTAAGTACCACCAAAAGAAAAAGCCATTTGTGTGAAAAAAAATGGACAAAAATTTCATATAGGTAGTGTTGTATGACTGAGTAATTGTCATTCAAAATGTGAGAGCACTGAAAGCTGAAAATTGGCCTGGTTATGAAGAGGGTTTAAGTGCCCAGTGGGCAAGTGATTAACTGCTTGTCAACCGTATAACTTACATATACGGCGGCAAGGTGGCTCTGCGGTGTATGATTATGTACCTAGCACATAATGCTGCATTTCCGGGTCAGGGGCACGCACGCGCCCTGCCGGCGACCCACTCCCGCTGTGATTAAACTCGATACCGGCCAGCACTCTCCGATGCTTTGATACAGAGGCAGAATGGTGATCTGCCTATGTAAACAAGGTAGATTGCCATTCTGTCAAGTACAGAAGGGCATGGATCCTGTGTTCCTGTAAAGTTTTCTCACTGAAAAAAAGATAAGAAAATTGCTCTGAGCTGGATTAACTCTTCGAGGCAAGACTAGGCACAGATGATATGAAATCCTATACTGTACAAGTTACAAGTCTTAGGTAAAAATAAAAAAAAAAATTGGGTTTACATCCACTTTAACCCTTTGATCACCCCTGATGTTGACCCCCCTCCCAGCCAGTGTCATTAGTACAGGGATAGCACATTTTTTGATCACTGTATTAGTGTCAATAAGTATCAAAAGTGTCAGTTGTCTGATTTGTCTAAACTTTTTAGTTTACAGTGCAAAAAAATAAACACCGCAGAGATGATCAAATTCCATCAAAAGAAAGCTCTATTAGTGGGGGAAAAAAAACCACATACAATTTTGTTTGGGGAAAGCGTCACCATGACCGAATTGTTAAAGCAATGCAGTGCCCGATCGCAAAAAATGGCCTGGTCATGAAGGGGGGTACATTTTCTGAAGCTCAAGTGCTTAAGAAAGGTGCTACTCAGTCACCTGGAGAATTTATCAACCTGAGAGATGTACCAGGGGGTTAACTCAGTAGGAAAGGATCAGTGGCAGCTTGGAATGACAGAATTGAGACTGCAAAAACCATGCTCGACTTGTCACTACTCCTAAAAAAAGGCTAAGTGTGTTGAACATTCTGACATCTACATGAATGCAGATTGTGACAGAAAAAAAACATGCATGTAGAAAAAAACTGCCTGAGCTAACAGCAGAGTGCATGCACGCTCTGTTAGCTGAAATATTAAGTCATAGCCATCAGAGAAATGGGAGAAGCTTAGTACAGTGGTTCACTGTAAAACACTACCTGGCTGCAAAGTTAGGAGACATATACACCGCCCAAGCAACTAAAGCCAAGTCTGGAAAAATAAAAAAATAAGCTTTTTTTTACTTTCCTTAAAATCTTTTTTCATGTAGTCCATCGAGGTACAGAAATTAACAAACAGATAAAACAGCCGCCTACAGAAGGTTTGGTCAAAAGCAAAAAAAAAAAAAAAAAAAAAAAAGGACCATCCACCAACAGAATCTTAAGGGACGGTCAAAATAAAGGCTATATTTAGAAAAGTTCATGCAAAACCGGAGACTGCGACAACCCTGGGGAGGGCCCCAAGGATCAACCTGGTGTTCCAGGCAAGAACAAAACCACCAAGGATAATCTGGTATCTAAACAACTCCATCCTCAAAAAACAGATGAAAAAAACAAAACAAAAAAAAAAAAACACTACCCGAACGGGAGAAACAATGAACAAAATGTGATCAAGAGAAATTGTCCGAGTGGAAAAAAAAAATGTACAGAAAGCAGTTAAACACAGGAGGTTTAAGCCAGTCCTTAACAGGAAAAGGAAGGACAATATTAAGTAAAAAAGGCTGACTGATAAGATCCTCAAAAACAGATGCACAGTGTAAAACTCAGAAAGTTTAAAAGGAATGGCCCACAAAAGGCTGTTGGAAACTGAAGGGTACTAAACCTCAATCCTCCTAAAAGAAAGAGTAGGTTTATTAACGACACTCATACAATGAAAAGGCAGGGATGAAGATATATTATAACCCAAATTGGTGATTAACACTACCAGTTTCAAAATGGAGAAGTTATCCTTCCAACCACACACCTCAGGGATGTTTCTGGTGTGTGATAGATCACACTATAAACCTACCTAAGGCGATATCTAACCAGATATCAACTATACCATTTCAAGAACCCTTTAACCTACCCCTGAAAGAGTAGCATCCTCCACCAAGGGGTATGAATCCTAATATTAGGAACTTACACCCGATTTAGAAACTTAAGGAGACGTGCTCAGAAAAATGCAGCTTGGCTGCAGAATGAGGACTAATCTCTTGGTGATCAAGTCCCATGAAGGAAGGCCTCTGGACTTAAGTCTTCAATGTAGAGATCATCTGTTGAAAAGATTTTTATTCCATACTTTGGATCTAGGGAAACAGCGCGGTCATAAATGCCACACTCAGCGCTGTGGGGGAGGAGGGAACACATCACCTGGTCTGCTGCAGAGAGTTCCAAAACTTTCAGAGGTGAAGAGCTAAAAGCACCCAAGAGATGTCCAATGAAGGTTGGATCAAAACATTGAACCCCCCCCCCCCCCCCCCCACCATTTCAAGATAAGCAGACAAGGGCTAAGAAGGGTTTACACTAGGGCTGAAACGATTAATCGATATCAATAATAATCCATAACGAAAATCGTTATCAACGATTTTCATTATCGATTAGTTGGTCTGCATCTTCCTCCCTGTCCGTCCATTAAAATCCTCCTCCTGTGTACAAGGCGCCGTCTTATGTGACCAGGCACGTCCACGACACGTTCGTGCCTCTCCTCCTCGCCGACGTCAGCTCCCCACTGATCTTCTCAGCCCTGTCCCCGCTGCTGCCTCAAGGGAACAGAGATGAGCAGCTGTGAAGAGAGCCGAGCTGCACACTGTGTGAAAGGTAGCAGCTAATGGCTAGTAATAACACAGTAAAAAAGGAAACTCAGTACATCTTTTTTATGACAAGTGCCCCATGAAAGATCCTCCTAAATAACTCCTAAGTATTCTTGGGGGGGTGCCCCGTCACTGGTGTTCCTGGGAGGAATAGTGCCCCGTCACTGGTGTTCCCGGGAGGAATAGTGCCCCGTCACTGGTGTTCCCGGGAGGAATAGTGCCCCGTCACTGGTGTTCCCGGGAGGAATAGTGCCCCGTCACTGGTGTTCCCGGGAGGAATAGTGCCCCGTCACTGGTGTTCCCGGGAGGAATAGTGCCCCGTCACTGGTGTTCCCGGGAGGAATAGTGCCCCGTCACTGGTGTTCCCGGGAGGAATAGTGCCCCGTCACTGGTGTTCCCGGGAGGAATAGTGCCCCGTCACTGGTGTTCCCGGGAGGAATAGTGCCCCGTCACTGGTGTTCCCGGGAGGAATAGTGCCCCGTCACTGGTGTTCCCGGGAGGAATAGTGCCCCGTCACTGGTGTTCCCGGGAGGAATAGTGCCCCGTCACTGGTGTTCCCGGGAGGAATAGTGCCCCGTCACTGGTGTTCCCGGGAGGAATAGTGCCCCGTCACTGGTGTTTTATTCTGCAGTTTGAGTGTAACACTCTTTTCATTATTACTTTTAAATAAATGGAAAAATGGCATATTACGTTTTTTTTTTAGGATTTTATCAGATTAATCGAAAAAATAATAGGTCAATTAATCGATTATGAAAATAATTGTTAGTTGCAGCCCTAGTTTACACCCATCAGAGGGGTCCTCCCAGGTAGGGGGTAAGCAACCATCCCGACTCCCAACAAGGACTGGCATACTGCATCCATAACTTCTTAGACTGAGAGCCTATACTGGAAGGGAATAACCAGGAAAGCCCACAATCCTGAAAGAAGGTGGAGGGAAAAGGTCTTCTACACATAGGGACAAAGTTAAAGGTCCACAGCGAATAGACATAAGATGAACAGACCCATCTCAAAAGGTGACTCAAAGCTACCAGTGCTAAACACCTTGCAGTTCGCATCTAAATGAGGTCAGAAGGGATTTTTTTAATGTACCTGTAAAATGCCTTTTTGATGTACAGTACAGAACACAGGCTGTTAATCATAACAAATTGGTTATATGCTGAAACTTCAGATGATTGGGCACTGGCAAGGCCGTTGAAATCTTTAACACTCCCTCATATAACCCTTTCTACAATGTGAGCCTCAGTTTTGTAACAAGCATATGTAGGGCGGAAACAACAAATTATTTGACAACTAATCGGAAGTGAAAATAGTTGTCAACTATTTTAATAGATTGGTTGGTCTGCATACAGAATACATCATTTGTTTACATATCAGGAAATACATTGGTGTTCCCGGGAGGAATAGTGCCCCTGGTGGCAGGCAACGGACAATCCACATCTGGTGGCAGGTGTCGTGGCAAGTGACAATCTTGAAGTACTAACACAAACCATTGCCCCGACAAATTGCCTGCGAAAAATCGCTGACCCCCTGCACAATCTTCTTTTAGGCAGCCGGTCCCAAGTGCCAAAAAGGTTGGGGACTGCTGCTCTATATTATACTTTGCAGCTTGCTATTAAGGCACTCTAAAGCAGTGTTTCTCAACTCCAGTCCTCAAGGCGCCCCAACAGGTCATGTTTTCAGGATTTCCCTCAGATGAAACAGCTGTGGTAATTACTAAGGCAGTGAAACTGATCCAATCACCTGTGCAAAATAATGGAAAGCCTGAAAACATGACCTGTTGGGGCGCCTTGAGGACTGGAGTTGAGAAACACTGCTCTAAAGGCATTAGGAGCCAGAAGTGTCAGTAGAGGACCCCAGAGGAGGAGAATCAGGGCTGCTCTGGGCAAAACCATTACAGTGCAGTATAAATGGGGCCCTGAGCTACAGGGCCCCAAAGTTAGTTCGGAAAATTTCAAGCACTTTTCTGAAGCAGAGAATTACATTTTCCCGTATGTCGGGGCCACTTGGTGCCAAGAACCCCATCTTGGATATGTTGTAGTGCTGGTTCCAATGGGTTTGCACACCAAATTTGGGGTTCCTAGCACCAAGTGGCCCAGAGATACACTGCCTCAAATTCGGCTCGGAAAATGTCATTCTCTGCTGCAGAAAAGTGCTTAACTCAAGTATAAGCCAAGGGGGGCACTGTCAGCAGAAAAAAATGTGCTGAAAAACTCAGCTTATACTTCAGTATATACGGTAGCTTTATGTCTGACTCCTAGTTAAACTGCCCATATATCCTACATCTAGGTGTATTACATAAAGGATATATGATAATATATATTACTTTCACTGTTTCGCAGAATAAATGAACCCCTTATAGTAGCAATTATCTGCTTATTTTGTACTATAAAGGGCTAATTTTAGTTTTTTGAACTCCATTATGACAGGTGATACAAAAAAAAAAAAAGCATACTGCTGCTAAATGTCTTATGTCTGATTCACACCTATGCGTTTTTTGGTGGTTTTTGCATTAACGCACAATTCATTCAACATAGTTTCCTATGGAAAACATTCACATCTATGCTTTTTTTCAGGCTCTGCGTATTTGGAAAGGGTCAAGGGCTTTTTTCAAATGCAAAAACTGTGCTTTTTTTTGCTTTTTTGGGTTCAACAGACTTCAAATGGAGAAGATGCAGAAAAGCATGTAGTGTTTTTGCAATGATTTGCGTTTTTTAACCACCCTGGACCAATTTGCAGCCAAAGGACCAGGCCCCTTTTTGCGATTCGGCACTGGGTCGCTTTAACTGACAATTGCGCGGTAGTGCGACGTGGCTCCCAAACAAAATTGGCGTCTTTTTTTTCCCCACAAATAGAGCTTTCTTTTGGTGGACTTTGATCAACTCTGTGGGTATTTTTTGCGCTATAAACAAAAATAGAGGGACAATTTTAGAAAAAAATGCAATATTTTTTTACTTTTTGCTATAATAAATATCCCCAAAAAATTATATAAAAATTTTTTTTTCCTCTCAGTTTAGGACGATACGTATTCTACATATTTTTGGTAAAAAAAAAAAAAAATGCAATTAGCGATTATTAATTGGTTTGCGCAAAAGTTATAGCGTTTACAAAATAGGGGATAGTTTTATAGCATTTTTACTAATATTTTTTTTTTTTTTTTTTTTTTACTAGTAATGGCGGCGATCAATGATTTTTATTGTGACTGCGACATTATGGCGGACACTTAAAACATTTGACACATTTTTGGGACCATTGTCATTTATACAGCAATCAGTGCTATTTAAATGAACTGATTCCTGTGTAAATGACACTGGCAGTGAAGGAGTTAACCACTAGGGGGTGGGGAGAGGTTAAGTGAGCCCTGTGTGTGTTTTCTTACTGTAGGGGGGCATGGCTTGGCATGTGACGTCACTGATCGTCTTTCCCTATGACAGGGAACAGACGATCAGTGACAGTGTCACTAGGGAGCACGGGGAGATGTTTGTTTACACATACCTCTCCCCGTTCTTCAGCTCTGTGACCCGATCACGGGACATCAGCGGCGTTCGGGTCCGCTGGTCCCGCGGTCACGGAGCTCAGGAATCGGGTCCTTAGCGCGCCGGCGGCACGCGTGACCCACGGCTGGGCTCTTAAAGGACAACGTACCTGTACGTTGATGTGCCCAGCCGTGCCATTCTGCCGACGCATATGTGCAGGAGGCGGTCCTTAATCTGTTAATCTGCTCAACAAATTGGCCCAAAAGAAAAAAAAGGAAAAAAAGAGCATAAAATATGCAAAAAGACAATCACAGCAAAAAGCATTGCAGAAATGGATCAAAAGCAAACTGCATAGGTGTGAACTGTGCCTTATGCTGGCCATACACTTATCTATTTTCAGATGAGAATATTCATATGAAAAATCTTTGTATATTCGGTGAATGAATGAATGTCGTTTGAAATTTCACTTGCTTTTAACATTCAGTTTTAAAATGAATGCAATTTCTGAACGAAAAACCACATGCATACACGGTCTGAAAATTCCTTTGACCGAGACGTTTTCTTTTCTGCTCCTTCAAATTTTCCCATCACTGTGGACGAAAAAGAACCACGATTTGACCCCATTAACAATTAGAAAATCGAACGTTATTAAAAAGAAATGTTTTTTTGAAGGAAGACATGGTTTTTGTATGGTCAGCATAAGTGACCGCAGGCAGTTTTTATCAAGCCACCTGCCTCTGACATACATAAAGTATTACAGTACTGTCTGAAAATCGGCAAAGGGGTCTTTAGTTTTTCTTTAACCACTTCAATAACCAGACACTTAGACACCTTCCTGCCCAGGCCAATTTCAGCGCTGTCGCAACTTGAATGACAATTGCGCGGTCATGCTACTCTGTACCCAAACAATTTTTTTATAACTTTGTTCCCACAAATACAGCTTTCTTTTGGTGGTATTCGATCACCTCTGCGGTTTTTATTTTTTGCGCAAACAAAAAAAGACCGAAAATTTTGCAAAAAAACAAGGTTTTTCTTTGTCACTGTTAATTTTTTTTTGTAAATAAGTGCATTTTCTTCTTCAATGATGGGCACTGATATGGCTGCGCAGATGATGGGCACCGATATGGCTGCGCAGATGATGGGCACCGATATGGCTGCGCAGATGATGGGCACCGATATGGCTGCGCAGATGATGGGCACCGATATGGCTGCGCAGATGATGGGCACCGATATGGCTGCGCAGATGATGGGCACCGATATGGCTGCGCAGATGATGGGCACCGATATGGCTGCGCAGATGATGGGCACCGATACGGCTGCGCAGATGATGGGCACCGATACGGCTGCGCAGATGATGGGCACCGATACGGCTGCGCAGATGATGGGCACCGATACGGCTGCGCAGATGATGGGCACCGATACGGCTGCGCAGATGATGGGCACCGATACGGCTGCGCAGATGATGGGCACCGATACGGCTGCGCAGATGATGGGCACCGATACGGCTGCGCAGATGATGGGCACCGATACGGCTGCGCAGATGATGGGCACCGATACGGCTGCGCAGATGATGGGCACCGATACGGCTGCGCAGATGATGGGCACCGATACGGCTGCACAGATGATGGGCACCGATACGGCTGCACAGATGATGGGCACCGATACGGCTGCACAGATGATGGGCACCGATACGGCTGCACAGATGATGGGCACCGATACGGCTGCACAGATGATGGACACCGATACGGCTGCACAGATGATGGGCACCGATACGGCTGCACAGATGATGGGCACCGATACGGCTGCACAGATGGTGGGCACCGATACGGCTGCACAGATGGTGGGCACCGATACGGCTGCACAGATGGTGGGCACCGATAGGTGGCATGGATCAGCACTGATAGGTGGGCCTGGATGGGCACTGATGGACACTCATGTGGCACTGATGGGCATTCCTGTTTTATAACAAATATGAGGTGTCAATCAGTGCCCATTTGTGGGCACTGATTGGCATATTGTGGGCATTTTTTAACATGTGGCCATGGGGGATGTACCTGGCCATCCACATGCTGGGGGCTTCCCTGGTGGTCTAGTGTGGGCATCTGAGGGGGGGGCTGCACTAACAATCAGCGCATACCCCCCGTCAGGAGAGCCGCCGATCGGCTCTCCTTTACTCGCGTCTGTCAGACACGAGTGAGGAAAAGGCGATCAACGGCTCTTCCTGTGTACATCGTGATCAGCCATGATTAGACACGGCTGATCACGTGGTAAAGAGCCTCCGCTGGAGGCTCTTTACCGAGATCAGTGTAGCGGTGTGTCAGACTGACACACCGCTCCACTAATCCCCGCGATGCGCGCCCCCACGGGCGCGGGCTGTTATCCTGAAGGACGTCATATGATGCTTAGTCAGGATAACGAAACTACTTCCCGGACGTCAATCTGCTATTGACCGGGCGGGAAGTGGTTAAATAAAAAATCTGATCAGAGTCTGATATTTACCAGATTCAACATATAACAGATTTAACTAATAATCCATCTCTGTTATTCTGAAAGTGGATTAGAGATTTTGCTACCTAACCATATTGTTCAAACCAATAAAACAGCGCTGGCAAACAAAAATTGTGACAAAATAATAAATGATCCCACAAAATTTACAAACATCAATAATGTGTGTGAAGTGGTTACATGTCTGACACAAACCAATCCCATAAAAAATAAACTAGCATCAAATAATATGTGTGATAAATTATTACATAAGTGACATGATTGAATAATAACCATAAAATTATTTCATAGATACCAAAATTGAATAAGTGATAAACCACAACCTAAATGTGGTAAGAAAATATATAAATAAAAATGAATGTGAGTAAGTCCAGTTATTGTCGGCGCGCGGCCTACTGCACATGCGCGAGTCTAATTTGTGAATGGGGAACGCGATTGTGTTCTGGGACACAGTTCCCATAACACACCGTGCCCCATTCACTAGAAGACGGAAGGAGAGAAGATCACCGCGGCGCTGGAGGCAGATTAGGACGATCTGCCTAGCAACAGCCATTTCTGGTAAGTAAAAAAAAAAAAAATAAAAAAAATTTTCTTCATTTTAAATTGTTACTAACATTTTTTTAAAGTTTTTGTTTTCAGGATGTCCCACCACTTTAATTGTATTTGTTTGTATCTGTTACAGTTTTACTCTATCTTGTATCAATAAAAGTTCAAAAGGATTCTGCGCCTACTGGAATGCATTGGTATGAGAGGAGTTATTAGTGTGACCATACACCTCAGTCACGTGTAGTGAGGGGCATAACAGTTACATGCAAAAGTTTAGAAACTCCTGACAATTTCCATGATTGTCATTTATAAATATTTGGGTGTTTGGATAAATTTCATTTTGATCAAATAACTATAGTAATATAGTAATATTAATATTTCAGTAGTGAAATGAGGTTTATTGGATTAACAGAAAATGCGCAATATGCATCAAAACTAAATTACACAGGTGCATAAATTTTGGCACCCCAACAGAAAAAAATCACATCAATATTAAGTAGAGCCTCCTTTAGGAGAAATAACAGCCTCTAGACACTTCCTATAGCCTGTAATGAGTGTCTGGATTCTGGATGAATGTATTTTGGACCATTCCTACCTACAAAACATCTCCAGTTCAGTTAGATCTGATGGTTGCCGAGCATGGACAGCTGGCTTTAAATCACCCCACAGATGTTCAATGATATTCAGGTCTGGGGCCTAGGATGGCCATTCCAGAACATTGTACTTGTTCCTCTGCATAAATGCCCAAGTAGATTTTGAGCAGTGTTTTGAGTCGTTTTGTTAAAATATCCAGCCCCGGCGTAACGAACTGTGACCGATTCCTCAACAATATTCTCAAGAATCAGCTGATATTGAGTGGAATCCATGTGACCTTCAGCTTTAACCGGATTCCCAGTACAGGCACTGGCCACACAGCATGATGGAACCTCCACAAAAATTTTATTGTGGGTAGCAAGTGTTTTTCTAGGAATGCTGTGTTCTTTTGCTGCCATGCATAATGCCCCTTATGACCAAATACCTCAATCTTAGTTTCATCAGTCCACAGCACCTTTTTCCAAAATAAAGCTGGCTTGTCCAAATGTGCATTTGCATACCTCAAGCGACTCCATTTGTGGCGTGTGTGCAGAAAAGGCTTCTTTTGCATCACTCATACAGCTTCTCCCTGTGCAAAGTGCACTGAATTATTGAAGGATGCACAGTGACACCATCTACAGCAAGTTGATGTTGTAGGTCTTTGGAGGTGGTCCGTGGGCTGTTTTTGACCATTCACACCATCCTTTGCCTTTATCATCTCGCCTATATTTTATGTGGCCTGACACTTCTGCCCTTAAGAACTGTGCCTGTGGTCTTGCATTTCCTCTCTATGTTCCTCACAGTGGACACTGACAGCTTTATACCTCTGCGAGAACTTTTTTTTAGCCTTCCCCTAAACCATAATGTAGTTAACAATCTTTGTTTTCAGGTCATTTGAGAGTTGTTTTGAGGCCCCCCATGTTGTCACTCTTCAGAGGAGAGTCAAAGAGAACAACTTGCAATTGGCCACCTTAAAGTGGATGAGGCACATCCTGTGTAATTATAAAAAAAAGTGAGAAATCCACCCCTCCCCCACATAACAAATCCTGTGATCACACACACTGCACTATAACAATCAGCAGATCACTGCATGTTCTACTCTGCCCAGCTCTGACTACATACACCTCCCCTATATTCTTCTTGCTGTTCACGCAAATTTATTTTCACTCTGGTCTGTGGATCTGTGGTCTGTGCCTGTCTCAGGCTAGTGCATGAGATATGTAAATCACGTGTCACTCACAGCAAGGGGGCGTTTTTGCCAAAGATTTCAGCACTTTGTCAAGATCTTTCTAACTGAACAATAAAAGAGGATTTCTCAGGGCTGGAGTAAATCTGTGTGGCAAGACTGGGCTCAAATGAAAGGAAATCTTATTCTCTACATTATGACATCAAAAAAAAAAAAAAAAATGAGCTCACCAAACCAATTGTGTGTTCCAATTAATCAGTGCCAAGTAGTTACAGGTATTCAAATCAACAAAACAAGGGTGCCCAAATTTATGCACCTCTCTAATTTAATTTTGATGCATATTGCGCATTTTCTGTTAATCCAATAAACCTCATTTCACTACTGAAATATTACTGTGCCCTTCAGTTATTTGATAGATCAAAATGAAATTGCTGATCCAAACACTAAAATATTTATAAATGACAATCTTGGAAATTGTCAGGGGTTCCTAAACTTTTGAATACAACTGTAGGTTGAAAAAAAAATACACAATCCCCTCTAGTTCAACCGACTGAAAACCCAACCCTATACCAACAATTAATCCAGAGAAATGCAAAAAGACCCAACACCCATCAGGGAACAAATTTCCTGATCCCTGAGGATACTCGTTCTGTCAAAGCTTTAGAGGACACACCCCCTTGGCACATTTCACATAACTTCCACACTGAGTTCTCAGCTTTGTGGTAGTGTCATAATGTGATGGTCCTTCTCCCATTCACAGAGAAATTCACCCTTAAACTTTAGACTTTTTATTTTATCTTCTGATTATTCAAATTGAGCCCTCACTGTCTTTTAATGCCAGCATAAAAGTAATGTGTCTGGATCAGAGAAACCTCAGCAAAACGTTGATTCTTGGGTGTCAGTGTCTATGGCCAACACTTGAAAATTACTTGTTCTGGATACAAAACTGTCCAGTTTCTGGTTTAACCTGGACACTAGGAGGCCCATGTCCAGAGTCCGTGAAAATGTGTGGTTAAAGCAACCATTTCCCTCAGCATTAGTTCCTGTCAACTTAGAAAGTCTGCCTGCCAGTTGTAGACTCACGCAAAATGCACAGCAAATATAGTATGACCAAACATTGATCTCCGCCCTTTGTGAGATAAGATATCTTCTCCTGAGAAGTCACTTGTGCCTCCTTGGTGGTTAATGCATGCCACAGTCAAGGCCTTGTAGGACTGCACTTTATCCACTGCAGTGGACAGACCCCAAGAAGGTCTATCCACTGCAAAAGGCAAAGATAAATCGCTCACAGCTTCAAAATGTTGGATTAGAAGTCAAGTTTCCAGCAGAATTCCTTTGCATTATAGCTGTCCTTAGCATTCATACTCAGCATGAAAGGTTGGCACCTGTGGTGAGTGCTATACAGTTCATCAAAACTATGGTCAAATTTCAGCAACGTATATGACATCCACCATATCAGAAAATATCTTGCCTAAAGCTGGTTAAGGGACTGCGTTAACCTGTTTCAAGTTGACAGAATGGTATACTGCAGGGGTCTGGAATGCCACTGAGAATATGGGAACACCTCAAGAGAGGCCACAATGAAAGACCAAAGACCCCAATGGATGTTGTCGATGAAGGATTCACAGCAGGCTGAAGTGTCCAAGGTTGCCCCAAAGTGAGGTAGAACACCTTGTTCCATATCTAGCACAAAACCCTAGGTTTTCCAGATGCTGAGCCAATATCTGAACTTTGAGAATCCATCTGAAGTTCTGCAAGACCTGAACCATCCCCATTGAAGGTTCTCCCTCAGACAAACCTTTCGATCAGAAGCAGTTTGTGCAGGTATCCTAGGATGTGAATCCCCTTGAAAAACAGCCAGTACCATGACTTTTAAAAAGACTCGGACGGCGACCTCACACACTCCACCAATCAGAGAATGCTTTGCAATCATTCCATTACTCAAAATCTTGTGTGTAACAGCCTCCCCAGCACCCCCTGCCCAATTACCTACCGGACCTCTCTCCAGCAATGTCCACGATCCCCTCAGCCATCCAGTACACTCCTCCTGATTGGTTGAGACAGAGCAGCGGTGCCATTGGCTCCCGCAGCGGTCCGCCAATCAGAAGAGAGGGGGGGCGGGGTCAGGTCGGGGCTCCGTGTCTGAATGGATACACGGAGCTCTGACTCAGCTTGGGTGACAACCTGCAACAAGCTGCTGGCTAAGGGGCACTCAAAAGGAGGGAGGGACTAGGAGCAGCAAAGAGGGACCCAAGCAGAGGAGGATCTGGGCTGCTCTGTGCAACACCAACTGCACAGAGGTGGCAAGTATAACATGTTTGTTATTTTTTTTTATTGTATTTTTTTTAAAGTGAGCCTTTACAATCACTTTAAGGCAAGCCTCTTGTAGGAGCCTCCAGAAAGTGCATGCAAGAGAAGGGAAACACAGAAGCACCTCTAAGTGCAGGCTCCACGTTATTTATTAAAAAAAGAGAATGCATCAAAGCAACTCACATTATGCAGATTAAAAACAGGTACATCAGCAGTGCATCTCCAGTGACAAGATCAATCCCTTGCGCTGTATGTACAATCATGGGCAAAAATATTGGCACCCCTGCATTTGTTGGAAAATGCACCACTTGACTTAGAAAATTGTTGCAATTACAAATGTTTTATTTCTTTTGTTTGTATTGGTAGGACACAAAAAGGGGAGAAACAAAAAGCCTAATCTGACACATTCCATGCAAAATTGGACTGGACAAAATGATCTCATTGGGGAGATGCAGACTAGAATACTGCAATCGCTGTGCAGCAAATTATATCACCTGTGATGTATTTCAGTTATATCCCAAACCTGGCCTGTTAGTGGGTCCTGAAGACAGGAGTTGAATACCACTTTCTTAAATCAATTCTGGGTGCTTTTTGACCTGTGCTTTGTCCTGCTGTAAGACTCATGACCTCTCATGGAAACCCAACTTTGACACTGAGCCCTACATTGAACCCCAGAACTCTTTGGTAGTCTTCAGATTTTATAATGCCATGCATACAGGTCAAGACATCCAGCGCCTGAAGCAGCAAAGCATCCCCAAAACATCAGTGAACCTTCACCATGTTTGACTGTAGGGACTGTATTCTTTCCTTTAAAGGCCTCATTTCATTTTCTGAAAACAGTAGAATGATGGGCTTTACTAAAAAGCTGTAATTTTGTTTTGCCTGTCCACAGAACATGTGGGGTCTCTCCTGGTTCTCCTACCATAGCATCCCTTATCATTCAGACGGCAACGTATAGTGTGAGCTGACACAGTTGTACCCTGTGCCTAAAGGCCAGCTTGAATTTGTCTGGAAGTTAATTGAGGTTCTTTTAGCCACTATTCGAACAATCCGTCATTCCAATTGATCAATTTTTCTCTTATGTCCAGGGAGATTAGCTACAGTGCCATGGGCTGTAAACTTCTTGACAACGTTGCGCACAGTGGATACAGGAACAGCAAGATTAATAAAGATGAACTTGTAACCTTGAGATTGTCCATGCTTTTCCACAATTTTTGGTTTTAAATCCTCAGACAATTCTTTGCCAATTCTCCATGTGGCACACAGACACACAACAAAGGTTGAGCCAATTTTTCACAATATTAACTGGTCGCCGATTTGGTTTTTATATTATCAGCACCCTTTAATTGATACAGATGAGTTTCAACAAACAAAATAAAAAAAAAGTGGTTCTGAAAGGTTGGCATCTTTTGCCTTGTGCTTGCAACGAGATTCAGTACAAGAGTGCGAGGTTGGTGTGAAGGCTCCATTAAGAGGGCTGGCCTCACTCCTCAGAACAGCCACTCCCATTTAGGCGGGTAGGACCCTCTGAACGTTGAACATAAAAGCACTTATGTGCTACTTGCGCCATCTTGGTACTCCCAACACCACAGTGGATGTATGGGCACCATTTTGACATCTATAATGCAGGTGTGGATGGCAAGTTGACTGAAAGGATACTTGGTGTGGTGGTGGACAGAGCTAAAGCAGGTCGTTAAAGCATGGACCAGACCACTTCCTACCAGTTCTTTATTGCCAAATGCCTCTGTACAATGCAAAAAGCAGTGCTTCAACAATATTTTTCTTTCAGTTGACTGGGCACTGTGCTAAACATCTCCACTCTGGTAGCTCTATGTAGGAGAGGCATACATAAAATATGCAAGAAAAGGGGGTAGTGCTGCGCTGTCCTTAAAAAGTGAAATTAAATAAACTGATTCCTGTGGGTGTAACCATGTTTTATAGTGTGTTCAAAATAATCCACATATGTAAAACAAAAATACTAATCGTGAAAATGTGTTACTCCAAAAGTGGTATTAGTGCTACATAGTCCATATGCTCCACAGATCATAAATCATACACTTATGTTCAATAAATCTTATATAGTGAATAAAGTGCTAATAGTGCATAAATGAATAGTAAACAAGTGTCTCAAGGCTGGACACTTAAACATACAAATATTGAGGTATTAAAATATAAGCGAATCTTCACAGATGGAGTCTTTAGAAAATTAGGAAAAAGTCCTTGGTAATCTAGATGGGTGGCTTGATTGATCCCTTCACCAGTGTCTGAGAAGTCATTTACCGTATATATTCACGTATAAGCCGAGTTTTTCAGCTGAACCCCTTCCCCCCTCGGTTTATACTCGAGTGAGCTGTAAAGCAGCCGTACCTTGATTACTAAAAAAAGCGGGCATCTCCCGCTGTGTTATGCAGTCTGTGCGGCGGTCCATTGTAATAGCGCAGCCTCCTCCTTGCCCGTGATAGAGGAACACTGATACAATGCTGGGAAACTATCAGTGTTCCGTCCATCACGGACGAGGAGAAGACGGGGCTTTGTTACAATGGACAGCGGAACAGACTGCATGACAGAGGGAGACATCCGCTGTTTTAGTAATCAAAGGTATGGCTGCAAATGGGCACAGTGAGGCTGCAAATGGGCATTGTTTACCCAGTAGCTGCTGCATTTTCCCACCCTAGGCTTATACTCGAGTCAATACGTTTTCCCATTTGTTTGTGGTAAAATTGGGTGCCTCAGCTTATACCCGAGTATATACGGTAATTAGGTGACTTAGTCCCTTCTTCCCATGTCACCTCTGTGCTCTCTGACCTCTCACCTTATACATGTCCTCTGCTTTAGCATTTTTCAATGTACTGTATATTTTAAGGGGTACTGGGTCTCTATTAGTCCTGCAAGGACGTTCCTTTCCAATAGACTCCCAGATAGATGTAGAAGGAGAAAGAGGCACACTTGTAGTATGAGAACGCTTTATCACGTGACTGATACGCGCAGGGAGTGGAGGAGTACCGGAAGTGACACCACATAGGAATGAATTCGGGACTCGTGGATTATCGACGAAATACGACTTTTAAATGTGTTTATGCCGTTTGCATTATTTTAATAAGTACCTTATAAAACGTTATCACACTACGAGAGTGTTCCTCTTTCTCCTTATACATCTATCTTGGAGCCTATTGGAAAGGAACATCCTTGCAGAAGTAAGAGGCCAGAGAGCACAGAGGTGAAACGGGAAGAAGGGATTAAGTCACCTAATTATATGCTTTCTCAGACACTGGTTAAGGTATAAATCAAGCCACCCATCTAGATCACCAAGGACTTTTTCCAAAAAGACTATTTGTGAAGATTTGCATATATTTTAATACCTCAAAACTTCTATGTTTATTTGATTAAGTGTCCAGCCTTGAGACACCTGTTTACTATTCATTTATGCACTATTAGCACTTAATTCACTATATAAGATTTACTGAACACAAGTATGATTTATGATCTGTGACACATATGCACCATTGACTGTGTAGCACTAATACCACTTTTGGAGTAACTCATTTTGACGATTGGTAGTTTTTGTTTAAATATGTGGATTATTTTGAACACACTTTGAAACATGGGATACACCCACAGGAATCACTATTTAAATTTCACTTTTTTAAAGACAGCAGAGCACTACCCCCCTTTCCTGCATGTTATATTAGCCACGGATAAGCTAATATTGATGGCAGCTGTTCAGTTTTCCATTATTTACACCTTAAAGCGGTAGCGCGTGAGTAACACTATATAGCTATATCTCCAGTATAGGAGTACAACTTGACAATGAAAAACAATACGATAGCAGTACTTTTCCAAAGAGAGTAGAGAAATTACAGTAGCATGCATCTAGCAACAGATATCAAACTGGATGCTAAAAGGAAAAACCATAAACAAACCAGAGTAGAACCTTATATATCCATTGATTTGCTTCCCATATAGACAAAATCCTAGCCAAATCCTGAAACATCCTGGATTATCACCATTACATTTGTTTATTAATATAAGGGATAGTTGGTTATCAGCTGAAGCAAAGAGTCACTGGTATCTTGCGAGTCCAATCAAGGGCCCCATATATTTACAAACTTTGCAGGACACCCCCTAGCCTCGCAAGTCAACTTGTATAGTGGGAGGTTTTGATTGATAAGGCGTTTCCATAAATCAATATGGAGAGGATCTGACCCAGCAATCAGAACCACGTTTAACAGGTTTGTACCAGACATCCTACTCTGGGCAGAAACTGGAACAAATCATTGCGCAACTTCCCAGAAAAACTGCCATCCTCTGCCACAGCAGCCTAGTGCAATCTTTAAACAATTTTGATAGAAGAAATGCCTGTTCCTACTGTCTTCTCTTCCACAGAGATGCATCCATCAACTAACGACACTAGCAAAAAAAAAAGATCATATATGGGAGGGGTTATATGAGGGAGTGGCTAAAGCTTTAAGTGGCTTTGTCAATCACCTACAACCCATCCGTTTTGATTGACAACCTGTGTCCTGTACGGTTGGAGGAGGTGTGTGTGTGTGTGTGTGTGTGTGTGTGTGTGTGTGTGTGTGTGTGTGTGTGTGTGTGTGTGTGTGTGTGTGTGTGTGTGTGTGTGGGTGTGGGGGGGGGGGGGGGGGGGAGTGGCATTGTGAATAACAGTGTTTCTTGGCTGTACTACGGGCGGTCCCATACACACAAAGTGCTATTCACATGCAAACATAAATCAACTCCATGCGAGAAACAAGCTTAGGTGTTTATATAGGTTAGACTTGTGCCTTTGTTTCAACCTCACCTATTATGCAACTATAACATTAATCACAGCTAAAGCGCAAAGCTCCAGACATTTGCTCCAAACACTCAATGAAAATGGAGGCCTACCCTGGCAATTGAGGGTTCCTTTTTTAAAAGGGACTTAACCCAAAGTTGCAGTTTGACAATTCAAAGTCACAACACAGGGTGGAATGTCCGTTCAATTACAGAAAACAAGGATCCAAGTAGGGAATCAGTGAGAACCTCTCTCATAGTATGCCAGTTAATGTGGCTCAATTAAGCATCTACAGTGAGCAGACCACCAAGCAACAAATAACCTTTCAAATGTGAAAAGCTTCTCTAAAAGGCCCATCATTCATTAAGGAATACTGGTTCATGTGAAGAATCTCCAACACAGCAACAGCCAAAAGCACACACTTGCAAAATGGAGATTTCAGAGACCGTGTCAGGTGAACTATCAGACCGGGTCAGGTGAACTAACTAATGTGGTACTAACTAGGAGTATGTACCACATTAAGCAAAGAGACTCCTTATAACTGGCGTGACATGAACAGTCCTGTGCCATCTGGACTCCAGATATCACTGGCAAATGCAGGACAGAAAAAAAATTGCAGTTTACTAAATGGTTCAATGTAGAAAAATGTAAAATAAAGCATTTGGGTGGCAAAAATATGAATGCAATCTATACACTGGGGGGAGAACCTCTAGGGCAGTGATGGTGAACCTTGGCACCCCAGATGTTTTGGCATTACATTTCCCATGACGCTCAACTACACTGCATTGTGCGTGAGCATCATGGGAAATGTAGTTCCAAAACATCTGGGGTGACAAGGTTTGCCATCACTGCTCTAGGGGAATCTAGGATGGAAAAGGACCTGGGGGTCCTAGTAGATGATAGGCTCAGCAATGGAATGCAATGCCAAGCTGCTGCTAACAGAATATTGGCATGCATTAAAAAGGGGATTAATTCCAGAAATAAAATGATAATTCTCTTGCTCTACAAGACTCTGGTCCGGCCGCACCTAGAGTATGCTGTCCAGTTCTGGGCTCCAGTCCTCAGGAAGGATGTACTGGAAATGGAGCGAGTACAAAGAAGGGCAACAAAGCTAATAAAGGGCTTGGAGGATATTAGTTATGAGGAAAGGTTTGCGAGCACTGAACTTATTCTCTGGAGAAGAGACTCATTAAAATTAGAAGAAAAGAGGTTTAACCTTAAACTACGTAGAGGGTTCTTTACTGCAAGAGCGGCAAGGATGTGGAATTCCCTGCCACAGACGGTGGTCTCAGCGGAGAGCATCGATAGTTTCAAGAAACAATTAGATAAGCACCTGAATGACCACAACATGCAGGGATATACAAGATAATAGTGACATATAATCACACACATGATGGACTTGTGATGGATGTGTCTTTTTTGGACCTCACCTACTATGTAACTAGGAAATTGTTTGCCCGATGGCCAACTATAGAGGCTTCCAGGATTTTCAAAATCCAACAAGAAGCTATCAGTAGCTGCTGAAAGTAGAAAACTCGTCCATTTAAACAAACAAATATAGCAGAGATGAAGATGACATTAATTCTCCTTTAAGTGGTTGTATACCCTCAATTACAAATAGCACCTACAGGTAAGCCTAGATTAAGGCTTACCTGTAGGTACAAGAAATAGAAAGCACGCCAAAGTTGAAGTCTCCCACGCGCAGCGACGTCTTCGCTGCTCTGGCCAATCACAGCACCGCAGTGGCACTGTGACTGGCCGGAGCGGCGATACCCGGAAGTAACCTTCCGGGTATCTGTGAAGAGATGGCTGCGGCTGGAGGGGGAGATGAGGATGGCGTCGGGGGCCCCGATCTAAGGTAAGTGATGCATAATGAGCTAGTATGCTAGTCATACTAGCTTATTATGGCTTTGTCTTGCAGGTGGTTTAAAAAACAGAAAACAAAAAAACGGGTATACAACCGCTTTAAGACACTAATCTTAACTGAGCAGTCGTAAGGTGAGAGGGGATATAGACTCTAGAGTGCTGGCATGCCAGAGAGTTGTGTGCATCATAGCTGATGCTACCTGGCACACTCCCCCTACCGAACCGCAACAACACACTTTGTATTTATGCATAGCCCCTGACCCTGCCTTCCATCTTTGATGTGGCATACTGAGATTGGCAGGGAAGCTGCACAGGGCAGCGTCAGCAGCAACTGCACAATGCCAGTATGTGCCCCAAAAATGTGATGGGAACTTGAGCCTCGCCTTTCTATGCTCTGCAGAGGAAAGCCAACAGCAGCTGAAAATAAGCCAAATCTTGATTTTCCTGCAAGTTTCAAACCTTTGAATATAATACAGAACACAGGTTGGATACACCGTTATAGATTGGCATCTTCCGGTGATTGGACACTAGCAAAGCGTTGCTGGACATTTTCCCCTATAACCTTACCTCACTACATCAAATTTTACCAAGCAATGCAGAGTAACACGGAATAAGTGAGGAGGGTGGCCTATGTTTTGTAATGTAGTTCAACATATGGAATTTACAGGCAAGCCAAAAGTCCTCATGTCAATCATACAGCACAGGACATAGGTTGGATATTCATAGACCCTGAATCTTCCCCAAGCAATGAAAAAGAGGGGTGGACAACAAGGCAAAAATAATTGTACAAAGAGGCCCAACAACAATTAGGATCAATGAACCAAGTGCTGTTTCAATAACCTTGCAGTCGAAAGCTGCAAAAGCATAAGCTTGGAAGTCCACCTGGTAGAATTTGGAGAAGGTATGAAATAAAAACCAGGTGGCGGCCTAGGAAAGCTGGACAACAAAAGATTTGTTGCAGGAATGCCTAGGATGCACTCCCCAATCTAGTGGCATGAGCACATTAGAGTGAGAGGGGTGCCTTATCTAGAGCAAACACCATTTCATCACAAGTTGCATTAGCATTATGGTTGCATCTGAAAGACTATATAAATTTATCATAATAAATAATTGCCTCTGCATTCAATTATCACTGCTTTTAGTAATAACTTAAGCAGTGAATGGCGGGTGCAGACCGGTACGGAGACAACTCCCACTCCTGTAGCAGATGAGGGTCACACACCATTGGTATCATCCACAAGAAACTTTATTGGAGACTGCTCATACAGAACATCATGGCAAGTTTCTTGTGGATGATACCAGGGGTTTTCACGATCCTTATCAACTGGCATAGAATTTTAATATTCTCATTATAGGCATTGGTTCAACGCACCCCCCTCATACTATCAGAAGTCAAGAGGGAGGAGAGAGGGAGGGGAGAGAGATCATTTTGCCCCTGTACAAATCATTAGTAAGACCTCATCTGGAATATGCAGTTCAGTTTCAGTGAACTTGGTGTGGAGTTATTCCCTTTACAGTCAACACAGAGAACAAGGGGGCACTCTTTACGCCTAGAGGAAAGGAGATTTCAACTCCAAATACGGAAAGGTTTCTTCACAGTAAGAGCTGTGAAAATGTGGAATAGACTCCCTCCAGAGGTGGTTCTGGCCAGCTAAGTAGATTGCATTAAGAAAGGCCTGGATTCTTTCCTAAATGCACACAATATAACTGGGTACTAACATTTATAGGTAAAGTTGATCCGGAGAAAATCCAATTGCCTCTTGGGGGTCAGGAAGGAATTTTTTCCGCCTGCTGTAACAAATTGGATCATGCCTTGCTGGGGTTTTTTCGCCTTCCTCTGGATCAACTCTGGATAAAGGATTGGGTATGGGATTTTTCTTGAGGACCACCAGAGGGGCTGGAGTCAGCTAAATGCAGAGACCAGGCGGAGATGAAAGGGTGTTTCAGCTGCACAGAAGGAGGCTGTATCTGTAGGGGAGGAATTCTTTTGTCCTCTATGTTACTGACTGCTAAGACCGGGGGAATAGGGGCAGAGAGGAGCCTCTCTGCAATAGGATCTGGTAAGCGAAGGTTTGAGGGCCACATGAAATGACCTGGTTGGTCCTCAGGGCTTGTGTTTGACAAATTCTTTTGAGTGTGGACTTAGTGGATTTTAAAAGCAGAATATCCTTTGCGAGGGCCCTGGTGACAAAACAGGGATGAATCCTGATAGCGATGGGGCACTGTTCTATTTGAGAAGATAAAAGCACCTGAGGAAGGGGGGTTTAGGAACCTTGTGTTGTGAAAGCACTTTTTGGTGGTGAAAGATGTTGGAGTTGTGATCTGGATTAATCGAACTGAGGCTGAGTTTACCCGTGAACCACTTGGGCTGGGTGAGGTGTGTGGCGGGGCTATTTCTTCCAATTTCTGCAGTGTGCTTTGGGTCTAGACGCACCTTTCCTCAGCCTGCATCCTCACTAGTCAGCGGCATCCACCTCATCGGAACTTTACAATCTTAAGCATTTATCATGGGTCACCCTAAGGAAGGGGTGTTTAGGAACATTGCGTTGCGGAAGCACTTTTCCTCCCGTGACATCTTGTCAAGTGCCTCACCAATGTGTGAGGAGACTTTTGCAAGCAACTTCAGCTGTCCAGGCTTTTGCATTGTGTCATGATTTGGAGTAGGGTATTTATGCAAACGAGTAACACAGAGGGCAGTGCTTGCAAGTTGTTCAGTCCTGGAAGACAGGATTATTCATTGCTCTAATCCAATTAGCTGTGGTCTGGCACAGAGCTGGGCCCACAAGGTTAAAACAGGACAACATTTTTTCTGTCAGCAGAATCTTTAAAAGGATAAAATTCACCTTTAAAAAATAAACACATCTTTTTTGCAGAATGTGCATTTTTTTTTTTTTTTCCATTAGGAGCCTGGGAAGCATTGCACCTACGATCAGCAGATGGCGGGTGCAATGCAGGGTTTCTGCAGAATGTCAGTGTAAGCGGTCTGCTCGTCTGAATGAGGCAGTCAGGTGGGCTAAGCCTTGCCGGCCAAGGATTTTTATTTTTTTAAATTGTGAGAGTTTGGGGAGAAGATCCCCGACTCGCTGTCACTCTTGCAGCGGATCGGGGAGAGGCTACAGCAGTGGGAACATGTTACATCCGTTTTTTTAGGGTGGAACATGTAAAATGTTCCCAAAGGTGAACTTAACCATTAACCACTTCAATACAGGGCTTTTAAACACCCTTCCTTACCAGACCAATTTTTAGCTTTCAGCGCTCTCACACTTTAAATGACAATTACTCAGTCATGCTACACTCTACCCAAACCAAATTTTTATCATTTTTTTCTCACAAACAGAGCTTTCTTTTGGTGGTATTTAATTACTGCTGGGTTTTTTATTTTTTGCAATATAAGCAAAAAAAGAAATTTTTGAAAAAAAACACTTTAGTTTCTATTGAAAATTTTTGCAAATAAAACTTTTTTTCATAAATTTGGACCAAAATGTATACTGCTACTTATCTTTAGTAAAAATAACCCAAATAAGTGTATATTATTTGGTTGCTGTGAAAGTTATAGTGTCTAAAAGCTATGGTGCAAATCATTGAAAAATGATCACATCTGATCACACCTGATGCACTGAAGGCCTATCTCATTTCTTGAGACCCTAACAAGCCAGGAAAGTACAAATACCCCCCAAATTACCCCTTTTTGTAAAGCAGACATTCCAAGGTATTTAGTAAGAGGCATGGTGAGTTTTTTGAAGTTGTAATTTTTTCCCACAATTCTTGGAAAAATAATTAATTTTTTTTTTGCACAAAATTGTCATAAAAACAAGTTATTTCTCTCACACAGCACATGCATACTTGCAATGACACCCCAAAATACATTCTGCTACTCCTCCCGAGTATAGTGATACCACATGTGTGAGACTTTTACATAGCCTGGCCACATAGCGGTCTAACATCCAAGTAGCACCGTCAGGCGTTCTACGAGCATAAATTGCACATCTAATTTGATGACAACCTATCACACTTTTGAAGGCCCTGGAGCACCAGGTCAATGCAAACGCCCACAAAATTACCTTATTTTGGAAAGCCAACACCCCAACGAATAATCTATGAGGCATAATGAGTCTTTTGAATGGTTCATTTTTTTCCCCAAAGTTTTTGGAATATGTGGGGAAAAAAAAAACATTTTTTTTTCATACAAAGTTGTCCATTTATAAGATATTTCCAACACATAGCATGTACATAGCAAAATTGACACCCCAAAATACATTCTGCTACTCCTCCTGAGTATGGTGATACCACATGTGTGAGACTTTTACACAGCCTGGCCACATACAGAGGCCCAAGTAGCACTGTCAGGTGTTCTAGGAGCATAAATTACAAATTCCTGCCAACCCATCACATGGTTGAAGGCCCTTCATATTTCTAACACAAAGCATGTACTGTACATACCAATTACAAACCAAAATACATTCTGCTGAGCAAAGGGTAAAGAAAAGATTACCTGCGGTTTTAGTAGCGCAGTGGTCCACAGAGGAGAGCATCGGTCCAGGCAGCAGGCAGGAACGTGGACAGCGAAGGCAAAACAGGCAGCAGGCAGGAATAGTCAGCACAGGTAGAGATGTTGTCAACACAGCCAATGCATTAGTCCAGATAGCAGGCAGGGATGTGGTCAGCAGCAGCAAAAGGATCAAAGGATCGTCCATGCAGCAGGCAGGAATACTGTCCATAGTTCGTAAAGGCAGCAGGCAGAGGTATGGTCAGCACAGCCAGAGTATTTTTTCCAGAGAGCAGACAGGACCATCAAGCATAGGGCATCGGTCAGGGAAGAATGGGGACAGGGGTAGAGGCTTCTCCCACCCAAATCTCTTTGAAGCCTCCGGACAACCAGACCTGTTATGGGAACACAGAAAAACTGGTTTTCTGAACTCCGAACACTATTCTGGAGCCCCTCACATATGCGAGACCCCTGTGTAGCAGGGTAAAAGATCAGTCCAAGGGGCAGGCAAAAACCTGGTCAACAAGCTGAGGTCAGTGCAGGTAAAAGGCAGACAGACGGTAGGCAGAGGCATAGTCGATACAGTCCAGGGTCAGTTCACTTGAAAGGCAGAAACATGGCGGATAAACAATGCAGACGGTAGGCAGAGGCATAGTCGAGAAAAAGGCCAGGGTCAGATCACATGGAAGACAATGATATGTTGGTTGAGGCAGGGAAATATTCATGACAGGAATTGAAAACGGGGAAATGGCAGTCAATTGGAAATATGGGCTAATAGTTTTCCAGAGTGTGATATCGCCCGAAGCATTGTCCGATGCAAAGGCCAGGTAGGGAGGGACAATTGGGACAATAGAAGCTGGTGTCTTTCCTAATTCCTCTTTTCGTGCACACCCGACATTTTTTTTGGCATCGTTTTCCGGATGCTGATGGTGGAATATGTTCCGGAAAATTACGCTCATGTAGCCTGCTGCCAGAATCTGAGCGAATGCTTTCTTGGGGGGCTTCTTCTCGATAAATAAGTAAAGTGACAATGTCTTCAATATACTTTATGAAGGTGGTGGGTGTTGCTGAGGATTTTTGGTAAATTATAAAAGAATTTAAAAGGGCCAAATGAAAAAAAGTAAATTGCAACTTTTTTGTACCTAATAGGGATTTTCTTGTTGAAAGAAAGGGCTGCAACATTTGGTCATTTAAATCCACCCCCCCCCCCCCCATACATTTATTATATGCGTTGATGCAGGAAGGCTTGCGAATAGTACTGCGTCTTCTGTGTAGTTCCACTGAGGTGTCATTGTGGATGGTGGACATCATATAAACGTCTTTACTATCCTTCCACTTCACAGCCAGCACTTCCTCATTCCTCAAGCTGGCAAATCCCCCCCTTTGAATGGTTGTGGCGACAAGACGCTGTGGGAAGCCCTTTCGTTTTTTTCTTGTTGTACCACAGGCCAATGTTTTTTTTTTTTTTTTTTTTTTTTTTTTTTTTAGGTACAGGTGTCGGAGAAGGGGCAAACTCGTATAAAAATAGTCCATATAAATATGATAACCCTTTTGGAGGAGTGGGAATGCCAACTCCCAAACAATTTTTCGACTAATTCCCATGTACGATGGACACTCAGGGGGCTGGAGCTGGGAATCTTTGCCTTCGTACACGCGGAATAAGTGCACATAACTGATGGCGCTTTCACAGAGCTTGTTGAGCTTCAAGCCATACCTCGCTCTTTTACTGGGCATATATTGCTTGATACCCAGCCGGCCTGTGAAATGCACCAGGGAATCGTCCACAGATATGTTTTTGTCAGGGACATAAAGTTCGGCAAATTAATTAGGGGGCGAATTTTATATAGCTTGTCAAATTTTGGGTGATTCCGTGGGGGGCACTGTGAGTTGTCACTAAAATGCAGGAAGCGCATTATAAGTTCGTAACGGGACCTGGACATGACTGAAGAAAAAAACTGGCATATGATGGATGGATTTGGTCGACCAATACTTCTGTATTTCATTTTTTTTTGTAAGCCCCATGTTTAGCGTTAGGCCTAAAAACTATTTCAGCTCCGCCATTGTTAGGGGTCGCCATTCAAAAGGGTGGGCATAGCTGGAGCTGGGGTTGGCTGTAATAAATTGTTGGGCAAAAAGATTGGTTTGGTCCATGATGACTTGAAGCAATTCATCTGGGAAAAATTAATTTAAAAAATCCATCTGGGAAAAACCCGCAGTGTTGACCTGCACACTTGGCTGTGCTGTAAAAGGGGGGATCGTGGCTGACCCTGTGGTAGAAGGCAGCCACAATGGGTTTGCCAAGCTTTCTGGCAGCTGGTTTTGGGCCCTAATTCTTTGGCGTGCACTGGGCCTCCCCTCCTGGGGTCTACCGCCGTTGGCACTGCTGGTAGATGCCTGGGGTTCAGACCGTCTTCTTTTAGGAGGGACTGCTTCCTCCTCCAATTCTGATCCTGAGGTGCTGCCCCTTCAGGAGGCTCATATTCTGAACCAGAAACTGATACAGAACTGAGCGGTAAGAGCTCCCTGATGCTCTCATCGCTCAGACTGAGTATTTGGTATGCCTCCTCTGGGGTGTACACCTTTTTGGACGAGGTGATGAGGTACTCTGGTGGCAGGTACTCCTGATGACAGGTTCTCTTTATTTAGGGGGGGTGATCTGGGCACAGAGATGCAATATATACTAGGTGGGTAAAGTATATAGGTAACTCACTGTTAGCTGATCTCCTCTTCACACAGGATTGGTGTGTGAAGAGGAGAACCCAGCAACAGGAGTAGCACACTTTTTTGTTTACATTTAGTGACGGGCTGTCATTGGACACAGCCAGTCACTAAATAGGCAATTACTTTTTATTTATACAGTGATCGGGGCTGAGCTGTATCCAAGGCAAAAGCCTCAGCCAGCCTTAGTCCCGATCACGGCACTGCTCGTTCCCGGGAGCGTGCACGTGCGCAGTGCACGCCGCTTCCCGTACACAGTCAGCGCCGGCTAGTGACACAGCCGGTAACGCTGCTGCTCAGGACACCGCTGCCACTTCAATACCCCCATCGAGGGACGGCTGTGTCACACCGAGGGACACACCGGATCCCCGATCGCCGCTCTGCGGGCCCCCCAGGGCCCGCAGTAGCGACGGAAAGCCAAGGACGTCAAATGACGCCCACCCAAGATGGGAGATCCACCTTGTGGGCGTCATTTAACTATGGCTGGGTATTGAAGTGGTTAAAAAAGGGGACATCTTTTAAAGGCTTTGTAGGAAGTTTGTTAAAAAAAAAAAAAAAAAATGGCCGACAATTACTGCCAGCCCCTCTGCTGTAACAAGCTATACTATGCATATTTTTTTTTTTTTTTTTTTTTTTTTTTAATTCTGCGGCTAAATGCCTTTTTTTACATCACCAATGTGCGGTCACGTTACCTCCTGGCTGACGCCAGAGGGGAATCTCAGCCCCTCCGCTGTAAAAAAAAAAAAAACAAGACACTGTAGTATAGCTTGTTATAACAGAGGGGATGGCAGTAATTGTGATCACTGACTTTACAACCACTTTAAGACTGAGAAGGCAGGGTCTTCTACTGGAACAGACCATTTTTTTGTGAACTTTTTTCCACTATAATTCAGCATGGACATGAGTTTAAAATCTATTCAGACTTATCCCAATCACCATAAAACTACCCATTCTATTTGAAAATGAATGTGTAGCAGTGGGACCGCATGCTACTCAGAAGATTACCGGTTTACGCCAGATTTTTGGAGAAGCAGGCATGCTAATTGCACAGCTATGTTGTGGGCTATTAGTTGTGACCCAATTATGGCTCAGGGCTCCACCCAACAGACAGGTGGTCTGTGCATGGGAGTCAGGAGGACTACAAGCCTCTGCAGGAGTCAGACTGCATGGGGGCAGCCAGAACGTGCATGTAAGCAGGAGGCAGATTTAGTCTGACAGAGCAGCAAGGAGATGATCGTGAATAAGCTATGAGAGAGCTTGACTTTAAGGCACTCTATTGGTCTGAGGAGCAGACCTAAGGCCTAGGCTGGAGGAATGAAAACAGCCGTGTGGCAGGAGTGTAAGCCAGGAGGCTGATGTATTCCCATTGTGCAAGTTACAGTAATGGTGGAACCCTCTATGTGGGCTACTGATGTCTTTTGTGAATTTTTCCATTTTTTTTAAAATAAAAGTGGGCTACTATGCCCTTAAAAATTGTTTTGGACTGGCACACTCATTGAATGACACCTACCGCTTGAGTCTGATCACCGCAATCTTACATATGGGAAATGTCTTTTAGACTTAGCAGGTCTCTTAGTACCCAAGGGGGAATGGCATGATGGAGAAGATCTGAGTGCGACAACGATAAGGCTTTTGCGAATTGCAGAAGTGAGCATATCTACATTGGTAAAATGCAATATTGCATGAAGCCATATTAGGTTATTGACAGACTGGGTTTGAGAAATGTTTTGAAGCCTCTTCTAACATCGCTTCTAGGTCCTCTATTTTCCTCAATGCCTGCATCCTCTAGACTAGTGGAGGCATTTTACGTTCCAAATCTGGAAGAGACAGCGGGGATGGAGAAGAAGCTTGGTACTTTAATGCTCTGGACAGTGATGGCTGTATTAAAACCATAGTTGTCCATCAAAGTCTGACAGATGCAGAAATGGGGCCATGCTCCAGTGCAAGTGAAGCATCATTCTGAGTGGTTGAAGAGCTTTGTAGGCCCTTGAGCAGACAAGGTTTGCCTGAACTTTTAGTTCGCTTGCGTCTGCTTTCAGTCACTGCTAATGGTGGAGCACTCACGGAGTTGGGTATGGAGAAAGGGTAAGTGCATCTGTGAAGAAGTAGCAGAAACCTAGGTGTAGACCATCCTATAGCAAAGTTATTGTGCCAAAAGTGAGGTAGGGAATGCTTTAGTACACTACAAAGGGCTCTAGGAAGAAGTGGTGGCAATAGTGTGACCTATGGCATGATTTAACACCTACTCATCCACCAGAGACTATGCTTTGAATGATGGAATTTTATCGCCATGTTTGAGAAGTTTACAATTCCCAATTTCCTAATATAAATGAAAACTAAAACCACGATTTAGGAAACCTATATTTTGTGAGGCTACAGTATCAGTCAATTAAAGGCTAAACCTGTCTTAGGCTTTGCCTGTCACTGTGGACATACCCCCTTAAGGGTCTGGGTTCCACAGGGATGGACCATGACCCTCGACCTGCATAGTACCCTGCAGCTAACTACAAGTATTTCACTGTGCTGAGATGAGCACCCAGGCAGAATTAGGAGTCTGAAAAGACATTACAGGCAGCGCCCAGTGTGGCAGTCTGGTTACACCTCCCAAGGTTTTACCGAGATTGCACCAATCCAGATACATGGCTTCTATTTTTCTGTTAGAAGACAGTAAGGAACTGATTGAAAAAACTGAAGTAAAATTTTTACCTAGTAAAGCATGTCTTTTCTATAAGGGTAAATAGGGCCGATCACCTTCAGGACACTAGGAAATAAATTGGGGTAGGGTTACAGCAGTACACCCAGGGGGTTGTAATCAACAAAAAACTTTGCCAATGTCCAATCACCTGAAGGCATAATTCTATGAATTTCAAGCCAGTGTCAAGTGCTGGACAATAAAGATAAGTTGGTATTTTTAGTAAAAAGGGTGTGGAAATGCCTGCCTATTGGCAGCTGTTGCCAGCATTCCTTGTGTGAAGCTCCCTGTCAGAGGATCACATACATAAGAGAGCTGCAGATTCCCGTTACATTGCTTAGACAAGTACCAGCATTTTTGCACCTGCTGCAGACTCTCCTTTATCAGCTTCAGGATGCCATATAAAAAGGAATGATAGATGATATTGGGATCAGCATGCAAACAAATGTGGTATAGCAGCAGAGAAAGTAGAGATGGGGAATGGCGGTGCAGGAAGCAGCAGTTGTGACCCCCAAACACAAGCATCTGACACATCCATAAATGTAGGCTGTTAACCTTAAAGATTTTAATTTGGTACAAATCCCTTAAGTGGGGATAAAGAGGCAACCTTGTACACAATCAATACTAAAAAACAATGTTGTTTCGAGGATTCAAAATAAAGTTAGGTTTCGGTTAATGTCTACCTAGTTCTGTAGGTCACACCATACCTTACAGTGGAGTCTGAAGAGCCCGTAACAATGACTCGCTCATCATACTGTAAACAGAGGACTGATCCAGTGTGGCCTGTTAGAATTTTTAGACATTCCAATGTCGTTTTATCCCATATCTGCAGTGAAATACACAGAAATCATTAAGAAGCTTATTAACATGTTGAAACAGTTAAAATGATCTAACAGATGTCAACTCTAGAGCTCCCTTCACATATCAAAAGAAAATGAAAGCAGAAATAAAATTAAGCAACAATCTTACATTTTTTTTTTTTAACATTTTAGTATATGAATGAGAACATTTAACAAAAATATAAACATAGGCGTTATCCCTAAATTGGCTGCAAACTTTAACAAGATGGTATGACCATAATCTTAACAGTTTAAAGTGGTATTAAAGTGGAATTATAGGCTTAGATTAAAACTGCTCCCAACCCCCTTCTAATGCCCATTTTAACTACCTTGTACAAGGAAGATGATTATACTTGCCTATTCTTAGGGTGCTCAGGTCCGGTCATGTTATCAGCTTCAGGGGTGAGGCAGGACAGCCGACAACGGATGCCTCATAGTGAACCTGTGGGCGATGCCACCATACAGGCATTTCAGCCATTTGTCAGCGCTCTCTCCTCTCCCCTGAAGGCAGGCACCATGGAGCGCACGTGACTGGACCGGAGCGCCCTGAAAATAGGCAAGCACCCTCCTTCTACAGGGTAGTTAGAAGCGAGAAGTTAGAAGTTTAAATACTGTACTGCAGATAAAAGAACGAAAAAAGGATTTTTGACTTACCTGTAAAATCCTTTGCTTGGAGTTCACTACAGGCACAGAACCATATAGTCAGACTATCCAGTTATGCAGCTACTTTTAGGCAATTGGACTCCAAACCAAGTAGAAAGGGCAGCCATGATATAACCACTCCAACTTCCAGCAAGCCTCAGTTTAGGAGCAAGCAATAAGGAATGAATGATAAAGGAAGAACCTGTATCCTTAAGACCCCTTTCACACTGGGGCTCTTTGCAGGCGCCACAGCGCTAAAAATAGAGCCTGCAAAGCGCCCTGAAACAGCCGCTGCTGTATCTCCAGTGTGAAAGCCCGAGGGCTTACACACTGGAGCGGTGTGCTTGCAGGATGTTTAAAAAACTCATTTTTGGAGCGGTGTATACACCGCTCCTGCCCATTAAAATCAAAAAGCGTTTTTAACCCTTTTTCAGCCGCTAACGGGAGTTAAAACCACCCCGCTAGCGGCTGAATAGCGGCATTAAAAATAACGTTTTTACCGCCGGCGTACGCATCGCCCCAGTGTGAAAGGGGCTTAACTAAAATTATTTTTCCGTAGAACGTTAACCACTTCAATACCAGGCACTTATAAACCTTCCTGTCCAAGGCAATTTTCAGCGCTATTGCAATTTAAATGACAATTGCACGGTCATGCTACACTATACCCAAACTTATTTTTTATCACTTGTGTTCCTACAAATAGAACTTTCTTTTGGTGGTATTTGATCACCTCTGCAATTTTTATTTTTTGCACAAATAAAAATAGACCGGAAATTTTGAAAAAAAATAAGTGTTTTGGTTAAATTTTTTTTTGTAAATAAGTATGTTTTCTTCAATGACAGGCACTGATATGGCTACACTGATGGGTGGCATTGCTGGGCATCACTGAATATTTTTGTTTTCATAATGGTAGATGTTGGCACATGTGGATGGCCATGGGGGATGTACCTGGCCATCCACATGTTATGTGCTTCCCTGGTGGTCCAGGGCGGCTGTTATCCTGCAGGATGTCATATGACGCACAGTCAGGATAACTGAACCACCGCCCGGCCGTCATTCTGCTATAGGCCAGGCGGGAAGTGGTTAAAGAGAAGTAACCATTCTAAAAAAAAATAATTAAAAGTCAGCAGCTACAAACTACAAACTTATATACCCTAATGAGCCCTTTATCCAATACACCACTAGCATTGCTGTTATCCGAAGTATAATAGGAATTTGACCCATATGTTAGATTTGAACAAGCAACTTGTGGCAGGTGACGTGGCAAGTGGACAATCCACAACTTGAGGCATGTGGCAATCCATAACTTGTGGCATGTGACGTGGCAAGTGACACGCTAAATACAAGTACACTGATGCTCTCTCAGCTGCTGCTACTACTCTCTCTGGTCTCACAAAATGGCTGAAATAGTTAAATACCGTTTTTTTTTGAGCTTAGGGAGGGTCTTATGATGTTATCTTAACTAAACGCTTCTAGACGCAAACGCTGTAAAACGCAGCTAAATGCGGCATGCAAACGCGGCTAAACAGGCATTTAAACGTCGGTTTCCAGGTGTCCAAAAAAGTCGGAGGACTTAGCCAATACATGCACCATCAGTGTTTAAATATAAAATGTATCCTTTCACACATATAAAATTGTGTTTAATCAATGAATCACAGAGAACGCATAAAATGCGGAAGGAGGGATCACCACTATGTTGGAGGAACTGCAGCCAAAGGGCAACAATGGCCCATATCTTGTGGGAGTGCCCAGCAATAAAGATGTACTGGCAAGAAATAGTGAACATTAGAACAGATATAACGGAGGAGAAAATTGAATTAAATGCACAGGGGTGTTTGTTTCACGGCTCTAAAACTCCCAGGAAAAAATATAACAACTCAATGGTCCCAAAACTTTTAAATGCAGCGAAAGGGCTAATCCCAAAGAAATGGCTACAAAGTGAAGTACCTGACATAAGACAGTGGTATGATCAGATAGAGTACTACAACAAACAGGAATATTTAGGAAGCAGAGAAAGGGCGATTCCAGAAATATATCACTGCATGGGAATGCTGGGAAAAATTCAAGACATCTGATAAATACTTAGAAAAGATGATGGAAATAAGAGGTCCCTAAATAAACAAATAGAGGAATAGAAACCTACTAACAAACCGACAATAAAATAGGTGGGACAAGAGGAGGGGAAGTAGTCAGGGGGTAGGAAAGGGGTATTATTTTGATATAAATGAGACTTACAATCAATGAGTATTTTGAATAATTATTATGGTTGTTGTGTTTTTATATTTTTGAAGAGCTGAAGCTATAAAATAAAAACTGTAACCAAGAATAAAATGCCTGAAGAAAATGATTCCACAATGATGTGAAAACGAGAGGGGACATTGTTGAGCTGCAGAGCTTGAAATAAGTCTCTCGAGGAAGTGCTCAGTGACGTGGAAAAAAAAAAATAATCAATGAATCATGCTGGGCGGGAGACAACTCTCCTTTGCACAGTATGCAGGCACGTTGCTACAATGTGTTTTTGACTTATTTTGCTTTCTTTTTAATTAAGTATTTACATGGTATATATTGTTACCTTCTAATCTGTCCAATTTGACACATGCCACAAATTAATCTATGAAAGTTTTATAATGTTCATTCATCGGTTAAAACATATTACCATGTTTTATTTACATTTAATTTTATTACTGTGTTATTTCCTTCCCTGACATTATGAATCCACACACTGAGCACAATTGATCTTGTCAACTCAGGTGAAGCTTGTGTTTAATTTCAACACCTCTGATTGGCTGCCTACTTTGTTAGATTGCCAAACGGTATATATATATATCTATATATATATCTATATATATATCTATATCTATATATATATATATATATATATATATATATACATATACATATATACATACATACATACATACATACACACACATATATATATATACATATATCAATACACACACACACATACACACCAAGGTATGCTCGCTTCATTTAGCTATGACTAAGCACTACTGAGGTGTGAAACGCATTAGCCATCCATGCTGTTAGCTGCTTTTTGATGATGTGACTGCATTTTGGATTTTAGTTAATCAAATAAAGAAGCCTTTTTTGGAGTGCGGCCATCCAAGCATTTCCTTTCTTCTACTTCCTTACGAGCAGAGCCAGCACCTGTGAGATCCAATTAAGGTGGACACTTCCATTGTGGGTTTGGAGACTGGAGTGGTATTTTTGTACTTACAGACTTTGCCTCAGCGTCCCGTGTACATGGGGCCTTATACTTGCCTCCACTGTGCAGATAGCTTTGCACAGTGTGGCCCCCAATTCTCAATTTCTGGGGTTTCCCAGCGGCTCCTCCCCACATCAGATAACCCCCTAGGAGAAGCGTTTTACTGGGGGTTATCTTGCTGGCACGCTCCCGTGTCCAGCATTTGCATCCATAGACATGAATGCTGGACCCAACCCTGCACCCCAATGCCACGTCATTGGATTTGATTGACAGCAGCGGGAGCCGATGGCTGCGCTGCCATCAATCTATCCAATCAAGTGCAGAGAACCCCGGGCAGAGGGACAGCGTGTCCTTGCCGTTGGAAGTTCCAGGTCTCAGGTAAGTAAAAACGGGGGGCCGGTGACTGACGTAAGTTTTTTCACCTTAATGCATAGAATGCATTAAGGTGAAAAAAACAGGAGGGTTTCAACCCCTTTAAAGTAGTTACAAACCTCTGAAATAAAAAAATTCAAAATATCTTCCTATAGTGTATACTTGCCTCTAACCAAAGCACGTAGTGTGATTTCTGTCTGCTCTGTTATTCCTCTGCTATCTGCATCAGTCACCTACGAGTTCAATGTTTTACTTCAGATCCCTGCCCCCTGTGCCTGCTAGCTCAGAAATGCTGTGTAAAATGTGTGCTTTAAAAGGCTGGAAAGAGCGCGCTGCAGATAAAAAGGTACAACTAATGTAAGAGGATTTGTTTCATCTCTGTATCACTTTAGGCTAGTCACTTCAGTGGCTATATGCAAGGTTTTACAAACAAACATTTTAGCTTGACAAATTTGCTTTCAATCTAGGAGCCAGTTTTTTTGACCACTTACCTACTGGTTACTTACACCCTCTTCCTGCCCAGGCCACATTTTCAGCTTTCAGCACTGTCACACTTTGAATGACAATTAGTCATGCAACAATGTACCCAAATGACATCTTTATCATTTTTTTTCCCCACACAAAATAGAGTTTTCTTTTGGTGGTATTTAAAGGGGAGGGCCAGCCAGGGAAAAAAAAATGTAAAGTCAGCAGCTACAAACACTGTAGCTGCTGACTTTTAATAAGCAGACTTACCTGTCCTGGGGGCTTGCGATGTCGGCCGCTCGAGACCGATCGTCCCTCGGGTCTCGGTTCCCAGCGCCGCCATTCCACCTAAGGGAAACAGGCAGCGTAGCCTTGCTGGCTTCACTGCCCGTTTCCTACTGTGCATGCGCGAATCGTGCAACGCTTTGTGAATGGGGAACGCGATGTGTTGTGGGACACACAGTTCCCATAACACACCGTGCCCCATTCACTAGAAGACGGCGCTAGGAGCAGAAGACAGAACAGCTCCACGGAACTTTTTTTTTTTATTAACATTTTTATCAAGTTTTTTTTCAGGGTGGCCCTCCACTTTAATCATCACTGTGGTTTTTATTTGTTTTGCTTATTACATGAAAAAGAGACCAAAAAGAAAAGCTGCACTGATGGGCACTAATGAGGCAGCACCAATGGGCACTGATGAGGAGACACTGATGAAGAGGCAGCGATAATGCTGTACTGAGGTGCACTAATGAGACTGCACTGATAGATGGCCACACCAGCTGCAAGCTGTTTAGGGGGTAGCAGGCTCCAGACCCAACCCCCCCTCCCCATGCAATACCACTGTGGCCAATGGCCAGGCGCCAGGATGCCATTTCTAGTCGAAATGGCAACCTGGCAATTGGGATTTTTGTCAAGCTTTGCTTTAAAGTGTTAACAGAAGACCAGTGGTGACCTTGCAAGTGGCTGTGAGCAGCTATAAAAGGTTATAAATGGATTATAGTGCAAAAGTTAAAAAAATAAAACAAAAAGGTTTGCTTCTCTTAGAGCAGAGAGTGTAGACATCCATACACCTAAAGATACGAACGAAGGCTTGCTGAGAGTGAGAGAAGTTATGCTAGGGCTGTCCATACAGCTTTGTTTGCCAATGTCCAATCACCTAAAAAGGTAGCTGCATAACCCTATCATCTAAAATTAAGAACAAATGTCCTGTAATGCAGGATTCAGAAATTAAATGTTTGAAATGCCTACTTGCAGTGTTTCTCTGCCATAAATACATATATTTTTTTATGTTTATTTGCAATATGTATAAGAACTCTCTGGGGAAATATATCACTCCAAAAAGAATCACTACTAGTAGCATTCACTAGCACAACCAGAGTCTCGCCCCAGCACCCCTCCTCCCCCTCCCCTCTTGCCACGTCATAGCTGTCTCCTCTTCTGGAAATGATTAATGTTTTGTGCTGGCACAGCTCCTCCATCCCTCTACACATAACCTTTTATGAAGCTCCCAGAGGGGGAGTGGATGCGAATGCTGAAGAGCAGCCTTTTCAACCATTTTACTTACTTACTAGAAGAAACCTTAAAAAAATGTTAGGTCTTGGGGGAACACCTGCTAAAACCAATTTATTGGGGTTTAGTAGTATAACATTCCTTATATCGGTGGCTAGTGGAAAGAAAGCCCCCCCCCCCCCCCTTAACAGTGGTAGTCACAAGGCCACCTTTATAGGAAGCAAAAAGGATCATTGCAGCAAAATTATAATGGTATACAGCACATTAAAGGTAAACAATATTGCAAAAATATGTGCGTCTCAGGTATGGTTTTCACTATACCATTAGATACAAAAAAAAAAAAACATTTAAAAACATACTGTATATTGGCATTTAAATAAGAGGTATGTACTGTAGTCAGATGTTAATCAATGCCACCTCAAGAAATACTATACAATCCTCAATATCTATCAGATATCAAAAACTAGTGCAACCAAGTCCTGGTTAGAAAAATAAACCACACTAACTTTACCCAATTATTCAAACTGCTATCCATACAATAAAAGGGAGTCTTGCATCACAAAGGCATTAATGTGGGTAATCAAATTTTCTTTAAATTCGTTCTTAGATTGCACAAAATGGGAATTTAGGGCATCTGAATTTAAATTTAGGATTGGAGGGACAAATATGTAATGAATTTCCCTTGAGGAAAAAAACATGCATTTCCCCTCTGACTCAAAGTAATACTAGTATTTGTTTAACAGGGTATCGAATGTATAAAAAGGTATAAAAAGGTTGCTCTTAGTCAACAAAGCATTACACAATCTGTCAAAATAATAATTAATTGGCCCTTAAATCAGTAAATCAGAAAATATGAGATACTGATTAAACCATATAAGGGGAGAAACACTGATGTTTATGGACAACCTACATGTGGAAATATGCCTTAGGATCTTGAAGACTCGAGAGTATTAGTGAATACCAATTTATTTGAAAAAACAATTCAATTGACAATGTTATGACCTGGTGTATAGCTCTTATAGCTCAGGTGTCATCTCTAAAGAGATCAGGGGATTCATTTGGATTAAACTCCCAAAACCCCCACAAAAACATGGAATGCCCCCCTGGGAGATAGTATCAGAAAATGGAAGTATAAAAATATCAGTCTGGTGGAGGCTTAAAACTTAAAAAAACTTATGTGCTTATCCCCATTATTTTTTTTTTTTTTTAAACTTGATTTATATACCATCAGTCATAACATTATGACCGCCCTACCTAATATTGAGTAGGGCTCGCTTTTGCCTCAAAAACAGCCCTGACTTGTCGAGGCATTGACTCCACTAGAACTCTGAAGGCAAACTGTGGTATCTAGCACCGATTTCTCAGTAGCAGATCCTTCAAATCTCCTCCAGCTTACCTTCTTCCCATAGTGCAGGAGTGCCCAACCAGTGGCCCAGGGAGCCCTCTGATGTGGCCCGCGACCTCCTGCTCTGGGATGGTGGGTTGGCAAGCCCAGAAGGCCTATCAAGAAGAACTGGATCGACAATTAGAGGATAAGGACACCTATTTGAGATTAACCAGTAATCCAATAATAAGATATAAAGATGACCTAGTGGACTTTATTGAAAGAGGGATGGCCAAAGGCCTGCTCAATAAAAAAGGGAAGTATCTACAGCCACTGAGTTGCAGGATTCCAGTGATTTACACCCTGCCCAAGATTCATAAAGATAAACCACCAGGAAGACCGATAGTAAATGGAATTAATTCGGTTGGAGCTAGAATTGGGGAATACATAGACTGGTTCCTGCAACCAGTAGTAAGAAAAACAAAGTCATACCTCAGAGATACCAAACATCTTATACAACTGCTTGATACAATTGAATTGGATGATAGGCCCATATATCTTGCTACAGCGGATGTTGCATCCCTATATACAATTAATCATGAAGAAGCCATACAAGCAACAGAATGGGCATTGAAAGAACTGAGTGACCTGAAAACCACACAGAGGAGATTCCTTGTGAATTGCCTTAAATATAGTCTCGACCACAATTATTTCTGGTACGACAGTAAATACTACAAACAGATCTGCAGAATAGCCAAATAGCACCCAGCGTGGCCAACCTCTACATGGCAGAATGGGAGGAGGATGCTTTATACAAGAAGTGGCCACAGCAACTCCTCCTATTCAAAAGATTCATTGATGATATTATTGTGATCTGGGCGGGTGACAGGGAAAGCCTGATGGACTTTGGTTTTAATCTGAACACAAATACTAAGAATATTAAGCTTAAATGGGAAATAAGTGATGAAAAAATACACTTTCTTGACCTGGAAATCTCCAAAGAGGAGGGAAGACTAATAACGCAGATACACTTTAAACAGGTCGACAGAAATAGTTATTTACCGCTAGGCAGTTGTCATTTTGCCCCTAGGCTTAACAACATACCCAAAGGACAACTGATAAGGCTAAGAAGGAACTGCACGAAACAGGAAGTCTTCAAACAAGCAGAATTTATTGGTGAAAGATTTATCCAAAAAGGGTATAAACATAACTTTATAAAAGGAAAAATAGAGGATGTTATCGCCCTGGATAGAAAAACATTAATTGAAGATAAGGCCAGAGAGGATATACAGATGGCGTACCCTTCGTTATGGACTATAACATCCAACACAAACAAATAGAAAAGATTTTCAAGAAGTACTGGAATATTGTGAAAGCCGATAGACATTTAGGGGCAGTACTACCAGAGAAACCTAAATTTACCTACAGACGAGCCCCTACCCTGAGGGACCGAATTGCAAAAATTGTTTTAGATCCCCCCCCCCCCCCTTCCCTTCAAAGAAAGTTCTCTTTCTTTGAAGGGAAGGGCTTCTATCCATGTAAAACATGCTACACCTGTAGGCATACAAAAAATTAAAAAGAAAAAAACAAGCTTTAAATCAAAAGTGACTGGAAAAGAATACCAGATTAAGGACTTTATATCTTGTAGAACAGAAGGGGTGGTTTACCTTCTGAAATGTCTGTGCCAAATCCAATACGTTGGGAGGACTAAAAGGGAATTATGGATGAGACAGAGAACATACCCAGAATATAAAAAATGGCTACCCTAAACAGTCTATCCAGACATTATGATCAGGTTCATAACAGAGACCCCTCCTCCCTTATGGTATGGGGTATAGAGAAATACAAACCCCATTGGAGGGGTGATAATAAAATCAGAACATTAAGCCAGTCTGAATCCCGTTGGATTCATGAACTGCATACATTATTTCCGTTAGGACATAACGTAGAATTTGATCTTGTTTTATTTCCAATTATTCATTAAGTCTTATCTGTTTTTGATTGATTTTAATCGTTGGATTATTTATTGGTCCATTGTTGCTTTTTAGTCCCCTTTAAGTTGGTAGCCTTAATAGTTTTTTATTGCTGGTCTTCTTTACAACTTATTAATTGATATGTGTTTTTATGTAGGACCTTTCGTATTTTTATTTACCCATTGGTTGGTATTATCCTTTTAAACAGTGGTTCTTTTATGCATTCTTACCTCTGTCTGTTATTGGTCTCATTGGAAGAATGTGTAGTTCCTTATTTTACCCACTTGATGGCATTACTGAGTATTTTTATTCCTACTCAGAGAGCTCTCATTTTAGAATGTGAATATCGTTAGACATGGTTTTATCTTTGTCAGCCACCAGATGGCGCTAATTCATTTACTTATGTTACTTCCTTATTACACTTTTTAGATTGTAATTAAAATTTTAATTAATGTAAGTGTACCTTATATTAGTATTAATATTAGCAATATGGATGTATGCTAGATCCACTTTGTAAACAGATTGTTTTTTGTCCTTACGGTTGCCGTGACAACCGCTCTGCTATATCAGTCACCGCCGCTCAACAGACTCCAATTCTTTTGATAAAGTCACGTGGAGGTGACGCAACGCGTCAGAAGATTTGAGTCAGGTGACGCCGTGTATGCGATCTCGGTCGGGATCGCATACCAATAATACCGCTGCTTTATTTCAACCCAAGTTTTCTATGTTTTGAAAATAAATTGCTTTTAAATACTGCACCATGGAGTCCTTCCCTCTTTCTGCCCCCATGTAATTGGTTGCTTGGAGGACTGGGTGAGATGCTGGTGAGGATGGTGCCATAGAGGAGCAGCGCTGAGAGGAGATCTGTGACCAAGATCTGGTATTTCAGTGTAATGCTATTTATTCCTTACCTAGAGGTAAGAGGCTGGGGGAAACACCTGGGATTGTCACACTGGAGAATGCATGGATGGGATCACCTTTAACCGTTAATGGACTTTACTGCTTTACCAGAAGAATTTGTTACACAGAGAAATTTATCCACATAGTGATTGCACCATGTATGGGAGCTGGTTGTCGGCACTAGAAATTTGAACGGCAATACGACATTTTTTTGAGCACTTGTGTTCTGGACTGACACATTATTAATTTATTTGTGTTGCTCTTTGCACATTATTTAGCTTATTTGCACAGGCATATTGTTTGCACTCAGCATTTTTTGCACAAGCAATTTTGCACATTATTTCTTGCTCACATTTTTTGCTTCGCTGTACTTTGTTATTTTGCACAGATTAATATTTGTTGCACTTTATATTTTTCGCACATATATGGAATTTTTGCGCTGATTTTATCATTTTTGCTATTTATGCACTTTTTGATATATTTTATGGCCTTTTATGATTATGCACGCATTATGGATTTTAGTTAAGTGATTTACTTAATGGATTGTATTTATTTATGGGTATAGCATTGATTGTTTTATCTGTTGCTATACGTTGTTAGTTTAGATATTAACGCATAGACGCTGCTTGGAGCCATCCTTGTGGAGTCTCCCCAAGGAGTGGTATCCTTGTTTTACCAACTAGCAAGCGCCACATTTAGGGCTGCAACAAACGATTATTTTCATAATCGATTAGTTGGCCGATTATTGTTTCAATTAATCGCTTAATAACCTTAAAAAAAAAAAAAGAAAAACAAAAAGTGTGGTGTATAATTTAGTTAATATGTAAAGTTTAAAAAAAAGGCAATTTATTGCTAAATATCTCTATACGCAGGGGTAAATATAAATAACCAACTATATGGTTAGGGAGTAAAATCTTTAATCCACTCTGAGAATAACAGACAGAAGGGAAATACTGTATATACTTTTAGAGATTGATTAGATCAAATTATTTATTTAAAAAAAAAAAAAGGTAAGACTGTTTTGCAGATTTTCAAACAGAACTGTAAAAGTACTGTATTTATCGGCGTATAACACGCACCCCAAGTTTAGGAGGGCATTTTAAGGAAAAAACGTTTTAGGAAGGAAGTTTAGGGGAAAAAAAACAACTTACATTTAAGTCATTTGCAGCCTTGCCCAGCGTCATTTGCAGCCTTGCCCAGCGTCATTTGCAGCCTTGCCCAGCGTCATTTGCAGCCTTGCCCAGCGTCATTTGCAGCCTTGCCCAGCGTCATTTGCAGCCTTGCCCAGCGTCATTTGCAGCCTTGCCCAGCGTCATTTGCAGCCTTGCCCAGCGTCATTTGCAGCCTTGCCCAGCGTCATTTGCAGCCTTGCCCAGCGTCATTTTCAGTCTTTTCCGGGTTTAAATTTCCCGCCGCCGAGACGCTCTGTCGCGTGCGCCGCCGAAAAAACCCGAAACACGGCCGAAAATGACCGAAGCGCCCCCGGAAAAAGCCGAGCCGACTCGGACGGCTAAGCTTGCGGTCCCGCCTCCCTGCTGTTTCCGGAGCGAGCGCAGGGAGGCGGGACTACGAGCAGAGCCGAACAGTCTGCTTGGCTTTTTCCAGGGGCGCTTCGGTCTTTTTCGGCCGCGCTTCGGGTTTTTTCGGCAGCGTTCGCTATTTTTCGGCGGCGCTTGCCATTTTTGTCATTTTTTTGGGGGGCATCGGCGTATAACACGCACCCACGACTTTCCCCCGATTTTAAGGGGGAAAAAGTGCGTGTTATACGCCGATAAATACGGTATATGCTGGCCATACAAAAACAATGTCTTCCTTCAAAAAAAAAAAATGTAATGTTCTAAGTGGGGTCGAATTTTGTTTTCAACCACAGTGATGGGAAAAATTTGAAATAATATAAAATTTCTTGGTGAAAGGAATTTTCAGACAGTGTATGTGGTTTTCGTTCAGAAATTGCATTCATTTTAAAAACAGAATGTTAAAAGCAAGTGAAAATATCAAACATTTTTTTCATTCAGCGAATGTACAAAGATTTTTTCACATGAATATTCTCGTCTGAAAATTGATCCGTGTGGCCAGCATAAGGCTCGGTAAACACCTATGCAGTTTGCTTTTGATCAGTTTATGCATTGCTTTTTGCGCACGCGATTTGCATTTTTAGCTTTTTTATGCCTTTTTTTGGGCCAATTTGTTGTTGGGCTTATTAAAAAACACAAATTGCTGCAAAAAACGCATTACATGCTTTTCTGCAGCTTCTCCATTGAAGTATAGTGAACCAAAAAAAAAAAGAACCGTTTTGAGTCAAGGACCTTTTTCAAATACGCAGCAGCTGAAAAAAGCATAGATGTGAACGTTAAATGAACTGTAGTGCGTTTCTGCAAAAAGCACCAAAAAACACATGGGTGGGAACCAGGCCTAAGACATTTAGTAACATAATGGAGTTAAAATAAATAAAAAATAGCCCTTCATAGTACAAAAAGAGCAAATAATTGCTACAGTAAGGGGTTCATTTGTTTCTGTGCAACAGGGAAAGTAATATTTACAGTAGCGATTTTCTCTTTTTGTACCATAAAGGGCTACTTTGAGTTTTTTTTAACCCCATTATGTTACTGGCCGATTAATCGATTATGAAAAAAGTAATCGATTTCATAATCGATTGACAATCAATCGATTAGTTGTTTCAGCCCTAGCCACATTTATACTTTATTTTTAAGCCCAGATTGTGGGATGCCAACCCGCCATCCCAGAGCATCAGTGTTGTGAATAAATCCACTGGTAGAGCTTCTGTTTAAAAAAAAAAAAAAAAAAGCCACTTGTAGAGGAAGCAAGAAGCTGCAGAGCTGCATAAGCCAATGCTTCCTGTATAGCTGCAAATCCTATCACAGGTGGAGTGATACCAAATGCGTATTGCCTGGGACAGCAACAGCTGGTGATACCTGAATGGGAGACTGATTTAAGTAATAAACTTCCCTTTAATAACAGTGTATATATGGGCATATCTGTTCTGCAGTGGTTACCGGGCTGCTTTCAAACTGATCTGCAGGTGTAGCGCAGAACACCTGCGGGTTACCTGCACTGAGCCATAGACTTCTGTTATTACCTGCAGGTTTGGTGAGCTTTCAGAAAGTGCACCACACCTGCAGGATATAATAGAAGTCTATGGCAAAGTACAGCTAGCCCGCAGGAAAGCCACAGGTGCACTTGTCTGCACCTGCGGTGTGGGTAAACCACAGCGCATCAGTGTGAAAACAGCCTTAGGCCCCATTGACACCATCGGTCTGACCCTCAATTCACCTTTATTGAACCGCAGATGTAAACGGACTTGTGGCTGTTGACACCCCACCTACCTCCAATCCGATCTGTCCTATCTGGGCAGAGGGTATCCATGGGCTCATAGAGTAGAGTGGGTTGTGTCTGTGTCCGCTCTGCATATGCAGAGTGGACACGGAACGGTCATCCGTCTGCTCCACTCATTGTGGCCCGCCACCGGTTACCAAGTCGCTTAAGTGGCCCTCCCAATTCAAAAGGTTGGGCACCCCTGCTATAGTGCATCCTGGAGCCATCTCTTCCCGAAGTCAGCAATGCACACACACCTTGCCATCCACATGATGTAAAAGACGACACGATTCTTTAGACCAGGCCACCATCTTTCATATACGCCGATAAATACAGTATTTAAGACAGACACGGCAGGATCGACTAGAATATAGCCCATTTCGTTGCAAATTCTTTTTCCACTGGATAGAGTTCAGCAATGATTTGAGAGGAAGTCAAAACTGTCAGGATTAATGCGATGGTCATAGATTGCACATTCTCCTTTCATGAACTGGGAATGTTTTTTCAGGACTTTGCAGGTCTCTGTACCCAAAGGGGACAGGTAAGACTGAGGAGAGTCAGATTGCACAATGCCAAAAAGGCAGAGGCAATAACCTTTTCAACATTGGCAAGCATGTTTTATGAAGCACTCCACTCAATAGCAGCTTTGGGAAGTGAAAACGTCAACTTCCCCCCAATACCGTCTCAAAACCCTCTCTATTCCCTTCTGTGTCTGGATCCTCTAGGACTAGCGTATCATCTAAGGTTGACAAACAGCGGTAGAAGAGTTGTTGCATTTCTGAGCCCTGGACAAGGATGGTTGTGTTGAGACAGTAATCTGTTCAATTAATTGAGACACAGAAGCAGAAAATTATGCGTTTGCTAGGTAGGCTCCATGATGTGTGCCTGAAATAAAGCCAGAATCAGATGCAGACAGACATCAGTGTTAGAACTGGGTCCTGATCTGGAGCAAGGGATGCATCATCACTGGGGTTGAGTGTTTGGTGGGCCTTTGCAGAGCAAATGTTTGCCTGTGATTTTGAAGTTACTCCCTTTCACATAGTCTTTACCATAGCTACAATTAAATGATATTCCCTGAGGGGGTTTAAGGAATAGTTTTTGGTTAATGGGGTATCTGTATCAGGAAAGAGTAGTACGCAGTACCCCTTGTGGCAAAAAGGGTGAGAGAAAGTTCCTGAATACCTTATAAGGGTTTTAGGAGTAAGTGGTATTTTAAGAATGCAACCAGTAGTGTGATGTAAACCTGGTCATCCACTTTAAACTATAATGAGTAGATCACATTTTAACACCAAGTTTGAGCTTTAAAGTGAAAACATTCCAAACAAAGCCCAGGTTTTACAGTAATGGTCTGAGATAAAGGGTCTAAGCTTTCCATAACACTGGACTGTGTATAAAGCTCATGCCATCCCATAACAGTGGGGATACCTCCAAAAAGGTATATTCAGGGACTGGGTTCTATAACAATGGACCATAGCCCTGGACCTGTAGAGCGTCATCAGGCTGAAGGCATGTTGCACCAAGTGCCAAGGTATGCACCCATGAAGAATTCAGCAGGAAACATTAAAGGCTGTGCCCACAGAGTGCAAAATTCTGACAGTAGACAATGTTTGCAAGAAGCAGTGGTGTGGTGGTTATGAGAGCAAATGCAATGAACATACTAGCTGTGTAAAGCTGGCCAAAGTTGGATCAAAATTCAGATCGTTCAGCAGGGACTGGTCGTTTAAGAGCAGTCAACCTACTCATTTTACTTTACCAACTTATACTACTACTAATAACTTATCTACAACCTAACTACTTACACCTACTAACTAACTAACTCCCTAAACTTAACTTAACTTAACTAACCTTTTCACATAACTTAACTACCTATACTAACTCCTACCTCTTACTATTAACTACTAACTCCTATAACTCTTACTGCTTTACTTTAACTTTTTCCACTACTCTTAAACTTAACTTTACTAACACTACTCTAACTAACTACTAAAACTTCTTAACTTAACTTAACTCTTAACAACATCACAAACTTACTAACTACAAACTAACTACCTACTTTAACTTAACTAACTACATCTCTCCTAACTACCTTATTAACTTCTTAACTTTAACATAACTAACCTCTTTAACTAAACTAACACAATTAAACAACTTCTACCTACCTCTTACAACTCCTTTCCCCTCTACTTAACTTAACTTAACACTCAACTCAACTAACTTTCCTACAACTAACATACTAACTTTAACTACTACTAACTCTTAACCTACTGATTAACTCCCCTTGAAAAAATTGTGTTCGATCAATGCATGCTGCCAATTGGCTGCAGGGCAAATCAGTGTATTATAACAGTGGAGGCGTCCTACTGTCAGAATACAATAGTGCTGCAGGGAGGGTTGTTTCATCCTCTTTAAAGGGTAACTACACTTTCAGGAGAAATTTTTTTTTGCCAAAAAACAAATATGGCGTATACAATTGCAACACAAGTCATATCGTAATTGAATGTTATGGCTACCTGGAGGTGTTCTGTACACAGATGGTGTACAGAACGCCCCACAGGTATGCAATTTCCTACTTGTGGGATAAGCTTCCCGATTTTCCCAGAAGTCTGCACGAAGATAAAAAATAACATTTTGTGCACCTCCTGCAAAAAAAAAAAAAAAAAATGTAATTTTTGGTGAGAAATTCCCAAAGGAAATCACGTCTCAAGGTATGCTAACTCTGCAATTTTGATCATTAGAGCCCTACAGGTGCAGCAGCTGGTGATTACAAAAGCATTCCCATACAGACTCCCTCTACACATGGACACAAACCACTATTTTTCCAGACCAAAAAAGGTAGGAATCTGCAACAAAGTTTGTTACAATCCTTGCGACAACAAAAGTGGAGTAACTCTTTAAAGCTGAACTGTAGATTTTCATACACTTAAAATAGTTTTTTGTGCCAAGCTGGCCCAAACTATGTCCCTCACTACCATGTGAGGCCGCTGGATGTGCGGTATAAACTGTATGTAGCTGAGGCTACATAAAGCATACCACAATGTTACGGGCTCAAGCCAAGACTTTTAGTCTCATACCCAGAACACAGGTGAGTATCAGACACTCAGCCATTCGGAGAAAGCAATGTATTCTAGCAATGAATACAAAGCTTCCTCTGATTGGCTGAGTCAGAGAGGTGGGCTGATGTTACAACCTCTGACTTAGCCAATCAGAGCAAGCTTTGTATTAACTGCAAAAATACACGGTCTCTGAATGGCTGAGTGCCTCTGTGATGGGCTATATTGTGCTCTGGGTATGATACTGGAAGTGAGGACCAGCTTGGCCCAAACAAACTATGTAAAGTGTATGAAAAGCTGTAGTTCAACTTTAAATGTTTGGATGGGGACATCACTTTTTAATTTATTTTTATGAGAAAAATGTTTCATCTATGGCCAACTTTAGACATAGGCCTAAAGGAGTGGAAAGTAGGATCAGAGAGCACACTTTTGTTAAGTTTTTTTTCTGCAGTGAAAGGGTTCCATTTCTGTTTGGCGAATGACTGTTTATGTACAGATGTGAGTAGCAGCACAGGATAATAAACTTAAAAGAGAAGAAACATGAGACAAGGTAACACTACAGTGTATGGTGGGAGTCTAACACTGGAGAGGCAAGCAAACAGAGGTGCTGCACAAGCCATGAGGGAGCAAAGTTTTTTGTGTACCGCAAGCTTTTAGTACTTCTGACAGTAAACATGTTTAGGATAGAAAACAAAGTAAAAATTAAACATTATCTTTAAAAACCTGCAGCAGAGTGTTGTACTATGTAAGCTATCAGTAGTAATAGGAATGTAAAAATGCAGGAAATGCCAGTTTCGTGGCTCAAGAAAGTCTGAGGCGCAAGCTTTTGAAAACACCTAAACCGGGTACAAATGGGCCGAATGTCTGGAGACATCTGGAGGTTCAAAAAAAAAAAAAAAAAACTGCACAATTGGCCTGAGTGTATGTCCGTCTGACAGACAGAAGTCAGACATTTGGTTGGCTTCTCTCAGACGAGCATGCTAGAAAACCAGTAGTGATTGACTCCCGATCAACGCTCTGAGGATGGCAGACAGCGCTGATTGAAGTGTTCTGGTGGGGGGCTGTCCCCCTGTCAGAACACAACAGCTCAGCGGGGGCAGATCGCTGTACTAATTCCAGATTGGTTAGTACAGTCGCTTCAACCGCAGTGGTGTTTTTTTCGCTCAACCCAAAAAAACGGTTGTGTACCAGGCTTAACTGTCTGGTCTTCAGGCAAGTTTACCTTGGCTTGTCTTTTGGACAGTGTTAGTACTGATGCACAAAATATGTTTACCATTGGTAACAAGCACTTACCTTAATAGAGTTATCTCGAAGGCCACTAATAATCTTCTCATCATCATACTGAAGACAATACACTCCTTTACTGTTTTCAGAACGACACTGTATTCTCTGCAGATTATGTCTGCCACACCTCCAGTTTGCTTCTATTGTCTAAAACGGCATAAAAACAAAAGTAAAGTACCAGGTTCACAAAGGTTTGACAGTATATGTTAAACAATTTTACTTTCAATATACTATAAAGCAAATCATGCTCCACTCCATGCTATACTTGATTCTGGTCTCCTGGCTGCAGAGGCTGGCTCTCCACAATCATAATCCACTGTAAATATAACTTTGGAATAACCGTAAGCGAAGCGAGGGGAAAAAACTCACCATACAAGCCAACTTCTAATTAAAGCCAAACGATAAACCGACTGTTCAGCTGGTGCCATACCAACCCCAATGCATTTCACTACTCACAGGAGTTCTGTTCATTTTCTGAGAACTGCAATTCAGATGCAAATTCCAGGTTTACAGCCTTCTATGGGAACGCATCTGAAATACACAGTAGTGCACAAAAATGCGCATCCAACTCGCATATATGTGAACGGAGCCCAAGTCTGTTTATTACCCTTTATATTCTGTAGGTGATCTTGCAATCTGTCGCACAATCTCCTTGTCGTACCACCCATATATTATATTCTACATTCTTCACATGTGATAACATATTATATATTGTGTAATAAAATTCAAGAGCAGCCTGATATTAAATACACATAACCCACAGACCAAGACTAATTTATGAGTGCCCCAAATGAGTACAGTAAGAGCACCTGGTCACACATCGCAGTAACCCTTGGGTTCTCAACCAATTATTCCCACTCATATTGGATCTGACAGACTAGGAGACTGTAACTGTATATTACTTGTATAAGGCCTACTGAGAGACAAACTTAATGCTTTCTACCAAACACTACTCTATAGTTAGGGTCACTAAACAAAATAGGAATATATTGCTTAAGTACTTCTCGACCGGCGCACACAGATGTAAGTCGGCAGAATGGCACGAACAGGCATAAGGGCGTACAAGTACGTCCCTTTGAATATGCCACCGTGCCATCGCGTGCGCGCTGCCAAAGTGCCTTGAAATTTTTAAGTATTCATATTACTTGAAATTTTCCAAATTTTTTCATGTTACAAACAAAAACTTAATTTAACCACCCAAGGACGGAGCCTCTTTTTGAGATGTGTTATTTACAAGTAGAGTTGAGCGGACAACTGGATGTTCGGGTTCGACGAAACTTCGGAAAAAAGTTTGAGTTTGGGACTGAACTTCACCCGAACCCCATTGAAGTCAATCGGGACCCGAACTTTTGATGACTAAAATGGCTCTAAAAAAGTAACGGAAAGGGCTAGAGGGCTGCAAATGGCAGCAACATGTTAAGAGCATGGCAAGTGCTTTGCAAACAAATGTGAATAGGGAAATAACCTAACATAAAAAAAATAAAAAAATTAAATAATATGCTGGATGCCCCCTTCTCAGCAGAAGAGGTACAGGAAGTCATTAAGAACCTCAGAAACTCAACGGCACGATGCCACACATATGGTGAGAATGCCCCAGAATACAACCCTTTCTGGAAAAAAATTATTCAATTTAACGGATAAGCTAGTGGGAAAATAAAATACTTTGAAATTAAAAAAAAAGAATTATAATAATAATCTTGACCTATGAGGATGAGGTCCATATGGAGTAGGAGGTTGAGGTGGCGGTGGATGTGGCTGTGTAGGTGGAAGCGGCGGTGGAGGACGAGGTAGCCAACACTGGTTCAAAAATATAATGGCTGGGTAAGGCCGGTGATGTGTCGAATTCTGTCCCCCGACGGATAGTGTCCGCCCTGTACTGCACTTGCTCAGTATGTAGTACAAGTGGATTTAGAAAATCTCTGAAGACGAACGGCGTCTGCGCATTGAGTCCAGGCTCAAGCCACACCATCCGAGGTTCAAGCCGAGCGAAGCAAGGCCGTGCCCGAAGTGTGGCGAGCGAAGCGAGCCCATGAGGGGCCCTGTTACTATGCGCTACCGTATGTCCACTTGGATGGTGGGGCTTGAACCTGCATTCACTGCGCAGGCACCGTTCATCTTCGGAGATTTTTATGTGTACGTGAGGTCTCTGGTGGTAACATTCACCATGGACTGGAGGATGAGGCACATGGCATTTTAAGAAAAAGGCTAACATAAATGGTTTGCATATACTAGGGATCAACCAATATCGTTTTTTGGGCTGCCTTTCAGGCCGATAGCTGATATATGCCGAAATTCTGTAGATTTAAGCTTTTTATTTTTACACTGTTTTTACATTTTTTCTCTTATTGCGGTCACAAGGAATGTAAACATCCCTTGTGACAGTAATAGGCAGTGACAGGTACTCTGTATGGAGGGATCTGGGGTCTATAGGACCCCAAACCCCACCTCTGCACTTTAAAGTATTCAAAATGTCAGGATCAGCGTATAATACTTTATTTTTTTTAAACTGGCGCCTTAAGGATGCCAGCAATCCGGAAGTGATGTCATGACATCGCTTCTGGGTTACTAGATCCTAGACCCAAACAAAGCCGATCTGGTGGGATATGAGACCTGTGCGGAGCTGCTTGTAATTATAGCTGAGTGATTGCTGAGCCGCATCGGTTGCAATTACAAGAAATCTGACTGTCTGCGCTAACGAATGGTACCGGGGTGATGCCTGGTACAACCCTTTGAAGCAATAGTCGTTAGGTTTGTGACCGATACCAATTCTTCAACAAGAAAAAAAAAAAAAATAGGATTTTTTGAACTCACCGTAAAATCCTTTTCTCTGTAATTCACCGACTGACACAGCTTCTTTCTTTAGACCATTGGGTTGTTATGCCACCTTCAGGAGAAGACTAGGCATTACATGCGATAATAAAACTAGAACTTTCTAGTTCCGCCCAAGGGGCGGTCCCTTAGGTAACAACCCCTCAGCATGCTACTGCAGCCTCAGTACGTCAACAAGCAGTATAGCGTAAAGAAATATATGAGGGGCGGGTGCTGTGTCAGTCGGTGAATTACAGAGAAAAGGATTTTACGGTGAGTACAAAAAATCCTATTTTCTCTTATATTCACCGACTGACACAGCTTCTCTCTTTAGACCATTGGGCCGTCCCCAAGCAGTGCCAAAACGAGGGGTGGGAAAAAAGCATAAAACTTCATCCACCATGGCATGTGGGAACTAGTACAAACTTTACCCACAAAAAAAAACTACAGTGTGTGAAAAAACCACCACAAAAAAACAGGGTGCTCCTCAACGGAGAAGCACTACCCTCAAACCGCATCAAAAATTGCGGTAACGAATGCAACAGTGCATTAACTTAAAAGGTATTGCGTTTTTACCCAAAACAACAACAGGAAAAAAATTGCATATGCAATTGCAACTATACAGCCGCCAGCAACTTTGCGGCCAAAACAGGCACCACCGAATGCACTGACATCTACCTTGTAGAACTTGTAAATGTGTGGACAGACGACCAAGTCGCCGATTTACACACTTGAGCGTTCCGATTGCCCTCATGGAGTGGGCCGTGACCGGAAAGGGGGGCACCTGCCCCTTCAAGGCGTAGGATTCATAGTTTCATAGTTAGTAAGGTTGAATAAAGACATCAGTCCATCCAGTTCAACCTGAGCGAGTGTCTACAATTGTCCCCATCCCTGTACATTGCACACTCACATCAGTCCCTACCCTTAAGGAGCCCACAATCCAAGGTCCCCATTCATATACTAGGGCCAATTTTTGGACAGAAGCCAATTAACCTACCTGCATGTCTTTGGATTGTGGGAGGAAACCGGAGTACCCGGAGGAAACCCACGCAGGCACAGGGAGAACATGCAAACTCCAGGCAGGAAGTGTCGTGGTTGGGATTCGAACCAGTGACCCTTCTTACTGCTAGGTGAGAGTGCTAACCACTACACCACTGTCTGATCCACCTGGAAATGGTGGCCGACGAGACCGCCATGCCTTACTTTGGACTAGCCACCAAAACAAACTGAGTCTGACTTCCGGAAAGGAACCGTGGCAGACAAATACACCTTCAGAGCCCGAACAACTTCCAGAGCATGACTGGCCACCTCCTTAGGATGTGTCGGCTTAGGACACAGAGATGGTAACACAATGTCCTCGATGTGAAACGCCGAGACTACCTGTCGGCAGAAAAGACAGCTGCGGGCGCACACCACCTTATCCTCGTGAATAACCAGATAGGGCGACTTGCAGGACAAGGCCGCCAGTTCCGAAACCCTCCTGGCCGATGTGATGGCCACAAGAAAGACCACTTTCTGGGAAAGAGTCAACAGGGGGAATTCTCTGATATTTTCAAATGGCCAATAATACTAGGTTCAGACCCCACGGGGGTAACGGTGGACGCACAGGAGGGACTACATGTCGCACCCCTTGAGCAAAAGTACACAGAGTGAGACGCCAGAGGTCGCTGAAAAAGGACAGCCAAAGCTGATATTTGTCCTTTAATGGTGCTTAACGCCAACTTCTGGTCCACCCCTTGCTGAAGAAACAACAGGATCCTGTATATAGAAAAAAGGAGCACGGATGCCATCCTTTCTCCTCACAATGGAGAGGTAGGCCTTCCAGGTACGAAGATATATCTTCCGAGAAGATTTCCGTGCTCTCAACATAGTTGGGATCACCGAGTCCGACAGACGCCGGTTCCTCAACACCTGTCTCTCAATAGCCATGCCGGTAAAACCAGCGATGATAAAGCAGGATGGAGATCTGGGGCAACCAGTATTACTGGGATCCCCTTGGCTTCCACTCTGCAAAGCAGACGTGGTAACAGTTACATTTGAGTTAAGGCGTAGATCAGATGGTACTGATCCCACGGAGCCACCAGCGCGTCTGACGCGTCTGCCCACGGATCTCTTGTCCTGGACACGAATCTTGGCACCTTCCGATTGAGACGGGAGGCCAGAAGATCCACGTCTGGTGTGCCCCACCGCAGACACAGTAGCCTGAACACCCCCTGATGCAACGCCCATTCTCCTGGGTCCAGCATCTGACGACTTAGAAAGCCCGCCTGCCAGTTCTCCACACCCGGGATGTAAATGGCCGACAGGGCCGGTACATGTCGCTCTGCCCACCGAAGTATGTGAGCGACCTCCTTTGCGGTGGCCGAGCTTCTTGTTCCTCCTTGGTGATCGACTTATGCCACAGCAGTGATTGACCATTGACCATGTGGAGAGGCATAGCCTGATCGCTCTCAGTTCGAGCCGATTGATCGGCAACTTGGATTCCTCCGTCGACCAGAGGCCCCGAGTCGACTGAACGCCAATTACTCCACCACAGCCGAATAGGCTGGCGTCCGTTGTTATCACAATCCATTTCAGAGGTAGGAAAAACTTCCCGGACTGAAGCACCGGGGACCTCAGCCACCCGATCAGGGAATCCCTGACTAACTGGCTCACCTGGATCTGTCGATCCAGGGACAATGGAGATTTGTCCCACTTTGCCAAGATCTCCTTCTGCAGGACTCTGGTGTGGAACTGGGCATATGGTACTGCCTCGAAGGAGGACACCATGAGACCCAGGACTCGCATTCAGAAGCGCAGCGACGACCACTTGTCGCAGTTTTACTGTGACTCAGAGTCTGCAGCTTGACCGAAGGGAGAAACACTCCCACTTCCCTGGAGTCCAGCAGCAAGCCTAGGTATTCCAAACGCTGAGTCGGTACTATCACCGACCTTTTTTAGGTTCAACAGTCACCAAAATCCTTGCAGGGTCTGCACGGTGATCGCCACATCCTCTTCCAACGCTGAGGCGGAAGAAGCTCTCAGGAGGAGATCCTCTAGGTAACCCACAATCTCGATCCCGCGTTGCCGTAGCAACGCCAACACAGGAAGCAATACCTGGTAAAGACTCGGGGGGCTGATACCAAACCAAAAAGGGAGAGCCACAAACTGGTAGTGGGCTTCCCCGACTGTAACCGCAGAAACGTGCAGGTACGCATCCTGGATGTCTAAGGATGCCAGGGAGTCCCCTTGATGGAGTGCAGCGACTACTGATCGAACGGATTCTATTCTGAACCTCTGCACTTTCACTAAGTGATTAAGGGGTTTTAGATCCAAGATTGGACATACCCCTTCCTTCTTGGGAACTACCACCAGGTTTGAGTAGAACCCCTGGAAACGTTTGATTCCAGAACAGGTACAAACACCCCGCGATTCAGCAGGTCCCTTACTGCCCCCAAGAGGGCCTCCCGGTGAGCCGGGAGTACGGGTATGCTGGAGGGGAAGAATCTGTTTTGGGGCCAAGAGAGGAACTCTATCTTGTAGCCGTAGGCAATCAGATCGTAGACCCATTGGTCGGACAGTCGAGAGGACCACCGGGCTGCAACTCCCGAAGGCGACCCCCTACCCGAGACATGGGTGGGAGAAAACCTTCATGCGGTAGCACTTTTGTTCGCAGGCTTGTTAGGCTCTCGGTTCCAGGGACACTTCTGTCCTTCCGTGGTCGTCCTGTCGGGCTGGGGACATTTGGCCGAAGCTCCGGGCAGACGAAAAAGCCGATTGTGAGCGGAAAAAGAGGGCCCCTGCCTACGGCATGGCTCCTTAGCCTTCCTGGCCTGTGGGAGTAGAGTACTCTTACCACTTGTGGCATTCTTAATAATGTCATCCAAAGAGGCTCCAAAGAGCCGGTCGCCAAGGAAGGGAAGATCCCTCAGGACTTTTTTGGATGCCTGGTCAGCAGACCAGCATGTTAGCCAAATCGGGCGCCTCAGCACCACTGCCGACACTGAAGCCCTGGATAACAGGGGGAGGGTATCCAGGGCCGCATCATAAATGTACTTAAGGCTTTGCACTAGTTGGTCTGCCAATTCCACGCAGACAGGAGAAGCCTGTTCTCCCAATTTGCGGTGCAACAGTTTTGCCCACTCAGTGTCAGAGACACAAGTGCGGATGCCAGTACTGGTCACACGGCTGACCACACAACCGTAACAAGGAACGAGCCACTGCCTCGGCCTTCCTGTCCGTGGGATCCTTAAAGGCAGGAGTCCCCTCTACCGGGATTGTGGTTACTTTGTTTAACCTGAATACCGGGGGGTCCACGACCGGAGGAGCTGACCACTTTTTGAGAAGGCTCTCCTCAAAAGGGTAACACACCGCCATGTATTTGGGGACCGAAAAGGTCTGTTGCGGTCGACCCCATTCCTTGTAAATGAACTTGTCAAAATAAGTCAGATACGGGAACACCTTAGGTGAACGGGCTGGCTTACAGGACCCAAAAGGTACCGCTACCTCAGCAGAGGAATCTGCTGGCTCCTGAATCTTCAGGGTATCACGCACAGCTGTGATAAGAGCTCCAACAAGCGCTTTGTCACGCACGGACCCGGACGGGGACTCATCCTCACTGTCCGAACAGTCCTGGTCAGCGTCATCTGACATGACAGAGCAGGGGTCACCAGCTTCAGCGGGTCCCGAGTCTGCGTCAGAACTCTCCCCAGAGGACGGGGGGGGCATGGGCCGCTTTTTAGCACCTTTGCGCCCACGCACCGCCTCCCTCTTGGCAACGAACGAATTGAGGACTGCCGACAAGGTGTCCAAGGGTACTGCGCAGTGCGCAGGCGACCCGGTTGCAATTGCCTGGATTTCGGGGGAAGAAACACCAGTTTCTGAAGTCATGCTGACCCTACCCTGTCTGCCACCCAAAGGGGACTTAGGACAGTGACAGTCCCACCCTCCTTACTGCTGCTGGCTAAGGGGCCCTTTCCCGTAGGGACTCACCACCCTGAGGGGTTCTGCACTATCCAGCAGGTAGTGCCTGTAGTCTCTGTTGGCTCCCAGGTGCAGAGGAAACAGCTCTGTCGGTGGAAGCAGCTGCTATGGCACTGAAACCTCTCAGTAGTGTGCTCAGGCTCCAGTATAAAGGACATAAAACACAGGGAAAATGGCCGCCAGAACACAGGAGCACATGCTGCTGCTAGAGAACACTGAAAAAACATGATCAGGCTTCCAGAAAATGGCCGCCGGACGTCCAGTGTAAGGACAAAAATCACAGGGAAAATGGCCGCTGAAGCCCATGTCCACACCTAAGATGGCCGCCAAATGCAGAACCATGAGGGACAAACTCACAGGCACCTCCAGGGGCATGGAAAACAGGACCCAGGACAGCCAGCGCTAAACCTCCCCCCCAGGTGAGAGCTCTGCGCAGACACACACACCCCACAGCAGTACACAGGGAGGGAGAGGGGAACAGGGAGAGAGGAGAGGGACCCCCGAATCGACCTCCCAGGGAATGCCCAGCTGCTCAACCCCACCGAGACAGGGAGAGCTGTACTTACCAGTCCTGAAGAGCTGGGAGACATTCCATCGCAGAACTACTCACTGATCAGTACAGGGTAGCTGCTGGCCCGGCATACTGTGACGCAGACATCAGTAGCCCGGTCATATGTAAGCCCCGGAGCAAAAAAGCTCACCGACCACCTCTGGAGCTGAGGTTTTGTCGTGGCCTGCCGAGCCGTAGCTGCGACCTGCACACGCTCGATGGCCGGACTGGGGAGACTACAAGGATAAGGGTGTCCAGCCTGTCACCCAGCCGGCTGTTGATAGCAGATCACAGGATCTATCATCTTGCGCAAAAACCAAGCTTCTGCAGAAACATAGACGGACCGATGAGCACATCAGGGTTCCTAGGTCTTTTCTCCTTCACGAGGCAAAATAAAACTGAGGCTGCAGTAGCATGCTGAGGGGTTGTTACCTAAGGGACCGCCCCTTGGGCGGAACTAGAAAGTTCTAGTTTTATTATCACATGTAATGCCTAGTCTTCTCCTGAAGGTGGCATAACAACCCAATGGTCTAAAGAGAGAAGCTGTGTCAGTCGGTGAATATAAGAGAAAAAGTTAATACCGGGTGCATCGATAATTGGTCGACCCCAAGTATGTGCAATACAAGAGTCTACAATATGGGTGACTTTATGCTTTTGATACTATAATTCATATAAATTTTATTGTAGGAATTCCTTCAGCCTTGAGGAAGATAAAGTTATTGAAATGTGTTGGGATTGATCGACCATGGGTATAAACACTGCAAAAGTAATTGTATAACGATCATTATAACCCCATGTGTTTGCTGTAATAAGTATCAAAACGAATAGGTTGTCAGGCCGATGTACAATAATAATGTACATAATATATAAAAACAATTTAGTTTTACAAAAACACGTGGTATTGTTTGGCCACAAAATCCGACTGGAAACCTATAGACAGTGTTACAGTCAGGACTTCCACAAAAAAAAAAAAAAAAAAAATCCAATTGAGTGGGTGAACAGCCACAGAGATACATCAGATGTGGAGATCATACTACAGTAGAAGTATCTGAAGGAATTTGCGCTTGAGCAAATGCTAGATGAAGGGTAAAACCCTTACAGACTTTGGTACAACCTAGGGGAGGGCACCAAGGATCAACCAAGTGCTTCAAGATCAGATAAGCATAGTTAAGTGGAACCTCAACCTGAAGAAGCAATTCGTCTCACTCAGCTAAATGGAGGACTAATCAACTATCCACCAAAAAACAGGTGAAACAAAAATACTGGAACAGGCTAAAACTAGACCAGACCAACAAATACAAAATACTAAACACAAAAAATAAAAAAAGTCAGCCTGTTCAGATTGTGGAGGGGAATGGGTTAGAGTGATGTAAAGTGTTTTTATTTTTTTGTGTGTGAAGGTCTGCTTTTACAAAATATTAACATTCGTGAAATGCTATGAATGATAACGATCACTGTTGCTTTTTCTAAACTGTTGGGTCAATAAATAGCTGGTTTCATAACTGATCACATGTGCAGCACCATGGCAACTGTAGATCAGACAGAAGCCAAGATGGCAGCTTCCTTGGCTGTAAAGGATAGGGGGGTTGAGTTCTGCTTCAACTTCTGAAAAAAGGAAGGTCCCTGAGGCCTCTTTCACACTGGGGCGGAAGCCGCGGCGACGGTAAAGCAGCGCTATATTTAGCGCTGCTTTACCGTCATTTTAGCCACGCTATTCGGCCGCTCGCGGTCAATGGGTAGGAGCGGTATAAGAGCGGTGAATACACAGCTCCAAAGATGCTGCTAGCAGGACTTTTTTTACCGTCCTGCTAGCCCGCCGGCTTTCGCACTGGAGTGAATGGGGCCGGTTTTTCAGGCGGTGTACAGGCGCTATTTTTAGCGCTGTACCGCCTGAAAAACGCCCCAGTGTGAAAGGGGCCTAAAGGAGGGTGTCATTTCAGTAAACAGGGGGCCATAGATGTAAAGGCCATTACAGAATAAAAATTAGATGGAGGTAGTTGAAATCCTTAAATTTGAAAATTAAAGAGTGCTAACTGTATCCTGAAGTAATGATCAACACTTGTATAAAAGGGTAGGCAGGATGGAAAATATACCATAACCTCAACTTGTGCACACGAATTTCAAGACCAGAAAGAGGAGGAAGAGTCTTTACATCAAACACCCATAGGTGTTTAAGGGAGGAAAAAAAAAAAATGTATAGGATTCTAAGAATCACCCAACCCACCCCTGTAAAAGGACAGGATCCTTTGCAAAGGAGTGAAGTTTAGGAATCCTAGCACTAGGATTATTTACTTGATAGAGAGAAGGAAAGAGAAAGCAGTAGGAAAGAGAAAGCAATCTAAGCAGACCACACAGAAGACCACAGGACAACAACAGAGAAAGGACCAGTCATCCAGGGATTACATCCCACAGAGACATATTCCTCCTAGGGGGAATTTGCATGAGCCATCAAGATCATCTCCAGCAGAGGTCAGGTAAGAAGAGTGCCTAACTGATGGACGATTCTGATGACTTGGGAGCTGTCTGTTCCAAGTGAAAAAATATAAAAAAGGGGAAAGGCAAGAAAAAGTCTGTTGGGAGGCAGTCCACAGTACTCCTTGGATTAGGGAGGGGGGGGCATCCCCCCTTCTTTGCCAGAGTTCATTAAATAGGCATCAAGAACTTCTCTGTCAAGAAACAAGCTTGGTGCTTTGTCCCTATTCCAGACTCCCTAACTCCTTGAGAGACCAAATCCATAAACCCTGAAAGAGGTAAATGGGGGGGGGGGGGGGGGGGGTCTGATACACAAAGAAAAGGAAATCAAAAGGTTCACAGTAAGTGAACTTAATTAGCAAAGACTTGAGTCAGGTAGCTCCACTCGAAGGTGACCCAAGATTATCAGTGCTATGTAGCTGGCAATTGGTATCTAGACCAGATTTACAGATAAACAGAATCCTTTGCATGAACTACAAGAAGCTAGGAAACTGATTTTATTCAGGTTAAGTCTGCTGAGCACATCACAATGGGGGAAGAGCCAGCGCTGTGAGCAAGGCCTGAAACTGCTGTAGGACATTGCAGAGTCAGGTCCTTACTAGGGAAAGGAGCAGTAGGGACTGACCCTGGTCAATCTTGCAGGTCCAGAGGTCCTTTAAAGCCCCTAGAGCTGAGGTGAGTAAAGCATTGCAAGGTGAGCAACCACAGGAAAAAACTCCCTGTGGGGAGGGGTTAGTGTTTAATCTCTGAGACAGGTTCCTACCAGAGCAGGAACCAGAATTCCCAGGGTGTAGGGAATCAAAAACCTGGGAAGATGCACAACGGGGTGTAGTAATAGCAGAAGGGTGAGGAGAGACAGCTGAAAAAGGTTGTAAGGAGACACCTGAGCATCTAAACTGAGGAGCTCAACTAAAATCATGCCTATGTTCTATCAGATATCCGCTACATGGCCTACTGCACAGGCACGATGCACAGCCGAAGTGACGTTGCCTCACAGCCATCTTGATGCACATGCACTCGTCCGCAGTAAGCCTAGAGTTAGAAGTTGTCAAGTGGACATCTTTATACACCCGCTGGAGTCTTGCTTTTCACAGTTATTTTTAACAGTAAACTCCGCTTATATGGTGAAATGCAGTATTTAGAAGTCCGTAACAGTGTTTAGATGTTGAATTTTAAAACAGCAGCAAGCCTGCTGATCTCACAGGTTTACTGATGTGACCGAACGCAGCTGCTTTTAAAATTCATCAGAACAGTCTTACGGACTTCTAAATACTGCATTTCACTATATTAGCTGAGTATAAACTTGGGGTGCGTTTTATACGCCGATAAATACGGTAGATAAGTGTCCTTGTGGATATTAGAGACATCTCTGCCTTACTCGACAGAGCTGAAAAAAATTATAAGGATGACCCTACAAAAATCTATCTCTCTTTATCGCCAAGTAAAAGGTATCAGTACGAATACTTTAGGGCAGTCCAACTGAGGGGAGGGGGTATCCACCTAACACATCAAACAAGTGCAAACAGTTCCATGAAAACAAGAGGGGGGAAAAAAAAATTAAATAAGGCCTGCTTGCAGCTCAAAGCCACCTGAAGGACTTCACACCCGAAGCTGGCATCAGATTAAGCCTTAACACATACATTGTAGTACTTTAAGACTGATTAAGGACAAGATGGCAGCCTTGCAAATCTAGGACATAGTTGCTTAATCCTGAAAAGACCAATTGGTATGCTCAGTTGTTAGAATAAAAAATAAAAAAATTGGGCCTAGTAAACTGGGCTACACTCTTGACACTAGCAAAAAAAAAAAAAAAAAGACAGGCTGGTCGTTGGAGGGGCTATCCAAGGCTAGCCCACATTTTTTTTAGCTGGTGTCCAATCCTGATGTAGGCAGCAGTATATTGATGAAGAAGGTAATTACAAGTCTGAAACTGAAGTAGCTCATTTACCCTGTTACTTTACACATTTTAACACTGTTGTGGAATCCATTGAACACAACAGAAAAGAAGATTTGGCTGTGGAAGAATTTATAGTTAAAGCTCTATAGAAATGTTCTATTCAAACAAAAAAAAACAAAAAAGTGTGTATAAATACCTCAATGTCTTCAATTATTTTGGGATATAAGGACCGATAAAATGAATTTGGCGGGCCATCAGTCGGTCTGTTTTTAAATAAATACTGATCCCTAGTGGAAAAAAAAAAAAATAGATACATTAGGATAGGCACAAAAAAGAAATCAACACGTTTTGGCTTTGTCTAAATTAATACATAACCAAATCCTTAAAACAGCTGCAAGTATAAATCTTATTTCTTCTTGGATAGAAATATACAATCTACCCTGCCTCTTTTTTTTCTTTTTAGGGCTTACTATTGGTGGTGGCAATTTCTTTAATTTTCCCTCCTCTCCTCAGCCAGGCCTCTTTTAGGCTTCAGAGCTGTTAGAGCGGCTGTGGAATAAAGGGTATGACGTTGATCAGATTGCCTTGTTTCTGTCTGTCTTGTGTTTGTTGCAACTGAAAGTTCTTTGTGCGGGGCAAAGCACACATGGGCTTTGATAAAACGTTATTAATGCCCATGCAGGCTTTGCCCCGCTGTGTCTAGTTTGAACCCCAAGATACAGCGGTGTGGCATACTTTGCCTGCCTTTGAATACCACTCTGACGGCATTGGTAATTTGCACCTAAATAATGCAACTGCATACACATCCTTGTTCTGCAATTTAGGCAATATCTCATACCTAGCCATTAAACAAATAATACTAACCCCCCCCCCCCCCCCCCCTCCTTTCCCAGACACTGCTATATCACATTAGTATTTTTATTAGCATATTTTCAACTATTTACAGTATTACTATCTACACACAGGGGTCCGCCCTGGTCTCTCTGGCAAGACCTGGTAGGGTATCCCCACAGGCTCACAAGGCTCATTGTTACTCCTGGACCGATATGCTATCTGCACAGGCTGAAGGTAAACTATAAATGAAAATATCCATTACAAATAGATTTAACATCTAGACGTACAACTAGACTTCCCTCCTTTGCCTTTTTGGACCAATCTTGCATTTGTGAGACACCACTGCACATTAAAACAGTATGATATGTAACTGCAATTTTTTTGTCAAAGTTCTATGTTGAGGTATTTGGATTTTACTAATTGGTAATCAAATGCCCCACAATGATGTAGGGGTCGTGTAAAAGTTTCACATGTTGCATATGTAATGTCAATGTTTTACCCAAGATTATTTCATAATGTAGCCAACGCTGTATTTTTAAGACATTTCCACCATTTACATGTTTTCTGTGCCGCTTTAAAGGCCCTGACAAAGCAGGGTTTCCCCTCAAAACGCGTAGGCCACATCCTTGACATCTTACACCAGGACCTGCACACCCTGGACCAAAGAAACAGTAAACCGTACCTCTCCCCAAGACTGCTATATGCTTTTAAGTCCCCATCAACGGATGGCAAGTAGAGATGAGCTCAGGCGTGTTCGCATGGTCCACGTGTAGAGCCCGCCAGGAAGTCGGCACAGCGCTGCACAAATCACAGGCAGTGAGACATTGCCCGATCTCTGCAGCCGCGCAGCGGGACAATGTCTCACTGCCTGCGATTAGCGCAGCGATGCACCGACTTCCTGGCGGGCTCTGCGCGTGGACCATGCGAACACGCCTGAGCTCATCCTTAATGGCAAATAAAGCTTTTTCTATAATCTTTTTAAAGAACTGTTCTAAATTATTATTTATACCCCACCGAGACACATTCAAAGTCACACTCCTCTTGATTGAGGAAGACACTTTAAATTTTTTGATCCCCAAGTACCCTCGGACCCCTACACACAAACCTTGATCGACCTCCAGACAGACCCATTGTGTCTGGCATTGGGTCTTTGACCGACAATGCCAGCAAGTTTGTAGACAGCTTCCTGTTGCCTCATACATCCGCAATACTACAGATTTACTGAAGCACATTGAGGGGAGTCAGGTCCCTCGGGACTCCCTGCTCATGCACTTTAATGTTGAAGCCTTGTATTCATACATCCCCCATGAGCAGGGAGTCCTGATGGCCAAATTCTTAATTGAACAAGACAGCACAACTTGGCTGTTCAATTTTACAACTTCTATCCTTCATTCTAACCCAGAATTAATTTGTCTTTGAACAACAACTTTTCTTGCACACCCAAGGCGTAGCCATGGGCACACAGTGTGCACTGTCATAAGCCAATCTTTATCTGAGAGCAATTTGTCTTTTTCAATGACCAGTACACAGTCTATTTGCAATCTATCCTTTGCTGGTATAGATCCATAGATGATCTGTTTCTGGTCTGGACAGTAGAGCTGCACGATTCTGGCTAAAATGAGAATCACAATTTTGTTGCTTAGAAGATAGATCACAATTCTCACGATTTTCGCGGCGTAACATCTTTCACATTAAAACAAAAAAATTGTGCTAACTTTACTGTTTCGTTTTCTTTATTTATTGAAGTGTATTTTTTCCCCAAAAATTGCATTTGAAAGACTGCTGGGCAAATACAGTTTGACATAAAAAATTGCAGCAATTGCCATTTTATTCCCTAGGGTCTTTGCTAAAGAGTGTGTATATATATATATATATATATATATATATATATATATATATATATATATATATATATATATACATACACATACACACACACACACACACACACACACATATACATATACATATACACACACACACACATACTTGGGGGTTCCAAGTAATTTTCTAGCAAAACATATTGATTTTAACTTAAGAAGTACGGTTAGTTACAATGTTTCAAGTTGGAAAGTTGCTTCAGTTAAGACAGGAGATCCGACTTGGAGGCAACTTCCATTGAAATCAATGGGTACAAGTCGCCTAGAAGTCAGATTGAAGTAGTACAGGAACCTTTTCTAAAGTCAGAGCAACTTCAGTAGTGTGCAGACAGGGACGGCTCTCATTCCCTTACATTGATTGATTTTGTTGCGCGACTTGAAGTCTGATTCAAAGTTGCCCCTGTGTGAATGGACTCTAAGCAGATAATCTCTCCACTTGTTTATATGAAAGAACTTTTTTTTATTTATTTATTTTTTTAATGAAAGAATCGCCTACTCTCAGCAGAAGAGATCGTCGGGGGGGGGGGGGGGTAAATCGAGATCGCGATTTTTTTAACGATTAATCGTGCAGCTCTACTGGACAGGGTCACCAGCTTTATTGAAGGAGTTCATTGAAGCGCTCAACATTAATTATATGACATTACACTTCACATTCAATACCGATGATACACAGATCTTTTCTGGATCTGTTGATCACCAAAAACTGTGATGGGACCATTGGCACTAACCTTTATCAAAAACCTACTGCAATACACTGCTGCATGCTTCCAGCACACATTCTAGACCCCTCATACGCAGCATCCTCTACGCACAGTACCTGCAACTATGCAGGAACTGCACCAGAGATTACGTTTTTTACATTCGGGCTGCTCTGCTGCGCAAACGCCTGTTACTTAGAGGCTATTCTCAAACCAACTTGAGAAGGGCCTTTAACAAGGCATTTGCCCATACCAGATCATCATTACTGTACAATCCTCAATGCTCTAGTTGCTCACATACTGTTAAGATTATTGCTAAAATTTTCAGCTCACCAGGGTCAGCTCTGCAGTGTGTTAGCCAAACATTGGCATCTACTCACAGATCACAACATTCCCAAGAAGCATGTTCAAAGCACTCCACAAAAAATTGTCACTTAAGGCCCAATTTGGACATTTTCACTTAGGGGCGTACTCACTTTTGTTGCCAGCAGTTTAGACATTAATGGCTGTGCAAGTTATTTTGAGGGGACAGCAAATTTACACTGTTATACATATATTGCTCCATTATGCGGAGCTTGGTCTGCCTCTATGACCAATTCGTTGGTCCTTTGTTTACTTTATAGGATACACCAGCCGGGGTTTCTCTGTGTGGCTCTCTGGTATTGACCACCAACCTGACAACTCCCTGTAGTGCCAAGGCATCTGTACTGGGATTTGGCTCTCATGCGCGGAGACCCATTTCCCCCCTCCCCGGACCCCTAGTACCGTTTATTGAAAGTTAATTTCCTTACACACCCCTCTCCCTCCTTGCGCCCCCCCCCCCCCTCTTTGCTGTTTAATTCTCTTCATTTCTTCCCTGGCTCCCTTGCCTTTTTATATTCTCCTCTCCCCATCAGGTAAAATAATTTATTTCACAACAGCAAACTTGCATTAATATAAGAAGTATTCAACATCGATAAATTGGGGACTATCGGTCCCGGCCACGACCAGAAGTGATGTCACCCGGCTCCTCCCAATGCGTTGATCTGTGACAACGCGTCGGGATGAGTCGGGTGATACCTTTTGGTAGCTGAATTTGCCATTGAGGATAACAACAAAAGCGCTACTAGACCTGTAGGGGTCTTCATTTGAGGTGAGAGGCTGGGGCACACTATTGGTGTACTGCGGATGGTGGAAGCAATTGTCAGTACACGTTTATGAACTGATTATTTGTACTTGATTGCACATCTACTACCAAAGATTTGCACAAGCACTTTATTTTCCCCATTGATACACTACTATAATATTTATGCACAAGCACTTTTATTTATGTATTGTTAATCGCACTATTGCACCTAAAATTTAGGAATTTTTGCCATTTGTTTACTTAGATATTCATTTGAGTGAGCACCATTTGATTACTTTAGTGCTCTGGTCACTGCATAATAAAAAATAAATAAAAAAAAAGTTTATTTTTTTACCTACTGTCACCAGTGTCCCTGATCACTGCTACGCCAGTTATAGGATGACGCTGTACTGCACTGGTGACAGTATGTAAAATATTTTGAAAAATTGTGTTTTTTTTTTATTTTACAAAAAATGTGACAAAAAAAATTAGAACTTCTAAAAAACTTGCCATACCTCTTACTAAATACCTTGGACTGTCTACTTTCCATAAAGGGATAATTTGGGGGATATTTGTGGGCATTTTTGGGCCATCGTAAATTTTCAGATTTATATATACCATAGTTTGTGGACTAACTTTCTAACAGACTAAATAATATCACGTATAACGTTTTTTTTTTTCAAAATTGTCATTTTTTAGTTTATGCATTTTAAAGTTCCATGCACACTGGTTTAAAAATGTTTACTTCTACAGGAGTTTTGTGTTCTTCCTGTAGAAGCAGCTCAATGTTATCCTATGTGTCCATGCACATTAGGACCATTACAAGAATATTTTTAAGCTCAACGTTTAGAGGCAGGAAAAAAAAAAAAAAAACCTTCAGGTTTGCGTTTCTGATTTGAGCTTTCTGGCAGAAAAAAAAACGTAAAACTCGTCTAAACTTTGTACAAAAATGCTCTGAGTTTTTTACTCCCAAGATGAGACTTTTTTTTTTTTAAGCGTGCCTGGAGCCATAAAGTTTTTTTTTTGACAAAAACGCTTGAAAAACATATCACTAACACAGAAAAAAGGCATAAACACACACAGATAGACAAGTGTGAACCCAAGTTCGAAAGCTGAACTTCAGGCAGATATAAAAATACAAGAAAGAAAAAAAAAAAAAAGGTTGCGTTTCTCTGTATCTATTAACCATTTGTAGACAACGACTATTCTGGCACTTTTTGTTTAAAACTTTTTGCTAGAAATTTTTTTTAGAAAAAAAAGCAATCGGACCCCCGGCCGGCGGGGACGGTCGGGATCGCTTCAGGAGCGATCCGGGATGAGGGGACGGCCAGTGGTTTCTGGCCACCCCCTCGCGATCGCTCCTGGCGAATCAGATGCTTCCTCTGTCTGTGTCAATCAAAACACAGGCAGAGGAAGTGATGTCACGCTCGGTGCGCCGGTCTATGTGACCGGAACGCCGAGCTGTCAACATGTACAGGTTAGTGCACCAACAGTACACTGACACCAGTACACATAGGCACACAAAACACCCCCCTGTCACCCCCAGATCACCCCCCAGATCACCCCCTCCCCCCCCAGTCACAGTGTCACTAATTGCAGTGATCATTTTTTTACTGATCACTGCATTTAGTGTCAGTGTGACTGTAATAACTGTCAGTGCAGTTAGTTTTAGGTCCAAGGCAGCCCCCTACCCCCCCCCTAATAAAGGTTTAACCCCTTGATTGCCCCCCAGGTAACCCTTTCACCCCCTTTTGCCAGTGTCACTAAGCGATCGTTTTTCTGATCGCTGTATTAGTGTCACTGCTGTCGCTAGGTAACCATTTTTTTTTTTTTAGGTAACCGCCATGTTTATATAGGTTCATAAATAGGTTTATAGGTCAGGTACCCCCATATTACAACCTAAATAAAGGTTTTAACCCCTTGATTGCCCCTAGAGTTAACCCTTTCACCAGTGATCACTGTATAACTGTCACTGGTGACGCTGGTTAGCCAGTTAGTTATTTCGTTATTTAGGTTCCCCGTCAGGTTTTTATATAGCGTCAGGTACCCCCATATATTACCTAATAAAGGTTTTAACCCCCTGATTGCCCCTAGTTAACCCTTTCACCCCCTTTTGCCAGTGTCACTAAGCGATCGTTTTTCTGATCGCTGCATTAGTGTCGCTAGGTAACCATTTTTTTTTTTTAGGTAACCGCCATGTTTATATAGGTTCATAAATAGGTTTATAGGTCAGGTACCCCCATATTACAACCTAAATAAAGGTTTTAACCCCTTGATTGCCCCTAGAGTTAACCCTTTCACCAGTGATCACTGTATAACTGTCACTGGTGACGCTGGTTAGCCAGTTAGTTATTTCGTTATTTAGGTTCCCCGTCAGGTTTTTATATAGCGTCAGGTACCCCCATATATTACCTAATAAAGGTTTTAACCCCCTGATTGCCCCTAGTTAACCCTTTCACCCCCTTTTGCCAGTGTCACTAAGCGATCGTTTTTCTGATCGCTGCATTAGTGTCGCTAGGTAACCAGTTTTTTTTTGTATTACTGTTACGGGTGACGCTGGTTAGTTAGCTTGTTTTTTATACTGTCAGGGCACCCGCCATTTATTACCCAATAACGGTTTAACCCCCTGATAGCCCGGCGGGTGATATCAATTAGGTTTTAGGGTCAAATAAGGTCTGCGTCGCCCCAGGTTAGTGCCAGTACCGCAAACACCCACGCGCAAAGCATACACCTCCCTTAGTGGCACAGTATCTGAACAGATCAATATCTGATCAGATCAGATCTATACTAGCGTCCCAGCAGTTTAGGGTTCCAAAAAAAAAAAAAACCGCATTGTTAGCGGGATCAGCCCAGATACCTGCTAGCACCTGCGTTTTCCCCCTCCGCCCAGCCCAGCCCACCCAAGTGCAGTATCGATCGATCACTGTCACTTACAAAACACTAAGCACACATAACTGCAGCGTTCGCAGAGTCAGGCCTGATCCCTGCGATCGCTAACATTTTTTTTGTGGTAGAGTTTTGATTCAGTCGCTTCAGTCAGGAGCTTTTTTACCTGTGAATCTCAAAAAAAAAAAAAAAATAAAATAGTTGTCGTTTTATTGTTCTCTCTCTCACTCTATTCTCTCTCTATTGTTGCTCTTTTTTTACTCCATTCTATTCTGCAATGTTTTATTATGTTTTATCATGTTTTATCATGCTTGCTTTTCAGGTATGTAATTTTGTTTACTGTGTTTTAGTGTTAAGCATTTTTTTGTTTTCAGGTGCGCCATTCAGTTGCAACGCGGATTTATTTATCTTGACAGCAACAGCGTTTGCTCCCACGATACATAAAGCCGCGACTCCAACGCTGTAGGAGGTGATTTCACCACCACAGTTAAAAAAAAAGAGCATATATGCCGAAGCATGGGGGCAGCCGGGGGGGGGAGGAGCGATTGGCTCCTAATGCCACGTACATACGGTCGAAATTCCGACCGTGTGTACACGGCATAACTTTTGCGGGAGGATGCCCCCATGCATCGGCATATATAAATGGTGCATGTATGCCCATCATTAGAAGTGGGTGGATGAAGGGAGGTATTCTAATGGTGGGCATACCCACCAATCAATCTCTTTTTTTCGTTCAGCCAAGAGGCTGCATGAAAAAAAAAAAAAAGATTACAATATATGTCCAGTATGTTGCTGGACTTTGAATGGTTATACCAGAATGATGCCTGCAGGTTTAGGTATCATCTTGGTATCATTCTTTTCAGCCAGTGATCGGCTTTCATGTAAAAGCAATTCTAGCGGGTAATTAGCCTCTAGACTGCTTTTACAAGCAGTGGGAGGGAATGTCCCCCCTCCCGGATATAAACCGCGCCATTGGGAAATTGGGAAAGCATTTTATCACACCAATCTTGGTGTGGTCAGATGCTTTGAGGGCAGAGGAAAGATCTAGGGTCTAATAGACCCCAATTTTTTCAAAAAAAGAGTACCTGTCACTGCCTATTGCTATCATAGGGGATATTTACATTCCCTGAGATAACAATAAAAATCATAACAAAGAAAAAAAATGGAAGGAACAGTTTAAAAATAAAATAAAAAAGCTAAATAAAAAAAAAAAAAAAAAAAAAAAAAAAAAAAGCACCCCTGCCCCCCCTTCTCTTGCGCAAAGGCGTACACAAGCGTTGGTCTGGCGTCATATGTAAACAGCAATTGCACCATGCATGTGAGGTATCACCGCGAAGGTCAGATCGAGGGCAGTAATTTTAGCAGTAGACCTCCTCCGTGAATCTAATGTGGTATCATGTAAAGGCTTTTAAAGGCTTTTAAAAATGTATGTAGTTTGTCGCCACTGCGTGTTTGTGCGCAATTTTAAAGCATGTCGTGTTTGGTATCCATGTACTCGGCCTAAGATCATATTTTTTATTTCATCAAAAATTTGAGCAATATAGTGTGTTTTAGTGCATTAAAATAAAAAAAAGTGTATTTTTTCCACAAAAAATGCGTTTGAAAAATCGCTGCGCAAATACTGTGTGGGAAAAAAAAATGCAACACCCACCATTTTAATCTGTAGGGCCTTTGCTTTAACATTATATATAGTGTTTGGGGGTTCAACGTAATTTTCTTGCAAAAAAAAAATATGTTTTCATGTAAACAAAAAGTGTCAGAAAGGGCTTTGTCTACAAGTGGTTAGAAGAGTGGGTGACGTGTGACATAGGCTTCTAAATGTTGTGCATAAAATGCCAGGACAGTTCAAACCCCCCCCAAATGACCCCATTTTGGAAAGTAGACACCCCAAGCTATTTGATGAGAGCAATGTTGAGCCCATTAAATATTTTTTTTTTTTTTGTCCCAAGAGATTGAATAATGAAAAAAAAAAAATATATATATTTTTTTTACAAAAAGTTGTCACTAAATGATATATTGCTCAAACATGTCATGGGCATATGTGGAAATACACCCCAAAATACATTCTGTTGCTTCTCCCGAGTATGGGGATACCACATGTGTGGGACTTTTTGGGAGCCTAGCTGCGTACGGAACCCCAAAAACCAATCACCGCCTTCAGGCTTTCTAAGGGTGTATTTTTTTTATTTCACTTCTCACTGCCAATCACAGTTTCGGAGGCCATGGAATGCCCAGATGGCATAAAACCCCCCAAAATGACCCCATTTTGGAAAGTAGACACCCCAAGCTATTTGCTGAGAGGTATGGTGAGTATTTTGCAGATCTCGCTTTTTGTCACAAAGTTTTGAAAATTGAAAAAAAGAAAAAAAAAATGTTTTTTTCTTTACTTTCTTCATTTTCAAAAACAAATGAGAGCTGTAAAATACTCACCATGCCTCTCAACAAATAGCTTGGGGTGTCTACTTTCCAAAATGGGGTCATTTGGGGGGGTTTTGTGCTATTTTGGCATTTTATGGCCTTCGAAACGGTGATAGGTAGTGAGGAGTGAAATCAAAAATTTGCACCCTTAGAAATCCTGAAGGCGGTGCTTGGGTTTCGGGGCCCCGTACGCGGCTAGGCTCCCAAAAAGTCCCACACATGTGGTATCCCCATACTCAGGAGAAGCAGCAAAATGTATTTTGGGGTGCAATTCCACATATAACTATGGCATGTGTGAGCAATATATCATTTAGTGACAACTTTTTGAAAAAAAAAAAAATCTTTTTTATTTTTGTCTTTATTCAATCACTTGGGACTAAAAAAAAAAATATTCAATGGGCTCAACATGCCTCTCAGCAAATAGCTTGGGGTGTCTACTTTCCAAAATGGGGTCATTTGGGGGGGTTTTGTACTTCTCTGCCATTTTAGCACCTCAAGAAATGAAATAGGCAGTCATAAATTAAAAGCGGTGTAAATTCCAGAAAATGTACTCTAGTTTGTAGACGCTATAACTTTTGCGCAAACCAATAAATATACGCTTATTGGCATTTTTTTTACTAAAGACATGTGGCTGAATACATTTTGGCCCAAATGTTTGACTAAAATTGAGTTTATTAGATTTTTTTTATAACAAAAAGTAGAAAATCTCTTTTTTTTTTAAAATTTTCGCTCTTTGTCCGTTTATATCGCAAAAAATAAAAATCACAGAGGCAATCAAATACCATCAAAAGAAAGCTCTATTTGTGGGAAGAAAAGGACGCAAATTTCGTTTGGTTACAAAATTGCATGACCGCGCAATTACCAGTTAAAGTAGTGCAGTGCGAAATTGAAAAAAGACCTCTGGTCCTTTGGCTGCCAAATGGTCCGGGGCTGAAGTGGTTAATCTCCCTCAGTCTGGGGCTCCATGCAAAATCTCTAACCAAATAGTACAGAGGGGAAAAAACCCTCTGAAAAAGGAGTCATGGGCAGACCAAGCTGCTTTATAAAGGATATAATTTTATTGTCCAAACATGCAAAAAGACGCCAACACCAGGATAGAAAGGAAATAGTTTTTTCGTCTGTCACATGAGTCAACTTAATGTTTCTCTCATTCTGATTTAGAGTTAATAAAAACTCATTCAATTGTTTATGGTCGCCTATCCACACCATAAAGATATCAATGTACCTCATCCAGGTCACTACCCTGCTGAGTTACATTGGCATATGATAAACTATCTCCTGTTCCCATAGTCCCAAATGGAGGCAGGCGTATGAGGGAGTCCATGGTGCTCCCATCGCCATGCCCCTTTGTCGATAGAACCCATCCAGGAACTGGAAATAGTTATTGGTCAGTACCAATTCCAATAGTTCCAAAATAAATTCATTCTGGGCACCAAAGTCAGGGTGGCTTGCTTCCAAGAAAGAGGAGACCGCCCTGAGGTATCGACATAGAATACAACAATCCCACCTTCTATATAATCCCCAAACTCCATAAATCTCTTGATAACCCACCAGAGAGCCCCAACGTCTTGGTAGGGCCCCAGGTGGGATCTCCAGGTCATGCAGTTTGGCCAAAACATTGCGAGTATCGCAAACATACGACGGCATAGAGGTCACCAGGGTTTATTTTTTAAAGGCGTCCACAAATCTACCGACCCTCTCCAGGGGGGCGTTGATCGCTGGTCTACCTGGTGGGCTATTAAGAGATTATGGGGTTTAGGGATAATAAAGAAGGTGGGATTGTTGTATTCTCCCACCCTCAAATAATCCCACTCCTTGGTTAGGAGGTTAGCTTCATGGCCCAAAGATAGTTGATTCATTTTAGTTACTAGAGCAGGAAAGGGGTTGCGCGACAGTTTTAAATGGGTAGACGTATTCAGCTGTCGAAAGACTTCCCTTTCATACACGTCAGCAAATGGTAGGACCACATTACCTCCTTTGTCGCTACTTTTTACTATCAAGTCATTCGCCCGCTCTAGTTCAGAAAGTGCTTACTTTTCCTGACTGTATAGATAATCTCGACCTCGTTGTGTCCAGTTGATTTTGTTAAGGTCATCCTTCACAAAATCAAGGAAGACCCTAATCCAGTGGTGTTTGTATAAAGGAGGCATTTTCTTGGATTAGGGAGGATAACAAACAAAAAAGAGAAGACATGTCCCCACTTGCACTGCATTTTGAAGATTACAATGCAGGTAGTACAATGCTGGTATTAAGATAAAGGGGATTCATACCCTTAACCTACCAACACACAGAGGAGACTTTGACACTATCTTACTTCAGAATGAAAAGATGTTCATCTTTAGATTAAAAACAAAGTATAAATAGATCTACAATCTATGTCCCTTCCATCTAAAGAAAACGGTGTAATCTGGTGAAACATGTCGGAGTTGACACCATGACAGAGAAGTTTGCTGCGTCACGGATGACGTACTACGCCACGCTCATGCATGCGCAGTTGACCAGCTGAAGCTAGCAGGAACTACTTTGGCTGAGGGAATTGGACGGTGGCCTGGATGAGTCTAATGAGTGATAGCCTGACGGCGGCTGTTCACCACAGCTCCACGGAGCCCGCACGGCGATAGCACATACCGGACGATACCATATAATCTTTGGTTATCCAAACCAATCCCCTGGAGTTGCCGGTGTATGCCTGAAGTGTGATCTAACTGCCTTAAAATGGTCGGGTGAGTGGACCATAGGTCCTAACAAAACTTCCTTTGACCTTTATTTTCTCCAGACTGCAATAGTCTACTCGGTACTGTAGTGAGTATGTACTGCTATGCAATAGTGGGATCCCTGTAAATATATTAATTTAGTAATATCTGGACGACAACTGTTTAGCTGTGTGTCTGGACAGTTTTTCATTGTGGATATATGCCACCCATGACACCTGATTTAACACCAGCTTTCTACTAGTCTATATTCAAAATAATATCTTGGGGAATACCACCAAGTGTCAACAAATCACTCCTTATCCAATTTTCCCCCACCAAGGGGGGTTCTTTAACCATTTTAGTGACAGGATGGATATAATTCCGTATGGCGTTTGTCACCAGGACTTATAACTTAATCCAATAAATAGGATCTGTACTTTAATTTATAATTAATCTGCATAATTGGTGTGTGTATGTGTGCTGTCAGAGTGACGCAGCTGCTCTTAATGGACAACGGTGTCTTAATTTTAATATCCTGGTGTGGGTGATGTGTACCCAGTGTTAGCGTCTTTTTGCATTTTTGTACAATAAAATTATATCCTTTATAAAACACAGATTGGTCCACCCGTGACAGAGGGTTCTTTCCCCTCTGTAATATTTGGTTATAGTTCTCTACCCCAGGCACGGATGACCTATAGGTGAGTCTGCAATAATGACACTACATAGCTATGCAATTTACTACCAAGTGTAGTGGCATTTAATAGTGAGTTGAGGGTCTCTATTTTTGTCCATACAAGAACTCACCTCATGGAGTTTCAATGATCATGAGAATGGTGAGGAATCAGCCCAGAATTACACGGGAGAATGTTGTTCATGATCGCAAGGCAGCTAGGACCATAGTCATCAAAAAACAATTGGCAACGCACTACGCTGTGAAGGACTTTAATCCTGGCGGCATCTGCAAGGTCCCCCAGCTCAAGAAAGCACATGTACAGGCCCGTCTGAAGTTTGGTAATGAACATCTGAATGATTCAGAGAACTGGGTGAAAATGTTGTGGTTAGATGAGACGAAAATTTAGCTCTTTGGCATCAACTCCTTGTGTTTGGAGGAGGAGGAATGCTGCCTATGACCCCAAGAAAACCATCCCCACCGTCAAACATGGAGGTGGAAATATTGCTTTGGGGTTGTTTTTCTGCTAAAGGGACAGGCCAACTTCACAGATTTAAAAAGCACATGTACCATCAAATCTTGGGTGAGAACCTCCTCTCAACCAGGGTATTGAAAATAGGTCGTGGATGGGTATTCCAGCATGACAATGACCCAAAAACACACAGCCAAGGCAACAAAGGAGTGGCTCAAGAAGAAGCACAATAATGTTCTTGAGCGGCCTAGCCAGTCTCAAGACCTTAATCCCAGAGAAAATATGAGGAGGGAGCTGAAGGTTCCAGTTGCCAAACGTCAGCCTCGAAACAAATGACTTGGAGAGGATTTGCCAAGAGGAGTGGGGGAAAAATCCCTCCTGAGATGTGTACAAACCTGGTGGCCAACTACAAGAAACGTTTGATCTCTTGGCAACAAGATTGCCACCAAGTACTAAGTCATGTTTTTTACAAAAGGGGTCAAATACGTATTTCACTCATTAAAATGCAAATCAATTTCTAACTTTTTTGATATGCGTTTTTCTGGGGGGGGGTTTGTTTTTCTGTCTCGTACTGTTAAAATAAAGCTACCATTAAAATTATAGACTGATCATTTGTCAGTGGGCAAACGTACAAAATCAGCAGGAGATCAAATACTTTTTTTCCCCTCACAGTACCCAACATGTCATGTTTTAAAATTGAGCAGGCTCGTGGAATGGCAACAAACTACGGTACTTAAAAATCTTCATAGGCAATGCTTTAAACGCATATACAGGTTACCTGTTTAGAGTTAGAGGTAGTCTAGTGCTAAAAAATATTCAAATACCCATATTCAAATTATGTATGCGTTTGCTTCTGCGTGAATAGAACGAAGGATGACAGGTCCCTTTTATGGAGAGATCTGGGTCAAAAAGAGCCCAAATCTCCCCTTTACCTATATAAGCAACACTATATATATATATATATATATATATATATATATATATATATATATATATATATATATATTCCATCCCTTTCCCGCAGAGCGTACGCAGATATGCATACTCGGCTTTCAGCGATTATACTGGAATGATGCCCACAGCTGCAGGCATCATCCCGGTACCGTTGTTTAGAAAGGGCGATTGGCTATCCAGGTATTAACAACCGATGTGGCTAAAAGCCACTCGGCTGTTATACCACAGGAGCGGGAGGGGACTTCCCCTCCTGCCGCTCTTAAATGGGCCTCCCGTTCCAGAAGGTCCGATCGAACATCCGCCGCTTCCGGTGGCTAGTGATAGACTGGATTTAAACAGGGAAGCGACGTCACAACGTCACTTCCTTTTTACTCAGCTGCCAATGGCGCTGGATTTTAAAAAAATATACAGTTTTCAGATACACAGTTTTCGTGATCTGAATACTTTGAAGTGCAAAGGAGGGATTTGGGGTCCCCCGATCCCTAGATAAAGAGTACCTGTCACCACCTATTATTGTCACAAGGGATGTTTACATTCCTTGTGACAGCAATAAGTGATCAAATCATTATTTTATTTTTATTTATTTTTAAAACACAATTTAACCACTTAAGCCCCGGACCAATTGTCAGCCTAAGGTCTTTTTACAATTTCGCACTGCACTGCTTTAACTGGTAATTGCGCGGTCATGCAATGTTGTACCCAAACGAAATTTGCATCCTTTTTTCCCCCACAAATAGAGCTTTCTTTTGATGGTATTTGATTGCCTCTGCGATTTAAATTTTTTGCAATAAACGGAATTAAAAAACGAACATATTTTCAAATTTTGTTATAAAAAAAATATAATAAACTCAATTTTAGTCATACATTTAGGCCAAAATGTATTCAGCCACATGTCTTTAGTAAAAAAAATGTCAATAAGCATATATTTATTGGTTTGCGCAAAAGTTATAGCGTCTACAAACTAGAGTACATTTTCTGGAATTTACACAGCTTTTAAATTTATGACTGCCCATCATTTCTTGAGGTGCTAAAATGGCAGGGCAGTACAAACGCGCCCCCCCAAATGACCCCATTTTTAAAGTAGACACCCCAAGCTATTTGCTGAGAGGCATGTTGAGCCCATTGAATATTTTTTTTTGTCCCAAGTGATTGAATGACAAAAATATATATATATTTTTACAAAAAGTTGTCACTAAATGATATATTGCTCACACATGCCATGGTTATAAGTGGAATTGCACCCCAAAATACATTTTGCTGCTTCTCCTGAGTACGGGGATACCACATGTGTGGGACTTTTTGGGAGCCTAGCCGCGTACGGCACTCCGAAAATTAATCGCCGCCTTCAGGATTTCTAAGGGTGCAAATTTTTGATTTCACTCCTCACTACCCATCACAGTTTCGAAGGCCATAAAATGCCACAATAGCATAAAACCCCCACAAATGACCCAATTTTAGAAAGTAGACACCCCAAGCTATTTGCTGAGAGGCACGATGAGTATTTTGCAGCTCTCATTTGTTTTTGAAAATGAAGAAAGTAAAGAAAAAAAAAAATGTTTTCTATTTTCAAATTTCAAAACTTCGCTCCACTAAGGAGAGAACCCTGGGGCGTGACCGGATGGAGGAGGCAGTGTGTGTGAGGGAGTGAGAGTGCGCGCTTCTCGTCTCTGCTCCCTGTCCCTCCGTGAGCCTTCTGAATAGCCTCTGAACAGGATGAGCCTATTGATTTGGATGTCAGCCACCTAGCTAAAACCATTTGCTGCTGACTTTAAGGAGATATGAAGCGTCTGAAGGAGCAGGATGCTTGTGCTCCCCGTATCTCTCTCCCCACTGTTTTCTTGAATCCGGGTTCTTTTACCTGCTTCTCGCTCTGGATGAGCATGTCCTCTGGCCGGATTGCCTGAAGGAGGCGGGACCCTGTGACGCACTTATCCATGGGGGAAGCCGCAGCACTTCCTCTTTCTCTCATCCTCTGACTGGGTTGTCTAAACTGCCTGTAGGAGGAGGGACTTTGTGACGCCGTACGAATCCGTGGGTGAAGCCGCGGCGCTTCCTCTTTCTCTTCCTCCTGACACGCCGACGCTCCGGAATACTGCTGGAGAAGGCTGCTACACAGTGGTTGGAGGAGACAGCAGCAGCAAACACTGGGCTTTGGAGCGAACAGCGTGCTACAGTGGGGTGGCCAGGAACGGGACTGCGGGATTGCGGTGAGTGGGGGAAGCGTGGGCTTGATAGACACTTGCAGAGGACATACGGGAGTGTGCAGAGGTGAGAGCTGTACCTAGATACCCGACCCCCCCCCCCCGCACCTCCCCCATATACACCGCCCAGACTGGTGCAGAGGACTGTGCAGAAGGCTGACGGAAACCAGCATTGAGACAAGCAAAGGTGAGAGGGGTGAACCTCCATATAAAAGATATTAAAAACACTTTCCACATACTTGACCCCCTGCCAGCCTACCAGAACTAACGGACAATCTAAAATATCATTCACCCAATTGTGACCAGCAGATATATGCGAGAGAACTGTGGGGGTGGATGCATGCTTTTACTTGAAAGGCACGGGAGAGCTGCAGTGGTGAGAGCCTGTATCCATTGGACCCTCCCCTTGTACCTCTCCTTTCCCTACCTCTCCCCTTTTTCTTTCTTTTTCCTGGTATAGGCTGATTAACTGGCCTAAAGCTATAACCTGGTGGAGCCTAACATACGTCATTGGGAGAATAGCTGGGGTGTAAACCCGTTCTTAATCTCACTCCCCTGATAGAAATAGCGCCCTAAATAATTCTAAACAGACCCAGGATTGAGGACTACCCGAGGACAATTGGAGGCTGATTCGGGATATATCCAGGATACGCTTATTCTCTCTGATACATCTAACCCTATTCAGTATAACCTTCTGGGTTTTTTTTTTTTTTATTTAATTTTTTTTTTCCTTTTTTTATTTTTCTATAAAAACCCAGATGCAACTTTAAAAGAACCGTGGCAACATCATGCCAAGCCATCGCACCACAAAAGCCAGCCAAGCGGCAAGCCAAGCAAGCCAGGCAGCGGCTAAACTGGAAAAATTTGCGCATACCCCGGGTCAATCCTCCTGTCAGACCTCCCCTAAAACTAACCAACAATGCCAACAGACTCAACCTAAATCAGGGGTGAGGAAAAGTCAGGGTCAGAGTCAGACCCAGGGCCAGAACCATCTGCCAATGCCAGATGGAGGAGTCGGGGAACCGATAGGGAGACCCCAGGATCAGAGGCCTGAAATGGCCCTGGGGATGGCAACGGGGGGGGGGGAAGTTTAGGGGACTCTGAACCAACACTTAAAGAAGTCTTGCAGGCGGTTAATTTTTGTAAGGACTCTTTGACCGAAATGACCACTCAATTAAAATCTATCCAAGAGGAGCTTCTGCTGGCCAGACAGGACGTACAGAAAGTCCAGGAAAGGACCACAGTTCTTGAGACAAGAGTCGGCACAATAGAGGATGATCTGGATCCCCTCACACGAGAAATGGCAGCTATAAGAGGACAATTGACTAAACAAGACAGTAAAATAGACGAATTGGAAAACAGAATGCGAAGGAAAAATATAAGAATTTTAGGATTTCCAGAATATAGTGAGGGTCCAGACCCTGCTACATTCTTGGAAAAATGGTTCCTAGACTTATTTGGCCAAGAGTCCTTTACACTGTTTTTTTCAATTGAACGGGCGCACAGAGTTGCTGCTAGACCATCTCAGCCTGGAGCGCCTCCCCGACCATTACTGGCTAAAATAGCACGCTTTAAAGATAAAGTGACAATTTCACGTAAAGCAAGGGAGATGGGGAATATGCAGCATAATGGAAGTAGGGTTTCTATATACCCGGACTTTTCACCAGATCTACAGAGGAAAAGAGCCAAGTTTACCTTAGTAAAGCGTAAATTACGCCAAGCAAATATAACATACGCACTGTTGTATCCGGCAAGACTACGCCTAACCGTTAATGAGGAGACCACATTTTTTGATTCACCAGAGGGGTGGATCAATGGTTGATAACTCACAATGAGAAATTGTAACGATGCGTTTCCCCTGTGGTGGGTTGGATGCGGGGGAGGGAGAGAGAAGGGAAAGATTATTTTTTTCTCCCCCTTCTCCACCACTCTGTTCCCCCCCTGTGTTGAAGATTATGGTAAACTACTGGATCCGATACAGTGTCGGTGGGGGGGAGAGAGGGGATATCTCTTTTTTTCGCAATAGGGGTTGTTTTGTTCTTTTTTATATGTTCTTTATATTGAGGGGGAGGGGGGATGAGGCGGGGGTGCAGGGATGGGAACAAAGTGTGCGACGTCCCCAATGGGCCTGTTTTGCGAGGGGAGGCGCACAATGTTCTCAGACCATTTATGTACTATCTGTGTTTTGTCTGTTTGTAGAGGTGAAGGGGCATTGGGAGGGAGGGATAGCGAGGGGGGTATGTGGTTCATGTTAAGTATGTGGTGTGTATGGATAGGTCACAATAGAAGGTCCCCGGGTAGGCCAAGTAGGGCAGTGAGAGGGGTAAGGAAGAAAGGAAGAGGATATGTTTGGATTAGAGGGGGGGGGGGAAGAAAAAAGGACAGGTGTATGGGATTAGGCCAAGTAGGGCAGTGAGAGGGGTAAGGATGGACGGCAGAGGGTATGTTTGGATTAGAGGGGGGGGGAGGGAAGAGAAAGGATATGTGTATGTGATTAATAGGGAAGACTTGAAGGAGCATGTTTTAAAGGGAGAAGAAATGCACCAAATGCACCTGTTCACTAAAACACCCAGAAAGTTGAGGGCCAATACGATAGGTGGAGGGAAGCTATTAACACTAATTTGTTCAGGAATCGAGATCACTATCACCTATATTACACCATTAATATTTTACAGGACACAAAAATCAAAAGAAGAATAAACGTATCACTTAATATATAGGTTTTACAGTCCCAGAAAGATTCGACACAATTACGTATATGACTAGCACTACACGGTCAAATAGGAAAACCATCACACTTTGTTCTTGGAATATAAGGTGGTTGGGGGATTCAGGGAAAAGAGCGTCAATTTTGAACACTGTAAAGATGCATGGGGTTACTATCCTGTGCTTACAGCAAACACATTTCACGAATATTACCACATCTCAGCTGGGGTGGAGGGAATTTCAAACGCAATTCCATTCGGTTCATACTCCTTACTCAAGTGGGACTAGTATTCTGGTTAAAAAAGGGGTATCATTTAACTGTTTTCAGAATAGGATCGATGAGCAAGGGCGATACGTCTTTATTCATTGTAAAATAGAAAATAGAATCTTGGTCCTGGCTAATGTATATGTACCTCCCCCGTTTAAGACAAAAATCTTTTATGACCTAGCAGAGTTTGTAATGGATAAACCAGGTAGCCCAATATACATGACGGGGGACTTCAATATGGTCATTGACCACAACCTAGACAGGCTTCCACAAGGGACTCAACGGCGAACTGTAATTGATAATCGACTTGTTCAGATTATGAGGGAAATGAGGTTAAAGGACATCTGGAGAATACAGAACTTAGGGACCCGGGTATATTCGTGCCTGTCTATGACTTACTCTACATTGTCCCGAATCGATATGATTTTGGGAAATGATGAAGCGATCATCATGTCAGGCAAAGTCAAATATTTACCTAGGGGCCTATCTGACCACTCACCGATGACAGTATCTATAGACATAGGCGAGGGAAATCAAACACGAGAATGGAAAATTAGCCCAGCATGGCTGGAACTCATAAGGGAACCCCAGGAAGTAACAGCTGCTTTGACAGAGCACATTAAATACTGGAACAGCATCACAGGGTGTTATTTGGGACACACTGAAGGCTTTTCTTCGCGGCCTTCTGATTCAACAGATCGAGAATTAAAAAAGACTCCAACAAAAAAAAAAGAGGTAGAGGCGGCACAACGAGTGACATATCTAGAAGAACAATATGTTAAAGATCCATCAGTGGGGAATCTAGAGGCTTGGATAGAAGCACAACGCATCTATCGCCTGATAATGCTGGGAAAAGTGGAAAAAAATAAAATTTTCCAAAAACAGGTTAGGTTTGGGGAAGGTGAATGTGTGGGCCGAATGCTATCACAACTAGTAAAATCTAATTAACCGTCTTCATTGGTACCAATGATAAATATAACAACAGATAGAACAACATATACCCCGGAAATCTTTGACTGTTTTAGAGATTACTACCAAAATCTATATAGTTCCAGCCAAGAAGAACTGGGGGAGACAATGGAACATTTTTTCAAGGATTTGACTATCCCCAAACTCTGAGGAAAATAAGAATACACTTGATACCCCTTTTACACTAGAATAGGTACAGAGTACGGTACAGGCAATGGTGACTCAGAAGTCTCCAGGGCCTGATGGCCTACCAGTGGAGGTTTACCGCCATTTTGGAGGAGTTCTTCTCCCCGAGCTTTTGAAAACTCTCAATTGGGCATTGACTAATGGGGAACTACCTCGATCAATGAGGGAATCTACTATAATAGTCATACCTAAAGAAAACAAGGATCCATTGGATCCCTCTTCGTATAGACCTGTATCCCTGCTTAATCTGGATGCCAAGATCCTGGAAGGGTCTTGGCGTCCAGATTGAACGGGGTGATAGAGGGATTGGTCCATTCTGACCAATCAGGGTTTATTCCTGGAAGGTCCACTAACAAACATTAGACGTGTCTATTTAAATTTACAAATACCTTCAGACGAGGACGGACATAGGGCCATCCTCTCTCTAGATGCCGCAAAGGCTTTTGATACTCTAGAATGGGGATACCTGTGGAGGGTACTGGGGGAGTTCCATATGGGACCAATTTTTACCAAGTGGGTAAAGATGATGTATAGATCTCCAGAGGCTAAAGTGAGAGTGAACAATGAGTATTCACCTAAGTTTCGATTGCTAAGGGGAACGAGACAAGGGTGTCCCTTGTCTCCTCTCCTGTTCGCCGTCGCGATTGAACCCCTTGCCATAGCTCTTAGATCTTCTAAAGAGATAGGATTTTTTGTACTCACCGTAAAATCCTTTTCTCTGTAGTTCACCGACTGACACAGCTCCTCTCTTAGACCATTGGGTTGTTATGCCACCTTCAGGAGAAGACTAGGCATTACATGTTAACATGTGATAATAAAACTAGAACTTTCTAGTTCCGCCCAAGGGGCAGTTCCTTAGGTAACAACCCCACAGCATGCTACTGCAGCCTCAGTACGTCAACAAGCAGTATAACGTAGACAAAAATAGGAGGGGCGGGTGCTGTGTCAGTCGGTGAACTACAGAGAAAAGGATTTTACGGTGAGTAGAAAAAATCCTATTTTCTCTTACGTTCACCGACTGACACAGCGCCTCTCTTAGACCATTGGGACGTACCCAAGCAGTGCCAAAACGAGGGGTGGGAAAACAGCATAAAAACTTCACCCACCATGGCATGTGGGAACTAGTATAACTTTACCCACAAAAAACAACAGCGTGTGGGAACCAAAACACTTTGTTACCCACAAAAAAAAAACAAACAAACAGAGTGCTCCTCAACTGGGAGTCACTACCTTCAAACCACCTCAGAACTGCGGTAACAAATGCAACAGTGCATTTACTTAAGGTACTGTGTTTTTACCAAAAAAAAAAACAGGAAAAAATGTAAGTAATTGCAATTATACGGCCGCCTGCAAAACTTTGCTGCCAAAACATCTACCTTGTAGAATTTTGTAAAGGTGTGAACAGACGACCAAGTCACCGTTTTACACACTTGAGCGAGAGACACTTGATGTCGGAAGGCCCAAAACGTTCCGATTGCCCTTGTGGAGTGGGCCGTGACCGGATAGGGGGACACCTGCCCCTTCAAGGCGTAGGCCTGTACTACAATCCGTCTGATCCACCTGGAAATGGTGGCCGAAGAGACCACCATGCCTTTTTTCGGACCAGCCACCAAAACAAACAAGGAGTCTGACTTCCGAAAGGGACTAGTAGCAGACAAATACACCATCAGAGCCCGAACCACGTCCAGGGAATAGAGGGCCACCTCTTTAGGATGTGTCGGTTTAGGACACAAAGATGGTAACACAATGTCTTCATTGATGTAGAACGCCAAAACCACCTTAGGCAGAAAAGCAGGTTGCGGACGCAACACCACCTTATCCTTGTGGATAACCAGATAGGGCGACTTGCAAGACAAGGCCGCCAGCTCCAAAACCCTCCTAGCCGGAGTAATGGCCACTAAAAAGACCACTTTCTGGGAAAGAGTCAACAGAGGGATCTCCCTGATCTGTTCAAATTACGGTTTTTAAAGTGCCGATAACACCAGGTTCAAAAGCCAAAGCTGATATGTGTCCCTTAAATGGTGCTTAAAGCCAGTTTGTGGTCTACGCCTTGCTGTAGAAACATGATCCTGGATATAGAAAAGGCGCACGGAAGCCAACCTTTCTCCTCACACATGGAGATGTAGGCCTTCCAGGTAAGATGATATATCTTCCAAGAAGAAGATTTCCGTGCTCTCAACATAGTTGGAATCACCGAGTCCGAAAGACCCCGGTTCCTCAACACCTGGCTCTCAATAGCCATGCCGTTAAAACCAGCGATGGTAAAGCAGGATGGAGATTTGGACCTTGAGACAAAAAGGTCCTCATGTAACGGCAGTCTCCATGGGGTATCCGCCACCAGGCGCACTAGGTCTGCGTACCAGGGATGCTGGGGCCAATCTGGGGCAATCAGTATTACTGGAATCCCCCCGGCCTCCACTCTGCGGAGCAGACGTGGCAACAGTTTCAGCGAAGGAAAGGCATAGATCAGCTGGTACTGATCCCACGGAGCCACCGTCTGACGCATCTGCCCAAGGATCTCTTGTCCTGCATACGAATCTCTGCACTTTTCGATTGAGACAGGAGACCAAAAGATCCACGTCTGGTGTGCTCCATCACAGGCACAGTAGCCTGAACACCTCCGGATGCAACTCCCATTCTCCTGGGTCCAGCATCTGGCGACTTAGATAGTCCGCCTGCCAGGTCGCCACTCCCGGGATGTAAATGGCCGACAGGGCCGGTACATGTTGCTCTGCCCACTGAAGGATGTGAGAGACCTCCCGTGCGGCGGCTGAGCTTCTTGTTCCTCCTTGGTGATTGACGTATGCCACCGCCATGGCGTTGTCTGACTGGATCCAGATCGGACGCTCTTGAAGTCTTATCAACCATGTGAAGAGGCATAGCCTGATCGCTCTCAGCTCGAGCAGATTGATCGGCAACTTGGATTCCTCCACCGACTAGAGGCCCTGGGTCGACTGAACTCCCATTACTCCACCCCAGCCGGTTAGGCTGGCGTCCGCTGTGATCACCGTCCATTTCAGAGGTAGGAACGACTTCCCGGACCAAAGTGCCGGGGACCTCAGCCACCAGAGCAGGGAATCCCTGACTAACTGGCTCACCTGAATCTGCCGATCCAGAGACAACGGAGATTTGTCCCACTTTGTCAAGATCTCCTTCTGCAAGACTCTGGTGTGAAACTGGGCATACGGTACTGCCTCTTAGGAGGCCACCATGAGTCCCAGGACTCGCATGCAGAAGTGTAGCGACGACCACTTGTGGTTCATCAGCAGTTTTACCGCGGCTCTGAGAGTCTGCAGCTTGTCTGAAGGGAGAAACACTCTCGCTTCCATGGAGTCCAGCAGTAAGCCTAGGTACTCCAAACGCTGAGTCGGTACAATCACCGACTTTTTTAGGTTCAACAGCCACCCAAATTCCTGCAGGATCTGCATGGTTATCGCCACATCCTCCTCTAACTGAGGCGGAAGATGCTCTCAGGAGGAGATCGTCTAGGTAACCCACGATCACGATCCCACATTGTCGCAGCAACGCCAAAACAGGAGCCAATCCCTTGGTAAAGACTCGGGGGGCTGATGCCAAACCAAAGGGGAAAGCCAAACTGGTAGTGTTTCCCCAACTGAAAACCGCAGAAACCTCTGATGCCGAAGGCATATGGGTATGTGCAGGTATGCATCCTGGATGTCCAAAGACGCCAGGGGGTCCCCTTGATGGAGTGCAGCGACTACTGAGTCAACTGATTCCATTCGGAACCTCTGTACTTTTACAAAGTAATTGAGGGCTTTTGGGTCCAAGATTGTACATACCCCTTCCTTTTTGGGGACTACAAACAGGTTTGAGTAGAACCCCTGGAAACGTTCTGATTCTAGGACAGGTACTATCACCCCGCGACTCAGCAGGTCCCTTGCCGCCCCCAATAGGGCCTCCCGGCGAGCCGGGAGTACGTGTATGCTGGAGAGAAGAATCTGTTTTGCGGCCAAGAGAGGAACTCTATCTTGTAGCCTGAGGAAATCAGATCGCAGACCCATTGGTCAGACAGCCGAGAGACCCACCGGGCTGCAACTCCCGAAGGCGACCTCCCACCCGCGTTGCAGGCAGGGGCAAACCTTCATGCGGTAGCGCTTTTGCTCGCAGGCTTGTTAGGCTTGTGGTTCCAGGGACGCTTTTGTCCTTCAGAGGTCGTCCTGTCGGGCTGGGGATGCTTAGCCGAAGCCCCGGGCGGACGAAAAAGCTGGTTGTGAGCAGAAAATGAGGGCCCTTGCCTACGGCGTGGCTCCTTAGCCTTCCTGGCCTGTGGGAGTAGTGTACTCTTACCACCTGTGGCATTTTCAATAATGTCATCTAATGAGGCTCCAAAGAGCTGGTCGCCAAGGAAGGGAAGATCCGTCAGGGCTTTTATAGATGCCTGGTCAGCAGACCAGCATTTTAGCCAAATCAGGCACCTCAGCACCACTGCTGACACTAAAGCCCTGGATAACAGAGGGAGAGTATCCAGGGCCGCGCCACAAATGTACTTAAGGCCTTGCACTAATTGGTCTGCTAGTTCCACGCAGACAGGAGAAGCCTGTTGCTCTCCCAATTCGCGGTGCAAAAGTTTTGCCCACTCAGTGAATGTCTGAGACACAAGTGCGGATGCCAGTACTGGTCGCATTGCTGACCCCACAGCCGTAAACAAGGAACGAGCCACTGCCTCGGCCTTCCTGTCCGTGGGATCCTTAAAGGCAGGAGTCCCCTCTACCGGGATTGTGGTTACTTTGTTTAACCTGGAAACTGGGGGGTCCACGACCGGAGGAGCCGACCATCTTTTGAGAAGGCTCTCCTCAAAGGGGTAACACACCACCATGTATTTGGGGACCGAAAAGGTCCGCTGCGGTCGCCCCCATTCCTTGTAAATAAACTCATCAAAATAAGTCAGATACGGGAACACCCTAAGTGAATGGGCTGGCTTATAGGACCCTAAGTGAATGGGCTGGCTTATGGGACCCAAAAGGGGCCGCTACATCAGCAGAGGGATCTGCTGGCTCCTGAATCTTCAGGGTATCATGCACAGCTGTGATAAGTGCTCCAACAAGCGCTTTGTCGCGCACGGACCCGGACAGGGACTCATCCTCACTGTCCGATCGGTCCTGGTCAGCGTCATTGAAACGACAGAACAGGGGTCACCAGCCTCAGCAGGGCCAGAGTCTGCGTCACAGCTCTCCCCGGAGGACGGGGGGTGGGGCAGGGGCAGTTTACCACCTTTGCGCCCACGCACCGCCTCCATCTTGGCAACGAACGAATTGAGGACCGCCGACAAGGCGTCCAGAGGCACTGCACTGTCTGCAGGTGAACCGGATGCAATTGCCTGGATTTCGGGGGAAGAAACACCAGTTTCTGAAGCCAAGCTGACCCTACCCTGTCTGCCACCTGTTGGGGACTTAGGACAGTGATGGTCCCACCCTCCTAACTGCTGCTGGCTGAGGGGCTCTTTGCCGCAGGACTCACCACCCTGACTGGTTCTGCGCCGTCCAGCTAATAGTGCCTGTATCCTGTGTCAGCTCCCAGATGCATAGGAGACCACACCGCGCTGTGCAGAGCTGCTCTGAATGGCACTGACACTGACCAAAAACGTGTTAAAGCTTCAAGAAAATAGCCGCCGAGCGTCCAGTATAAAGGACACAATCACAGGGAAAATGGCAACCGGACTACAGTAAAATGAAGACAGAGCATGCTGCTCCCTGGTCACACCAAAAATGGCCGCCGAACACTGTATGCAATGAAGGACAGTGAAACAACAGGCAGAGAAATGGCGGTAAACAGCGCTACAGTGATCAGCAGACACAGCCTCCAGACACCCAGGGGAGAGACCTACAGACAGCCAGGGCACAGCTACCCAGCGCAGTCCCCACCCCAGGTGAGAGCCCCCTGGGGAGCCCCTGTCTGTGTCACACACACCGCTCAGCAGCCCATGCAGCATCCCCCACAGGGAAGGGGGGAGAGGAAGGATAGGGACAGGGAGAGAAGAGAGGGAGGTGAGTGACCCCCGAATCGACCTCCCAGGGAACGCCCAGCTGCTCAGCCCTACCGAGGCAGGGAGAGCTGTACTTACCAGTCCTGAAGAGCTGGGAGACATTCCATTGCAGAACTACTCACTGATCAGTACAGGGTAGCTGCTGGCCCGGCATATTGTGATGCAGACATCAGTAGCGCGGTCATATGTATGCCCCGAAGCATAAAAGCTCACGACCACCTCTGGAGCTGAGGTTTCGTCGTGGCCTGCCGAGCCGTAGCTGCGACCTGCACACGCTCGATGGCCGGACTGGGGAGACTACAAGGATAAGGGTGTCCAGCCTGTCACCCAGCCGGCTGTTGATAGCAGATCATAGGATCTATCATCTTGTGTAAAAACCAAGCTTCTGCAGAAACAAACAAACCAATGGGCTTATCAGGGTTCCTAGGTCTTTCTCCTTCACTAGGCAAAATAAAACTGAGGCTGCAGTAGCATGCTGTGGGGTTGTTACCTAAGGGACTGCCCCTTGGGCGGAACTAGAAAGTTCTAGTTTTATTATCACATGTTAACATGTAATGCCTAGTCTTCTCCTGAAGGTGGCATAACAACCCAATGGTCTAAGAGAGGAGCTGTGTCAGTCGGTGAACGTAAGAGAAATAATTTTATTCGCAGATGATCTGCTTATACTCCTAGGAGATGTGCAGAACTCTGAGACAGACAATGCGCCAGATTGGAGAATTTGGGGAGTTCTCTGGCTTAAAGATTAATTGGGGTAAATCCACTCTATTACCAATTGACCCGCTGGATAGCCCACTACCCCACACGGTTGCAAATAGTAACTCAGATGAAATATCTTGGTGTATTTATCACTAAGGACCCTAAAGCATACATGGGGAACAACTTAGCTCCACTATTAGCGAGGTTTAAAGAGAAGTTTAAAATTTGGAGCAGATTCCCCCCATCTACTGCGGGCCGATGTAATCTAGTCAAAATGATCCTCCTGCCACAAGTTTTGTATATTTTCGCTAACTCCCCAATATGGATTTATAAAAAATGGTTCTCTAAGATCGACACTTTATTTAGAGAACTAGTATGGAAGGGAGGTGTGGCACGCATTAGCTTGAAAACTTTGCAACTTCCGAACAGTGAAGGGGGAGTGGCACTCCCACATATGTACAAATACTTCCTTGCGTCCCAGCTTCAATATACAAGAAGTGGTGGAGTGGGGGGGGAACTCTCCTCCAGGTATTCCTAGAGAGACAAATGGTCGAAATCTTGGAGGCAGGGACCGTTATGCGGGGAGTTCCCACTTTAGAACTGATGGTTAAAGTATGGGAAGCGGTTAAGGGAATTATGGGCTATAGAGGCTTTACGGGATACTCACCGCTATGGAAAAAGAACTTGAGGGAGGTACAAAAAATAGGGCAGGTCAGAGAATGGGAAGCACGAGATATAAAACTCCTTTGTCACCTTTATTCGAATGGGCAACTAAAAACGTTTCAGGAGCTCAGAGAAGAGTTTCCAATACCGAGGAAATCCTTCTTTCGGTATCTGCAACTCAGACATGCACTTACAGTGCAATTTGAAGATGCGCCATTAGAATGGTGTGATATACCGATATTACTGAAAACAATTCGTACAGATTCAACAAAAGGGTTAACCTCTGGGATATATTCAAATGTACTCACTCACAGTCAGGATAATCATTACATCTCCTCTTTCAAGGATAAATGGGAAATAGACATTGGAAATATAACAACTATCCAATGGGATAGGATCCTTGAATTAGCACCATGGGTTTCTTTGTCTCCGTCCCAAAAGATCTCACACTTGTTTCTCCTATATAGGGCCTGTTTTACCCCAAAAAAGCTTTTTCTCTTTGGACAGAGATCGGACTCCCTCTGCCCCAGATGTGGAAGGACAGAGGGAGACATGATCCACATGTTTTGGAGATGCCCAAAGTTGTTTCGCTATCAGATGGAGGTAGTGGAAAAGATTGTACATGTTTTTGAAGTCCCCATAGAGATAGAACCCATGACTTGTGTATTGGGATGGACAGGTGGTAAGGGGATAACCCAAAGACACTAATCTGGCAATTTTGAGATGCTTATTCCAAGCCCGCAAACTTATTGCCCAGAAATCCAGTAGGGAATGGGAACAGAGTATGAATCTTACCATTTTAAAAGAAAGAACTCTATATATTAGGAAGGGATGTGTAATGAAATTCGAAAAAATTTGGTAAAAGTGGTGTGAGAAAAAGAAAATAGATATATAAATCGTATTCACAATTAATAAAGTAGAGATCACAACCAAGATAAATTAAATAAGTACATATGCTGAAAGGTAGAGTGGTGTTGCGAATGGTTAGGGTACGGAAGTGAATGAATGAGGGGAATTACGATAAACAGCAGGGGTTAAATGGCGGATGAGGAATAGGACAGGCAATAATCTGCCTTTTCTCTTCCTCCTCGTCTCTTTTGATTGGTTTATTTTCATTTTTTTTCTGTCTTTTTCCCCTTTTTTTTGCTAAAGAAATAAGGGTATAAACTTAAGAATGTGATGTTCATTTGTAAATTGGAAAATGATTAATACAAATTATAAAGTAAAAAAAAAAAAAAAATTTCAAAACTTTGTGACAAAAAGCGAGATCTGCAAAATACTCACTGTACCTCTCAGCAAATAGCTTGGGGTGTCTACTTTCCAAAATGGGGCCATTTGGGGGGGTTTGTGCCATCTGGGCATTCCATGGCCTCCGAAACTGATTGGCAGTGAGGAGTGAAATAAAAAATTTACACCCTTAGAAAGCCTGAAGGCGGTGCTTGGTTTTTGGGGTCCCGTACGCGGCTAGGCTCCCAAAAAGTTTCACACATGTGGTATCCCCATACTCAGGAGAAGCAACAGAATGTATTTTGGGGTGTAATTCCACATATGCTCATGGCATGTTTGAGCAATATATAAATTTAGTGACAACTTTGTGCAAGAAATTTTTTTTTTTTTCCAGCTACTTGTGTCAAAATATAAAATATTCCATGGACTCGACATGCCTCTCAACAAATAGCTTGGGGTTTCTACTTTCCAAAATGGGTCATTTGGGGGGGGGGGGGGTTTGAACTGTCCTGGCATTTTATGCCCAACATTTAGAAGCTTATGTCACACATCACCCACTCTTAACCACTTGAAGACAAAGCCCTTTCTGACACTTTGTTTACATGAAAACATTTAATTTTTTTGCAAGAAAATTATGTTGAACCCCCAAACACTATATATAATTTTAAAGCAAAGGCCCTACAGATTAAAATGGTGGGGGGGGGGGGGGGGGGGGGGGGGGGGGGGGGGGGGGGGGGGGGGGGGGGGGGGGGGGGGGGGGGGGGGGGGGGGGGGGGGGGGGGGGGGGGGGGGGGGGGGGGGGGGGGGGGGGGGGGGGGGGGGGGGGGGGGGGGGGGGGGGGGGGGGGGGGGGGGGGGGGGGGGGGGGGGGGGGGGGGGGGGGGGGGGGGGGGGGGGGGGGGGGGGGGGGGGGTGTTGCATTTTTTTTCCCCACATAGTATTTGCGCAGGGATTAATCAAATGCATTTTTTGGTGAAAAAACACACTTTTTAATGCACTAATACACACTATATTGCCGAAATTTTTGATGAAATAAAAAAGATGATCTTAGGCCGAGTACATGGATACCAAACACGACATGCTTTAAAATTGCGCACAAACTACATACATTTTTAAAGCCTTTACAGGTTACCACATTAGATTTACGGAGGAGCTCTACTGCTAAAATTACTGCCCTTGATCTGACCTTCGCAGTGATACCTCACATGCATGGTGCAATTGCCGTTTACATATGACGCCAGACCGACGCTTGCGTTCGCCTTTGCGCAAGAGCACGGGGGGACAGGGATGCTTTTTTTTTATTATTTTTATTTTTTTTTGTTCCTTCCATTTAAAAAAAAAAAAAAATGTTATCATTTTTATTGTTATCTCAGGGAATGTAAATATCCCCTATGATAGCAATAGGCAGTGACAGGTACTCTTTTTTTGAAAAAATTGGGGTCTATTAGACCCTAGATCTTTCCTCTGCCCTCAAAGCATCTGACCACACCAAGATCGGTGTGATAAAATGCTTTCCCAATGGCGCTGTTTTTATCCGGGAGGGGGGGACATTCCCTCCCACTGCTTGTAAAAGCAGTCTAGAGGCTAATTAGCTGCTAGGATTGCTTTTACATGAAAGCCGATCACTGGCTGAAAATAATGATACCAAGATGATACCTAAACCTGCAGGCATCATTCTGGTATAACCATTCAAAGTCCAGCAACACACAAGTACGTTGCTGGTCTTTGTTGGACATATATTCTAATCTTTTTTTTTTTTCATGCAGCCTGTTGGCTGAATGAAAAAAAGAGATTGATCGGTGGGTATGCCCACCATTAGAATACCTCCCCTTATCCACCCACTTATAATGATGGGCATACATGCACCATTTATATATGCCAAAGCATGTGATCCTCCCGCAAAAAAGTTATGCCGCGTACACACGGTCAGACTTTTCCACGGGCAAGCCTCCGTCAGAATTTCGACCGTATGTACGCGGCATTAGGAGCAAATCGTTCCTCCACCCCTGCTGCCCCCATGCTTCAGCATATATGTTTTTTTTTTTTTTTTTTTTTTTTTTAAACTATGGTGGTGAAATCACCTCCTACAGCGTTGGATTCACGGCTTATGTATCGTGGGAGCAAACGCTGTTGCTGTCAAGATAAATAAATCCGCACTGCAGCTAAATGGTGCACCTGAAACAAAAAAATGGTTAACAATAAAACACAGTAAACAGTAAAGTATAAAAAAAATTACATACCTGAAAAGCAAGCATGATAAAACATAATACAACATTGCAGAATAGAATACAGTAAAAAAGGAGCAACAATAGAGAGAACAATAAATTGACAACTATTTTTGGTTTATTTTATATTTTTTTTTTTTACACTTTTTTGTAACTAATTGTAACAACTGTAACAGTTCGGGTCTCTCAAAATGCGATAGCATCTTGGGAGACCCTGTGCAAGTGTGTCCTAGTATGTGAAATTCTGTACCCTACGCTAAAACTTCACTAGTGTGTGGTAGCGTTCAAAACATTCACAAATGCAAAGACCAGGATTGTCAGGACAGCGTGGACAATAACGGGTGTCATGCCTAGATCCGTGCTTGGTAAAGACACAACATCTTTGGGGGGCTCGTTGGGTAGGGGTACTCGGGAGGGCATAAGGAAAATGCCTCATGCAGCCGGCTTACTGCATTTGGTTGGGAATGGTGAGGTGCTAAACTGCCTGGATACAGGAGGTTTGTGACAATCTCTTCCTGGAATGTAAGGAAGGATAAAAATCCTGCCTGAAGCTCTGTATAGCACATGAGCGTTCAGCAAAGCCAATTGAAATAAGTAAACCGACATTTTTGTACCAGCGTCTGGCCTTACGGGCAATTAGATACGGCGCCAACAACTGGTCGCTGAGGTCCACCCCTACCAGTCTCCGTAATTTGGACCGTCGTGTCTGCATGAAGGGAGGAAAGAACGAAAACATTCTTATTATCCCTCCACTTCATAGTGAGCAAGTTATTACACTGCAAGCAGGCTCTCTTCCCCAGCCTAAGACGGGAATCTACAAGCCGCTGGGGAAAGCCCCGGCGATTAGGTTGCACGGTGCCACATGCTCCAATCTGCTGATCAAACAAATGACTAAACAGTGGCACGCTCGTGTAATTGTCCACGTACAAGTGGTACCCCTTTCCGAATAAGGGTGACACCACATTCTACACTATCTTGCCAGCGCTCCTTATGTAATATGGGCAGTTCTCCAGCTCTACGTAACTATCTTTTCCCTCATAAACCGTAAAGCTCCATACATAGCCTGTTGCCCTGTCACAGAACTTAAAGGGCTTGACCCCGTATTTGGCACGCTTGCTGGGAAGGTACTGTTTGAAAGACAAGCGGCCAGAAAATTTAATCAGGCACTCCTCAACGCAGACAACTTAATTGGGAGTAAAAAAGGCTGCAAAACGTTGGTTGAAATGGTTTGAGGGGCCGAATTTTGTAGAGTTGATCGTATTCAGGGTCTCCACGAGGGCGACAAAGTTCATTGTCGTTGAAGTGCATGAACCGCATGATCTGCTCGTATCGTTTCCTGGACATGGAGGCAGAGAACACGGGCATATGGTCGATTGGGCGCGTGGACCAATACGTCCGCAACATCGTGAATTTATGTATACCCATGTTGAGGGAAAGGCACAAAAAGGTCTTAAATTCGGAAACCGTAATTGGTTTCCAATCTCTGGCAAGGGAAGGCAACTGGAAATTAGCGGCGATGTGTTGACCAGCATATAAAATTACTTTGGTCCACAATAGATCTATAGAGATCTTCCATGAAAAACAGTGAATAAAAATCAAGTGGCTTAAAATCAGCTATTTCCACTTGAATACCGGGTTGGCCAGTGAATGGGGGGGGGGGGGAAGTACAGATTCTGCAGAATTGGTGGGAACCCAATCAGTATTGGCGGATTCTGCAGGAAGGACACTATGGACACAATGGGCCTGTCTTTGTCTTCTTCTTGGTGGCAGCGGGACACTACTTGGGATTGCCACCTTGCCAGCTTGAACTGCACTTATGGGACTCGCCACGTCACCAAGTGTTACTGCAGTGCTAGATGCAAGTCCGTTCAGGGAGTACTAGGCCGCTAGTGCTTGCCAGTTCACCAGAAGGAATAGCGGCGCTAGTACTGTCTCTCTGCTCCATACGAGGGACCTGCGGTTCTTGTACCTCAACAACAGCTGAAGAAGATCGGGTACGCCTGACCTTAGCAGGGACCTCACCCTTCGTTGTCAAAGCTATCTGTCATGGAGCCGCTGTCGTCAGGATTGTTATTCTGAGCCTGATTCTGACAGATGAGTGACCTCCTCTTCACTATCTGTCATGCTCAGAAACGTGTAGGCCTCTTCACTAGTGTACCTTCTATTTGTCATTTTGGGCTCTAAATTTACTGGTACAACTAGTGAGATTCACAGGTAAAAAAGCTCCTAGGCTGTCAGCAACCGTATAAAACGCTAACAAAAAAAAAAAACTGTTAGCGATCGCAGGGATCAGGCCTGAATCTGCGAACGCTGCAGTTATGTGTGTTGTGTTTTGTAAGTGACAGTGATCGATCGATACTGCACTTGGGTGGGCTGGGCAGAGGGGCAAAACACAGGTGCTAGCAGGTATCTGGGCTGATCCTGTTAACAATGCGTTTCTTGGAACCCTAAACTGCTGGGGACGCTAGTATCTAATCAGATATTGATCTGTTCAGATACTATACCACTAAGGGAGGTGTATGCTTTGCGCGTGTTAGCGGTACTGGCACTAACCCAACACTGCCTGGGGCGACGCAGACTTTATCTGACCCTAAAACCTAATTGATATCTCCCGCCGGGCGATCAGGGGGTTAAACCTTTATTGGGTAATAACTGGCGGGTGCCCTGACACTATAAAAAGCAAACTAACCAGCGTCACCCATAACAGTTATACAATGATCACTGGTAAAAGGGTTAATAGGTGCAATCAGGGGGTTAAAACCTTTATTAGGTAATATATGGGGGTACCTGATGCTATATAAAAACCTGACGGGGAACCTAAATAACTTAATAACTAACTGGCTAACCAGCGTCACCAGTGACACTTATACAGTGATCGCTGGTGAAAGAGTTAACTCTAGGGGCAATCAGGGGTTAAAACCATTATTAGGTTGTATATGGGGGTACCTAACTCTATAAAAACCTGGCGGTGAACCTAAAAAAATAACTGGCTACCTAGCGGCCCCAGCGACACTAGTGCAGCGATCAGAAAATTGATTGCTTAGTGACACTGGCAAATGGGGGTGAAAGGGTTACCGGGGGGGGCAATCAAGGGGTTAAACCTTTTATTAGGAGGGTAGGGGGCTACCCTGGACCTAAAAGGGGCCTAAAGCTAACTGCCCTGACACTTTACACTCACAAATGACACTAAATGCAGAGATCAGTACATAAATGACCAGTGCAATCAGTGACACTGACTGGGGGGCAGGAGGTGATCAGAGGGGTGAAAAGTGTGCCTATGTGTCAGTGTAGTGTTGTGCACTTACTTGGACGTCTTCTCTTCTCAGAAAGACCGATACGAGGAGAGAGTGAAATCACTTCCTCCTGCCTGTGTTTTGTGTACAGTTCACAGGTAGGGGAAGCTTCTCATTCGCCAGGAGCGATTGCGAGGGGATGGCTAGAAATCAATGGCCGCCCCATCATCATGGATCGCTCCTGAAGCGAAACGGACCATCTCCGCCAGCGGGGGGGGGGGGGGTGAAGGGGGGTCCGATCCGCTGGAAGGCAGGCACGTACCTGATGCGCCTGTCGGTGCCATTGTGCCAACGTAAATGTACAGGAGGCGGTCCTTAAGTGGTTAACCACTTTCAGACCGGACCAATTTGCAGCCAAAGGACCAGTCCCCTTTTTGCGATTCGGCACTGCGTCGCTTTAACTGACAATTGTGCGGTCGTGCGACGTGGCTCCCAAACAAAATTGACGTCCTTTTTTTCCCCACAAATAGAGCTTTCTTTTAGTGGTATTTGATCGCCCCTGCGGTTTTTATTTTTTGCGCTATAAACAAAAAAGGAGCGACAATTTTGAAAAAAAAAAAAAAACGCATTATTTTTTATTTTTTGCTATAATAAATATCCCCCAAAAATATATAAAAAAACATTTTTTCTTTCAGTTTAGGCCGATGCGTATTCTTCTACATATTTTTGGTAAAAAAAATAAATAAATCGCAATAAGCGATTGATCGGTTTGCGCAGAAGTTATAGCGTTTACAAGATAGGCGATAGTTTTATAGCATTTTTATTCATTTTTTTTTTTTAGTAATGGCGGCGATCTGCGATTTTTTTTGTGACTGCGACATTATGGCGGACACATCGGACATTTTTGACACATTTTTGGGACCATTGTCATTTATACAGCAATCAATGCTATTTAAATGCATTGATTCCTGTATAAATGACAATGGCAGTGAAGGGGTTAACCACAAGGGGGCAGTGTAGGGGTTAAGTATGCCTAGGGGTGTGTCTTACTGTGGGGGGCGTGGCTGTCGGCTAGTGAATGATGATCTCTGCTCCAATCACAGGGAGCAGAGATCGGCGTCACTAGTTGCTAGGCAGAACGGGGAGATGCTGTTTATCTCGGCATCTCCCCGTTCAGCCTTCCCGTGAGACGATCCCGGGGTGTCCCCGCGGCGATCGAGTCTGCGGGGCCCGCGACCGGACTTACGGGGGTCCCGACAGGCGCGGGAGCGCGCCGCTCCCGTCGGCACGGACAGGCATTAAGGAGGGACTTATATATACGCCCTCCTGCCTGTACGTGCCATTCTGCCGACTTATATCATCGTGCGCCGGTCGGCAAGTGGTTAATATAAAAAAATAAGAAAAAAAAATTCCAAAGCACCCCCGTCACCGCGTAAGAAAAACGCATACAGAAGTCGCGCTCGCATATGTAAACAGTAGTCAAATCACACATGTGAGATATCGCCACGATCGCCCAAGCGAGAGCAATAACTCTAGCATTAGACGAACTCTGTAACTGTAACCTGGTAACCGTAAAAAAAAATTAAAGCATCGCCTATGGAGATTTTTAGGTACCAAAGTTTGTCGCCATTCCACGAGTGCGTGCAATTATAAAGCGTGACATGTTTGGTATCTATTTACTCGGCGTAACATCATCTTTCACATTATACAAAAGAATTTGGATAACTATACTGTTTTGTTTTTTTTAAATTCATGAAAGTGTCCCTTTTCCCAAAAAGTTGCATTTAAAACACCGCTGCACAAATACCGTGTGACATAAAATATTGCAACAATCGGCATTTTATTCTCTAGATTCTCTGATTAAAAATATATATATGTTAGGGGGTTCCAAGTAATTTTCTAGCAAAAAATTTAAATTTTAACTTGTAAACCCCAAATGTCAGAAATGGGCTTAGTCATGGACGGGATATACACACAAAAAAAAAAAAAAATGATTGTTTACTTTCACTCTGGACCAGATGTGACTTGACATTATTACATCGCTCCGGTCCCCCAATGCCAAAGAGGCGACCAAAGACTATCTAGTCTTATTGCCTCGGTGACCAGCCGGCTGCACCGTTGGATCATTTATCGAGCGAGCCAGCGGAAACAGTAAGCCCAAGAGACACCAGCAAGTGGCGTCCTGTCCCACCACCTCTGAAAGCGTTGCAGCTGTTCACAAGCCGCTCTGAAAAATTTCAAGAAAAAGCCAGCCACTGGTTTAAAAAAAATAAAAAAAAAAAATAAAAAAATCGGGGTTATGGCTGATTTCTTGCGATCGGCAAGTGGTTAAACCACAATTCAATTACTTTTTAAGTACAAGCAATGAGAGTACCTGAACGTAACCTGGTACCTGCCTATGCCAAGGTTGTGCTGTGTGGTAGAGTTGTGTAAATCTTAAACTAGACAGTCACAAAAGCAAATCCTTAGACAAGTATTTAGCCGTTTGCCTGACGTTCACCATTAAAATGAAATACTTTCTTTGATGCCTTTCTTCGATATAGTTACGATTGGCGATGTTTACCCTTAGAGAAATATATACGTTTATCTGACATTAAGTATGTGGTGGAATATGGGCATATTGCTATTAACAATAAGAAAAAAAAATGCAGATAATCACTTACCACCCCCTTCTTTCTGACAGGCCCTTCCAAAGTGGATCTGTGCGCACCATTCTTTCTATAAGTTTTTTCCATAGCATTCCTTCTGAAATCACCCTCTGCCATTCTTTACACACAAGTTCTGCAGCACAAAGCGACCGTGCATCTAGGTAGGAGAGAATGTTTTCTGCAATATGTTCTAAGCCCTGCTCTATAAAACAAAACAAAAATATATATGTAACTACACATAACAATCAGCAGTGAGATATGACGCAATACAGAATAAGAGCTGGTTCACATCTGTGCAGTGTGTTGCATTTTAGGCATGTTACTATTGAAAGCTGTATAACATTCTTTTACATGCAAGTGCATCAAATATGCAGCAAGCAAAAGATTCTCTCGCTCCTCTCTCCCCCCCCCCCCCCCCCCAGCACAAAAACTCACAGGTGTGAGCAGGGCCTAACAGCACTGGATACAATTCCCCCACACTTAACCAGCTAGAAAACATTTTGTGCTTAGAGGAAATTAGAAATAAAGCTTGGTGTTTAGTAGACATTCAAATGTGTTAACATAGTACCAGTTAATTCTACCAACAGCTTGCCCTCAGTGCCCAGAAGATAATTCACTGCAGGTATTGATTGTATGAAGCAATTTGAAGGGGTCAGGTTCTGTGTAGGGGGCCATGCTTGATACAAGACATATACTTACATCGGTCACTTCAAGATTTAATGAGGTGCTGCAGCACCCCCATGGAAAAAATAAACGTCAGCAGCTACATATACTGTAGCTGTTGACTTTTAATATTAGGACACTAAACTGTCCAGGAATCCAGCAATGTCAGCACCCCAGCCTGTGTTTCCATCAGCTCTCGGGCACTGCCGCTGCTGCCATATCCTGTAAGGGAGACTTGCAGTGAAGCCTTGCGGCTTCACAACTTATTCCCTACTGCGCATGCGCGCTGTGCTTTCTGACTGGCCCGGTGGGGGGGCTGAACTTCTGGGACGTACCTACTTTTGGGTGCAACTCCGCTTTAATTTCCCTTAGGCATGCGGCTCTGTAACATGTACTCAAGAGCAAAACCACCTCAAGTTGAACATTTTTGGGGATGTATAAGCTCTGGATATCAGCATATTTGGTACACAACCTTCATATGGGAAATAGTAACTGTTGCACAACATTCAAAACACATTTGCAGACTAACTGCTGTTCTAAAAGGGGCCCTCAAACCACTGATCTACAGTAAGATTTGCTACTAACGTTGGTGTGCTGCAGTACCACTCTTGCCAATTAGCACCTTACAATGTGTTCTAGTGCACTGCTTAAAATGGAGCATGCAGGACTTTGTCCTTTAGTGGGTTGAGCTGCTAATTCAAAAGCAAAGGGCTGCCCATGTGTATTTAACGCACCGTATAAAGCAGGGTTAGGCAACCTTTGAGAGATCTTCCTGGACAACATTTAAGAAATAAAAGATACACACACACACACATTTTTTTTTAATATTGTTTGAGCATCCATAAACACAGACCACGTAACAGATAAAAAAAAAAAGACACAATATATGTTAACCTCTGCAGCTTAAGGGGGAGTGATTTTGGAGGTAGAAAAACTGGTTCAACTGAGGGGTATTACTGCCTCCCAACCACTAGTGTGAACTAGCCCTAAAAACGCACAGACCACTTTACTAAGTACCACCAAAAGAACCCCCTCTGCTCAATGCAATTCATGCCTTACCCATATTCCTCCCAATAGATATCGCCCCTAACTTCTCTTATCCTCCCTCCCAGCCTACTTCCTGTCCAGCACAGATCAACCAGCTTTCCAACACATAGAATCGGTAGGGCTTGATGGGGATATAAAAGTCTGGAGACCATTATAAAAAGATTGCACCTCTTAAAGAGTGATGGGGGAAAGTCATCCACATTCCAACTTACCAAAGGAAGATTTAAATAATAGTGAGGAAGGCTCGGGCCAATATTAATCCACAGATAGATGAAGTGATGTTTAGCTACACAAAAAGGGGAGACACGTACCCTATTTATTTAAGCAGATGGGTTAAGAGGAAGAATTTTGCTTTTATTGAAATTTATATGGAGTCTACAGCAAATCCGTAAATCCATAGAAATTTCCTGATTGGTGACAATATCAGACAGGAGGGTCGAGGTGAAGATCACAATATCATCCACAAAAAGCACGGCTCGGAGAGCATGTTTGCCAATAGCGATGCCACTTAATTGTGTAACAGTGTTAGGTAGTCTAGATAGGGGTTCTATAGCTTTAATAAAAAAATTTAAAAAAGTAGTGGCGATAAAGGACACCCCTGCCAAATCCCTTTAAGGGGAGGGGGGGGATCAGGAGGCCACGGCACAGGGGGATCAAGAGGCCACGGCACTGGGAGGGGAGGGGGGATCGGGAGGCCACGGCACTGGGAGGGGAGGGGGGATCGGGAGGCCACGGCACTGGGAGGGGAGGGGGGATCGGGAGGCCACGGCACTGGGAGGGGAGGGGGGATCGGGAGGCCACGGCACTGGGAGGGGAGGGGGGATCGGGAGGCCACGGCACTGGGAGGGGAGGGGGGATCGGGAGGCCACGGCACTGGGAGGGGAGGGGGGATCGGGAGGCCACGGCACTGGGAGGGGAGGGGGGGATCGGGAGGCCACGGCACTGGGAGGGGAGGGGGGGATCGGGAGGCCACGGCACTGGGAGGGGAGGGGGGGATCGGGAGGCCACGGCACTGGGAGGGGAGGGGGGGATCGGGAGGCCACGGCACTGGGAGGGGAGGGGGGATCGGGAGGCCACGGCACTGGGAGGGGAGGGGGGGATCGGGAGGCCACGGCACTGGGAGGGGAGGGGGGGATCGGGAGGCCACGGCACTGGGAGGGGAGGGGGGGATCGGGAGGCCACGGCACTGGGAGGGGAGGGGGGGATCGGGAGGCCACGGCACTGGGAGGGGAGGGGGGGATCGGGAGGCCACGGCACTGGGAGGGGAGGGGGGGATCGGGAGGCCACGGCACTGGGAGGGGAGGGGGGATCGGGAGGCCACGGCACTGGGAGGGGAGGGGGATCGGGAGGCCACGGCACTGGGAGGGGGGATCAGGAGGCCACGGCACTGGGAGGGGGGATCAGGAGGCCACGGCACTGGGAGGGGGGGGATCAGGAGGCCACGGCACTGGGAGGGGAGGGGGGATCAGGAGGCCACGGCACTGGGAGGGGGGGGGGATCAGGAGGCCACGGCACTGGGAGGGGAGGGGGGATCAGGAGGCCACGGCACTGGGAGGGGAGGGGGGATCAGGAGGCCACGGCACTGGGAGGGGAGGGGGGATCAGGAGGCCACGGCACTGGGAGGGGAGGGGGGATCAGGAGGCCACGGCACTGGGAGGGGGGGGGATCAGGAGGCCACGGCACTGGGGGGGGGGGGGATCAGGAGGCCACGGCACTGGGAGGGGGGGGGGATCAGGAGGCCACGGCACTGGGAGGGGGGGATCAGGAGGCCACGGCACTGGGAGGGGGGGGATCAGGAGGCCACGGCACTGGGAGGGGGGATCAGGAGGCCACGGCACTGGGAGGGGGGGATCAGGAGGCCACGGCACTGGGAGGGGGGATCAGGAGGCCACGGCACTGGGAGGGGGGATCAGGAGGCCACGGCACTGGGAGGGGGGATCAGGAGGCCACGGCACTGGGAGGGGGGGATCAGGAGGCCACGGCACGGGGGGGGATCAGGAGGCCACGGCACGGGGGGGGGATCAGGAGGCCACGGCACGGGGGGATCAGGAGGCCACGGCACGGGGGGGATCAGGAGGCCACGGCACGGGGGGATCAGGAGGCCACGGCACGGGGGGGATCAGGAGGCCACGGCACGGGGGGATCAGGAGGCCACGATGCTGGGGGAGCGTCAGGAGTTAACAGTGCTGGAGAAGGGGAGCCTTAGACTTGACACAAGACACCTATTCATTAATCAAGGGTGGTGTTCAGCTTCCCCAATGTTTCCAAAAATCATATGCTTTAGGATTATTATTGTATATTAATCTTGCTTCATGATAGGGTTATATATTAAATAGGATACATTCGTATCACTGTGATGGACAACCTTTCCTGAACCTTTTGATGGAAAATCTACTTTTGTGATACTTGTTTGACACCATTTGTGTTTAATGTGTTTTTATGATGGTGTATTTGGGGCTGCACATATAGTTTATTTGTAATAGTTATCTGCACTATCACTTTATCATTTTACTTATAGGTGCTGCATTCACCCTATTAACTGAGGAATAATCACTTGCCTACTGGGCACTTTAACCCTTCCTGCCCAGGCCAATTTTCAGATTTCAGCACTGTCGCACTTGTAAAACCGCACCACGAGCGGCCGAATACCGCGGCTAAAAACGACGGTAAAGCAGCGCTAAATATATTGCTGCTTTACCGTCACCGCAGCTCCCGCCCCAGTGTGAAAGGGGCCTAAGACTTAGTCTACCAGTGTCCATTCACCTACAGATGGCGCATTACCCAGTAGGTAATGATTAGCCCAACTGTGTCTGACGTACGATAAAGAAAAAAAGATTTGTTATTTTTCAAAATTTTCGGTCTTAATTTAGCAAAAAGTAAACCCAGTGGTGTTTAAATTCCCAAAAGAAAGCTATTTGTGTGAAAAAAAAAATGATAAAAATTTCACTTGGGTACAGTGTTGCATGACCGCGCAATTCTCATTCAAAATGTGACAGCGCTGAAAGCTGAACATTGGTCTGGACAGGAAATGGGTAAAAGTGCCCAGTAGGCAACTGGTTATTCACCAGTGTGTTATGGTTTTTCTAAACTAAAAAAGACCGGAGAAACAAAAAAAAAAAAAAAAGTTTTAACTTCGGTTATAACATTTTCTAAATAAGTAATGCTCCTAGTAATTATTTAGCATGCAGCCTAAGAGAATTGGGAGGCAGCATGGTTAAAACTTTGGCCTTGGTAATTGGCCTCATCTTCTACTTAATGTTTACTTTGATTCTGCTTGTTCACTTTGCAAACAAAACTTACTTTAAAAGAATTATTGATTGTATGAAAAGAATTAGGTATTGCAGTTATGTTTTTTTTTATAAGTCTGTGGTCACAAGTTCACCTACCCGGTAGTGCTGTAATGAAATCCCGCTGCAGCATGGGCTTCAAATAGGAGTTAATATGACCATGCTGGTAGTGACACATCCGAGATATAAGGTGTTCAACAAACTCAACTTGATCTGATTCAGACCACTGATCAAAAAATTTTATACACAAGTCTTTTTCTTTCTCATAATTGCCATCAGAAGTGCGTTTTCTGGGTACAATCACTGATGAAGTTCCATTACTTATCTGTTAAAAAAAAAAAAAAAAATCATGCGATGCCCATAACATTATATTTACTGTATATGCACTAAAATCTTACATGCGAACAGCCTATACCTTCTTATTCATAACAGTTCAGTAGTGCGAGTATCTATGCGAGTGTCAAAAAAGCACCAATTCGTTTTAAACAGGCTTAGAGATAATAATAGTAAACATAATGGAGAGTAAATGACTGGGGGAAAACAAAGGTAAAATTATTAAGTGTCTTTTTCAGCTCTGTGTATACAAAGGAAAATGGGGGAGCTCAAATCCATAATGGGGAAAGCATTGACTAAAACCCAAAGACCCAGAAACTCCAGAAACATTTAGACAAAATAAAAAGTTGCATAAAAGCACATGGACCAGACAGCTTAGGCCGGCCATACACAGATCAAACCATTAACAGGCAGGCCGAAAGTACCAAGCTGATCGACCAATAAACTTGGGTACAACCAGCCTGCTGGATCTTCTTGCGAATATCTTTAGCAAATGCTATAGCAGCTAGCAATCTCGCTCTTCTAACAGAAATCTGCTTACACCTCCCCCTTGGATTTTTACTACAGCCACTTTCACACTGAGGCGCTGGCTGCGGCAACGGTAAAGCGCTGCTAGTTTTAACCCCCACTATCGGTTGAAAGACGGTTAAAAGCGCCGCTTTGCATGGATTTCAATGGCAGGGGCGGTTTAAGAGCGGTGTATTCAACGCTCCCACACCGCCCCAAAGAAGCTGCTTGCAGGACTTTTTTTTTCCCCTGTGCTGCAAGCGCACCACCCCAGTGTGAAAGCACTCAGGCTATCACACTGGGGCTGCAGAAGAGGCAGTTTACAGGCGCTTTTCAGGCGCTATTTTTAGTGCAAAAACGCCTGTAAACCGCCTCAGTGTGAAAGTAGCCTAAAACAGTTTCTCACACAAGGCTAACGTGCAAGCTAGACTACAGAATTAGAAAATGCTGTTGGTAAACAGATAGAAAATTGCATAAAAGACTATGTCGAGAGTAGTGGTTAAGGATTCATACTCTGAATGTTTTACGTTTTTTAGTGGCGTGCCTCAAGGTTCAGTGTTGGGACCCCCCTGAAAATCAGGGGGAAATAGTGTGTGTGTGTGCGTAATACACCCATCCTGCTGTCTGAGGGAAGGGGAGCAAGTCCCGCGATCTCCTGTGTACTCGGCACTCTGTTATGCACAGCCACGCCTCCTGACCCCGCATTGGGCCACTGTTCTGTCTATCATATGAGCAGGGCCAGGAGGCATGGCTGTGAGTGACAGAGCACCGGGTACACAGGAGATCGCGGCTCTGTAATTCAGCGGCGCTCGCTCCTCCTCTTCCCTCAGAGACAGCAGGGATAATCCAACATGGGTGAGGCTGCAATGATGGCAAAGGTGAGGCTGCAGATGGGCAGTGAACAGGCTGCATTGTTGGGCAATTTAATGGCTGCTGATGGGCACTGAGCAGGGTGCATTGTCGGGCAATTTAGTGGCTGCAGATGGGCACTGGTGAGGCAGCATTGATGAGCTGAGACCCTAATTTTGCTTCAAAGTTCCTTATTTAAAATGATAAATACGGTATATGATATAGGAGGATTGGGAGGTGTAGTAGTCTTTTATAAATATAGCCTAACCTTTTTGGGGATGAGAAAAACGTTTGCCTTTAACCACTTATGCCCCGAACCATTTGGCTGGCGAAAGACCAGAGTGTTTGCGATTCGGCACTGCGTCGCTTTAACTGATAGACAATAACTCGGTCGTGCGACGTGGGTCCCAAACAAAATTGACGCCCTTTTTTCCCCACAAATGGAGCTTTATTTTGGTGGTATTTGATCACCTCCGCGGTTTTGAAAAAAAAAAAAAAGCAATATCTAACTTTTCGCTATAATAAACATCCAACAAATATATAAAAAAAAAATTTTCCTCAGTTTAGGCCGATACGTAATCGTCTACATATTTTTGGTATTTTTGGTAAAAAAAAAAAAATCGGACACTTTTTTTTTCCCAACTATTTTGGGACCATTCACATTTATACAGCGATCAGTGCGATTAAAAATGCACTGATTACTGTGTAAATGTGACTGGCAGTGAAGGGGTTAACCAGTAGGGGGCGCGGCAGGTGTTAAGTGTGTCCTAGGGATGTGTTCTAACTGTAGGGGGGGGTGGGCTACGTGTGACAGGACACCCATCACCGCTCCCGATCACAGGGAGCTGTGATCAGTGTCCTGGCACTAGGAAGAATGGCGAAATGCTTTATTACACCAGCATTTCCCCGTTCTTCCTCTCCCTGAGCAGATTGTGGGCATCCCCGCAATCACACTCGCGGCGGGCGCACGCCCACAATGCTGCATCTTAAAGGGCAACATACAGGTACGTTTTTATGCCTGTACATGCCCTACTGCCGGCATATATTGGCGTGAGCCGGACGGCAAGGGGTTAATCATACTTTTGCAATGTATACAACAGAGGCAAGGGAATGAACCCTAATTTTTAGGACCTAAACATTTATTATCAATCAACTGTTTACTCCTTTTAAGTCATAATAGGAACAGAAACTACCCAAATGTACAGGGCCAAGCATTGCGCCCCATCCTCTGTACCATGTGATAGCTGTAGTCAATTACAGCTGTAACAGTAGTTCTCAATGGCTGCAGTTATGAGAAAGGCTGACAAAGCTGAGCTTTGTCAGAAAGGATTGCTTATAAAGCCATCATGGCTGTATAAGCAATTATAGTGCAAAATACAAAGTGCCAAACGGCTTCTCTAGAGTACTGCAGTTTTACTATGCTAACACTTAAAGCGGGGTTTCACCTTAAAAAAAATTATTTTTTTTAATGTCAGCAGCTAAAAAAAAAAGTCGCTGCCGACTTTTAATAAGTACACTTACCCTCCCAGGGCGCCCGCGATGTCGTTCATGGAGGCCGAGATGTCCCTCGGCTATCCGCATCCAGCGCCGCCATCCTCAGTAAGGGAAACGGCTTCCCGTTTCCTACTGCACATGCGGGAGTCGGCGCGCGGCCTACTGCACATGCGGGAGTCGGCGCGCGGCCTACTGCACATGCGGGAGTCGGCGCGCGGCCTACTGCACATGCGGGAGTCTAATTTGTGAATGGGGAACGCAGTGTGTTGTGGGACACAGTTCCCATAACACACCGCGCCCCATTCACCTGAAAACGGAAGAAGAGAAGATCGCGCGGCGCTGGAGGAGGCAGATTAGGACGATCTGCCTAGCAACAGCCATTTCTGGTAAGTAAAAAAATATATATATATTTTTTTTTTATTTTTTTTTTTTTATTTTAAATTGTTACTAACATTTTTTTCAAGTTTTCATTTTCAGGGTGTCCCACCACTTTAACTGCCCTAAGAAATCGTAAAAAATGAAAACACATACATATGTATAAAAAAAAAAAAAAAAAAAAAAAAAACATCCAATCTCCAGCACCTAGTAGATTACAAGATACAAACTCCTAAAATCACAAGCGTTTCAGATCTGTCAAGATCCTTTATCAGGTATAACAAATCAAACTCACATATACTCTTTATACAACACATTTCTCCTGGACTGGAAATTAGCAACACTTAAATCACTTCAATTAGGATACAAGTCAATTAAACATAGAAGCGAATAGAGAGGAAAAATATGGCAGTGTCTCTGGCTACTTTATACCGTATAAGCAGAGTTTTTCAGCACTTTTTTTGTGCTGAAAATGCCCCCCTCGGCTTATACTCGATTCAAGCACTTTTCTGCAGCAGAGAATGACATTTTCCTAACCAACTTTGGGGCCCTGTATCTCGAGGCCACTTGGTGCTAGGAACCCCATCTTTGTTGCAGTGCTAGATTCCTAGCACTAAGTGGCCCCGAGATATGGGGCCCAAAAGTCGGTCAACTTTGCCCATCTGCAGCAATGTCATTTTGGGACCCTTTGGGTTCACAGAACCCCAAATATAGCTGCAGCTAGGGGGCAACTAGGAACCCTTAACTAGCAAGTTTGAAGTTCGGGGGACCCATGGCTGCAAATGGGCACAGTGAGACTGCAAAAGGGCATTGTTGACCCTATTTTCCACATACAGTAACCATATTTCTCACTCTAGGCTTATACTTGAGTTAATACGTTATCCCTTTTTTTGTGGTAAAATTAGGTGCCTCGGCTTATATTCAGGTTGGCTTCTACTCGAGTATATATGGTTGATACCTGTAAAAATAAAAATAACTTAATATTTACAAAAACAAAATGTAAATTGTACTCTTCATTCAACCCCTTCGGATAAATAGCAAATTGTGAAATCCAGCAAAAAAATAAAAAAAAAAAAAATAAAAAAAAAATCGCAATAAGCGTATAATTGGTTTGCGCAAAAGTTATAGCGTCTACAAAATAAGGGATGGATTTATGGCATTTTTATTACATTTTACAGACATAAAATTTTTATCAAAAAAAAAAAAAAAAAAAAACGTTGTTTTGCCTGCTTGTCACTTATGCTGGCCATACACAAAGTTTTCCTTCCAAAATGTACGTTTTAAGAACGTTTGCACGATTTTCTAATTCGGTAGTAGAGTCAAATCGATGTTAGTTTTCTACCACAGCAACGGAAAAATTTGGAGGAAAAGAAAACTTATCGATTGAATGAAGTTTTGCACAGTGTATGAGGTCTTCGTTCAGAAGTTACATTCATTTTAAAATTGAATGATAAAAGCAAGTGAAATTTTCAAACGACGTTCATCTGTTCATTGAAAGTACAAATATTTTTTTATCACCTGTCATGATGGGGTTAAAAAACACAATACTCACTACTATAAAGGTGTCCATGTATGTTGTAAAAGTAGTGTAGTGAAATTAAAATATATATATATATATATATATATATATATATATACACACATATATACACACACACACACACACACACACACATACATATACATACACATATACACACACACACACACACACATATATACACATATATATATACATATATACACACACACACTGTTTTAAAATTTGTTTATATTGAAACTTATTGTGCTGTCGTCCTAGGTTAGGATGACAACACAATTACTGTAACCACCTCTTGAATATTTCTACAGTAAAATATATTTCTGGATAAAGTATCCAGTTGTGTGGCGTACTGTTTTTTTTCCCACCAGGTGGAGCCAGTGGATCCTGAGGTTACAATACAGGTACTTTGCATTTGTATTATATTGTATTACATTGCATCACAGCGGGATGGAGCTGAGTTAGTGGGGTTATTGGCAGAGTGCAGGCCCAAAATCAAACCAGCAGCTCCTTCGGGGGTCAGTCCTACATATGTTTTGTAAGAAATGTATTAATAAAAAAAAGATTTAACTAAAAATAAAAAAGGTGGTAAAGGAGGACTTGCAATTTATGGGGACAAAAATCTTGACTTCAGGCTATTGGACAATATGTCAACTGCTGTTAATGTGCTTAAAATGTAGATTAAAATATATATTAGTAAAACCAACCTGTAATAGAAAAAAAAAAAAAAAAAACACACCTGTTAAAATGTCAGGTTTATGTGATGTGAAAAAATGACAACGATAAATCATTTTAAAACTTTTTTTCCCCCTTTTAATGTGACTTATAAACTGTACAACTGTTTTAACAGGGGTGTGTAGACTTTTTATATCCACTGTAGCTGTATTTACAAAACATCAGATTCTAGTATTGAGCAGTTTAAAGACAGAAAAAAAAAAAAAAACGTATACAACAATTTCTATCTGTAAAGATTTTAACATGGATTTGCTTAAAGTACTGTAGTACCAAGGTCAAAAAAACGAAAAAACAATGTGTGATAAGACCAAGTAGATTGTACAATATGTCTGTCTTGGTTTGTCATGCAAAAGTATATAAAGAAATTGAACTGCTCCCCCTCCAGCCTTTCAGTTTCCTTTACTGTGGAGACAACAGGTCTTCCTTATTTTCCAAATGTCTTCGTTGTCCCCTTTTGCGTTATGCCATTATTGAGGAGACTACAGTGTGGCAGCGTGACATCATTAGTGGGTGTTGCTAACCTTTGCTTAGCAAGCCCTAGCATTTTAATCAACTTAGAAAACACACCAAGTCTCCGCCCACTCATCTCACATTCAGCTCGCATATGCCCTTCCCATGTCCTGCCTTTGCCTCTGTCCACTGCCCATTGGATCATGGGAACTGTAGTTCCCTGTGCAAGACACAGACGCTAATATAGTGGAGGTCAATGACGCGCTCTCTCTGCAAGACTCCTCCCAGCTAGCACTATCTGAAACCAGCGGCACAGTCTCAAGGAGGGGGGGTGAGAGCAAGCAATTGGTGTAAAATGAGGCAAGAAAGATTTTGTCAAATTTTATAATGTGCCTCTTTTCCATGAGCTTTGTTCACTAAAATATATAGGCTGCCTTCAGCTGTACTTTAATCCAAACACAAAATGACATTTGACAAACAAAACTTAATAACCTGCGCCAAATGGAATAATCTACTGAAAAACAAATAGTGACAATATATAAAATCGCATAACACACACAATGCTATAATGGAAATTCACATAAAACACACCACTGCTGCTGCTGCCTACAAGGGTTAGATAAACCTTAAGAAATAGAATAAATGAAATATATGGGCTGCGCTAGCGGATATGACTCACCATGTGAGAATATGTGAAAGTGAACAAAAAACAAATATGATGATAGATCAAATAGATTGTGCAACAATGGCTACAATGTTATAATAATGTGAACAGTGACTTTGTTACATTGAAAAATGTAAAATAATTTGTGTTGGACAAAACCAATTTAACAGACTAGAATAATTGAGGTGATTAAAATGATAAATTGCAGGTAGTCACTGAATGATAATCCCCTCTGAAACCCCACTCAAAAAGACATGACCCAAGGACATCGGACATCATTGGATGTCCTTGATGACGCCCTGGAGGAGGGGTGAAACGCGTCAACGTAACTTCCGGTCATATCCGCTAGTGCAGCCCATATATTTCATTTATTCTACAAAATGACATTTGTTTTCATTACCACCATATAGTATGAATCTGTATCCAAAAATTCACCGACCCACCAGGATAAGTGTTCACTGTGCCACCCGAATTGCTAATATATTTACAAATGATATTGTACACAACATACTGTAAGTGGACTATAAATCAATGACCATCTGCCGGTTTTTGCAGTATATGACAACTACAGGACTAACCTGAAAAAAAAAAAAAAAACAGTATACAGCAGGAGAACAACAGCATTAAAAAAAATGATTTAATGGTACAAAACGGGGATATTATATAACAAACAGTGCATATAATGAATTCTTCAGCATATTCATTAGACTATATGATAAAAACTGCCCTATAGAAAACAAATAGTTAACTAAAATATATCGATCACCTTTGGATCACAAAGGGTTTACAAATTGTCTGCAAAAAGGGAAAAAAAAAAAACACTATATAGAGAATTCATAAGACCGAGAACTAAAAATTCAGAAATCAAAGTGCAACTCCACCTTCGTTGAGAAAAAATAAACTTTCCCCTCTGGGTGATCTATTTACATTACAAGGATTTTAACAACCTTTGTTGTGTCCATGTGGAAAAGTGACTCTAAAGGGAGTGCTCACATAATTATCAATCAGCTGTGCACCTGCAGGGCTCTAATGAGGAAAGCTGCCGGGCCTGCATCCCTTTAGACCCGATTTCCTATTGGGAGTATCTAACCAAACATGACATTTCTGTTGCAGGGGATGCCTGAAATCTGACTTGTAGCTTAGTGCAGACTTCTGGGAAAATTGGTGAGCCAAACACACAAGCAGGAAATTATGTTTCTGGGGCGCGTTCTGTACACATTCTGTGTGCAAAACACCTCCAGGTACCCATATTGTATTGCATTTTCAGAAAATTAAAGGGCTGCAGATTGAAAAGGAAAGGTAATTTTTAATAACATTCAATTGCAATGACTTAATTCGCAATTGTATACATTATGCTATATTTTCTATTTGCTCCTCCCCCAAAAGTCAAGTGACCCTTTAACCACTTCAATAAAGGGCACCTTTACCCCCTTCCTGCCCAGGCCCATTTTCAGCTTTCAGTCCTGTCACACTTTGAATCATTTTGCAGTCATGCAACACTGTACCCAAATTAAATTTTTATCATTTTGTTGACAAACAGAGCCTTCTTTTGGTGGTATTTGATCACCACTGGGTTTTTTATTTTTTTCAATATACTGTATATACTCAAGTATAAGCCGAGTTTTTTAGCACATTTTTTTGTGCTGAAAGTGTCCCCCTCGGCTTATACTCGAGTCAAGCACTTTTCTGCAGCAAAAAATTACATTTTCCGACCCGAATTTGCGGCCCCGGATCTCGAGGCCACTTGGTGCTAGGAACCCCAAAAAGTTGGTGTGCCCAGCCTAGTGGAACCAACATTATAACTTATCTAAATTTGGGGTTCCTAGCACCAAGTGGCCCCGAGATACGGGGCCGCAAAGTCTGGTTGGAAAATTTAATTTTTTGCTGCAGAAAAGTGCTTGACATTTTCCGACCCGACTTTGGGGCCAAAATTTATACTGCTACATATCTTAGGTAAAATAACCCAAATTAGTGGATATTACCGCATTTATCGGTGTATAACACGCACATTCATTTTAAGAGGGAAGTTTCAGGGGGAAAAAAAAAATATTTTAAATAAGCAAAATTAGGGTCAGTGCCCATCTGCAGTCTCACCATTGCCATCAGTGCAGCCTGATCGATGTCCATGTGCAGCCTAGAGGGGACAGGGAGGGGGGCGGGACGAGCGCCGACAGATTACATACAATGACATCTCCTATGATAGACAAAACAGTGGTCCAATAGTGGCCCAGGAGACGGGACTTCCTATTACAGAGGACACCAAGTAAACTGGAGATTCTCACTGTATGTAATCTGACAGCGCTCATCCTGCCCCCCTCCCTGTCCCCTCTGAGGCATATAAAATTGAAGTATTGGCGTACAACATGCACACACCATTTACACCCGATTGTCAGGGTGAAAAAGTGCGCATTATAAGCCAATACAGTATTTGGTCTGAAAGAGACCCTTAAATGTCAGGACAACACCAATTGCTCAAATGACCCCTTTTTGGAAAGTAGGCAGTCCAGGGCATTTAGTAAGGGGCATGGTGAGTTTTTTGAAGTAGCAAAAAATACACCCCAAAATAAATAAAATAAATTGCACATCTAATTTCCTGACAACCTATCACTTTTAAAGGCCATGGAGCACCAAGACAATAGGAACAACCGTAAAATCAATGGAAAGCAAACAGACCAACATATTTACGTATTTTACATAGTAGGTGAGGTTGAAAAAAAGTCCAACCTATGTGTGTGATTATATGTCAGTATTACATTGTATATCCCTGTATGTTGCGGTTGTTCAGGTGCTTATCGAATACTAATATCCTCCAGACCCTTTATTAGCTTTGTTGCCCTTCTTTGTACACGCTCCATTTCCAGTACATCCTTCCTGAGGACTGGTGCCCAGAACTGGACAGCATACTCTAGGTGAGGCCAGACCAGAGTCTTGTAGAGCGGGAGAAATATCATTTATGTAGTTGATCCCCCTTTTAATGCATGCCAATATTCCGTTTGCTTTGTTAGCATGCCAAAGCTGAGCCTGTCTACTAGGGCCCCAGGTCCTTTTCCATCCTAGATTCACCCAGAGGTTCTCCCCCCCAGTGTATAGATTGCATTCATATTTTTGCTACCCAAATGCATTATTTTACATTTTTCTACATTGAACATCATTTGCCATGTAGTTGCCCACCCCATTCATTTGTTCAGATCTTTTTGCAAGGTTTCCACATCCTGCGGATTAGTTATTGCCCTGCTTAGGATCATCCGCAAATACAGAGATATATAAACATTCTATGAGACATGCACTGCAGACAGGTACTCGGGAACTCTGATGGGCTGGAGACAAGTACTCTTACTGGGGCAATCTGGGTTTATACTTTACACTGTAAGCGGTAACTAGTTGTTATTCCTCATCCCTGACCAGCAAACAATCCCTTGAACAGGGATGGTGAACCAAAATGTATGTGCTGCACCTATCATATTTCCCTTTCTGCATTTAGTACCAATTCCCTCTTTTAACCCCCCCCCCCCCCCCCCCGTTACCCCCTCCCACCTTCCCGTGCAACCTAAACCAGACTACCCCGTCTATCACATTATTAGTTGTTTGAATTTTCAGAGACAAAAAGGTAATGTTTATTAATTACCCACTCGCTACCACCTATCTTCCTAACCCAGTCCTCGCTATATCCCACTTTAAATCTCTCTCCTCACACTTTATACATCTTTATAATCTTCCTTCACCTCTATAATGGGCACCCCATTTTATCCAGCCATGGCGTCCACATTTAAGAATTTATTCTATGTCTTCCGTCTTGTAAAATACCACTTTTTCCCTCCATACATTAGCATCCATCACCCTCCCCCATTCCCCCATTGTGGGGGGGCTTTACAGATTGCCAATTTTGAGCAATTAATTTTTGTGCTTGAAATAAGCCTCTTATTACAGGGATCTTGATATTTTTAGATATACTGTTATCTTCTATTTTACCCAGCAGACATAATGTGGTGTCCATCTCCAGCTTGGTCCCAAAGGTACTATTAATTTCCTCGAGTATATCATTCCAATACCTAAATAGTTTTGGACACCTCCACATCAGGTGGACCATATCCCCTATTCCGTGATATCTTGGGCATTTATCATCATCAGCTCTATAGCCATATTGGAAAAGTTTCTTTGGGGTGTAATAAGCCCTATGTATCAAACAATTGACATTTTTTTGTGAGGGTGATACTGACACTTGGGAGGTAGATCTGGGAGTAAAAATTACTGAAGAACAATGGAAAAGGATATGGAAATGAGTTCCCATCTGTTTTTTTTTTTAGCCAGTCTTTCACTATTAACTATTTTTCCATTTATCTCGGATATCAAATCTTTAGACAGACTGGCCTTAACTATTTTTTGTATGAGGGGGGTTCTACACCATTCTATTTGTGTTGTAAACTGAGCGCTCAGGGCATGTCCGACTTGGATATACCGATAAAATGAGTGGCTTGGGACACCATACTCCTCTCTCAGCTCAGCAAATGATTTGAGGGTGCTCCCACTGTACAGTTGAGCGAGTTATCTGATGCTGCAAACCTCCCATTCTTTAATTTTACCCACAGGGATCATCTCTGGGAGAAATGTATTATCCCAGATAGGGGCATCCTCAGATATCCCCTTATACCCCATGATTGTTTTAGCTGCCTGCCATACCTTAACGTAGGAAGTCCAGGGGAAAAGGAGTCTGCCTCCAAAGTCTCTACCAAGTCACTGTGCAAGGCTCCTTGTAGCAATCGTATATTTGCATTCCTGTCTTCTTCAATACTACCTCCCCTCAGATGTTGCAACTGGGCAGCCAAAAAATAGCTGTGTGGGTGTGGAACCGCCGCTCCCCCTTCTTTTATAGGTAACTGCAATATCTGTAAGCCTATTCGCGCCTGTCCCTTTTTCCAGATCAATTCCCTAAACGGGGTTTAAATTTTCTTAAATCAGTCCATTCTAATCCAGACCAGGGAATTGTGTAACTGGTACAGCATTTGCGGCATCCAGATCATCTTAATCAAGTTAATTCTACCAGCAGATGACAGGAGGAGGGTGTGTGTCCGATTAATACTATAGGATTACTTTGCTATTTCTCATGTTATGCTATGTTGCTTTGAGTTTACATTTTTTTACATGTTTGAAATAAACTATTACTACGGACTAGTTTGTAGGCTAGAACTTTCATATAGACCAATTTATACGGTTTTGGGTTAGGTTTATTAAAGAAATGGAGCAGAATAAATTGTCCTAAATTTATGAAGATCGATTTACAAAAATGTTGTAATAGAAACTAGAAAAAAAACCTTCAAAATTCTGTATTTTTGCTTATATAGAAATTAAATAAAAAAACAGTGGTGATTACAAACCACAAAAAGCTCTAATAAAATGTTTATTTTTTTTTTAAGAGTACAATGTTTGTTAAAGTACTGAAAGCTTAACCAGTTGCCGACCAGCCACCGCAGTTATACTGCGGCAAGTTGGCTCGGTTGCACGAATTGCCGTACCGATACGTTGATTCGTGTACTGGCTTTTGCTGGAGCGCACCCGCTGTGATAACGGAAAAGAGGCAGAACGGGGATGTGCCTTTGTAAACAAGACGGATCCCTGTTCTGACAGGGGATGAGAGCGAGATCAGCTGTTCCTAGTGACCAGGAACAGCAAACCCTCTACTCCCAGTGAGCCCATCCCCCTGACAGTTAAAAAGCACCTCCCTAGGGAACACTTTGATCACTAGTGTTAACCCTTTCCCTGCCATTTATACAGTGATTAGTGCGTTTTTAGAGCACTAATCACTAGGGGAATACAATCGTAGCATCGATGCATCTGGATTCGGGTGTCCACGATGTGACATCAATGCATACGACCGGCATAATCGATTGGCAGTTGACGTCATTCCGAATTGCCCCTCCCCTCCTGGGACAGCGGCCCCATCATACTCTGCAAGTTTCAAAATAAATGTGTCTTAACGAATCCCCTCTTATAATACATTAAGTGCCCCACTGTTCAAGTGTACATGCCTTTTAAAAAAATATGTAGCGATATAAAGCATATTTCATACTGTTCAACGCTCATGTGACTGCCCGGCGCACAGCTCTCCTCTCTCCATCTAAAAGCTACACCTCCGCTGATATCAGCCGAGAGGAGAGCAGCAAGTGGCCAGCCAGGTCTGCTTTACATGTGAGCCGAGGAACAGTTTGAAATATGTGGTATACAAAGCTACTTTCACCATTGTTTTTGTGGTGCTGTTCGGCCACTAGCTTTTCCCGGCCAGCAGGCTTTCACACTGGAGACTCAGGAGAGGCTCTTTACAGGCACTATTTTTAGTGCTGTAGCACCTGTAAAGTGCCTCAGTGTGAAAGTAGCCTAAAGCTACATATTTTTTAAAAGGCATTTACAGTGGGGCACTTAATGTACAATAAGGGGATTCGATAAGGCACAGTTAATTTAAAAAGGAGTAAGCAGAGTACATATAAGTGCACTCTGCTTAAAACTTGTACTGACCCTGTGGGAGAGTTCAGCTCTGTCTTCCCCGTTCACACATTCCACTCTGTTAACTCACAGTGTGCTGGAATGTGCAACAGGGAAGAGCTGAAATCTCAGCACAGAGATCTGTGAGGTTCACTGTATTGTTTGTCAGCAGCAGATTTCATCACTTCTGTCCTCCCGGTAGCAGTGTGTTTTCCTACTATGTGAATGCCTGTACCCAGAGTGCCAGTGTCTCCGATCCCACCTACCCCTCTGCCTTTTTTTGTATTATATACATTGTATTATAGCAGAAAGTTAAAAATATTATTTATTTTCCAAAATTGTCGCTTTTTTGTTTATAGCGCAAAGAATAAAAATTGCAGGTGGTGATCAAATACCACCAAAAGAAAGCTCTATTTGTGGGAAAAAAGGACATCAATTTTGTTTGGTTACAGTGTCGCACGACCGCACAATCAGCTAAAGTAATGCAGTGCCTTATCGCAAAAAATGCCATGGTCAGGAAGTGGGTGATCCTTCCGTGGCTGAAGTGGTTAAAATTTAGGTGGCTAATAATGCTTCAAGTGCAGAATTGATGCAAAGGAACATGTTCACAAAACCTTCAATAAAATAATCCTCTAAAAAGGAATCAGGTGAAAATAACAGTTCCTCTGTGCAAATTGAAAGACAATTAAGTTATTAGGTTTTCAAAAAATGTGAACCCCTTTCACTGCCAGGTGTGTACAAACCTACAGCACTGCTTTCAGCTGGCCAGGTTCATATGTAGTATGGACCTACATTCTTTTCCTGCTATAATCTTATGGTCACTTCAGTGACCAGGAAATTATAGCAGAATTGTTCAGAAGACTCGAACAAAATAGCTCTGATCAGCGGATTACAATTTGCTGATCAGAGCTTTTCACCTACAACGTGACAACCCCCCCCCCCCCCCAACCCCGTCGCTGCCTGCCCATCTCCTACTCTGTCCCTTCACCCAACCTGTTGTCCTAGCCGCTAAAATGCCTCCTCCCCCTTCAACTGACATGCCCCACCAGCACATAATTCACCCCCAGGACCAGCTGCTTTGCCCCTCTGCCAGCACCAATCTCCATGGCTGGATGCAATTTTCAGCTTCCCCCTGCTGCCTCTCGCCTGCAACGGCATCCAGGCAAAAAAAAAAAAGAAGTAAAAAAACCTTAAAATACCACCACCCACTGTACCCCCCCCCCCCCCCCCGCTGATCCCCGCATATGCTGTTCTGCTGGCTAACTCTGCCTACACCCCCCCCCAGCCTTCTGTTGCCCAGGAGATCAGTGACTGTCAGGAATGAGAGCAGAGGGGCTGGTAACCGTGCATTTACCAGCCCCCCCTTTTTTTTTTTTATCTTTATTTCGAATTTTTTTTCCTTTAACAAATAACATTACAAAATACAAAATGTATTCCCATTTCACCTCATTTAATTACACCACCCACCCCCACCCCCCCCCCTCCCTACCATGCGTACCAACCATAGAGGTAACTTAACACAATAGCAGTTTCCATTATTATCTCCCCCATACAATGCATGCAAATTATCTGCTAATCTCTATTACATATCTCCAAGACTTTTTAAACTCGTTCCAGTCTACCCACTTATCCCTCCGATCTGTTTCTTCCTCACCTTCCTCATCCTCAAATTCTATACTTTCCAATTTTTGTAATACATTTACACAAGCTATCCAATCCCGAATCGTCGGGCCCTCGGGATCCTGACATTTTTTCGGAATAAAATGTTTGGCTTCATTTAAAAGGATAGGGATTAATGATACCTTATATTGTCTCACCAGGATCTCAGTCCCGTGAAACAAACACGTCCATGGGTCCTCCGGAATTACTTTTAGTAATTTTTTTAATTAAATCAAGTACCTCTTTCCAAAATGTTTTAATTATGGGACAATCCCACCATATATGGGGCATCGTACCTATGGCTTTACATCCTCACCACCACTCGGGGGGATTAACCTTTTTGATACCTACTTATATTATCGGGTGTTATATACCACCTAGAAAAGGCATTTAAAGTTAGTTTCGACCGTTTTAATGTCTAATGCCGCACCGTGTATTAAATTTAGAATTTTCTCAAACTTATGTCTACTACACTGTGATCCTAATTCCTCTTCCCATCTTTCGACATATGGAGGGACACCCATTCCTTCCTCATATATTAATATTTTGTAAATTCGTGAGATATTATTTCTAGTTGATGCTTGCATGCAGATTCTCTCCATCTGCGTATAATCATCGCAACAACGAATTAGTTGTGGCAGATTCTCAACGAAATGTTTCAACTGGGTGTACCTCCATGCGTCAATCGACATTAATTCTGTGTCTAAACTTAACTCTTGAAAAGTGAATATTTTCCCTTCTTTAATTATATCTCTCAGTTGTGCATTTCCTTTTTTAATCCAAATTCCTCCTACTTCCCTCCTACCTGGCTCAAAAAAAATATTTTCTTTTCAATATATTAGAGAGGAGTTATACTTCCATTTCTTTTTTCTAAGTAACCTATCCCATATCAAGTGTAACCCCATGTTATCACATGTGCATCCGACCCCAGTACCCTAAATTTTGGTGGGTTCCATATTTCGTGCCCTAGGTGCCCATTACTCACTATATTTTCAATATTAATCCATCTCTTGTCATTTCCTTCTTTTACCCACTCCATTACCCGTGATAATGCTACTTCGCTAAAATACTTATCGAAATCCGGTATGGCGAGTCCCCCTTGTTTTTTCTCCCTACTCAATATCGTGGCAGCAATACGAGGCTTCTTGTTATACCATATAAACGTGGATATAATCCTTTTCAAAATTTTAAAGAAAGCTTGGGGGATCGCTATTGGCAGCATCTGGAACTTATAGTTAATTTTTGGGGCCACTATAATTTTTCACTGCATTGATCCGCCCTATCCATGGGAGCGGTCGTGTTGACATTTTCTGTGTTTCTTTTTTAATCTCATCCAATAAAGGGGAGATAGTTTATTAAGTACATTTTCCTTAAGGTGTCTGCCAGTCTCACCCCTAAATATTTTATATTCTCTCTCCATGGAAAATGAAATTCCTTTGAGAGACTCACCCCTATTTATATTAATATTTAAAATTTCCGATTTACTGAGGTTGATTTTCAGGTTTGAAATATTTCCATATGTTTTTAACACGCCCAGCAAGTTTGGTAAAGTAATCCTGGGGTTGGATATAAAGAAGAGCACATCGCCAGCGAAAGCTGCTAGCTTATGTTCCTCTCTCCCCACCCTTATCCCCATTATGTCCACATTATTACGTACCGTGGACAGCAGAGGCTCCAGGGACAAAACAAACAGTAGGGGTGACAACGAGCAGCCCTGACGGGTTCCATTTATCATAACAAACGGAGGGGAGGACAATCCATTAACTTTTACCGAGGCCTGAGGCTGATTATATAAGTTTGGGGACTAATATGTCTTTATATTTTTTGAAATACATTAATGTAAAACCATCAGGACCCGGACTTTTGCCTGTTGGGGAGCTCTTTAATGCTCTATAGATTTCTTCCTCAGTAATGGGTCTGTCCATATTTATTCTATCGTTATCTGACAATGTGGGTATTGCACTGCCTTTCACCAAATCCTGGCCCTTTTCCACTATCTCCTGGGTTTGCTGTCCCTTTTGTCTAACGTCATAAAGTGCTTCGTAATAAGTCTTGAACTCGTTCGCTATTTTTTTTTAAGTAGAATTTACCATTTCCCCCGAATTATTTTGTATTTGCGCGATAAAATTTTTCTCTTTTCTTTTTAAGCATCCTAGCTAAATGTTTACTAGATTACCCCATTGACGTCTCTCTTGCAACTTTATGGAACCACTTCCTGGATTCTTGCTCCATAGCCATCTTTAGTTCTTCTCTTTTATTGATCAACCTATTAAAAGCGTCCTGTCTTTGGGCCCGACTCTTTTATGCTCCTGCTCCAGTCCATAAATTTCCTCAGTAAGGTTTGATATCCTTTCCCGTTTTTCTCTTTTCTTCCTCGCTCCAATGGAGATGAGGATCCCCCTGACAGACTTTATGAGCCTCCCAAAGTGAGGCCGCTAACGTTTCTCCTGTATCATTAAGAAAGATTCAATTTCCCGCCTCACTATATCCGCTGTTTCCGCGTCTTGAATTAGATATTCATTCAAACGCCACGTAAATGGTTGCCTTTGAGTCTCCGGGATCCTCGTCTCATTGACACCGGGGCATGGTCCGATAAAGTCGTTATTTCTATCGGAGATGCCACGATGCGTTCCAACAGTCTATGATCAATAAAAAAAATTATCTAAAAACGTGAATGTGTACCATGGACCAGGGAGAAAAAAAAAAAAAAGTGTAATCTTTAGAATTAGCGTGTTGCACCCGCCAAACATCAACTGACTGATGCATTTTTAGTTTTATTTTTTTTAAATTGTGCACTACTCTGCCTGCGTACCCGAGACATACTGTCGATAAGAGGGTCCAAACAGGTTTAAATCTCCCGCCAGGATAACCTCACCCGTCCTGAACCCATTCTAACCTTCAAAAAGATGTACCTGCCCTCAGGATCCTCCAACCTCTCAGCGTGAATTTAATATTTTTGGCAAACCCAATTGCCACCCCCTTGTGGGGGAGTCACTACAGTACCACACAGGGAAATCTCGTGAGTATATCTTTATATTACTCTCGTGATTTAAATGCGTTTCTTGCAAGAACACCATTTCTGCTTGATACCTCTGGAGCTCTTTTAAGATCTTGTATATCTTCGCAGGGGAATTTATACCTTTTACATTGTATGTTAGAAATTTTAATTCTCTATTTTCTATTTTTCAAACAGGAATTTAAAATAAACTGATTCGTTTTACCTCTCTTCCTTTTAGTCATTTCAGCAACGTATACCACCCTCCCAAATCCCCCCTCCCGCCCCATCCCCCCTCCTCACGGTCGTTTTCCGACCCCATGTGCACAGTAAGGCACCCTATCGGACTCCCCCGTCCACTTCTACTACTAGGGTGAAGCTCTGCCCTGACAGCATGTTGCCGGGTCCCCCTCCTCTCCCGCACTATAGAGGAGGAAGAGAGGGAACCAGCCCGGGCGCACGGAGACCCCCCCGTGCCCACATGAGCCTTCGACCTCCCCATCCTCCCCCCCACCCCCATGCTCCCCTCCCCCGCACCCAACACTCAAATTTAATCAAGATAGCCTCTACCCCCCCCCCCCCCAAAAAAAAAAAAAAAAAAAAAACAACGACACATTTTCCCCCCATCCTCCCTCTTGTATAGACCTAGAAACAATTCCCTGATAATGTCATTAGGATTCCAATTATTCTGAAATGTTGGGAGTAGGAATCCCCAAGTCCTGGCAAAAGTCCTGGAGATCTTCTAAAAACTTCAGTCGAATTGTTTTCCCGGATTTAATGACTATTAACGATGCTGGGAAGCCCCAACTATTTTATATTGGTAGCTCTCAAAATTTCTAGTAAGGGTCTCAGCTGACGCCTCAGTGTTAGAGTCCCTGCCGAAATATCGGAAAAAAACTGAAGATCAGCTGTCTCATATTTCAATGGGGGGCTGCCTCTAAGTTTACTCCATATTTTGGGTTTGTCCTCATAAGAATGAAACTTAATAATAACGTCCCTAGGCATCTCGTCTCGTAGTCCAATAGGTTTCCTGATACGGTGCACCCGATCGATTTTTAGATCCGACCCCTCGGGTCTTTCTAATATTGGGTTAAATATTTTTCTCATTTTCATCACCAGGTCTTCACCCTGTTCAGGCACGGCTCTAATCCGGAGGTTCTGTCGCCTATTTTGATTTTCCATTTTGTAGACTATATCTCTGTGGTTGGTTTGTATTTTTTTTCTTTTGCAATTTGAGTTCTAGTATTTCTTTAGCCTGTTTTGCTGCCAAGTCCTCGATTTTCTCCACTCTCTTCAACATGTGACCAAAATCTGTTCTAACATTCGTAATTTCTGCATTAATTACGCTTTCTAGTTTGGAAAACATTTCCACTTTTGTTGGAATTTGTGCAATATTTCTTTGCTCCATTGTGGCACTTGAATCTCAAGCTCCTTCAGGGTCACCTTCCAACCTAGATAAATCAGCCTGTTCAGCTTTCTGTTTCTCAACTTTTTTTCCTTAAAATGCCCTCCTAAACTTGGGGTGCGTGTTATACGCCGATAAATACGAGATAGAGAGATAGAGAGATAAATATATATATATATATATATATATATATATATATATATATATATATATATATATATATATATATATATATATATATATATATATATATATATATATATATATATATATATATATACACACATACACACACACACACACACATACACACACACACACACACACACACACACAAAAGGTGGGGCATAAAAAAAAAACACATTTAAACTGCTGACGGTTAAACAAACGTTACCCAGTTTTTAACCACCTCCAGTTAAGGCCAATTCTGACATTTCTCCCATACATGAGAAAAATCTGCATTTTGGCTAGAAAATTGCTTAGAACTCCATACATACTTTAAGGAAAAGTCCCTGTAGCACAATATTTGTCAACGGTTTAACAAATGCTAATTTTTAAGTGGAAAAAAATAAAGAAAAAAACACTATAGAATACACTATAATTGCGTATGCCCGTGAAACAGCGACAAACTACAGGTACCTAAAAATCTCCATAGGCAATGCTATAAAAGCATTTACAGGTTTTGGATGATGAATTGGCCCATCTCAATGACTCGGCTCTACAACCCCTAGATTTTTTACTAGCGCTGACTTAGAGGCTCCAATAACCTTTGATGAACTTTAACAAGCTATCCAGTCTATTAAAACTGGTAAGGCCACAGGCTCGGATGGCTTCTGATGGGTTTTATAAAACCTTTGCTTTCAAGCTTATCCCCCTTCTGTTACAGGCCTCCAATTCGGTTTCCGATTCTCAACCCTTCCTCCCACAATCCCTTATGACTCACATATATCAGTTATTTTGAAAGCAGGCAAGGATGCCACTAATCCAGGCAGTTATTGCTCTATCTCCTGGCTAAACAAGGATATTAAACTATATGCTAAATGTATCACCCAGAGGCTTCATCCTATCCTACTGAAAAATATCCATACAGATCAGGTTGATTTTATTGTATCACGAGAGGCCCGTGACAATACCAGTAGGATTGTCATCATGATCTCCATGGCTCAGAAACAACAAATCCCTTCCTATCTGCCACTGGTCTATGCCGAAAAGGGGTTCAATCGCTTTAACTGAAAATTTCTGTTTCACTCCCTTTGTCAAATCAATCTTGGTGAGAATTTGCGCCACAAAACAAAATGTCCCTTTACACCTTGGCCTCTGCTCAGGTTCATACAAATGACTCCATCCTGCCCCCTTTAGCATCTACAATGGGATGCACCAGGGCTGCTCTCCATCTCCCATACTATACGTGATCATTATGGAACATCTGGCAAGGGTTAGATCTGTAACACTTCTATTCAGAGAATTACTCTTCAGGGTGTAGAGTAAAAAACTGCACTCTGTGTGAATTACCTTTTGCCCTATATACCACTTTATCTAAGATTAGCATCCCTTCCATACTTAAAGTAGAAGTATAGAGTAGGGGAGGGTTATAACCCATCAGATTTTTTTTTTGCCATCGGTGTCCCATTGCCGAGATTTTTCAACTTCCTTCGCCATAGCCAAGCAGGAAGTGAAAGGAAATGCCTGCAAATTAAGGGAATTCCTTGGGGCCACCCAGGTCACCAGAACTAGTGACCCCTTTGGAAGAAGTCCCCTCCATTACTTTTCTAGGAACAAGCCCAATTTTTTTTATTTTAGTTTTAACTTTCAATGATAATGGTAAGCTGGTCTAATACAGAGGGTGAATCTCCCTAAACAGGGACACAGAACGCAATAAAAACCTAACCGGTGTTCTAATCCTTCTGCACCATATCCGAAACTAAAAAGAAAAAAAGTTTTGCCTTTAGTTTAACTTTAAATATTTCACCACTTTTGACCGACTTAGCAATTTTAAAGTTAAACTTCACAAAAACAGAAAGGCTGAATATTCTTTACCTGAGATTGAAGTCTCATCTCTCAAGAAGTAATTTCCCCTTCAATGGCAGCCAGCAGCCATGAAATATTTGGGCGGTAAAATCCCTACAAACCTCTCGCCCCTTTGTGAATTGAATTATGCCCCTCTCTTACTGCATACCAAATCCTGAGTTACCCTTCCTTTGTCTTGGTTGGGCCATAATAATGCCATTAAAATCAATGCTCTGCCAAAAATAATTTGTCCATTCCAAACACTTCCTATCAGATTACCACAATCTTTAACAAATTTGTCTTTGTAGAATTTGTATGGAAGACACCGATGCCTCACCTTAGTCGCAAACTTCTGCCGCCCGAAATCACTTGAAGGTATGGGTCTACCGGACTTCAAGCATTATCAAAAATGCCTTAAAATTCTTGCATCTCGGACTGGTCCCATCCACTCAATAAGCAATGGGCGAGGTTTAAAACAGACTCCTCCTCTTCATTCTCTTGACCCCTCTGGTAAGATAGGGTCCTACTCTCAATGACCTTGTTTTGTTGGTAATGTCCTGGATGATTGGCATTGGCGTTCTCTCTACTCTTTCCCAGTCTCATCCTAGCGGGCACCTGTAACCCAGTTTTTGGACAACCCTTCCTTCCTAATTGGTCTCCACTCAGACACTTTTTTGAACTGGGACAGATCCTTCTGGCCGCAAATCCAACAGGTCCTCGATACGGGCTCCCTACTCTCATTTTCACAACTCCAAAAGTATCTATACACAGCACCCGTAGAGGCCTCTTGTTCACATTCCTTCAACTGCAGCGCTCTCCCAGATCCCACCTAACAAAACAACTGCACCATTCTCTTACATCATTCGAGCAGTTGTGTAACTTCTTTACCCCCAACTCATACCATTTATAAGATATAAACTTTACCTACCCATGTCTCTTTAGGTCTCTTGGTTAGCTGTATAGTTACTCGGGGTAACTATTACATAAAGGTCTATTGCCTGCTCAAAAAAAATAATATACCATGATCATGGCTGCACCAATTATCATGATCTCACCAGTCCTGGCCAAGGATGCATACAGTATCAAACAAAAGTGAGTACACCCTTCCCATTTTTTAACACGCTGTCTTACCCTCCCAGTCTTACTGATCAAGATCAGCCCTGCAATGTGGTGTGACCTTGTTGCCCAGGCGGATATTGAGGAGTCGAACTGGGGATGGTCTTGTATTGTACTAGATCCCTGTTCAACATAACCTGAGATTATGGCATATGGGGACTGGTGCATGTTCATGGTGTATATGCATGTGTATGGCTGGTGCCATTCTGTTTTTTTAGGTACCTGAATGCATACATCTTAGTTTCTAGTCGCTTAGGCCCAAAATTGATGCATTGTGTCTTCTAAAATTATATATATATATATATATATATATATATATATATATATATATATATATATATATATATATATATATATATATATATATATATATATATATATATATAAATCACTGGTGCCTTTGTATTTAATTTCTGATGTTATTGCATTGTTTAATGTTCTGCTTTTTTAAAAAAAATTAACACCTTTCCAAAAAAATAAATAAAAAAGATACGCAGACACACACATAATTTTTTTTACAATATCTTCATGTGACAACACTGAAGAAATTACACTTTGCTACAATGTAAAGTAAAGTATTGAGTGTACAGCTTGTACAACAATATAAATTTGCTATCCCCTCAAAATAACAGCCATTAAAGAGGAAGTAAACCCTAATCCCTGCAAAGGTAAAGTATAATGGACTACTATGCATCGCATAGTAGTCCATTATGTGTCACTTACCTGACACAGGAGCCAGCGAAGTCTTCTTGGTGGGTATCGCTGCTCCGGCGATCTCATTCGACGGATCCGCGATGACATCTCTCCCGCGCATTTGCACGGGAGCCGCCACTCGCGGCAATATCACCGTTAACACCGCATACGCCATAGACAGCGGAGCCTGTCTTTTGGCAAATATCTCCTAAACCGTGTAGGTTTAGGAGATATTTCTTGGACCTACGGGTAAGCCTTAATCTAGGCTTGCCCGTAGGTCAAAGCATTAGGTCCCCTGTTGGATTCAATATGAACTCATGTAATATTTCTGCGATTCACTTCTTGTTTGCTATAAGCCAGGTTGCCTCAGTTGAAATGAAACATATCAAGCTTTGTAATCATAGGAACAATGGCTTGGCTCAGGCCCACCTGCTGTGAAGGCGGCTCAAGGCTAAGAGAGACGCTGCCCCTAGTGGACAATACAGCATGCTTCCAGGATTACCTCTTTGCGATGTCTATTGGATGCAAAGCAAATGGGAATGGCAATGAGGGGAGTTTTGAATGAGTGAGTTTTTTTAAAAAGGGATTGTAGCAGAGAGCTCTCGCTCTGTGTCATTCTGTCTGTTTGCTGGGAAGCATTGACATGAGGCTGTTCTCTGCTAAGCTGTTATTCGGCCATCTTGAGGCCTACTTTGGATGACTCGGGCCTAACCACGTGGACATTTCTCTTATTCCATCTCAGCTACTAGGATGTGCTAAGTATACGATTGTATTGTATTGTGATTGTATGCTATGTAATCTTGTAACTTCTAATAATAAGCTTATATAAGCTTTCTTATTTCCTTGGGAAATAAGAGATTTGATTCATCTTAAACCGTGTGTTTGGTTGCATAGTTAACTTGTAGTATTTTGATATTAACAGTAGCTTGTGCTCATAGTTTCAACAGACTAACAAAGTTATAGGGACTAGACAATTATACATAGATGATATAATATTAGTTAATATTGCATCGCATTCTACATCCCCTTAAAGCAGAACTCCGGGAATGGCAAAAAAATTAAAATACACCCATTAGTGTACCCCCTACACAAAACACTTAATACATTTGTGAAATTCCTTACTATTGGAAAGAAAAGTCTAAAAATTGAATTTTCAGGAAGTAATTAAGTAATTTAAAAGATACCAGCATCTATTCTGCCAAGGAGGTGTTACAGCAGGGATTACATCATATCCTCTCCTCTCTCTACACTATAATGAAACTACACTTCCCATCATGCTTTGTGAATTGCAGTGTATGTGGGTGGGCACACTGAGCCCAAAAATGTCGCCTGTGTACTCGCTCACTTGTACAGCAAATTACACCCCCACATTCTCCAGCCTTAAACACATAAAGGGCTAGATAAATAAAAAAAAAAAAAAAAAAACTTTTCTGCCAACTGTTCAGGTTTTTGAACACCAGCGGTTTACTTACCGCCGACTCATGACTTATCCCTGGCTGCAACCAAATGACAGCCAGGATAGACAAAAGGAAATAGCGCACAGGCTCCTAATAGAGCAACCCTTGATTGTGTGGTAAAACAATTAAAAGTAACAATGACAAATTAACATCGACAGCAGCATACAGAGGAGCTCAGTGACATACACAGGCAGTAGATGAGCCTGTCACAAGAGGACTTTTGTGAGTGTAACTTAATTGTTTTATCACACAATAAAGGGTTGCTGTACTAGGAGTCTGTTTCCTTTTGTCTATGCTGGCATTAACAAAATGGGATTGCATCCCCAGGCCCTTTTTTTCCTAGTTGGTTGCAGCCAGGGAGGAGTCATGAGTCGCCGGTGAGTAAACAAGCAGCTGCCCAAGACCATACTGCTACTATTGGATGGGAGGAGGGGCCTGAAACGTCTATCCTGCAAGGACAAAGGAGGCGGGACAGACCAGGAGTCTCCTGGATGGTCATAAAAAACTGCCTCCGTGGGCAGATCAGACCTCTAGTCTTGGCTTTACTGATCCGCCCACTGGAGCAAGCAGGGATTGCATCACTGCGGCCACCGGTCTTACAAAACGAAAAAGAAAAAGAGTGAATTAACCCTGTAATTTGTCAACTATATATCTCAGAAACTAGAGAGCCAAACCTAAAAATTGACTACTTATTTTAGGAAAGTATGAAAACAGGAAGATTAAAAGTAAAGAAGCGTTCAGCTTTACACTAAAGCCTGGTACACTAAGTCTCTTCGGGCAACTCAACATGTTGCACAGAAAAAAAATAAAAATGACAGCTCCAGTTAGACGCTGTACTAACCATCGGACATTAGTACAGCGATCTCCCCCTGCTGATCTGTTGTGTTCTGACAGGGGGATGGCCTTCCGCCATTGCCTGAGAGTGCTGATCGGGAGTCGGTCAGCTGCTGGTTTTCCAGCATGCTCGACAAATAGAAGCCAGCCATTTGATTAACACAGGCCAAATATCTGACTTTTTATTTTTAACTGGCTAACGTCTCAACATTCAGCCCAGGTGTACCATGTGCTTTATTCAACACACTAACCTTTTAGTTCTGAGAAACAAATCTTAAAATTCCTACCTGCCATAAAGTATTTTTCTTTGGAGATTCATCTTCATTTTGATCATCCATTACTGAAGTGTTCTAAGGAAAAAAAAATAAAAAATAAATTCTTTTGTACTATTATGCTATAAAATTGAAATCTCTGCATGCAAAGCTAATTAAGCTCTCAAATACAGTTTCTAAATGGACACATTTAAAACTAGTCATGCCATCTTTAAGATCAATCGCCTTAATACTTATAATCATGCATTGCATACTTTTATAGGACAGGTCTGGTTCACTCTTAGTAAGGCAATGCATATACATGCCAGAAGGTGCTCTCCCATCTCAACCTCTGATACATTAGCCAAGGGCGGCAACCCATGTACCGCAAACTACCAGGCGATCGCGGTCAGATGACTGATAAACCGCCTGGGCTTGCCGACCTGCCATGGATGAAGGTGCAGGGGGAAGCAAATAGGGCCAGACGCCAAGGGAGCAGAGCCGCGGCAGCAGCAGTCCCGCAGAGACATCAGCCAGCCACATAAGATGATACCATTTCTAAAGTTCTGGCAGGAATTCCAGGTGGATTGATACCAACACCACTCTGCCTCTTAATCCTGGTAGGCACAGGATCGACAAAATTATGCAGCAATGCATAAAGAAGCTATTGTGCCCATGTAGATGCAGTTGTGCCTCTATAAAGGGCACAAAAGCATCTTCATGCTGTTGTGCCCATATAGTGGCTATCGTTCATCTATACTGGCACAATAGCATCTATATGAACACAACAGCCCCTTTAAGAGGGTAATGACTATTACGCTGGTTTTCACACTGATGCAGCATGCCAACAGCTTTCCTGTGGGTTACCTGCGCTTTAACATTAGCCTTCTATTACCGTATTTATCGGCGTACAACACGCACCGGCGTATAACACGCACCCCAAGTTTAGGAGGGCATTTTAAGGAAAAAAAGTTTTAGGAGGGAAGTTTAGGGAAAAAAAAAAAAAAAAAAAAAAAACTTACATTTGCAGCCTGCCCAGAGTCATTTGCTGCCTTGCCCAGAGTCATTTGCTGCCTTGCCCAGAGTCATTTGCTGCCTTGCCCAGAGTCATTTGCTGCCTTGCCCAGAGTCATTTGCTGCCTTGCCCAGAGTCATTTGCAGCCTTGCCCAGAGTCATTTGCAGCCTTGCCCAGCGTCATTTGCAGCCTTGCCCAGCGTCATTTGCAGCCTTGCCCAGCGTCATTTGCAGCCTTGCCCAGCGTTTAAATTTCCCGCAGCCGAGACAGACCGTGCGTGCGCAGCCGAAAAAGACTGAAGCGCCGCTGAAAAAGACCGAAGCGCCGCCGGAAAAGACCGAAGCGCCGCCGGAAAAGACTGAAGCGCCGCCGGAAAAGACTGAAGCGCCGCCGGAAAAGACTGAAGCGCCGCCGGAAAAGACTGAAGCGCCGCCGGAAAAGACTGAAGCGCCGCCGGAAAAGACTGAAGCGCCGCCGGAAAAGACTGAAGCGCCGCCGGAAAAGACCGAGCCGACTGTTCGGCTGGGCTCACGGTCCCGCCTCCCTGCTGTTTCGGGAGCGAGTGCAGGGAGGCGGAACTACGAGCGGAGCCAAACAGTCGGCTCGGTCTTTTCCGGCGGCCCTTAAGTCTTTTTCGTCGCCGCTCGCTATTTTTGTCACTTTTTTGGGGGGGTATCGGCGTATAACACGCACCCACGACTTTCCCCCGATTTTAAGGGGGAAAAAGTGCGTGTTATACGCCAATAAATACGGTATATCCTGCGTGTTTGGTGCACTTTATGAAAGCACACCCAAACTCCTAAATTATCTTGCTGGGTTTATCTTGCCAACAGGACCCTGTGCCCAGTGAACTTTGATTTCTCCCATGTTGTTCAGGTAGATCTCCACCCCTCAAGTTTTTTGCTCTTAGGATAATTGGTATAAAAATCCAGGAGTGCCGATAGTGGTTAACAGTTTATTGTTGGCAAAGAAATTGTAAAAAAATAAAAATAAAGTCACCAATACATCCAGTTCAACATGTGTTTATGTTGCTAACAATTCCAGAGTTCCTATTCATTGTGTTCACAACCCATCAAAAAGATTTTTGACTTTATCTACACTCCTTGCTGACATCACTGCAGAAGGTTACACATCTTTACCACTCGTAAAGAGTAAACGTAAAGAGAAAGAAAAAAAAAAAAGAAACCCCATCTGCAGTTTAAGAATGAACCACTTCTCATCCAAGTTGTTTGGCCACGCATCTTCTTTAGAGACCTTCCAATAAAAGTTTGTCAAATTGTACAGTTACCATTTAAAGATTTGTACACTGCAATCACATCCCCTCTTAAGTGACTGTTCTCCAGGGAGAATAATGGGATTTTGACTGACCATAAAATCCATTTCTCTAGTACATTGACACAGTGCTCCATTATTCAGAACCATAGGGTTATATCGCAACCTACAGGAGTAGGACACTAGGCAGAAAAAAAGGACTTGGCTACACCTATAGGCAGTCCTCTCTGCTATAGGCATTCAGTTTAGTAACAAGCAGTGTCAGAAGCAGCAAAACGCCTTAGAGGGGTGGGTGCTGTGGGTCAATGAACTCAGAAATGGATCCCATTTTATCTTTCGTTGATTGACAGGCACAGCGCTCCATTATTCAGAACCATAGGGACATCCCAAAGCAGTGCCAAACCTGAGGGGTAGGACAACGAAAAATCCCAAGGCTAACACAAGAGCCAACCAGGTAACAGGAGCTTAACACAGAAAAACTGGAGCCAAACCTGAACAATACCCCTTCAAGAGGGAATAGACCCTCAAAACAGCAGCCTGCAACACTTTGCAGCCAAAAAAAGCATCCTCAGATGCCAGCACAGCCACGTTGTAGAATTTAGTGAAAGTGAACACCGACGACCAAGTGGCCACCTTGCAAACCAGCGCAGCCGACGCCTGATGGAAGGCCCAAGAAGCAACAAGCAGACAAGTAGAATGCGCTGTACCGGGGAAAGGAGGAACCCAACCCCTGATAGAATAGACCAGAGTCATCCTCTGTCTGATCCATCTAGAAAGGTCACAGAAGCAGCAGACCGGTCTTTTTTGACCCGTCCGTGATCAAACAGTGAGTCTGAGCTCCAAAAAGGCCCTGTGACTGCCAAATACACCCAAATCGCCCAAACACATCCAGGGCATGCAAGGTAAATTCCTTAGGAAATTTTGACCTGCGAAACAGCGAAGGCAATACAACTTCCTTAGTAAAAAGGAATCAGAGGAGGGAAACACTGACAATGGCTTAGAACCACTTCATCTTTGTGGATCACCAGGTAAGAAGTATGTCATGGTAACGCCTACAGTTCCAACACTCTGCGAGCAGAGTAGATGGTAACCCAAAAAGCCACCTTCTGGGACAGAGCAAGCAGAGGAACCTCCCAAATATTTCCAACTGGAGGCTCCTGTAGAACCGAACGCACCAAAAGTAGATCCCACGGCAGGAGAAGCGACCACAGCAGTAGAGGAAGATGTCGAACCCCTTGATTAAGAGTATGCACCAGGGAGTGCAAGACCAAGGGACGCAGAAGAAAACCACCAAGGCCAACACCTGGCCCTTAATGGTACTCAAGGCCAAGTTCTGCTCTACTCCCCCCGTGAAGGAAGGTCGAAATGTGAGCCACGAGAAAGAACGAGGGTAAATGGCAAGCGCCTCACACCAGGATATGTATGCTATCCATGTCCGCTGGCAAATCTTCCCAGAGGAAGGCTTCCTAGTCTATAGCAGTGGTGTTAACTTCCATACCTGGCTCATAGCAACCAGGCATACAAAACCAGCGACTGGAGGATTGAAGATTGGCCCTTGAGACCGTAGAACCTCTGAGAGGCAGTTGCCAAGGGACGTCAGCGACCACGCGCCTCAGGTCGGCGTACCAAGACCGACAAGACCATTCGGGCCCACTAGACTGACCAGAATCCCTTCAGCTTCAATCCTGCGCAAAAGTCACAGTAGAATCTATAGGAGGAGAGGCGTAGATCTGACTAAACCAACCCCATGGGGCCACCAGAGCGTCTGCAGTCTCCAGAGGAAACACAAAGTGGGGCGCCTCTGGGTGCAGGCGTTTTAACAAGACAATTGTATTTTAAGCATGTGTACAAGCAACTTACATTTAGAAAGATTGTCATAGGCATGTAGATTAAAAGTATCCATCTGGGGTCCTCAGATAAGTCTCTGTTTCTCATGCTGGGTGTTGTACTCCTGGGCTGTTCGTCTGTATACACAGCAAAGATGAAGGAAGCCGGCCGCAATGGAGAAAAATCTCAAACTGAGGCTTGGTCCGCAGTGAGTTCCAGGCACAGAGAAATTACGTCACTGGCAAACGACGCGTTTCACGAGCGTACAGGCTGTGTTGACGTGACAGCCGCGCTCCTTCTTCAAGCTCAACAGAGGAGCCCGTGACCTTGCCAGAAACCTCAGTACTGTTCCGTTAAGCTGGGACGCCAACAGGTTTACCTCAGGGGAGCCCCATCGGAGGAATATCCGATGAAACATGCCCTGGTTAAGTGACCACTCTGTGGACCAACACTATCCGACTGAGGCAACCGACTGCCATTTTTCAACTCCTAGAATGCATACAGCGTCGAGGGTCAGAACAAGGCGTTCTGCCCACCGTAGGATGTTGGCTACTGTCAGGGCTGCCAAGTGTCTTCGTTCTGCCCTGGTGATTGACAGACCGCCGTGGCATCAGACTGGATCCATAACAGGAGCCTTTAAAGTTGACGTCCATGATCCATACATTAGTCTGATCGCTTGAAGTTCCAAAATATCGATCGGCAGTCCGGATTACTCCAATGTCCCTGAGCAGAACCCAATTCCAGGACACCTCCCTACCCAGACAGACTGGCATTGGTGGTGACCACTGTCCAATATAAGGGGAGAAAGGATGTGCCCTGCTGAAATACCGAAAAGCAAAGCCACCAGACCAGGGACCCCCAGTTTTCTGGCTCAGCCGAATCTCATAGCATAGAGACCTCAGCACTTTACGCCAGGACCTTACTTGAAAAAGGAGCTTGTGTGGAACCGCCTCAAAAAAAAAAAAAAAAAAAGGTAGATACCATCAGGCCCAACACCCACATGCAGGACCGCAGGGGAGGCCCACCTGCGAGACAACAGTAGTTGAAATGTAGCATGCAACTTCTGGAGTTTGTCCAGAGGAAGAAACTCTGGCCAGAGTCAGGCCCAGATAATCCAATTTTCTGGAAGGAGCGGGAGAAGACTTCAGGTAGTATAGAAGCCAACTAAAAACTGGAGGTCTGTATAGCGAGCTACGTTTTCCCTTAAGGGTAGCCGAGGACCGCAATCCCCCGCTTAAGTAGCCACACCAGAACTGGGGCCCCAACACCTTTGTGAGTACACGAGGGGTGGAGGCGAGAGCTGAAAATGCTCTTTTCCCACAGTAAAATGGAGGAAGTGTCGGGGCCATATAGGTGTGCGTAAATAAGCATCTGTGATGTCGACAGAAGCCCGAAAGGCCCCATAATGAAGGGACGCCACCACCATGCGGATGAACTCCATTCTGACCTTCTGTCCCCACTGGAACCGGGACAAGCACACCCTGAAGCAACAGGGCTTGCACAGCCCCAAGGAGAACTGCCAACATTCAGATGACAGACACCAATTAGGAGGAAAAATTTTTTTTCCTGTGAGACTTGCAAAAATGTCATCCAGGGTAGCCCCAAACAGACATTGCCTTGGTAACCCAGTCAGAGCTTTTTTTAGAAGCCCAGTCTGAAGACCAACACTTAAAGTGGTTGTAAACCCTTTAAAACCACTTTTTACTACAGGAAAGCCTATAATTAGGCTTACCTGTAGCTACACGGTTTAGGAGACATCCCCTGTATTTGCATGTGCCAACGTCATCGGCACATGCGCACTGAAGAAAATGGCAGTAGGTGCCGTTGCTTTAGTTTGACTGTGCGGTTACCAGCGGCTCCTGCGTGCGAGTCATCGCGGCTCTGGTCAATCACAGCGGCGCGATACCCCGAAGGAACTCCGGGGAGAAACGGCGCCGGTCAGTGCTGTGTACGGGCACCACAGTGGGGACTTCAATCTCAGGTAATTCATAATGAGCTAGTATGCATACTAGCTCATTATGCCTTTGTCTGGCGTTTTTATTTATATTCCCCCTAGGGTTTACAACCATTTTAAGCTCCAATGTCTAAGCACCACTGCAGAAACAGAGAGCTTAGCAACCAAGAGAACTGCGTCCAAGAGGCATCGCATACAAAACTGCAGCCCCCAGAACCACTGGTCCGCGAACTCAGCAAAAGCAGCAGGAATCTGCTCCCCCTCCAGGATCAAATGGATCCCTAAAAGCAGGAGACTCCTCTACCAGAATCATGGTCGCCTTGTGCAACCTAGAGACAGGGGGATCCACTACTAGTGGAACAGTCCACTCTTTATGGAGGGCGAAGCGTCTTTGGAACCACAAAGGAACGCTTTGGACACTCCCAGTCTACACGAATATTCCAAAATAAGATGGAGAAGAGAAAGCTTTTGCCGTGCGAAACAGTTTATGGGTGCCAAGGGGACCGGCACCTACGTCACAGCCGCATCCTCCATCTTTCAAGTTTCCAGCACAGATGTAATAAGGGAGACAACAAGCACCTTCTTGTGTGCCACTGCACTTGTGGAGGAACAACTTCACTGACAGGACAGGGAGTGTGGCCATCAAACCCGCAAGGTGGGCCACATCCACAATGGCAGAGCAAGAGCGATGAGGCAGGGGAGGGCGCCATTTACTAGCCTATATGCCTAATCGCCACCTGTGAAAGCGCAAAGAACACAAAGGGGGGTGCAAACTGAAACCCTCGCCGCCTTAGGCCCCCGCACAGGGGAGGGGCATACACCGTGGACCCTCATGGGGGGGAGCCTATGGAGGGACCACTTAACCCGCCCAAAAGGGGGGGGGTCACCCTCAGAGCCCCCACAGCGCCATCCCCCTGGAAGGAGTCAAGTGTGGCAGTGCAGACTAGCAGGCCACAGCCTAAATTTTTGTCCGCCTGCTGCGAGCGCATAGGTCCATGGGGGGATTGGACTGGGCTGGAAATGAGGAAGTCAAGCAGATGCCCGCAATGGAAAGCCGCGGCCTTGCCGCCAGCTCTAGGACCGCCCCTCACGTCTCCAGGTCGGTAGGCCGCAAAAAATGTTGGGCGCCTGCCATGACCTACATTACCCACCCCAGGGAGTACCCCCACACCACTCCAGGGAAGGAGAGGAGGGGGCCCCTTACTTACCGCTCCCACGAGTGCGCGGTTAACGCTCCTAGACAGATCCTCACCACCGAAGTGAGAACCAGTCGTATACAACCTCGCTAGACGTTTAACTCGCAGAGCCAGCCCCCATCCAGTGGGGCTATGTCTCGGCCAACCTAGAGTGGAGCTGTGGTCTGCACACGCTTGCTGGCCAGACCACTGGATCTTAGTGTCCAGCTTGTCACCCAGTCCGGCAGTTGATTGTAGATCTCACAGGAAAAAGAAAAAAAAAAAAAAAGTAGCCAGGACCAGAGATCACAACAGGGAACTAGGTCCTTACTAGGCAGAAAAAAAATTAAGGCAAATAGAGAGGGGGATAGATATCACCTAGGACTGCCCATAGGCATAGCCAAGTCATTTTTCTGCCTAGTGTCCTACTCCTGAAGGGGGCGATATAACCCTATTGCTCTGAATAATAGAGCGCTGTGGCTGTCAATGAACGAAAGAACATATTTTTGTATTCAGTACACATAACTGAGGTCCTCCACATATGGTGGTAAAAGTACTCCACAATAAGAGCTATACTAAATGTGGAATAAACTCTCTAGAACTGTTTTGGCCAGCTCAGGTTTTTTTTTTCCTAAATGCACAAAAGTATAACAGGATACTTACATTTATATGTAATAACACCAGGTAATTGAGGTAGTTGATCCAGAGAGTAAATGATTGCCTTCTAGAGGGATCAGGAAAGAATTTTTCCCCCAGCAGGAACAAAATGAATCATATTTTATTGGAGTTTGTTTTGCCTTCATCTGGGATCAGCTGTGGATATAGGATAGTGCATATGGAGCTTTACTACTTTGTTTTACCAGCAAACTATCCAAGGTATCCAAATATGAGTTTTTTGTTTTAAGGGTTTTAGATAAAACTTGAATACATTTTTCATTTTAACCCTTTCATGCCTAAGCCTATTTCATACATTTGTTGCTTACAAGTTAAAATCCATATGTTTTGCTACTTGGAACCCCGTAAAGATACACACAAAATAAATATAATATATATATATATATATATATATATATATATATATATATATATATATACATACACACACATACATACACATACATACACACGTGCATATATAAAACCTACAAACAAGCAAGATTTCTGTCTCTCACAGACCTGTATCTTCTTTAACCCCTTCAGCCCCGGACCAAATTGACAGCCAAAGGACCAGGCCCCCTTTTGCGATTCGGCACTGCCTCGCTTTAACTGACAATTGCGCGGTTGTGCGACGTGGCTCCCAAAGAAAATTGGCGTCTTTTTTCGCCACAAATAGAGCTTTCTTTTGGTGGTATTTGATCACCCCTGCGGTTTTTATTTTTTGCGCTATAAACAAAAATAGAGCGACAATTTTGAAAAAAAATGCAATATTTTTTGCTATAATAAATATCCCCAAAAATTTTTATAAAAAAAAAAATAGGATTTTTTGTACTCACCGTAAAATCCTTTTCTCTGTAATTCACCGACCGACACAGCTCCTCTCTTAGCCATTGGGTTGTTATGCCACCTTTAGGAGAATACTAGGCATTACTTGTGATGTAACACACAGAACTTTCCAGTTCCGCCCAGGGGGCGGTCCCTTGGGTAACAACCCCCCAGCCTGCCCTGCAGCCATCAGTACATCAACAAGCAGTATAACGTAAAGAAAAAATAGGAGGGGCGGGTGCTGTGTCGGTCGGTGAATTACAGAGAAAAGGATTTTACGGTGAGTACAAAAAATCCTATTATTTTCTCTTATATTCACCGACCGACACAGCTCCTCTCTTAGCCATTGGGACGTCCCCAAGCAGTGCCAAACGAGGGGTGGGAAACACAGCATAAAAAAAAAAAAAAAAAAAAAAACTTCATCCACTAGGCCAGTGGGAACTAGTGAAACTTCACCCACCAAAAAAAAACACAGTGCGTGGATAACCACCACAAAAACAGGGTACCCTCAACAGGAGTGACTACCCACAACCGCACCAAACTGCGGAATGTAATGCAACAGTGCATTAACTTAACGGTACTTGTTTTTCATCGGAAAACCAGGAAAATAAAAGTATTGCATACTCATTGCAACTATACGGCCGCCTGCAAAACTTTGCGCCCAAAACAGGCATCAGCCGATGCACTGACGTCTACCTTGTAGAACTTCGTAAACGTGTGGACAGACGACCAGGTCGCCGCTTTACACACTTGAGCGACAGACGCTTGGTGTCGGAAAGCCCAAGACGTTCCGATTGCCCTCGTGGAGTGGGCCGTGACCGGAAAGGGGGACACCTGCCCCTTCAAGGCGTAGGCTTGTACTACGATCTGTCTGATCCACCTAGAAATGGAGGCCGACGAGACCCCCATGCCTTTCTTTGGACCAGCCACCGAAACAAACAGTGAGTCTGACTTCCGGAAGGGAGCTGTGGCAGACAAATACACCTTCAGAGCCCGAACCACGTCCAACGCATGAAGGGCCACCTCCTTAGGATGTGTCGGCTTAGGACACAGGGATGGCAACACAATGTCCTCATTGATGTGAAACGCCGAGACCACCTTCGGCAGAAAAGATGGTTCCGGACGCAACACCACCTTATCCTTGTGGATAACCATATGGGGAGACTTGCAGGACAAGGCCGCCAGCTCCGAAACCCTCCTGGCTGATGTGATAGCCACTAGAAAAACCACTTTCTGGGAAAGTCAACAGAGGAATCTCCCTGATATTTTCAAACGGCGGTTTTTGAAGCGCCGATAACACCAGGTTCAGATCCCACGGAGGCAACGGTGGACGCACCGGAGGGACCACATGTCGCACCCCCTGAACAAAAGGTACTCACTAACGAGTGAGACGCCAGGGGTCGCTGGAAAAAAACAGCCAGGGCTGATATTTGTCCTTTAATGGTGCTTAATGCCAACCTCTGGTCTACTCCTTGCTGAAGAAAAAGCAGGATTCTGGATATAGAAAAAGAGCGCGGATGCCACCCTTTCTCTTCACACATGGAGATGTAAGCCTTCCAGGTGCGATGATATATCTTCCGAGAAGAAGATTTTCGTGCTCCCAACATAGTGGGGATCACCGAGTCCGACAGTCCCCGGTCCCTCAGTACCTGGCTCTCAACAGCCATGCCGTTAAAGCCAGCGATGGTAAAGCAGGATGAAGAATCGGGCCTTGAGACAGAAGGTCCTCTCTTAATGGCAGTCGCCACGGGGCGTCTGCCACCAGGCGCACTAGGTCTGCGTACCAAGGTCGCTGAGGCCAATCTGGAGCGACCAGAATCACTGGAATCCCCTCGACTCCTACTCTGCGGAGCAGACGTGGTAGCAGCTTCAACGGAGGAAAAGCATAGATCAGCTGATACTGACCCCACGGAGCTACCAGCGCGTCTGGCGCGTCTGCCCAAGGATCTCTTGTCCTGGACATGAATCTTGGCACCTTCCGATTGAGACGGGAGGCCAGAAGATCCACGTCTGGTGTGCCCCACCGCAGGCACAGTAGCCTGAACACCTCCGGATGTAACGCCCATTCTCCTGGATCCAGCATTTGGCGACTCAGAAAGTCCGCCTGCCAGTTCTCCACTCCTGGGATGTAAATGGCCGACAGGGCAGGTACATGTCGCTCTGCCCACCGAAGTATGTGAGCGACCTCCTGTGCGGCTGCTGAGCTTCTTGTTCCTCCTTGGTGATTCACATACGCCACCGCAGTGGCGTTGTCTGACTGGATCCTGATCGGACGCCCCTGCAGTCTTACTGACCATGTGGAGAGGCATAGCCTGATCGCCCTCAGCTCGAGCAGATTGATCGGCAATTCGGATTCCTCTGTCGACCAGAGGCCCTGAGCCGACTGAACCCCCATCACTCTACCCCAGCCGGATAGACTGGCATCCCAGAACTCGCATACAGAAGCGAAGTGACGACCGCTTGCGGTCCATCAGCCGTTTTACTGCAACTCTGAGAGTCTGCAGCTTGTCTGAAGGGAGAAAAACTCTTGCTTCCCTGGAGTCCAGTATCAAGCCTAGGTACTCCAAACGCTGGGTCGGTACTACCACCGACTTCTTTAGGTTTAACAGCCACCCAAACTCTTGCAGGGTCTGTACGGTGATCGCAACATCCTCCTCTAACTCTGAGGCGGAAGATGCTCTCAGGAGGAGATCGTCCAAGTATCCCACGATCGCGATCCCACGTTGCCGCAGCAGTGCCAAAACTGGAGCCAATACTTTGGTAAAGACTCTGGGGGCTGAAGCTAAACCAAAAGGGAGAGCCACGAACTGATAGTGGGCTTCCCCGACTGCAAACCGCAGAAACTTTTGATGCCGGAGGCATATGGGTATGTGCAGGTACGCATCCTGGATGTCCAAGGACGCCAGAAAGTCCCCTTGATGGAGTGCCGCGGCTACCGAGCGAACTGATTCCATTCTGAACCTCTGCACCTTCACAAAGTGGTTGAGAGCTTTCAAGTCCAGTATTGGACGTACCCCTCCCTTCTTGGGAACTACAAACAGATTCGAGTAGAACCCTTGGAAATGTTCCAATTTCGGAACAGGCACAATCACCCCGCAATTCAGCAGGTCTCTTACTGCCCCCAAGAGGACCTCCCGGCGAACCGGGGAAACGGGTATGCTGGAGGGGAAGAACCTGTTCTGCGGCCAGGAGAGGAACTCTATTTTGTAGCCGCAGGAAATCAGGTCGCAGACCCATTGATCGGATAGTCGGGCGGACCACCGGGCTGCAAATTCCCGAAGGCGTCCCCCCCACCCGAGACATGGGTGGGGGAAAACCTTCATGCGGTAGCACCTTTGTTCGCAGGCTTGTTAGGCTTGGGTTCCAGGGACGTTTCTGTCCTTCCGTGGTCGTCCTGTCGGACTGGAGACGTTTTGCCGAAGCTCCGGGCGGACGAAAAAGCCGTTTATGAGCAGAAAAAAAGAGGGTCCCTGCCTACGGCGTGGCTCCTTAGCCTTCCTGGCCTGTGGGAGTAGCGTACTCTTACCACCTGTGGCATTCTTAATAATGTCATCTAAAGAGGCTCCAAAGAGCCGATCGCCAAGGAAGGGAAGATCCATCAGGGCTTTCTTGGATGCCTGGTCAGCCGACCAGCATTTTAACCAAATCAAGCGCCTCAGCACCACTGCGGACACTGAAGCCCTGGATAACAGGGGAAGAGTATCCAGGGCCGCGTCACAAACGTATTTAAGGCCTTGCACTAATTGGTCTGCTAGTTCCACGCAGACCGGGGGAGGCCTGTTCACCCAATTCGCGGTGCAACAGTTTCGCCCACTCAGTTAGTGTCTGCGACACCAGTGCGGATGCCAGTACTGGTCGCACGGCTGACCCCACCACCCTAAACAAGGAACGAGCTACTGCCTCGGCCTTCCTGTCCGTGGGATCCTTAAAGGCAGGAGTCCCTTCTACAGGGATCGTGGTTACTTTGTTTAACCTGGATACTGGGGGGTCCACGACCGGAGGAGCCGACCTTTTGAGAAGGCTCTCCTCGAAAGGGTAACGCACCGCCATGTATTTGGGGACCGAAAAGGTCCGTTGCGGTCGACCCCATTCCTTGTAAATAAACTTGTCAAAATAAGTCAGATACGGGAACACCCTAGGAGAACGGGCTGGCTTACGGGACCCAAAAGGGACCGCTACCTCAGCAGAGGAATCTGCTGGCTCCTGAATCTTCAGGGTATCACGCACAGCCGTTATAAGAGCTCCAACAAGCGCTTTGTCGCGCACGGACCCGGACGGGGTCTCATCCTCACTGTCCGAAAGGTCCTGGTCAGCGTCCTCTGACATGACAGAGCAGGGGCCACCTGCCTCAGCGGGTCCCGAGTCTGCGTCAGAACTCTCCCCAGAGGACGGGGGGGCATGGGCCGCTTTTTAGCACCTTTGCGCCCACGCACCGCCTCCATCTTGGCAACGAACAAATTGAGGACTGCCGACAAGGTGTCCAAGGGTACTGCACCGTCTGCAGGCGACCCGGTTGCAATTGTCTGGATTTCGGGGGAAGAAACACCAGTTTCTGAAGCCATGCTGACCCTACCCTGTCTGCCACCCAAAGGGGACTTAGGACAGTGACAGTCCCACCCTCCTTACTGCTGCCGGCTGAGGGGCCCTTTCCCGCAAGACTCACCACCCTGAAGAGTTCTGCGCTGTTCAGCAGGTAGTGCCTGTAGTCCCTGTTAGCTCCCAGGTGCAGAGAAAAAAAACGGCCCTGTGTCGGTGAAGCAGCTGCTAATGGCACTGAAACCGTCCTGTAGTGTGCTCAGGCTCAAAGAAAAACCAGGGAAAATGGCCGCCAGAACACAGGAGCACATGCTGCTGCTAGAGCACCAGTGAAAAACGTGTTTCAGGCTTCTGGAAAATGGCCGCTGACAAAAACACAGGGAAAATGGCCGCTGACAAAAACACAGGGAAAATGGCCGCTGACAAAAAACACAGGGAAAATGGCCGCCGAAGCTATGCCCACACTCAAGATGGCCGCCGAATGTGAAACCATGAGGAGACAAACACTTCACAGGCACCTCCAGGAACATAGAAAACAGGACCCAGGACACAACCAGCGCTAAAAACCCCCAGGTGAGAGCCCTGCACAGACACACACACCCCATAGCAGCATACAGGGAGGGAGCGGGGAGAGGGAGGTGAGGGACCCCCCGAATCGACCTCCCAGGGAATGCCCAGCTGCTCAGCCCCACCGAGGCAGGGAGAGCTGTACTTACCAATCCTGAAGAGCTGGGAGACATTCCACAGCAGGACTACTCCTAATCAGTATAGGGTAGCTGCTAGGCCTCGGCATACTGTGACTCAGACATCAGTAGCCCGGTCATATGTATGCCCCGGAGCATAAAAGCTCACCGACCACCTCTGGAGCTGAGGTTTCGGCGTGGCCTGCCGAGCTGTAGCTGCGACCTGCACACGCTCGATGGCCGGACTGGGGAGACTACAAGGATAAGGGTATCCAGCCTGTCACCCAGCCGGCTGTTGATAGCAGATCACAGGATCTATCATCTTGCGCAAAAACCAAGCTTCTGCAGAAAAAGACAGACCGAATGGGCCCATCAGGGTTCCTAGGTCTTTCTCCTTCACTAGGCAAAAAAAAACTGATGGCTACAGGGCAGGCTGGGGGGTTGTTACCCAAGGGACCGCCCCCTGGGCGGAACTGGAAAGTTCTGTGTGTTACATAACAAGTAATGCCTAGTATTCTCCTAAAGGTGGCATAACAACCCAATGGCTAAGAGAGGAGCTGTGTCGGTCGGTGAATATAAGAGAAAACATTTTTTTTCCCTCAGTTTAGGCCGATACATATTCTTCTACATATTTTTGGTAAAAAAAAAAAAAAAAAAAAAACGCAATTAGCGATTATTGATTAGTTTGCGCAAAAGTTATAGCGTTTACAAAATAGGGGATAGTTTTATAGCATTTTTATTAATATTTTTTTTTTACTAGTAATGGCGGCGATCAGTGATTTTTATTGTGACTGCGACATTATGGCGGACACATCGGACATTTTTGGGACCGTTGTCATTTATACAGCAATCAATGCTATTTAAATGCATTGATTCCTGTATAAATGACACTGGCAGTGAAAGAGTAACCACTAGGTGGAGGGGAGGGGTTATGGGCTGTGACGCGTGTGTTTTTTTTACCATTAGGGGGCGGGGCTGACGTCTGACGTCATTGATCGGCTTTCCCTATGACAGGGAACAGCCAATCAATGACAGGCAGAGTAGGAAGCATGGGGAGAGGTTTGTTTACACAGACCTCTCCCTGTTCTTCAGATCTGTGACCCGATCGCGGGACACCATCGGCGATCAGGTCCGCTGGTCCCGCGGCCGTGGTCACGGAGCTCGCGAGCGTGCGCGATGGCGGCGCGCACGCGACCCACGGCTAGGCTCTTAAAGGACCACGTACCGGTACGTGGTTCTGCCTAGCCGTGCCATTCTGCCGACGTACATCGGCGTTAGGCGGTCGGGAAGCAGTTAAGAGGCTCCTCTGTCCTCCACTCATTACCTGTCTTAATGGCACCCGTTTGAACTTGTTATCAGTATAAAAGACACCTGTCCACAACCTCAAACAGTCACACACCAAACTCCACTATGGTGAAGACCAAAGAGCTGTCGAAGGACACCAGAAACAAAATTGTAGACCTGCACCTGCAATAGGCAAGCAGCTTTGTGTGAAAAAATCAACTGTGGGAGCAATAATTAGAAAATGGAAGACATCAAGACCACTGATAATCTCCCTCGATCTGGGGCTCCACGCAAGATCTCAACCCATGGGGTCAAAACAATCACAAGAACGGTAATAAAAATCCCAGAACCATACGGGGGGACCTAGTGAACGACCTGCAGAGAGCTGGGACCAACGTAACAAAGGCTATCATCAGTAACACACTACGCCGCCAGGGACTCAGATCCTGCAGTGCCAGACGTGTCCCCCTGCTTAAGCCAGTACATGTCCGGGCCCATCTGAGATTTGCTAGAGAGCATTTGGATGATCCAGAAGAGGATTGGGAGAATGTCATATGGTCAGATGAAACCAAAGTAGAACTGTTTATTAGAAACACAACTCGTCGTGTTTGGAGGAGAGAGAGAATGCAGAATTGCAACCAAAGAAGACCATACCTACTGTGAAGCATGGGGGTGGCAACATCATGCTTTGGGGCTGTTTCTCTGCAAAAGGAACAGGACGACTGATCCGTGAACATGAAATAATGAATGGGGCCATGCATCATGAGATTTTGAGTGCAAACCTCCTTCCATTAGCAAGAGCATTGAAGATGAAACGTGGCTGGGTCTTTCAGCATGACAATGATCCCAAACACCGCCCGGGCAATGAAGGAGTGGCTTCGTAAGTCTTCAGATCTAAACCCCATAGAAATTTTTTTTGAATTTCGCAAGTCCGTGTTGCCCAGCGACAGCCCCAAAACATCACTGCTCTAGAGGAGATCTGCATAGAGGAATGGGCCAACATATCAGCAACAGTGTGCGACAACCTTGTGAAGACTTACAGAAAACGTTTGACCTCTGTCATTGCCAACAAAGAATATATAACAAAGTATAGAGATGAACTTTTCCCATTGACCAAATACTTATTTTCCACCATAATTTGCAAATAAATTCTTTCAAAAATCAGACAATGTGATTGTCTGGATTTGTTTGCACGTTTTGTCTCTCATAGTTGAGGTGTACCTATGATAACAATTACAGGCCACTCATCTTTTTAAAGCGGTTCTGCACACATTTCATTTAGTAAATCTCTTTGCCTTCCAAATCAGGCAAAGAGTACTAAATGAAATGTGTTTATTTTTTTTTCACTTACCTTGTAATCGATGACTTCCTGTCTTCTGTCTCTTCGGGGGTGGGGGGGGTCTGTGCGGGGATCCTCGTCACGCCGCACTGTCTCCTGGGATCTGGTGTCATTGATCCCAGGAGTCTGGCACATCTTCCGAAATCTCGCAAGATTTCGGACACATCTTCCGAAATCTCGCAAGATTTCGGACACATCTTCCGAAATCTCGCGAGATGTCGGCAGATGTGCCGACATCTCGCGAGATTTCGGAGAACGTGAGCGGCACTTTGCCGTTACTGCGCACGAGCTCGGCGCATTAACGGCGGTGCATGCTGGGCCATCTAAAGTGCTTGTGGGGTTTCACATGCCCACAGGCAAGATGGCCCCCAGCAGAAAAGAAGAATATAAAGAATTTTATCGGAGGAAAACCGGCTGCGATCGAGATGGAAGATGGAACAGGTGAGTCCCCCAATTTAGCTATATGGCCTTGGCATATTCCCCAAAAAAAAAAAAAAAAAAAGCAGTGCAGAACCGCTTTAACTGGAGGAACTTGCACAATTGGTGGCTGATTACACACACATATATATATATATATATATATACACACACACACATACATATACATACACACTAAGGCTGTTACTGATTAAAATTTTCGTGTTCGATTAATCGTTTTTTTCTTAATCGACTAATTTCGATTAATTATAAAACGCACATACAGATCCAACTACTTTTAGCTGATCTCCTTGCATTGCAACTCTGCATTAGTCAGTGGTAAATGTGGTAAATGTGGTATAAACTATATACAATCACCCGACACTAGTTCGTTTCCACAATCCATGACTTAACTTCACAGTTCACACAAATACGTTCACAATACTCCACCTCCGGTCTAACTAATCACTCTCACCTTATGGCATGGACCCCTGTGGAAACAGGTGGTCATGCAAGCGGGTATAAAAAGGGTTAATACAGACCATAAACTTCTCCCACGTCTCCTTAGATCTCAGCAAGGATGCCAGATCATGGGTAGAAAGAAAAGATCTAAGTGCTCACCACTTAAGTATAAAGATATAATTTGTGTTCAAACCCAAACTACTCACATAAAGATGATAAAAACACAGCATAAAAGCTGACAATCGTGTTGGTTTCGTAGGGCAGCAGCGGGTGACGTCATGCGTAGCTCCTCCCCCGTACGCGTTACATTCAATCAGAACGTCAACGTCACCGGACTCCTCCCTTTCCTTTGTTAGCAGACGGAGGCACTTGGAGAAGGGAGGAGTCCGGTGAGGTTAATGTCCATGACATCACTGGATCTCCGACAGAACTCCCTGAAGACCGGAAGCCATCGGAGAGGTGAAAAAATTTTGATCGATCAAAAAATTAGCGATTAATCGAGGAATTAATCTGTAATTTCCACAAAAAAAAAAAAACGAAACAGTAAAGTTAGCCTAATTTTTTGTATAATGTGAAAGATGATGTTACGCCAAGTAAATGGATACCAAACATGTCACGCTTTGAAATTGCGCACTCGTGGAATGGCAACAAACTAAAGTACCTAAAACTCTCCATTGGTGACGCTTTAAAAAAAAAAAAAAATTACGGTTACCAGGTTAGAGTTACAGAGGAGGTCTAGTGCTAGAATTATTGCACACACTGACAATCGCGGCAAAACCTCACGTGTGATTTGAACACATTTTTCATTAAAACATTTTTAAAAAGTTTGCAAAAACTGCGATACTGAATATTGTCATTTTTTAAATCAAATTATGCCATTAGCTTCCGTGTTTACACATGGGAGCCTGGAACAAAGCTGTTTCCAGCCTCCTTCCAGTCTGACTCTAGCCGGTGGAAGTGCCAGATCGTGGCTTGGGTCTCCCGGTGGGATGGGAGACCCTGGTAGAGGGGGAATCGTCCCCTCCTGCTACTCCGTGATAATAGACGATGCAGCTGTAGGCAAGTTTTTTTTAACCACTTGGTGCCCGCGCTATAGCCGAAAGACGGCTACAGCGCGGACGCTGCCTGCCGGGAGGGCGTCCCTGAATGTCCTCCTGTTTACTTCACTGTTTAATTCCCTCGGACACAGCCAGTCACAGATCGCTGTAAACGGCCAATCACAGCGGCCGTTTACAGCGCGATCGGCATATGAACATATGAGATCATCTCTCAGCGCCGCTCTCCCTCCTCACAGACAGCGTGTGAGGAGGGAGAGATGAACGGCTGCAGCGGCCATAAGTTTAAAAAATAAAAAAAGTGCCACATGATCAGTGCCATTTGTCATCAGCGTCACGTGTCATCAGTGCCACGTAATTGTCACGTGTCATTGTCCTGGTGCTCCAGGGCCTTCAAAAGTGTAATAGGTAGTCAACAAGTTAGATGTGTAATTTATGCTCCTAGAACACGTGATGGCGCTCCCTGCATGTTGGGCCTCTCAGTAGCCAGGCTGTGAAAAAGTCCCACACATATCGTATCGTAATACTCAGGAGTAGCAGAATTTATTTTGGGGTGTCATTTGTGGTATACACGTGCCATGTGAGAGAAATAACCTATTACAATGACAATTTTGTGGGGGAAAACATTTTGCAAAGAATTGTGGGAAAAAATTACAACATCAAAAACCTCACCATGCCTCGGAATGTCTACTTTCAAAAAATGGGTCATTTGGGGGGTATTTGTACTTTCCTGGCTTGTTCGGGTGGCAAGAAATGATAGGTCACCAGTACATCAGGTGTGATCAATTTTGTATGATTTGCACCACTGCTTGTGGACTCTCTAACTTTCCCAAAGACCAAATATCCACTAATTTGGGTTATTTTTACCAAAGATATGTAGCAGTATAAATTGTGGCCAAAATTTATGAAGAAAAATTTATAATCTTCTAAATTTTATCACAGAAACAAAGAAAAATTTGTTTATCTTCAAAATTTTCTGGTCTTTTTTCATTTATAGCGCAAAAAATAAAAAACCCGGAGGTGATCAAAAACCACCAAAAGAAAGCTCTATTTGTGGGAAAAAAGAACGAAAATTTCATATGGGTACAGTGTTGCATGACTGAGTAATTGTCATTCAAAGTGTGAGAGCACCGAAAGCTAAAAATTGGTCTGGGCAGGAAGGGGGTTTAAGTGCCCAGTAAGCAAGTGGTTGATATACACATTTATTTTTAACCCGAATGGGTTATTTTAGACGGTAAGGGTTTAAATATATTCCATCTTAAAAGTAGAAATTCCTTCCAAGTGGAAGTTGGCCCCACCACTTTCCCAGGCCCATAACCTTTTGGGACATATCTTAGATCCCAGGAGCCTGCAGGACCATTCACAGGGTGCAGCACAGCTTGCACTTGTGCAGTGGGAAGCCGGTTGTGAAGCTGCAAGGAGTCATAGCAGGCTTCCCATAGTTAACATGCCAATGCCAGGGACCCGAAAGCCGCTGAAGAATCGACCTGGGTGAGGACAGAGCTGGATCCCCTAAACAGGTGAGTGTCCAGTTTTAAAGTTAGCAGCTACAGTTTTTGTAGCTGGTGACTTAATTTCTTGGAACCACTTAAAGTGGTTGTAAACTCTCCCCCACAACTTTGTAAGTAAATCAGCATAAAAAACCCTAATGAACACTGCTTGCAGAGGTCTCCTTACTTGCTTCGTATTGTTGTAATCCTTTTTGTTCTTTAGAATGAAGTCACTGAGCATGCCCATATCTCCCCTGATTTAGGCACACTGTGCGTTCGTCTATTATCAGGACTTCCTAAGGCACAACACTGAAATCCCACGAGACTGCATAAACACTCAGAGGTTCCTTCTACACCCCATGTGACATCACATGGAGTGTAAACCTGGGCATGGGACAGCATTACTGCACTTTTATCAGCTGAAGCTGATAAAACTGACATAGGCAAACATTAGATAATTGGCACAAGTAAATACTATGAAATAAAACAAGTCAGCTATGGGCAGGGAAGCAGGGCTGCCATAGAAACGTTGGATCGAGGAGGCTTGGTTAACAGTACAGAAAGTGCTCAATGTAAGGGCAGAAATACACTCTACTGTGGACTCGGAAAACAATACTAAGATGGCGCTGCCTTACCCCTGGAAACAAGTTTTTTAAAGTTTCTTTGATCGTATGAAAAGACACGTGTCTCTTTTCACGGACAGGATTGTATCGAATGCCCCATCTTCCCCCTCACTCGTCTCCATGCATACCAGGGAATAGAACCCTATCGCCTCTGCTGATACCAACGGCTCCGGTAAGCAGCGGAGGGCACCAGAGCGTGGCGGGAGGGGGGGTGCCCTCTCCCACTGCAGATAAAACTGAACTCGCGGACAGCCTGCTTAAGAAGAGGATGCTGGGATTATGGCAGCTAGCTGCTGCCATAACAATGATATTCCACTTAAAAGTAGCCACATAAAACGATGGCGGGTAGCGCGCAAGTTAAGGGTCCTTTCACACGCGCTTGTCTGTGTACTGACTCCTTAGCTCAGCAGGGATCAATCCGCTGATCCCCACTGGCCAGGCGGTTGACAGGTCCGTCTCCGCTCACTGTGTGGAGATGATCCTGTCTAAGCCCTGCTGTCCTTAATGGGAATCGGCTGAAAAGAGACACGTGTCTCTTTTCAGCCGATTCCCATTGTGTCTTTTCATCTAATCCGATTCTCTAGACGGATTGAAAATAAAGGTTTCCACCAGTCTGGATTTCACGGACAGGATCGTATCGGATGTCAGTGGAAAGGTCTCCACTGACATCCGCTACTCCACAGGGGTGAATGGAGCGTCCGGCCAGGTCCGCGTGAAAATCAGACAGGCAGACCTGATCGGAAAGCCCAGGTAAAAGGGCCTATAAACTATACAACTCAATTGAAAAACAAACTGAAATCTTTGGGGTGGGGGGGGGGGGGGGGGGGGTTTGAAGTAAAGTTAAAAAATCAAATAAATTTGCTTGCACAAGTGTGCATACCCCCTTATAACTGGGGATGTAGCTGTGTTCAAAATTAAGCAGTCACATTCAAACTCAAGTTAACCACTTACGGACTGCCCGCCGTCGTTATACATGGGCACTTTGAAGAGGAATATTGGTGTTAGGGCAGCAGATAGCTGCCATAACCCTGGTATCCTCTTCAGTGGGAAGTCCTCTTTCAGATAAAAGTTGTCTCTGCAGCGGATTCACCGTGAGATCACTTTTAATCGGGGGAGGGATTGAGGCCCCCTCCTGCCGCACTCCGGGGGTCTAAGCCGGTAGCGGCGGAGACAATCTGGTCTTCTCTCCTGCTTGGCTGGCTGCCGAGTGAGGGGGAAGATGGCCTCAACTCGGCTCCATTGACTGGCGAAAGGGATGTCAAACGCCACTTCCACATAATGCTCTTAAAAAGGAGAATTTTTTTTCATTTTTCAAATTACTTTTTTTTATTGCATTTTAGTATAAATATGAGATCTGAGGTCTTTTCCCCAGATCTCATATTTAAGAGGTCCTGTCATGCTTTTTTTTTTCTATTACAAGGGATGTTTACATTCCTTGTAATAGGAATAAAAAATGTACCCAATTTTTTATTTTTTTTAAAGAACAGTGTAAAAATAAAATTATTTTTTTTTTAAATGCCCCGTTAGGCTTGCACACAGAAGTGTATGTATACATGAGCAGCACCTACATATGAAAACGGTGTTCAAACCACACATCTGAGGTAATGCCACGATCGTTAGAGCAAGAGCAATAATTTTAGCCCTAGACCTCCTTTAACTAAAAACTGGTAACCTTTAGAAATTTTTAAACGTCGCCTATGGAGAATAAGGGTAAAATTTTGTCACCATTCCACAAGCGGGCGCAATTTTGAAGTGCGACACGTTGGGCATCAATTTACTCGGGGTAACATTATCTTTCACAATATAATAAAATTGGGCTAACTTTACTGTTGTCTTATTTTTTTTAATTTAAAAAAGTATCTTTTCCCAAAAATGTGCGCTTGTAAAACAGCTGCGCAAATACGGTGTGACATTAAGTATTGCAACAACCGCCATTTTACTCTCTAGGGTGTTAGAAAAAAATATATATAATGTCTGTGGGTTCTAAGCAATTTTCTAGCAAAAAATATTTTAACTTCTGAAAAATAGGCCGGTCTTTAAGAGGTTAAATAAAAGTCAGTACATACCTACCATCATTTAAAGTGCCTCTGATTAACCCCCAAAAAAGTTCAGTTGTTCTAGTAGGTATTGACATTTTCTTAGTCGCATCCTACAGCTAAAACCATGGTCCGCAGAAAGCATCAGAGGGTTATCATTGTTAAAAGGCAACTCAGGAGAAGGGTACAAAAGAATTTCCAGGGCATTAGATATACCATGAAATACATTGAAGACAATCATCAAGTGGAGAAAAAGAAAAATGGTACGATAGTAACATAACCAAGAATTGGACGTCCCTTCAAAATTGATGCAATAACGAGAAGAAAACTGGTCAGTGAGGCTGCCAAGAGGCCCTACAGCAACACTAAAAAGGAAGTAGACCCTGATGGGTTTACTTCCTCTTTGTTTCCCTGCAAAGGTAAAGCATAATGGACTACTATGCATTGCATAGTAGCCCATTATGTGTCACTTACTGACACAGGAGTCAGCGATGTCACCGCTGTCCCCTGTAGCACGAAGCATCCATCTTCCTTCCGGGTATCGCTGCTCCAGCGCTGTGAGTGGCCGGAGCAGCGATGACGTCACTCTGGGGCATGCGCGCGGGAACCACAAGTGACGGCATGTTTGCCTTCACTTGAGCCGCACCCAGTGAGCCTGCGCCGTAGTCTACGGCGTGCATGTGCCCAATTTTTGTAAAATTTCTCCTTAACCGTGTAGGTTAAGGAAATATTTCTTAGACCTACAGGTAAGCCTTAATCTAGGCTTACCTGTAGGTCAAACTACTTTAAAGGAGCTGCAGGAATATCTGGCAAGTACTGGCTGTGTGTACATGTGACAATCTCCCATGTTCTTCATATGTCTAGGCTATGGGGTAGAGTGGGAAGATGAAAGCCTTTTTTCTTAAGAAAAACATCCAAGCCCAGCTAATTTTTGCAAAAACACATCTGAAGTCACCCAAAAGCATGTTAGAAAAAGCGTTATGGTCTGATGAAACCAACTTTGAACTTTTTGGCCACAATTCCAAAAGATATAGTTGGCTCAAAAACACTGCACATCACCAAAAGAACACCATACCCGCTTCTGCTAGAAAGCTGAACACAAAGAGGAACTTAATCTTTCAGCATGACAACGAACCTAAGCATAAATCCAAAAAAAAAAAAAATCAAAGCAATGGCTTCATCGGACGAAGATTAAAGTTTGGGATTGGCCCAGCCAGAGCCCAGACCAGAAACGGATTGAAAATCTGTGGGGTGATCTGAAGAGGGCTGTGCACAGAAGATGCCCTCGCAATCGGACAGATTTGTTTTTGCAAGGAAGAGTGGGCAATGATTCCCAAGTCAAGGTGTGCCATGCTGACAGACTCATACCCAAAAAGACTGAGTGCTGTAATAAAACTAAAAGGCATTTCAACAAAGCATTAGTTTAAGGGTGTGCACACACCATATTTTAGTTTTTACTTCCCTCCACCTAAAAGATTTCAGTTGTACAGTTTACAGGTCACATTAAAAAGGTAGATAAAGTTCAGAAATTATTATAGTCTCATTTTTTTTACATCACAGAAACCTGACATTTTAACAAGGGTTCGTAGACTTTTTATATCCACTATATATATATATATATATATATATATATATATATATATATATATATATATATATATATATATATATATATATATATATATATATATATATATATATATATATATATATATACACACACACACACACACACACACATACACACACACACACACACAACCTCCTATATTAAAAAAACCTTAGAATAGATATAACTCAATTTATACAGCGCTGATATTTCACAGGTTGTGCAACCATTTAATACATCATCAAATTGCTCACAAAATAATTCAAACATGGCAAAAAAAAAAAATCCAATATTTGTGCATAGAAATCTATAAACAAACATATTCAAGGGCTTGTGACTAAAAATCGATATGCACAAATTCCACGGTACTCGTGTAAAAACAGTGTAAACAAAAATTGGGGGGAAAAAAAAAAGCCTCATTAAGACCAGTTGTGTTACATCCAGAAATATCTACCACCAAGTGAATCTTCAAGCACATTCATTTCCCAATGCGGATGCCAATCTAGTTGGAGATTAGTAAAACAGTTTGTATAGCTTCAATAAAAATAAAGATCACATTAGCTCTGTCCTTTGGATAGCTCTCTTTCCACCTTGAGTGCCTCAGTGCCAAGATGGTAATACGAATGCCAAAAAACATTAAAACACAAACCAAATATACTCAAAATGAATCAAAAATCGTGGGGTGCGGGAAAGGGCGAGGAAGAGGAGAGTCGCTGTCAAACAAAGTCACGCCTCCTGGACCGGCTCCTCTGATAGACACACTGGTCCAATGCTGGTAAATTTATATAGTGTGACGTCTATCTTGAGAGCCGTTCCAGGAGGTGAGACTTTGTCAGCGACCAACATTTCAGATCAACAGGAGGAGATCAGCTCTGTGTGATCCAGCTTTCTCTCCTCCCGATTCCTCCCTGTGGCTGCATTGATGGGCACTGATGAGGCTGCACCGATAAAGTTATTAATATTTTGGTACTCAGTTCTGCATCAAACATTTAACAGTATAATTTACAAGGGCGTGTTTAGGGGCAGGGCAGAGTAGGGGTTGGGTGGCGGGCAACTCATAAGGCCTGGCTAGTAGCTCAGGACAAAAATTGAGCCCTGTGTATATGTATATAAAAACACAGACAGTATCTCACAAAAGTTAGTACACCCCTCACATTTTTGTAAATATTTTATCTATTTCTTTTCATGTGACAATACTGAAGAAATGACACTTTGCTGCAATGTAAAATAGTGAATGTACAGCTTGTATAACAGTGTAAATTTGCTGTGCCCTCAAAATAACTTGACACAGCCATTAATGTCTAAACCGCTGGCAACAAAATTGAGTACACCCCTAAGTGAAAATTTCCAAATTGGGCCCAATTAGCCATCTTCCCTCCCTGGTGTCATGTGACTCATTAGTGTTACAAGGTCTCGGGTGTGAATGGGGAGCAGGCGTGTTAAATTTGGTATTATTGCTCTCTCTTACTGGTCATTAGAAGTTCAACATGGCACCTCATGGCAAGGAACTCTGAGGATCTGAAAAAAAAATCTACAGCACGGTGGCCAAGACCATACAGCGGTTTAAAGGGACAGGTTTCACTCAGAACAGGCCTCGCCATGGTCAACCAAAGAAGTTTAGTGCACATGCTCAGCGTCATATCCTGAGGTTTTCTTTGGGAAATAGACGTATGAGTCCAGCATTGCTACAGCATTTGAAGGGGTGGGGGGGTCAGCCTGTCAGAGCTCAGACCATACGCCGCATACTCTATCAAATTAGTCTGCATGGCTGTCGTCCCAGAAGGAAGCCTCTTCTAAAGCTGATGCACAAGAGAGCCCACAAACAGTTTGCAAAGACAAGTGTGTCTTGACTAGAGTCAAGCATGGTGGTGGGGGTGTCATGGTCAAGGGCTGCGCGAGTTCTGCCGGCACTGGGGAGCTACAGTTCACTGAGGGAACCACAAATGCTAACAAGTACTGTGACATACTTGTTAGAAAAGTTTTAAATGTTTATTGTGTGACTATTTGAAAAACAACAATAACCCTGAGACTGATTTTTAATCCCACTTGTGAGCACTTTGTATTAACTTGCTATATCGTTTGCTTTAACTAACTCCACAGTAAGTTGTAGAATGATTAAGCTTAACTAAATAAATATAGTAGCACAAGACTGTACAGCAAACATTAGCCGAATATAGTACCATCTTGTACCAAGCATGCTATCTGTTTCCTCAGCCAATAGAAGCGTAGAGGCATAGAGGCTGTATTATGTAGGTATTAGGAGGGGGAGATGCATTCCTTTGTGCGATTCTTGCTGCATCCTTTGGCTTGTAAAGATCACCCTTGTGTTACACATCTGGAATAAATTGTCTACTTCTCAATACATCTGGAGTTTGACTGATCACAAGAGAAGAATAAACCTAACAATACTGAAGCCGAGCATGATTCCCTCCCTTTAGAGACTGGGCCGCAGGGCAGCATTCCAACACAATAACCCCTAACGCACTTCCAAGACGACCACTGCCTTGCTAAAGAAGCCGATGGTGATGGACTGGCCAGGCATGTCTCCAGACCTAAAACCCTATTGAGCATCTGTGGGGTATTCTCAAACCGAAGGTGGAGGAGCGCAAGGTCTACAACATCCACCATCTCCGTGAGGTCTTCATGGAGGAGTGGAAGGGGACTCCAGTGGCAACCCGTGAAGCTCTGGTGAACTCCATATGCCCAAGAGGGTTAAGACAGTGCTGGAAAATAATGGTGGCCACACAAAATATTGACACTTTGGGCTCAATTTGGAAATTTTTCACTTAGGGGTGTACTCACTTTTGTTGCCAGCAGTTAATGGCTGTGTGTCAAGTTATTTTGAAGGGACAGCAAATTTACACTGTTATACAAGCTGTACACTCACTACTTTATACTGTAGCAAAGTTAAATTTCTTCAGTGTTGTCACATGAAAAGATAGGATAAAATATTTCCAAAAATGTGAGGGGTGTACTCACTTTTGTGAGATACTGCATAAATATCTGCTTTTTTTTTTAACGCGGGCATATTTGGAATGTGTTTAATAAAGTAATTTGGATGATATTAAATTATGCAAGTTTTTTGGCATTCTAACAGAGCATCCGGAAAGTATTCACAGCGCTTCACTTTTTCCACATTTTATTATGTTACAGCCTTATTCCAAAATGGATTAAATTCATCAAACAATACCCCATAAGGGGAGAGGGAAAGGGTTGGAGTGGGAGCTCTCGGTAACATAATCAAGAACTAATGATAAAAACCCTGTATGGGCTCAACCAACTCCAATGAGGTAAAAAGGGGGGGAGAAAAAAAAAAAAGGAAGGAAGGAGGAAAAAAAAAAAAAAAGGGGGGAGAAAAAAAACACAACCCACTGTGCAATAATGAAGTAAAAATGTATTATATAAAAAACACATGAATAGAAAAGGCAATAATGAAAACAGTCTTTCAAAGTGTGTCATACTGTAATAAAAAAAACTGACACTGGAAACCTCACCCGGCCCAGACACGGAAAGGATTAACAGATTGATAGCCCTTTCTCAATTCTGTGGGTGGTGGTGCATGGCCGTTCTTAGTTGGTAGAGCAATTTATCTGGTTGATTCCGATAACGAACGAGACTCCTCCATGCCAACTAGTTACGCAACCCCCAGCAGGCTCAAATCTTTGTCCACCTTGCCCCTACGATTGAAGGATATGAACATATGATCACGCTTGACAGGCCCCTCTGAGAATTGTCACCGTTACTGGCACTGACATTAACTTCCCTCATCACATGAGTACCAATGTACTTAGTCTCAGCTTGGGGACTTTATGCTTTGGTTCATGCACGGTCTTTCAGAGACCAGGACTGTCAGCTTGCATGCATATTTGGGCTATCAATCTAAGGTTTACAACAGTGAGAGGGAGGATTCAAGACATTGCTCTGACTTGATTCCTTCACTTTATGGCATTCCATGCCACACACACACACACACACACACACACACACACACACACACACACTGATTGCACCTTCCAACTCTGCATGCCTCCTGTAGACCACTGTTGACCACTTGTGCCCCCCTGATACCTCAGCACCCCCCTTCCTGGATCTACCAAGGAACTATTATTCATCATAGTTTGCCAGTGTGCCCCTTTCCCAGGATCTGGGCTTGACCTTCCCAGAATACATCTCATGTTGGGAGCCATGACTGTCCGCGCAGTCATCTGGGACCTGTCTTGTGTCCCAGATGACTGACAGGAGGGAGGGAGCCCTTCCTGCGCCGAGGGGGAAGTGATGTCACCAGCCTGGGCACCGAAGGAGGCAGACTACGAGGGACCCCCTAGCAACAGGCATTTAGAGGCGAGTAAAAAAAAATTTTTCTTTAGGAATTAAGCTTTTTTTAGCGGAAAACACCACTAACGATTCGAATAGATTTTTTTTTTTTTTTTAATTTTGAATCGATTTGACCTCTCAACTCGATTCAAGATTTAAATCAATTTTTTCCCCAGCCCTAATTCGTACCCATTTGTTACATATATTGTCACTGGAAGGGGACATATATGGTGGACCTTGAGTACAGCACAGTATGAATGACACTTTTTAATGACTCCATTTTTATTATTGGCTATTCTATTCATGTGTTTTTAAAATAAATTTTGACTTCATTATTGCACAGTGGGCTGTGCCCCCCCCCCCCCTTTTTTTACCTCATTGGAGTTGGATGCGCCCATACAGGGTTTTTATCATTAGTTCTTGTTCACCACCATGCTTCACTGAAGGGATGGAATTGGCCAGGTGATTAGCAGTGCCTTGTTTCCTCTAGACATGATGCTTGCCATTCAGGCCAAATAGTTCAATCTTTGATTGATCAGACCAGAACATGTTGTTTCTCATGGTCAGAGTCCTTCAGGTGCCCCCTGGAAAAACTCCAGGCAAGCCGACATGTGCCTTTTACTGAGTATTGGCTTCCGTCTGGACACTCTACCATACAGGCCTGATTGGTAAAATGCTGCAGAAATTGTTGTTTTCTGGAAGGTTCTCCTCTCTCCACAGGGAAAAACGCTGCAGCTGTCAGCGTGACCATCAGATTCATGGTCACCTCCCTAAGGCTCTACTTCCCCGATCACTCAGTTTGGCCAGGCAGCCTGCTCTAGGAACAGTCCTGGTGGTTCCAAACTTCTTCAATTTATGGTTGGAGGCCACTGTGTTTATTAGGAAGTTCAATGCTGCAGAAATGTTTCTGTACCTTTTCCCCAGATCTGTGCCTCGATACAATCCTGTCTTGGACTTTAGGACTTGGTATGTGCTCTGACACGCACTGTTAACTGTGGGATCTTGTATATACAAGTGTGTGCCTTTCCAAATCATGTCCAATCAATCGAATTTACCACAGGTGGACTCCAATCAATCAAGTTGTAGAAAAATTTTAAGGATGATCAGTGGAAACAGGATGCACCTGAGCTAAAATTTTGAGTGTCATGGCAAAGGCTGTAAATACTAACGCAAATTTGATTTTTTTTTCATTTAATACATTTGCAAAGATTTCCAACAAACTTCTTTCACATTATCATTATGGGATACTGTTTTTAGAATTTTGAGGAAAATAATGAATTTAATCAATTTTGGAATAAGGCTCTAACACAACAAATTGTGGAAAAAGTGAAGCGCTGTGAATACTTCCCGGATGCACTTTATGTCCATCTGGGGACAGAGGAGCAGAAGGTGGAAAGAGTACTATCCACTGGACAGAGCTAAATGTGGTCTTCATTTTAATTGAGACCATACATACAGCATTTATCAAATCTGTAGTTAGATTGGCATGTAATTTTGGTAAGTGCATTTCATGTGTGGTGAAGGGAACACCTTGGGGAATTGAGTGAAAATGTCCAAATTGGGCCCAAAGTGTCAATTTTGTGTAGCCACTATTATTTTTCAGTACTGCCTTAACCCTCTTGTGCATGGAGTTCACCAGAGCTTCACAGGTTGCCACTGGAGTCCTCTTCCACTCCTCCATGACGTCAGCTGGTGGATGTTAGAGACCTTGCGCTCCTCCACCTTCCGTTTAAGGATGCCCCACAGATGCTCAAAAGGGTTTTAGCCTCCTTGTTCTATTAGAACACTGCCATGCTGCATGCCTGAGTGTTTGTTTCCTTCTGTGGCTAGAATCTATGTTGTAAAAAAGCTGCATGTCCATCATCAGTGGTATCTCCTATACATATGGTTTTGAACCACTTTGTACTGTATTATACAACATTCTAGTCATTTTGAGTTAAAACGGAAGTAAATCCATCGATCTAACAGTTTGAAAAACAGTTACATTCCCGGCATGCCAGAAAGGCTAACTGTCACATTGGTTGTACTCTCAACCATACTGTCAAACCATCCAATAGATGGTGTCATAACTGATCACATGTGTGGCTTCATGGCAGTTAAAGATTAAAAACGGAGGCCAAGATGGCAGCTTCCTTAGCTGAAAACGATAGGAGGGTTTACTTCCACTTTAAGTAGCCACTAACTTTCCACACTCTGCACAGCATTTGATGCGCTCTTGCGGCCATACTGCACTAGGTCGCTGTTTCCATCTGGAGGTGTATGCAATATTGACTTTCATCAATCGAACAAGCTATGGTAATCTCATCCTGCTTTGAATGCCCCTGATGAAAGGACTGCATAAGTGTCCTGAAACGCGTTGGGCTGAATAGCTATAAATGCTTCATGATTGTAACCTGTTTATTAACCACAGTTTCTGGTGATGTTTGCACCGTAATTTTTTTTATATATGAAATAAAATATAATTTTGATAATTTTTGTCTATATATCCTCTCCTGTTGCCTAAAAAGTCCCTGATACCTATGTTGGGGGGGGTATTTGCTTTTCTATCAATAGGGTTTTAGGTCTGAAGAAATGCTTAGCCAGTCCATCACCTTTACCCTCAGCTTCTTTAGCAAGGCAGTAGTAGTCTTGGAGGTGGGTTTGGGGTCGTTATGTTGGGATACTGTCCTGCGACCCAGTCTCCGAAGGGAGGGAATCATGCTCTGCTTCAGTATGTCACAGTACATGTTGGCATTCATGGCTCCCTCAGTTAACTGTAGCTCCCCAGTGCCAGCAGTACTCATGTAGCCTCAGACCATGACACTCCCACCACCATGCTTGACTGTAGGCAAGACACTTGTTTTTGTACTCCTCACCTGGTTGCCACCACTCACACACTTGGCACAATCCAGAACCAAATAAGTTTATCTTGGTTTGGGAGGCGTCATGACGTGATAGCGTGCGCACCGCTCGCCAGAAGCCCCGCGCTCTCCCTGTGTCCGCTCCACCACTATCTGCTCCACCACGCCGAGCACGCTGTCCCGCCAGACGCTTCAAGCGGTGCGGGTGAGGAGAAGATGACCGGCGCGGTGTGGAGCTACCCCGCCCGCTACCCAGCAGACCGCAGACACTGAGTGGGTCTCCCCCACAGTCCCCCACGCATGGAGACAGCAGTGAGAGAGCCTTCTTCTCCCCCGGGCAGAGAGAGATACACAGCCCCACACAGAGGTCCTTGTAGTCGCCGCTGAAGCTGGAACACGGCCCCCGGACTAGGAGGGGGCGGATGCCGGCAGATCAGGACCCCAAGTAACGGCTCATGAAGTAGCCAGCCCAATCCTGCAGCCAACCCCAGGAGTGGCGAGTGGCCCATACGGCCAGTGAACAATTTTTTTCCCCACTGCACCCTGGTATTACAGAGGCTCCAGTGCCCGAGTACTGATTACTACTTAATAGATGCTGACTGTGGGGATAAGCTGCTTAACATAATATATAACATAACCCCGACTTGAAAAAAAAGAAATCGCAGTAGTATCGTGTACGGATGGACAGTAAAGGAGGACTGGGATAGCAAATAGCTGATTGGTTTTGTGATTACGAAAATGCCACTGCTAAATATATGTAAAGTGTGACTATAGTGCTTGGGGTCTGAAAACGGTGGCAACAACTATAAACCTTTAAAAATGTCATGGCGAACACCACAGCAATGGTTCCTAATGGTCACCTACCCTAAATAGGGAACAGAAGTGTGAAGCACATCCTGTACTACATAAGAGGGCAAGAATATTGTGAACCCTAGAGGGCTATACCCCGGACCCAGTGATTCCAACGGATTGTGCAGCCGCTTCGGATCCCCCCCCCCCCCCCCCCCACCCCCGACCACCGGAGGCGTGTATGATGAAAAAGGACAGGGTCGTGGGGGAGGAGAAGAAATGGGAAGGATGATTTGGGGGTAATAGGTGAAATTTCAGTAACATCAGGGACAAGGAATTCCGGCCCTCATTAGCCATACGGTCCATTCTTCTTTTTCTTCTCCTATGCTTAAAAACTGCTGTAGCAAGGGCCTGAGGACGAGAAAACATTCCTGGGTGATTAATTCAAAAAAAAGAAAAAGGAGTAATAGGATCACCTATAGGCCAGAGGAAGCACTTGAAGCAAGAGCAGTAGGACATGCAATAATAAGAGAATATATAAAGAACAGTGACTTCTGCTCTCGTGTGTTTTTTTATTTTAAATTTTTTTGGGTTTTTTTTTTTTTTTTTACTTTTTCTTCCCTATGGTCTGGAAAACCCACACGATTCCCGCTGACCCTATTTAGACTGGCCCCACCGAACCCCCCCCTCCCCATCCCTGCGGTCCCCCCCTGCCTTTTGTTACTGTTCTTTTGTACCCTTCCTTTTTTGTGGCCTTCTCTTGGCCCCCCCCTCTCCCTCGGAAAGGAGGATTGAGCGCAAGGCTAAGAGACATTCCAGTAGGAGGGTTGATCTTTCAGAGGCAGAAAGAAAAAGAAGAACAAAAATGTTATAAATGTTTATGTGAAGGGTTAAATACACTGTGTACTATCCTGATAAATGCTAACAGGCCACCCCCCCACCTTGGTACTCTTGGGGGTAATCATAGCGGCCCGGCCAGAAACCATATAGTACCCCGTTACATGTACACGGCCCATCGGGCCTTTGGGTAAAATAAACTAATCTGGTAAAGTTGGCAATAAAGGGGAAGAGGAGAGACAGTAAAGGAGTACGCAAGAGGGGGTCTGGTCTGACCTCCCTAAAGGAGAGGAAAAAGGAAAAAAGAAGGGGCAAGGGGCAAAGGAAAGGGGGAAAGAGGGATTGAAATAAATAATCATGAGGGGTAAAACAAGCAAGACTGTCAAAAATAACCCCCCAGCCCTAAGCCCTGGAGGCATTCAGAGATATATGGCCACTAATACTAGCATGGTAGAGGAGGGGCAGGGGAACCCGCGGTTGAGTCAAGGAGGAGTACCCCTCCGATCAGGTTTAAATAGGCAGAAGGGACCTGAGGAGAGTAAAGGAGGGAAAGTAAATGGAGTAAAGACAATAGGACCAAGGGGAGAGGAGAATAGTCTACAAAGCAATGCAAGAATACACGGGGGGACAAAGGAGGGGAGGGAGGAGAGAGGTGCGGAGGGAGGAAACAAAGAACTATGCAGCCGGCACCCCAAGAGGAAACCCCACAAATAAGGGAGATGCTTACGGAGATGTTTCTGAAAATGGAAATATCCCTGAAAGGGGAAATTGCAGCTGTAAGGGCAGATATAGGGCTAGTTTTGGGGAGAGTAGAAGAGATGGAGGATAGGCTAGTGGTCTATGACCAAAAGCTGGAAGCAATATCAGACCAGGTGATTGCCCTCCAGAGAGCCAATAGAACACTCCTATATAAATTAGAAGATCAGGAGAACCGAAGTAGAAGGAAGAACCTACGTATAAAAGGACTCCCCGAGTTGCATACCAACACGGAGTTGAGAAATATAGTCAATCAACAATTATTCAATCCGATGCTAGACAGAGAAACCACAGACAACTTGAAAATAGATAGAGTCCATAGGATGGTGCGTCCTCCCGGGGGTAGATCGGATTCACCGAGGGACGTAATAGTTAGGTTTCACTACGCAGAAGAGAAGGCCCAGATTATGAGCAGAATTAGAACACTCCCTGGAGTGACCTACGAGGGGGCAGAGCTGCAGATCTATGCTGACCTAGCGGCAGAGACTTTGAGAAGAAGGTGGCGATTAAAACCTTTGACCTCAGCACTGTTGGCCGCAGATATCTCCTATCAATGGGTATTCCCAGCGTGCTTGGTTGGAAAAAGGGATGGGCGATCTGCAGTCCTGCGCTTCCCGGAGGATCTGACAGGATTCTGTGAGCGTCTAGATATCCAACCACCCCCCACTCTATTAGAGTGGGGGGAAGAGGAGGGTATCTGGCCGCCCCAGAAGGAACGAACAAGGAACAGTGACAGGCGTGGGGGAGAGAGAGGGAGAGGGGGGAGAAGCTAAAGCAACCTCAATAGATAACGGTAATAAGGAAATAAAGGTAATAAGGTAATAAAAGGATAAATTGAGGATGAAAAATGAAATGCTGGACGGGGGGCGGAGGGGTGGGGCGGGGGAGGCCTGTATGGCTATGGAGGAGAGCCTCATGGAGAATATGGAATGCAGGTGACAACATGAAGAGGTCAGCCTGGCCCATAGACTAAACGACCAAGGGGGGTTCTGTCCAGCCTATCAAGGTGTATCGTTTCAGATTGGGAGGGGGGTGTTGAGGGGGTTTTTTTTTTTTTTTTTGCGAGGTCTCGCTCGCTCACTTCCACCACAGTATTAAAATAAGCCCTGGTATCCACGAGATGCTCTCAGTAGATCCACTGATCGAAAACAAATTATGGGGGTGATTAATATAATCACATACAACGTAAGAGGCTTAAACACAAAAAAAAAAAAAAAGACAAAGTTAATAACGAACTTCAATTCCTTGAAGCCGGCATTGCATGTCTTCAGGAGACACATATAACACATACCTCCGGAATTAAATTAACCTCGTTCCACTACCCGACATGGTACTATGGAGACTCTCCATCACCTTACTCAAGAGGTATAGCGATTGGCTTCAGTAGGCTTCTAAAATTTAAGGCAGAGGAACGTCTCTTGGACCCAGAGGGAAGATACTTAATTATAAAAGGTAAACTGCATAATATGAAATGTACAATTGTAAATGTGTATGCTCTGAATAAAAACCCTGACAAATTTTTTAAGAAAGTACTAAGAAGACTTGAAGGTTTTAAAAGAGGGTAAACTTATTGTTGAAGGAGACCTGAACTGGAGTATAGACCCAAAGGTAGATACCTCAGGGGAGGGGTCCCGAGTTACAGAACAAAGGAAAAAAAAAAACTTAATAAAGCGTTAGCAGATTGGCAACTACAAGATACATGGAGGATCACACACTTAAAGGAGAGAGACTATACTTGTTTTTCCCAGGTCAATAGTTCCTTCTCCAGGATAGACTATATTTTTATAGAGCATCAGCTGGTACCTGCACTTAAACACGGAGAAATAAAAACAATTACGTTATCTGACCATGCCCCAGTGAAAATTTAACTGGAGATAAAATGGGACTCTGGACCTGGAACAAACTGGAAACTTAACGACTCATTAATTCAGGACCAAGAGTCGATTAGTAAGATAGAGCAAGACCTGGAGACTTTTTTCACTCTGAGTCACCTGAGATCGCTGCCTCAATAGTATGGGAAACCCATAAAGCGGTGATAAGGGGGAGCTTAATAGGGATTGGAGCGGGGGAAAAAAAAGCAAGGGAAAAAAGGAAAAAAGGAGCTTTACAGTGAAATACAGGCGTTAGAACAGAAAACAAGGCCCAAAGGGATCCCTGAAAAACAGGAGTTCATATCCATGAAGAGAGAACTAGAAGAATGCTTAGAGCAAGAGAGGAAAGCGGCGCTTCATCATAAATAAGGAAAGATACCAGTGGGGAAATAGAGCAGGTAAATGGTTGGCTAATAGGGTGAAGGAAAAAAAACACAGGACGTTTATAGAGAAGATCAGAGGCGTAAAAGGTGAGACATTAGTATCGTCTCCGGAGATTGCGAGCGCATTCCATCGGTATTATAGTACGCTATACAATATAGAACAGAAAGAAAAAGAGGAGGGAAAACGGAAGGAGGAAATAAGGGAGTACCTTCGTAACTGACTTCCCAAAGGGTAAGGCAGATGAAATGGAGGCACTGGAGGCCCCCATCTCGGTTGAAGAAGTCGAGAGAGCCATTAAAAATACAGTCTCGGGGGAAGCCCGGGCCCCGATGGATACCCCATCTCATATTACAAAAAGTTTTCCAAACAGTTAGCACCTAGACTGTGCAATTACTTTAATGCGATAGGGAAAGGTGAGAAATTTAGAGAGGCGACGCTCTTGGCACATATCACTCTGATTTTGAAAGAGGGGAAAAGACCCCATGACAGTGGAAAGCTATAGGCCAATCTCCCTATTAAATTCGGATATAAAGCCATTTGAAAAAATAATTGCTGAGAGATTGAAGTCATATCTGCCAGAATGGATCCACAATGATCAAGCAGGGTTTATCCAGGGGAGGGAAGGTAGGGACAATTCATTGAAGTCAATAATGTTGATTCAGGAAGCGATTAGGAGGGGAGCCCCCACAGTTCTTATGTCAATTGACGCCGAAAAGGCTTTTGATAGGGTCAATTGAGGTTTTCTTTTCGAAACACTGAGATATATGGGACTGAGTGAGAGGATGATGAGATGGATCGAAGCTCTGTATCATCAGCTGACAGCTAGAATAAGAGTAAACGGCACCCTGTCTTCTCCCCTCGACTTGTTTAATGGGACAAGACAGGGATGTCCACTCTCCCCACTCCTGTTTATAATCAACCCTAGAACCCCTACTGGTCGCAATCCGTAAAAATCTAGACATTCAGGGAATTCGAGTGGGAGATAGGGAGTATAAGGTATCGGCATTTGCGGATGACCTGTTGCTTTATATCTCCAACCCCAGAGTGTCAATCCCAATAGTTATGAAAGAAGTAAAACAATACGGGAAACTATCGAATTTTAAAGTAAATATGACCAAATCCGAGATATTAAATTTAACAGTATCAACAGAAGAGCAGAGGGAGATACAAACTAAATTTCCATTTAAATGGTGTAAAAAAGAACTTAGCTACCTGGGAATAAAACTGACACCTCAACTAGATGACCTATACATTCATAATTATATCCCTCTTCTGAATAAAATTAAAGAACAACTGTGAGGGATGCAATACAAAGCTTTTTCCTGGATCGGAAAGAAAAAAAAAAAAAAAATGCGGTTAAAATGTTTACTTTACCCATATTTATCTATACCTGCCAAATGATCCCAATTGTTCTCCCACAGACATACTTGAAGAAAATAAAGTCAATGATAATAAAATGTATTTGGGCATGCAAACGGGCACGTATAGCATTCGGCACAATAGTAATAGAAAAAGAAAGAGGGGGATTAGCCGTACCGGACTTCAAAAAGTATTCTGAGGCAATCGCGATTTCTAGAATAATAGACTGGAGCCATAATAACAAGGAGAAAAGCGGGGTCGAGTTAGAAAGAAAGTTAAGTAGAACACAAATAGGAAAAATAATATGGGTACCCTCACATTATCGGCACTTAGGCCCACAAACAAATGCACTCACAAAACATTCACTAAAAAATTGGGACTTCGTACATAAGAGACACAAATGGGATTATAACTCCCCATTAATACCTTTATTAGACACAAATTTATTTCCGCCAGGAAAAGAGTATATATATTTTAGAAGGTGGTCCAACAAAGAATTTGAGATTGATAGATGTGATGGAAGGGAATAGAATGTACACTTACAATGAAATTATTCGGGAATGGGGACATAGAGCATTAGACAAGTGGAGATACACCCAAATACAGCACTTTACACAGACACTGTCAAAACCCCTTCGGAGTAAGACAGAACTTGGACCCCGTGAAAAATTTATGGAATCCCCACACAGTCTGGAGAAAAGAATATCAAAGACATATAAAATACTGTTACGCGAGGCGGAGCATGAGTATCCATCATACTTACTACGACGACGAACATAGAAACAAAATCATAAGCCTAGTCTTCTCAGTAGCAAAAGATATACAATCAGTAGAAATGTCCTACAAGCTTCTAGCCAGGTGGTGCGTAACCCCACATGGAGCGAAAACCTACAGTGGAGATAACTCTCCAAACTGTTGGCGAGGTTGTGCCGCAGTGGGGTCCTTCTCACACTTGTGGTGGGAGTGCCCTAAAATACAAAAATACTGGGACCAAATAATAGAAATTATTTTTAATATAACACGAGTGAGGATTAAGAAACACCCATGGGTATGTCTATTTCATGATACAGAGAAAGGAGGGAGACAATATGGGAGAAGCTTGACCCCCTACCTCCTAAATGCAGCGAAAGCTTTAATCCCGCATTTATGGAAATCCCAGGATATACCCTCCATTAAAGAGTGGATAGAGAGGACGAGAAGAATAGAAGAGTCGATATACAAGCTAGATAACCTAGAAGGGAAACATCAGAGGATATGGCAACAATGGATTGAGTTTAGAGAAACAGAGCAATATTGGATGATAATGGAAGGAAATGGGAAGGAGTGAGCGAGACGGGGTAGGAAAAATTCTCTTTTTTTTTTTTTTTAGAGGGGGGTCCTGGTGAGGGTTGGGCGGAGGGAGGGTTGGGGAAAAGCGAAAATGTAATAGATGTAATGGTGTCAGCATTGATTGTAAATGATAAATCATTTTGGAGAAAACAAGAAAATAAAGAATATATAAAAAAAAAAAAAGTTTATCTTGGTTTCATCAGACTGCATGACAAGCACCACTTGTCTTCAGCAAACTGCTGTTGGGCTTTCTTGTGCATCATCTTTAGAAAAAGGGCTCCCTTCTGGGATGACAGCCATGCAGACCAATTTGATGCAGTGTATGGTCTGAGCATTGACAGGCTGACACCCCCCCACCCCTTCAACCTCTGCAGCAAAACTGGCAGCCCTCATACGTCTATTTCCCAAAGACTGGATATGACACTGAGCACGTGCACTCAACTTCTTTGGTCGACCATGGCGAGGCCAGATCTGAGAGAAACCTGTTCTGTTAAACCGCTGTATGGTCTTGCCCACCATGCTGTAGAAGAAAAGAGGTTTAACCTTAACTGCTTAAAGACCGCCTCCTGCACATTTACGTCAGCAGAATGGCACATCAACGTACAGGTACGTTGCTCTTTAAGTGCCCAGCCGTAGGTCGCACGCGCAGCCGGCGGCGTGCTCGCGACCCGATCACCGTTGGTGTCCTGCGATCGGGTCACAGAGCTGAAGAATGGGGAGAGGTATGTGTAAACCAAAAAAAAACATGTCACACTTAACCCCTCCCCGCCCCCTAGTTGTTAACCCCTTCACCGAGTGTCATTTACACAGGAATCAGTGCATTTAAATAGCATCGATTGCTGTATAAATGACAATGGTTCCAAAAATGTGTCAAAAATTTCTGATGTGTCTGCCATAATGTCGCAGTCACAATAAAAATTGCTGATCGCCGCCATTACTAGTAAAAACAAAAAATATATAATATTAATAAAAATGCTATAAAACTATCCCCTATTTTGTAAACGCTACAACTTTTGCGCAAACCAATCTATCACTAATTGCGATTATTTTTTTACCAAGAATATGTAGAAAAATACGTATCGGCCTAAACTGAGGAAAAAAAAAAATATTTTCTATCTTCTTTGGGGATGTTTATTATAGCAAAAAGTAAAATAGTGCACGCTCTATTTTTGTTTATAGCGCAAAAAATAAAAACCGCAGAGGTGATCAAATACCACCAAAAGAAAGCTCTATTTGTGGGAAAAAAAGGACGCCAATTTTGTTTGGGAGCCATGTCGCACGACCGCGCAATTGTCAGTTAAAGCGACGCAGTGCCGAATCGCAAAAAAGGGGCCTGGTCCTTTGGCTGCAAATTGGTCCGGGGCTTAAGTGGTTAAACTACATAGAGGGATCTTTACTGTAAGAGCGGCAAGGATGTGGAATTCCCTTCCACAGGCGGTGGTCTCTAATAGTTTCAAAAAACTATTAGATAAGCACCTGAACGACCGCAACATACAGGGATATACAATCTAATACTGACATATAATCACACACATAGGTTGGACTTGTACTTGTCTCTTTTTTTGTAACAGCGATAAAACCAAAATTTAACACCCTGCTTCCCCCATTCACACCCGAGACCTTGTAACACTAACTTGTCACATGACACCAGGGAGGGAAACTGGCTAATTGGGCCAAATTTGGACACTTAGGGGTGTAATCACTTTTGTTGCCAGCAGTTTATACCAGGGCTTGACAAATTTGCTTGGAATCTAGGAGCCAGCTAAAAAAGTTAGGCGCCAGGTTTTTTTTTTTTTTTAACTTGTAATCAGTGAGTCAGACTCGCTGGATCACCGATCCGAGTAAGGGGTCGATCCCGACCCCTTACCACGTGATCAGCTTTCAGCCAATGACAGCTGATCACGTTATGTCAACACAGCCGGTAATCGGCTATTTTTTCTCCTCGCCCTGATAGCGCGAGGAGAAAAAAAAAGCCGATCACCGGCGGCAGTGATCGGGACATCAGTCCCAATCACTACAAGCTGCTGCCAGCCCCTCAGGGCCCAACTGTGCCCCCTACAAGTGCCACCTAGCAGTAGGCAACAGTGCCACCTATCAGTGCCCACAATCAGTGCCTGAGGAACAGTGCTGCACATTAGTGCCACCTATCAGTGCCATCAGTGCCCATCTGTGCTGCCTTATCTGTGCCTACCAGTGCAGCCTATCAGTGCTGCCTCATCAGCGCATATCAATGAAGCAGAAAAATTACCTGTTTGCAAAATTTTATAACAAACTATTAAACCAGATTTTTTTTTTTTCAAAATTTTCCATCTTTTATTTTTTTTTTAGCAAAAAATAAAAACCCCAGCTGTGATTAAATACCACCAAAGGAAAATGGAAAAAAATATAAAATTTTAATTTGGGTACAGTGTTGTATGACCGCACAATTGTCATTCAAAGTGCGCGTCAGCGCCGAAAATTGGTCTGGGCAGGAGGGGGTTTAAGTGCCCAGTAAGTGGTTAACGACCGACAATGGTTAATGTTTATATTGAAAAAAAAGCTATCTTAAAAAATAATGTGTGTGTGTGTGTGTGTGTGTGTGTGTGTGTGTGTGTGTGTGTGTGTGTGTGTGTGTGTGTGTGTGTCTAGTCGCCTGTGTAAATTTAAGATTAGGTTAATTTTTTACAGGCAGGGCTCCATTAGCATTGCTGGATGTCATACCAACGGCCACCACTAGATGGCGCCAAGATCTTAGAAGGAAGTATAGGCTTGCAGAAGGCCGCGGGCTCGATTACCGGCCGGCGTGGCCTGACACAAATCCACAGCAGGGGCAGCTCAACACCTTGCCACAATGTCAATTATGGTCAATAGTGCACAAGTGATAAAAAATATACTGTGCTGGAGGTGTGTGAAATAAAATATACAATCCTTTTGTATATAAAAATTAATATGAGTGTATGTGATCCTTATTATAAAAGAAATGCCAAACGTGCATAAAAAATCTAATTTAATAGGTGTTTGTAGTGTTGGTAAAATGAAAAAAAGTTGGACGATTCAGTGATAGCAATCAAGATGATTGAGAATTGTGTCCTGTGTTAGAAAGATTGAAGGAACTCTGACGTAGCAACAGGTGCTCTGATTACAAGATTAGTACCATTCTCCAGACAATTAGTGTTGAATACAATCTAATTGCAACAATATGCAGATACACCAGGCGATTACTCTAATTGCAAGGTTGGTGCCATACATCATACAATCCTATTGTATGCAATCTGTTTGCTACGATAACCAGATAAACACATACACCATGCGATTGGTGTTTTAAAAGTGCAGTGGTGCATTACTGATAATATCAATTAAGACAGCTGGTTTAAACTCCCACTGTTTAGAGAAACAAAAAGCAAAAAAGACTGCTATTTTAGAAAATATAAAAATAAGATGTTGCCACTTCGGTAATATTTATAAATATATAGGAAGAAATAAAAACTTCCCTTAATGTTGCCGGTGTTCTATCACCAAGTGTCCGGCTGTCACTAGGTGTCCGAAGTCTACTGCGCATGCGCAGTCCGGATCCAGAAGATTTTCGGAAATTGTCGGAAGATGAGCGGCGCCTGCGCCGTGAGTCGAGGAGAAGCCCCCACCATCCAAGCGGACATAGGGTTAGTCAAATTGAGAGGGCCCCTCGCGGGCTCGCTTCGCTCGCCACGCATCGGGCACGGCCTCGCTGCGCTCGGCACTTTTATATTCTAACTCTATGTCCACTGGGATGGTGGGGCTTGAAAGTGGACTCACGGCGCAGGCGCCGTTCATCCTCGGCAATTTTCGGAATATGGGCGTTCTGTGTACTGCGCATGCGCAGTACACCTCGGACACTTGGTGATGGGGGACGGATAATGATACAACACCGGTACAATTATAGGTGATTCTTTGAAATCTTCCTGATGCTCAAGCCGGTTTTAACATGAGAGAGAGAAAAAACAAAAACCATTGCGCAATATTGCTAACTATAAACTCCCCATGAGATGCCTCAAGTGGTATGCACTCACGTGTACCCGGTGGATATAGTGCAGATAAAAAGTATCAATGGTCAGGCTTTCGCTCCTGGGCTGTCAGCCCTTCTCCTCCTTTGCTGAGCTCGTGTATCACACGGCGTCACCTAAGCTCCTCCTCCCGACGCGTTGCATCACAGGTCACGAAGGGAAGTTTTTGTTTCTTTCTTCCTATCTATTTATAAATACCATTACCGAAGTGGCAACATCTTATTTTTTTATTTTCTAAAATAGCAGTCTTTTTTGCTTTTTGTTTCTCTAAACAGTGGGAGTTTAAACCAGCTGTCTTAATTGATATTATCAGTAATGCACCACTGCACTTTATAAAACACCAATCGCCTGGTGTACATGTTTATCTGGTTATCGTAGCAAACAGATTGCATACAACAGGATTGTATGATGTATGGCACCAACCTTGCAATTAGAGTAATCGCCTGGTGTATCTGCATATTGTTGCAATTAGATTGTATTCAACACTAATTGTCTGGAGAATGGTACTAATCTTGTAATCAGAGCACCTGTTGCTACGCCAGAGTTCCTTCAATCTTTCTAACACAGGACACAATTCTCAATCATCTTGATTGCTATCACTGAATCGTCCAACTTTTTTTCATTTTACCAACACTACAAACACCTATTAAATTAGATTTTTTATGCACGTTTGGCATTTCTTTTATAATAAGGAGATCTATGCTCACATAATTAAGGTTGAATTGCGCACCATTTATAGGCTATCTGTATATCTTTCACCTATTTCCAAGTGTGGGAACACTTTCAATGGTAGCAGCATTTCATTTAGTAATCTTATTTTATTCTATTAGATTTGGGGCTTTTAAAATTATATATCAGCGCTTCAGTATACACCAATTTTCAACACCTTGCCAGAGTTCCAAGCTCTGGAATTGTCATAACATGTAGATGAACATTTCTAATATGTCATATTTTTTGCACTTTTACTTTCTTTAAAAAAAGTTACTCACTGATCTCGGAAGCAGGCAGGTTCCATTTTAGCTGTGGGCATCTGAAGCCCTCCTGTGTTAACTTCCTGGATTTCTGTGCAGCCTATTACCCAGCATGCACCTCTAAATCCCACAACTATTCTTCCCGATTGACGTTTCTATAGCAACGTCCACATCGTCGCAAGTTCCCACCCCATTGCTATAGCAACCTGTCAAAAGACAGGAGAGGAGAGGAGAGGAAGTTTATAAGTCTCTCCAGCTGCTGCTGAGTGTACTGTGTACCGCGGGCTTTAAGAATGTTAACCCTGATCGCCCCCTCCTCCTCCCATTCTATCAGCAGACAAGAGAGCATGGTTCATTAGGTTCGCTGCTCTTTTCTGCTTTTTTTCCCCTCCCCATTGCCTACAACTCCCAGCATGCACTCAGATGGGCTAACTCCTGTTCGCGTCATTGCCTACTTCCAAATATCGCAAGATTTCTGCAGTAGATTTCCAAGGACTCCTGGGATACATGAGGCTGCTATCCCAGGAGCCCTTGTGAAAAGTGCTGCATGTCCTTAGCTCCTACAGACAAAGCAAAAAAAAAGGGTGGAACTCCACTTTAAAGAAAAAAATCTCAGTTGAAGAAAACTGGCAGAAAAAAAAAATATTTTTTCTAAGAGCAGAGAAATGGTGTAAAGCAGGAATATGCAATTAGCGGACTTCTAGCTGTTGCAAAAACTACAAGTCTCATCATGCCTCTGAGTGTCATGCTTGTGGCTGTCAGTCTTGCTATGCCTCATGGGACTTGTAGTTCTGCAACAGCTGGAGGGCCGCTAATTGCATATCCCTGGTGTAAAGCTTCATAAGAAGTGGGAGAGAAACAAGGCTGGTCATTTTTATGCTTGCCAGTGTCCAAATCCTCCTCTAGGCGGCAGAACAACCAAACCGTATTTAAATTCCTGTATCCCTAAATAAAGACAAAATAAACTGGCACAAAACAGAAATCAAGACAAAAAAATGTTTAGCAATGTCTACACTGATCTTTCAATGCCATGCAAAAGAAAAAAAAAAAAAAAAAAAAAAAAAAACTTGGGAGACAATACTTATTATATACATATAGTACCTGATCAACCCAGCAGCTGCATTAGAAAGCAGCTGCTGGTGTGAGCTGTGTTGAGTGGTGCTGATACTCAAAAACAAAGTTGAACTGGTTTCAGTTATTTTTTAGAAGTTTGAAAAAATATTGCAGTGAAAAAAGTACTACACACATATATTATATATTCACACACACACACACACACACACACACACACACCCCCCTATTAAAAAATAAATAAAGGGTTTTATAGCCCCCTGCCATCCCATCCACCCCTAGCTAACTGCATTCATCTCCAGACATTTTTTTCTCTTTTAGGACAGGTTCTTTCCTATTAATTTTAAGGGTCAGTTCACACCATGCTGGGAAATTAATCACACAGAAATATTAAAGTTAAAGTGGTGTTGCCACCAAAAAAAAAAAAAAAAAGAAGTTGCTTAAAAATCTTAAAAAAAAAAAAAAAAAATGTAAAAAAAAATAAATTGGAAAAAAACATTTTTTTTACTCACCTCTAAATGCCTGTTGCTAGGGGGTCCCTCGTAGTCTGCCACCTTCAATGCCCTGGGCACTGACATCACTTCCCCTCGGAGGCGCACAGTCATCTGGGACCTGTCACGTGTCCCAGATGACTAAGCGCCGGCTCACGGCGCCGCTCGCACATGCGCAGTGGGTGCTCCGCTGTGAAGCCACAGCCGGGTTCCCACAGTAAAAATGCCGGCGCCGCAAGTGGAGCGGGGAACGAGGGGGGGGCCTCGTTCCCCCACATCGCTGGACCCTGAGACAGGTAAATGTCCGATTATTAAAAGTCAGCAGCTGCAGTATTTGTAGCTGCTGACTTAATACATTTTTTTCAGGTGGAACTCCCTCTTTAATGACACCCCAAACGCAGGTTGTACACGCATTGCGTTATCCCACACCGGTTTCGGTGTGGTTTAGCCCATGCACTACTTTTGGTGCGGTGTGAATTTATTTAAAAATGAATGGGCTGAAATCGCACAGGAACTAAATCGCTCATGTCTGTGTGGTCATTGTATGAACCGGCCCTGAATGGGCTAAAATTGCGCCACACTGCACCAAAAGTAGTGCATGCACTACTTTTTAAACCGCACAGTAACCGGATTGCATGGTGCAAAGGTACCATGCGATCCGGTGCAGGCAATTGCACTGTGTACACAACCTAACTTTCTACTGACGCCCTCTGCAGATCACAAATAGAGTGAGTTTTGCATGCAGCCTGAATTGCACAAATTCACAGGGCATTTCATGTGTATGCATGGTTTTTAGAAATAGTACATAGACATGAGAAGGCTGGCCATAAATTAGTGCCGGTTAATACTGCTGCGACGCGCAAACCCTGCAACTTCACTGTGGGTTCCTGCATCGCATGTCTCCCCTCCAGCACTCACTCTAGCGCTGGGCTGTGGGGGGGGTGAAAGCATCTGGTCAGTCAGGTTATCTGGGTGGATGCTCGAGTCTGTATTCTTTCAGAGCCTAGACTGGCTCTGTGTCATGTCAGCTGAATCTAGCTCTCAGGGTGCAGGAGTAAGGGCACTTCTGTTACCCAGAAAAGAAGTATGGAAAAAAAAAAATAAAAAAGCTTTGGGCCTAACCTTTTATGCTCCTTGCACACTAGCCGACTACAAAGTTGTGTGATTTTCAGTGCAACGTTGGAGTCTGACACGGATACGACTGAGGGGACTTCAAGACTTACACTCTCTGGCATTAAAGTTGTATCAAAGTAGCAGCGACTGTCAATTGGAACAGCTCTAATAGAGAGTCAGATTTTAAGTCACACAAGTGTGAAAGGAACCTTAAACTAGTTTATTGCAGGTAAGCGCACGGCACTCTAAAATTTCTTTAGTTTATACCTGCATGAAAATTATGTTTCAACAGGAAGCATGCCAAAGTTATTTAAAAAATGAAATCTTTTTCTTTAACCGCTTCAGCACCGGGCCATTTTTTACCCTTCCTTACCAGAGCACTTTTTGCGATTCGGCACTGCGTCGCTTTAACTAACAATTGCGCGGTCGTGCGACGTTACACCCAAACAAAATTGACGTCCTTTTTTCTCCCACAAATAGAGCTTTTTATTTGGTGGTATTTGATCACCTCTGCGGTTTTAATTTTTTGCGCTATAAACAAAAGAGCGACAATTTTGAAAAAAAAAAAAACACAATATTTTTTACTTTTTGCTATAATAAATATCCCATTTAAAAAAAAAAAAATAATAAAATTTCCTCAGTTTAGGCCGATACGTATTCTTCTACATATTTTTGGTAAAAAAAAAAAAAAAAAAATAAAAATAAAAAAAAATAAAATAAAAAAAATCGCAATAAGCGTATATTGATCAGTTTGCGCAAAAGTTATAGCGTCTACAAAATAGGGGATAGATTTATTGAATATTTTTTTTTTTTTTTTTTTTTTTTTAATATTAATGGCGGCGATCTGCGATTTTTTTTTTCGTGACTGCGACATTGCGGCGGACACTTTTGACACATTTACACAGCGATCGTTGCTATAAAATTGCATTGATTACTGTGTAAATGTGACTGGCAGGGAAGGGGTTAACACTAGGGGGCGCTGTAGGGTCTAATGTGTTCCCTATAGAAGTGATTCTAACTGTGGGGGGAGGGGATTCAAGGGGAGAAGACCGATCATGTGTTCCTCCGTACTGGGATCATATGATCGGTCTCCTCTCCGCTGACAGGACGTGGAGCTGTGCGTTTACACACACAGCTCAACGGTCCCGCACGGTCCCGTTGTTTTAACGGGCAATCGCGGGTGCCAGGCGGACATCGCAACCGCCGGGCACTCGCACCGGGTCCCGAGCGATGCCGCGGGCGCGCGCGCCCCCCAGGCGGCCGGGAATCCGAGGACGTCATATGACGCCCACCCAGGATGGGAGATCCACCTTGTGGGCGTCATATGACAATGGCCGGTATTGAAGTGGTTAACATGCACATTTTTTGAAAAATAACTGAAAAAAAAAAAAAAAAAAAGAATTTGAATGAAAAAAGTTAAAAAGCTAAAAGGTTAAACAAATCTAGGGATAAAGAGATATTTATTATTATTTATATTTATAGTGTTACTAAACCCAGGACCCTGCATTCACTTTGTCTGGTCTCTCACAGTACACAGAACATGGAAATGCAATCATTTTAGTAAATTTAAACTGCTAAATACCCTCTCTCAGCAGTTAGAGCAGTCATGCGACTTCCATCAGTGCCTGGTTAAACCATGTCGGGTGAGCCCCTCACCCTCTGTCTGGACGGTGCTGTTTGGCCCTGTGCTGATCACATGAACTCTCCCAAGGAAAAAAAAAAAAAACACAACATTTTCTAGCAATACACACCAAACTGAGCATGTGCAGCTTGTCCCCTACCCTCTGTACTATCCAGAGATGAATTGGGGACAGAATCAAACAGCCTTTTCAAACAAAGCAGAGGTTTAACCCCTTAGGTTCCAGAGTATAATTAGCATGCTTTACTGCATATACAGACTGATTGTACCGTTGTGGGTTTAGTAACACTTTAAATACATAATTTGTTTAAATAAAGGCAACTTATTGTTTTTTTACTTGCAAGCTTGTTAAGGGCATATGCGCAAAGTTAACTCCTTGAGGCTGGGTTCACACTGCTGCGGTGCGGGAACGCTGCGAATACACTGCGAGTTCCCGCACCGCATGTCTCCCGCCGGCAGTTCACACTGCCCTATGCGAGCTGCTGGGGGTGTCAATGAAAGGTTAATGACACCCCCATAGCAGCTCGCATATCGCAGTGCGATCTGCAAACTCGGACAGGAATCGGATCGCATGGTGAGAACACCATGCGATCCGATTCTGCTGCGGAGCGAAAAAAAGGGTCCTGTCCGATTTTGGGCCGAATGCGATGCGAATTCAGCCATACTATCTGTATGGCTGAATTTGCATCGCACAGAGATCGCATATGATTTGAACTGCAGTGCGGTGCGAATCATATGCGATCTCCCGCACCGCAGCAGTCTGAACCCGGCCTAAAGGCTAGTTCATACACTTTGCAGTGTAAAAGCAGGTTTTCCCACACAGCAAGGAAATGCACAGCCCTCATCAATTTGTAATGGTATCCCCTACACATCCATCAAATGTGGGTGTGTTGGCAGTCCCCAAAACGCATAGCTTTGCATTACCATGTGGTTTGGTGTAGTTAAATTTTAAAAATGATGTCTGCAGTGTTTTTTTTCTGTGCTCAGCAGCCTACTGAAATTAATAAGCTGCCCTAAGCACGTGTCAGAACATGCAAAAAAAAATAAATAAAATAAAAAAAAAAAACAGGCAACCAGCCCCTAACCCGATATGAATTACAATGTAATAAAATGTTGCTAGATAGTCATTTCTTTTTACACTGCAGACCTTGTCCTTGACAGCTAAAGCTATGATATACAAAACAAAAACCCTACAGAAATTTCACACAAGGAACTGAAGGGGAGGAAGAGAAGCAGGGCAGTATTTACATTTTTATGTTGGGCACGCATCATACAACCTACATCCACAACTCTTTAATAGCAGTTCAGCAAGGCTTCTGAGCCAAGCCCTAATGTGTTTTACGTTACTTTGCATACGCCACAACCTGAACAGAACACTCTACAGACGAATGTGTACAAGACGAGATGTAAAAACCCATGCGTTTTATAGTCCCAGCAATGTAACATGGATTTTACATTTTACCTATTTTTCAGCTTTTTGTTAAAATGGGTCTAAGGTTTTATACCTTAATACACCCTACGCAATAAGGAAAAAAAAAAAAACACTTTGTGACCAGTCTCCTCCACCTGAGCCCTCTTTATAGCAGTGCCTCACTTGGCTCTCTCCCCTCATTGGACAGAGGCAGCAGCGGGAGTCATTTGCTCCTGCCGCTGTCAATCACATGCAGTGAAGAGAGAAAGGGGAGTGGGCTAAGGGCAGCTCTTTGTGTCAATGGACACAGAAGCCTGCTTAAGAGTGAGTATGCACCAGTGCTGGCATAGCGAATGGCTTTCTATGGGTGCTCTCAAAAGGGGGAAAGGGGCCATGAGTGCCAGCGGGGGACCCGAGGAGGAGGAGGATCAGAGCTGCTCTGTGAAAAACCATTGAGTAGAGCATGTATAACATGTTTGCTATAGAGCTGCACGATTAATCTTTAAAATCAAAATGGTGATCTTTTTCCCTCCCGGAGCATGTCACGATTCTTTCCAAGAAGTGCAGAGAGTTCTCACAGCTAGAAAAAAAAGAAAATCCAGGCAGCCTGCCAAGTTTTTTAACAAGCGAATAAGTAGAAACAAAGTATCTTTTCGTTCTTTCATCAAAGGAAAGAACTCTGGCATGTAAATGAGGGAGGTTTAACCATTAAAAGACCAAACCATTTATGACATTTGTTGCTTACAAGTAAAAATCATTATTTTCTGCTAGAAAAAGACTTGGAATCCAAACATCTTTTTTTTTAGCAGACCCTAGAGAATAAAATGGTGGTTGTTGCAATATTTTATGTCACACTGTATTTGCGCATCGGTCTTTCAAGCGCAATTTTATATATATTTTTTAAAAATACACTTAAATTTATGAAAAATAAAATAAAACGAAACCGTTAAGTTAGTCCAATTTTTTTGTATTATGTGAAAGATGATGTTACATCGCAAGAATCGTGAGATAATCTTGATCTTTATTCTAAGCAAAAAATAAATAAAAATCGTGCAGCTCTAGTTATAATAAAAAAGAAAAAAAAAAATGAAAATTTACAATCACTTTAAAGCATAACTAAGCCAAAAGAACAAACCGACTGATATTTTTTTCCCCATTTATTTTCACCAGTGATCCTGCCAGCAGTAACACTTCTTGTAGCGCTTGTTTACTGTACATTATCTGTGAAAGAGCAAGTGTTGTCACCCTAGGCTGTGCTCATGATTTGGACTACAAACACCTCATACTTAATGTGGGAGAGGTGTTCTGTAGACCACATAAAAGATATAAAGAAGGCTGATGACACGGAATCTCAGTGAAAAGGTATTTTTTCTGTACATGCAGCCACCGCATATTTGTCCTTGGTACAGAAAAATTGTCCCCCCATAGGTTGCACTAACTCAGAACAGTAATCTAAGTGGAGAGCATGAGGCAAGGGACAGAAATAGGCATCCCCTCCCAAAACTCTGAAGAAAAGACTGTAGTCATCCGTACAAAAACACAGGGGACTGAAATCGTAAAAATTTCAAGAAATAGAAAGGCCTTATTGCCAGTTCAAAACTCATTAATAGACCTCTCAATTAGGACAACATCCATATAAGCAAAAAGAGCCCTAGCATAAATTTTCAGATCTATTGCCTATGCTGGTAAAGGTTAGTCAGCAACATGCGCTCATCTCAAACAAATCTAATATTTTCTATTATCTGCTCAATAACTGGTAGTAAACACTCGACAGTTATGATGGTCAAAAAACCTGCTTATTTTGCAACGCATAAAAGGATATCTAAGATTTCAAAAACAAGCAGGTACACCAATTAACTTGTATAGTTACATTGCATGCATGGCCTCTTATAAAGATGCAAAAAGAAAAAATACGATTTTCTATGTTCATACTTTAAAGCATATTTTATATTTTGAAAAAGTATATCCCATCAGGTTCTAATTTGTATATACAGAAAGTAAACAATTTCATGGAAAAATAACCAGACATAAAAACATGCTTCACTTTAACACATAGATGTTGAACACTAACCAATAAAAGGAAAAACAATAGATCATGCAAAACAGTCTATCAGGCATTCAGGCCACCAAGGCAAAACTAAAAACAAATATGGAGGTGTTACACAAGACAGAGCATACAGTTAACAGTACAACAAGAAAGAAGAAAGGCACCTGGAGACATCTGACACTGGGCATGCTCTGCAGGCATCTCAGTGCGCACATGCTCTCTACCAGGTTGGAGCAGCCTAGCCACAAAGACCTTGGCACAGAACACTGCAGGGTGACAAAAAGGAAGGAGAAAAAAAGCAGTTAGATGCCACAAAATATTTCAAGCAGGCAACTTATGAGTATATTAGAATGTATTAAGAATGGACAAGCAAATCTGCATGCTTTTGTTTTGAAAAGACTATGGTTTGTGAATATCCTCTCTCTTTAGTATCAGTGAGTTATGACAAAGATCTGCAAGTTTAACGCAAGTACATCTCTGACTACATATTCGATGAACTACACAAGCTGATACAACAAAGCACTGGGCTGTTGGTAAAAAGCAAATAAAATATATCCAGAATTGTTAAACTCAGGTTTCGGCTCTTGCCAATTCCTTGCCTGATCATGGTACTTATAATCAAAACAAATAAATTCAGTTTTACCCGTCTAAAACAAGTTTATTGAATTTTATTTTAGAGCCATAATATGTACGTAAAAAGTAGGCACATATTTTTTTTTTAAACATACCTAAAAGTAGATTAATACTTGGATAGAGTAGTAAGTGATTAAAACCACTGTCAGGTTTTTGCTTGACAGTACATTAGGTTTTGATTGCGTAAATCTCCCTAATGGGGACCCAGACAGCAATCAACATTTTGGGAAAATCTTTCAATGTGGACACGTGCTCCAGTGATAGAGGATTTCCCTCACATTACAACTATAACCATTTCCTGTTGAGTATAAAGGGCAGAAGGGAAAATAACTGTCCAATGAGAAACAAAAAGGCAAAAATTGATGATGGCTTAACCCACTTCCTCCTCTATCCAAAATGAAAACAAGGTTTTGGATTAGGTTATACTTTCTAGACACCTGAAAGTTCCAATCACAAGTGAGGAGATTTATTTTTTATTTTTATTTTAACGAAGAATTATACAAAGGGAATGTTCAAGAAATAGAAAGGCCTTAGTGCCACAGTTCAAAACTCATTAGCTTTTGATTTTACTAAAGCTGGAGATTGCAAAATCTGGTGCAGCTTTGCATGGTAGCCAATTAGCGTCTAACTTCAGCTTAGTCAATTAACCTGGAAGCTGATTGGTTTTTATTCAGAGTTGCAATAGATTTTGCATTCTCCAGTTTTAATCAACCCCTTTGTGCTCTGAGCTGCGCATTATTGATGCTGCACAGATGTTACTGAAGATCTGTTCAGCTGTCAGCCTGTCATTAACAGTCTGGTTGCATAGACAACCTGTGACTCCCCGGAGGGTAAACATGGCTCTCCACACTGGTGCACCCATGTGAATGAGCCCTTAGTGATGTGTTCAGTTTATTTCAGGCCCCATGCACACAAGACGCTGTTAAACGTGCGTTCAGAGGCAGATGGAAAAAATTTTCAACTGCCCCTGAACTCATGCAAAGTTATCCTATGTGTGCATGTACACAGTCTTGTTTTTTTTCCCCATTTTTATGCAGTTGCGTTTAACCTTGTTTTTCCAGAAAAAAAATGGGTTCAGACACTTTGCTTCTCCACGTTTCAGACGCAAAACGCGGCTAAACGCGACACCCGCGTTTGCGTTTATAAGCGTTTTTAAAAAAGGAAGCCAATTTTTTGGACCATAAAAATAAAGTAATTGCGACATTTTAAACCATTTTTTTAGTATTTTTCTGGTCCAAAAAATTGGGTTCCTTTTTAAAAACGCTTATAAACGCAAACGCGGGTGTCGCGTTTAGCTGTGTTTTACCGCGTTTGCGTCTATAAGCGTTTGTGAAGATATCATATAGACACTCCCCAAGCTCAGAAAGCATGTATTGACTATTTCTGCCATTTTGATCAGAGTGAGCAGCAGCAGAGAGCAGTTGTACACTTGCATTTGCCTCCCTTTCTGTGTTTTTTTTTTTTTGGAAATGTATCCCATATTGAATGTCAGGAAATGCTCCTGATGTTGCTCTTGATGAGGCAGCAACATCGTCGCAAATTGCGTGAGGTCCAGAATCATAGCTAGTCAATATTGGACCCATCCGTTGATGGCACAGGGAATGTCCGTTGGATATTTCACAAACATGTATGTACAGCTGCGTACCTACCCCGACAAGTTTTTTAATTTTACCCGTATGTCCATTGTCACATTTGATCGGCGCTTAGAAAAAGTACGACCCGGTCTGACATGCATGGACACCAATATGAGAAAGTCACTGATTAGATTAGAAATTGGATGAGGGGTTGGGGCAAAAGTGGAGGCATTCCTCATTATCAAAGCTACCTAAAAAAATATATATTTTTTTTTATGGCATTGCATTAGTGAGTATATAAGCGCTATGAACTATCTACTAAAAAAAGGGTTTAAAATGTCGTAATTACTTTATATAGTTCATAGCGCTTATATACTCACTAATGCAATGCCATAAAAAAATAAAAAAAATCTTTTTTTAGGTAGCTTTGATAATGAGGAATGCCTCCACTTTTGCCCCAACCCTTCATCCAATTTCTAATCTAATCAGTGACTTTCTCATATTGGTGTCCATGCATGTCAGACCGGGTCGTACTTTTTCTAAGAGCAGATCAAATGTGACAATGGACATACGGGTAAAATTAAAAAACTTGTCGGGGTAGGTACGCAGCTGTACATACACATTTGTGAAATATCCAACGGACATTCCCTGTGCCATCAACGGATGGGTCCAATATTGACTAGCTATGATTCTGGACCTCACGCAATTTGCGACGATGTTGCTGCCTCATCAAGAGCAACATCAGGAGCATTTCCTGACATATTCAATATGGGATAAATTTCCAAAAAAAAAAAAAAAAACACAGAAAGGGAGGCAAATGCAAGTGTACAACTGCTCTCTGCTGCTGCTCACTCTGATCAAAATGGCAGAAATAGTCAATACATGCTTTCTGAGCTTGGGGAGTGTCTATATGATGTTATCTTCACAAACGCTTATAGAAGCAAACGCGGTAAAACACAGCTAAACGCAGCATGAAAACGCCACAAAACACGCGTTTTTAAATGCAGGTTTCTGCTTTCAAAACATGTGTTCAGCAGAGTTTGCATCAGCGTCTCGTGTGTATGGGGCCTTAGCTTTCATATTTTGGAATAAAGATGGCTCTCTGTACACCTCCATGACGCAGTGTTAATGAGCCATAGTACTTAGCCAAAACTCATCCAAAACTGCTTTTATCAAAATGTTGTACACATGCTGCCTATAGCTACCTTTAGAGCCCTTTCACACTGGGGCCGCCCATGCGTTCGCAGTAAAGAGCGTTTTAGCTGCACATTGCCGCTGTTTAACTGGTTGCCGACCACCGGCTGTCAATTGACAGCCAGGCGGCGCAGCCTTTTCGGCCCACCAGGGGACGCACGCCCGCCGTGTTACTGGGGACTCGATGCGCGTGCCCGGCGGCCGCAATGTCTGCCGGTCACCCGCGATTGCCCGGTAACACAGCAGGACCGTGGATCTATGTAAACACACAGATCCACGGTCCTTTTAAAAGGAGAGGAGACCGATGGTATGTTCTCAGTACAGAGAAACGCTGGTCTCCTCCCCTTGTCAATCCCCTCCCCCTACAGTTAGAATCACTCCCAGGGAACATAATTAACCACTCCCTAGCCCCCTAGTTTTAACCCCTTCCCTGCCAGTCACATTTACACAGTAATCAGTGCTTTTTCATAGCACAGATCGCTGTATAAATGTGAATGGTTCCAAAAATGTGTCAAAAGTGTCCGATATGTCCACCGCAATATCGCAGTCACGACTATAAAAAAAAAAAAAAGGGGGGGGGGGGGGCTCAAATTAGGGATTTGTTGTCTCATCCTAAATGATGTCCAGTTTTGCATCAATAGCTGCATTGCCAGGTGATATAAATTAAGGTTATGGGGAAAAAGTACGTACACGTCATTCTTCAACATATTTAGTCAGGCAAACATTAGGTCTTCATTCAAAAAGTGCTTACAGATAAAGATTATATACTTGAAAAACATTAGGGAAAACTTGCCCATTCAATAATTTCCTTAAAAGGGCAAGTTCATCTTTACAGAAAAATCTGTAAAGGTGAACTTACACAGGACCCCCTTCCTCATTGAGCTCCAACAACCCCCAAGTCCTGCTGTCCAGGAGCCCAACAATACCCCTCTAGGAGACATTGTATAGCCGCCTCACAGGTCAGGGGCTTAGCAATCCTCTGCTTAATCTTCTAAACATACCTCGTCAGGAGGCATGTTTAGGAGCATTCTAATTGGTCAGTGCTGTCACATGGGCAGCGCCAACCAATCAGAACCCATGTAGCCCAACCTGTCACCGTGGGCAAAGAGGAGAGAAAGCCATGGGGATTTCAAATCCCCCGAATGGTTACGTAATGGGTTTATGTGAAATCTCAATTAACTGCTGTAAATATTGCAATTAGAAATATATTTCAGTTAAAAGGAAATATATTTAAAGTATTTAGTGTTGTGTTGGTGTTACGGTAATTAGTTCAACTTCAAAGCTTGGCCTTTTGTTTTCCCTGATACTATCTCACCTGGGTAGTAAACAGCCTTCTTTGACTCATCCAATCAGGCTGTGCCCAATATACATTTACTAGGTACAGTGACCAATTAGGGAGAATTATATTAGCCACAGTACAAAAAGAAGGGGGGATATAATGCTTTGTGACCAAGCTAACTTTTTTTTGGTGTGGGGACAGAGAAGTCACCATGGGCCGACCTGAAGTTAACAGGTAATCTAACACTATATTTGCATCTTATATTGCATTGTAAATATGGTTGTTGTGGGGAATTTGTAAATATCATGCAAGCCAGGGGACCTACGCTGTAAATGCAGTCTGGTGTGTAATTTGTATATATTATGTAACCCTATCAATAAATGTGTATTGCGATGGAACTCTCTCTTTTGCGCAAGATCTCTCAGATCTAGATATGTATATGTCCATGCTACTACGATTGAGGTGTATGCACACAATCACAGAAACTAGGCAACAGCGGCTATGCGAGGTGTCAGCACGGACGATTGCAGGACTCCGGTGTAAGGCCCCTTTTTCACACGGACGGACCGTTTAGGTCCGCCTGTCAGTTTTTTTTAGGCAGACCTGAATGGACACTCCATAGACCTCTATGGAGGGACAGATGTCAGCGGGGACATGTCCACTGACATCGGACCCGCTCCGAAAAAGTGTGACGAAGGAAAAAACGTTTTCCATCCGTCTGCGGATCGGGTGACGATGGACTCTACGGTCCGTCTTCATCCGAACCCCCATACAGGAGAGCGGCGCTCTGACAGGTCCGTCCCTGCACAGAGTGCAGAAACAGACCTGTCATCTGCCTGCTCAGCGAAGATCGACGGAGCGATCCCCCGCTGAGTAGAGCGTGCTCCGTACACAGACACATCCATGTGAAAGAGCCCTAAGATCATTTACAGATTTTCTGTAAAGGTGATCTTACACTTTAAGAATATATCAATGATGTAATGGTGTACTGTGGAAAAAGAACAAACACCCTACGCATCAGAATACATAGTATTTCCTCTTTTTGACCACACAACTATGCAAAATTGCTTCCGTTCAAAGAGATTTGTGGCTTTTACGTGAACTGTCTGTTTACATTTTTCCCACAGCATTTCAATAGGATTCGAGTTAAGACTTGAGAAGGTCAGTCCATAACCCTCCATTTTTGGGTTGTTTAATTTATTAGAGGATGTTGGATCATTATCTTGTTGAAATATCTTTCCGGTTTAATTTCAGCTTTTGGACAAACAGTGTCACATCCTCCTCAGGCACATTTTGATATAATACATAATTCATAGTTGATTGAACGACTGCAAGCTGCCCAGCCTCTGAACAAAAAACGCAAATCATAACACACCACCATGCTTCACAGTTGGCATGTTTTTCTACTGAAATGGTCTTTATAAAACAATGTCTATTAGCACTCTAGCCTTGATTCATAGGTGTAAAGCAGGGATATTCAAACTACGGCCCTCCAGCTGTTGCATTACTACACGTGCAATGAGGAATTTTAAAACTCTGAAAATCACAGACATGACTAGGCATAATGGGCATTGTAGTTCCTGAACAACTGGAGGACCATAGTTTGGAGACCCCTGGTGTAAAGTCTCTGACCGTGAAGCAGGCTGATGGACGAGTCTTTGGGACAGAAGGTCCAGACGATCCACAAGAACAGAAGTGGAAGCCAAGAGTCTAAGACTGAATACCACTTCATCCTGGCCAATTCAGTTCGAGCATTGCCAGAATGCCCCTTATATTGATCCTGTAGAGGAGCTAAATGTGAGGTGCGGGGGATAGGCATCAGAATGTACTGATCCCACAGAATCACTAGAGCATTCACTGCGAAGGACGAGTTTCTTTGCACCTGGAAAAATATATGTGCAGAAAATCTGTGCAGTTTGTTGAATTTGGACACCAATAGATTCATGCCTGGTATGAGATTGGTGGACAGGGATATAACACGCAGTTCTGCCCAAGTCCACTTCTCGTTGAGCAGCGCAACCTCTGAAGCCTTGTTAAGGGTTGATGAGCATCCTTTGCCTGCATTCCAATCGGGTGACCCTGCAGCTAGGAGAACCAAATCACCATGCGCTCCAGGATGTTGATGAGTAGGCAAGCTTCTTACAACAAATTCCCCACACATTTGGGATGTGAACGCAAGCATCACTGATGTCCACAAAGGCAAAAAGGCCCCAGGTAGAAGTAAAATAATGCCAGATTTTACAGATTCCATTCAGTACCTTGCGAGTGCCCCCATTTGCCTTGGGAACATTGAAATCCTGAAATTGTTGCTCGTTCTTAACTGGGATAATGACTCACTGAGAAAAGTCCAAAATTCTAGTTTATAGCCCATGAAAATTACACTGTGCCCAAATGACAGAAAACTTTTGGGGTTTGATGGCTGAAAAGGCCAACAAATGACCCCCCCCCCCCCCCCCCACAAGAGGGGGCACCACTGCATTGAAAAAAAAAAAAAAGGGGCTTGGAACTGGGCACCAGCCTTATACTTTGAGACCAAAGCCTTTGGGGGGAATGTTGGTGTTAGAAAAGTTTTAAGAGGGCTTCCACACCAAGCCGCTCATAGCGTCGGCGGTAAAACGCCGCCATTTTTAACTGCGTTTTACCATCGGATTTGCGGCGCATTTCGGTCGATAGTGGGGCGCTTTTACCCCCCGCTAGCGGCCGAGAAAGGGTTAAAACCACCGGCAATATGCCGCAATAGTGGCGTTTTGCCGGCGGTATTGCAGTGCTGCTCCATTGATTTCAATGGGGAGCAGCGGTGGAGGAGCGGTAAACACACCGCTCCAAAGAAGCTGCTGCCAGGACTTTTCCGGACGTCCTGCCAGCGCACCACTCCAGTGTGAAAGCCCTCTGGCAATAAGAACTGCTTGGTCATCAACACTACCCAAATAAAATGTTTACCATTTTGCTCACACAAATTGAGCTTTTTGGTGGTATCCACAAAATCAAAATTTTATTTTTTGCGAGGAGCTAAAAAAATAAAGAGTGGAAATTTGGAAAAAAATAAATTATACTTTGTTTTAAAAGAAATCCAATAAATCGGGACAGGGTTGACTTTTTCCAGCACATCTCCCTTCCGACCCTATCAGAGACTCAAAAAGACTTGATGGACAAAGATATTCAAGAGTCTGAAGTACTGCAATGTATCAAGGACCTGAAGATAGGTAAGAGGCCTGGCCCCGATGGCTTCACGGCCCTTTACTATAGAAAGCTAGCAGACGTGGTGGTCGCCCCCTTGACAAAAATGTTAAATGCAGTTAAAAATGGACAGGCACTGTCACCCGACCTCTTGACAGCAAATATAGTGATGATACCGAAACCCGACCGAGACCATTCCTCCTGGGCCAATTTTCGACCCATATCATTGATCAACATTGATATGAAAATTCTCACCAAAATCCTGGCCAATAGGTTGAATTCTTTTCTCCCCCGCTTAATCAAAAAAGATCAGGTCGGCTTTATTCCATTCAGACAGGCGGGGGACGCCATTAGAAGAATCATTCAACTTCAACACCTAGCTCACAATCGCTCCCTAGAGACCATGCTTTTGTCCCTGGATGTGAACAAAGCCTTTGACACCTTGTCCTGGCCATATCTAATGTCGGTGCTCCGCCAATACGGCTTCGGCCCCTCGTTCCTGCGATGGTTGGCGGCTTTGTACGATGCCCCTCAAGCCAAAGTTAAATACTATGGGTTTGAATCCCCTATATTTCCTATTCGGAGGGGCACCCGGCAGGGCTGCCCGCTTTCGCCGCTTTTATTTGTTTTGGCTATGGAACCGTTGGCGGAAGCAATTCGTTCACACCCAGACATAAAAGGCATCACGGTCGCGGGCTCTGACCATAAGATCTCTTTATTTGCTGACGACATCCTCCTGACACTGACATCGTCCAGAATCTCCTTACCTAACTTGTTCTCCCTCCTAGATTCCTTTGCTTCTCTTTCAGGCCTAAAAGTTAATCCCACAAAGTCTAAGGCAATGTCTGTAAATCTCCCCCCATTAGAACTGGCCTCCTTAAAAGAAAATTTTTCGTTCCAATGGCTCCCCTCGCTCCCATACCTCGGTATTCGCCTCACTCCCAAATATGAGGGTCTATATCAAACTAATTTCCCTCCCCTCTTGCGGAAGCTGACCGACACATTAACCTCCTGGTCTCACCTCCCGCTCTCTTGGTTCGGCAGAATCTCTGCTGTCCGCATGACTTACCTCCCGAAATTACTTTATCTTTTCCGAGTGCTGCCTGTTCCTATTCCATCCCATATCTTGAGAATCCACCAAAGAAAGCTGCTAAAATTTATCTGGGGCTCCACGCGGCCCCGGATCAACAAACATATATTATATGCTAGGCGGATCAATGGTGGCTTCTCGGTTCCCAACCTTCAGGCCTATTACTCAGCAGCAAATATCGCCCCCTTAGCCCACCTCCATGATACACATCAAATGCCTCTATGGGCCACTTTGGACCTAATTGATTCCCACCCTATTCCTATCCCCTCAGTACCCTGGCTGCCTCCTCAGTGCCGCCCACAAAGACTCGGCCCAGGTTTGGCCCACACCCTTCGTATATGGGACTCTCTCAAGTACTCTGCAGGGCTACTATCCCCTCATTTACCTTTATTGCGCCTTACCCATTGCCCGCTATTCCCCCCCAGCTGCGAGAATCCTAGGCAATTCTCCTGGTGGGCGGAGAATGGATTTACGGATGTTCATTCTCTGTTCACCCCCATGAGAATTCTCACCTATGCGGCCTTGAGATCATCCCACGACATCCCACTTAGAGAACATTATAGTTACCTTCAAATTCGTCATTTCTTGCAGCAACTTATAAAGGCCCAACCAACTCCATACACTCTAACCCCTTTCGAAAGTATTTGCAGGGCCCGACCCCACTCCTCAGGACTGATATCCTTAATATACTCAGCCATCATCTCCTCTAGGAAACCCCCAGTGAGAACGTATCATCTTCAATGGGAGAAGGACTTAGCCAAAAGCTTAGAAGCAGAGGACTGGCAGCATATGACGGTATCCCTTACAAAATGTTCCAAGAATGTACTTATCTTGGAAAACGCTTACAAAGTTTTTTACAGGTGGTACTACACACCGACCAGGATAGCCCGATTCATTCCTTCTTATTCGCCTAATTGTTTTCGGGGATGTACCATGGAAGGCACAATGGCCCACATTTGGTGGACACGTCCTAAGGTTGCAGACTATGGGTCAGGGTCTATGCTCTCCTACGCAATATGCTCCACTCCAACCTCAAAAGGGACCCCTATGAAGCCCTTTTATGTAAGCCCACTCCTGAACTTTTCCGCTCAGAACGGCAACTGGCTCAGCACCTCTTTAGTGCTACTAAATTGACCATCGCAAGAGCCTGGAAAACTCCACTACTCAGTTTTGAGGCAGTTAAAAATCGTATGAATGACATCATGATAAATGAAAAACTAGCATCCTTCACCTCTGACACCCATGATAAATTTCTTAATGTTTGGCGCCCGTGGATAGCATACCACCAGCCCTCTAGATTCAACACCCAGCTTCTCTCCATATAACTGGTTTCTGGACGCGCCCCTCACTACAGGAACTCTTCCCCCTCTTTTCTGTTCCCCCTCCCTCTTTTTCTCATTTCCTTTCTCCTTGCAAGTCATCCCTTCTACGACTTGCAGGCTGCCTAACCTCAGTTTCTCCTTACACGTCTTTCTCCGAGGCTCCCGATTATATGGAGCCGGCTACCAAAGACGCTCATCCTGCAGTAACACTATGTTAAATAAAAGTAGGCATGAGATGAGGAAGTACACAAATGACTATCACCAGATCTTTGATGGACTCTTAATTGAGCTGTACTGTAGTCGCTATATATTGTCCTTTCCCTTTTTTTTTTTTTTTTTTTCACTGAATGCTATGTTATGTTTGCAATGTCCCATTATTGGGACCCCCCTCCTTTCTCGTTATATGTTTGATGTACACGTTACATGATTGTACTCACCTGTTATGTATATTTTCAATAAAACATTTGTAAAAGAAAAGAAATCCAATAAATCTAATTTTGTCATAAATTTAAGCCAAATTGTATTCTGCTACATGTCTTTGGTATAAAAAAAAAAATCCCGTTAAGTGTATAATTGGGTTTGTGTGATCACGGACATATGTGCAGATGATCATTGGGACATATGATTTTAGTGTTACAAATGTGGGGGGGGGGGGGGACAGGTGTTTTTACTGTGTGGGGGCAGTGTTTTGGGGACACTATTTAGGGGACATTGTGTGTTTACATGCGTGAGGACACTGTGCAGGTGATCAGTGTGTAAAAAAAAAAAGCTCATACTTCACTGATCACCGGCTGGTTGCAGCGATCTGCTCTCCTCACTGACTTCCGTGTGAGGAGAGGCGATCGCCTAGCAATCAGCTCTGTTAACAGCACATGATGGCTCTGATTGGACACAGCTGTCATGTGATCAGGAGGGCCAATCACAGAGCCCTCCTGCCGATCGTTGATGCGCCGTGTCCGGGTGACATGAGCGCATTGTTATCATGCCGATGCAAGGGCACGATTCCCCCTCCTGAGAGACGTTCCTGAATGTCCACTTAGGAGGAAGTGCCCACCCAGCCGTATATGTGCAGTGGCCAGGTGGTTAAGATGGCTTCTTAGCATATGTTACATTAAATTGCTGTGTCTTGTTTTAACAAACTCCATAGTAAAACAAAGTGATTAAGCTTTGCCATATATGGTAACAGATTGTAAGAGAAACACTGATTGGCAAATAAAGTATGTACCAGAAGCTATCAGTGTTTCCTCAGCCAATAGAAGCATTATAGCTGTATATTGCCAGTATTGGGGGGGGGGGGGGGGCTGTGCATTCCCTTTGTGCGATTCTGCTTCAGCCTTTGGCTTGTAAGCATCACCCTAAATGTACTGGTACATTCTGAATAAATAACTTTTACTTTAAGACACCTGGAGTTTGACTGATCTTGGGAGAAGAGTTTTCCTGTCAGTTGGTAGGTCCACTTGTGGGATTGCAAGCCTTTTTCTGTGAGAGGAGAGTACCCCCCCCCCCCCCCCCCCAATGACTTGAAGTATGTACCAAACAGGCATTCTTTCAAGATGCTTCTTGCATAGGATTTCTGCCAATTGCATATTAACCAGGAAAAAAGACTGAATTATTTCCTAAATGTACATAACATAATTGGATGCTAATATTTATAGGCAAAGTTCAGCCAGGGAATATATGATTGCTCCAGCAGGGGAAAAAGTAGAGGCAAATTGGATCATGGTTTGCAAGGGTTTTTTTTCCTTCCTCTGGATCAACTGTGGGTATAGGATTGTGTATATGGGAATGTATTTTTTTTTCCCCTTTTTCCCCCTTTTATAGGTTCAACTAGATTACTTATTTTTCAACCTAACTATATATGCCAAGTCGAGAAAACAGCAATGGATTCAATTGCAGGTTAAAGGGTGGTACCCACCAAAAAAAGTGGCCAGAAAGAGTGCTAATAAAAATCTCGTCTATGGGGTCCTTGAAAAACAGGATCATCCTCCACAGGAACCATCAAGATCTTTTTTTAAATGCAAAAAATAGGCAGGTCAAAACAAACTGCACTTTGCTAAAGTAGACCCTCCTCAAAAGAACAAAGGTTCTATAACCAAGTGAACTGTGAAGAATCCATACTGGAAACCTTAAGGTGAGCAGATACAGGCTGCTTTAACACTCAATACTAGCATACCACCTTAATAATGGTAACAACGGTATCCCTACATTTTGGTGAGATCTCAGCAGGTGGAGTCTCATCCTGAAAAGATCTCAGAAGTTTAGGGTGGGTGTATCTACCCTCTTCCCGGGCAGCATAGCAGCCGCCAGTGTAAAGTCTGAGACAGATTCAGAAGGTTGGACTTGGTTTGCAATCCTATGATATATAGTCTAACATGACAACAATCCTGTGCACACAATCAGGCATGATAGCAGGAAAATGCCTTGCTAGATCAGTGGGAAGTGTGTGCAGCAGTGTTACTTGAAGAAACCAATCAGGGGGCAGTAAGTTATAAGAGCAAGGCTGTGCAGACATGATGGCGATCCTGCAGTTTTAGGCAGAGACTAAAAAAGTTAAAGGCTCGCCACCTCACTACTGAAAAAAATGGGGGGGGGGGGGGGGTTCCAAGCCGTCATCCTGGGGTTTTCTAACTTCTTTCCCAAGTCAGCCTCTAGAACGGGGGTGCTCAACCCGTGGCCTGTAGGCCTCTTTCACACTGGGTGGATCAGTGCTGATCCGCCCCGTGGATATCCGCTTGCTCAGCACGGATTGCCGGAGCGATCTCCGCTGAGCAGGAAGATGACAGGTCCGTCTCTGCACTCTGTGTAGGGACGGACCTGTCAGAGAGTCGCTCTCCCCTATGGGAGATCGGGTGACGACGGACCGCAGAGTCCGTCGTCATCCGATCTGATCCGCAGACGGATGGAAAAATAGGGTTTTCCTCCGTCTACAGAAACGGACCATAGCGGACACGGACCATATCAGGTGTCAGCGGATGCTCATCCGCTGACACCCGCTATCCCATAGGGATGCATGCATGTCCGTTTTTCATCCGAAAACGGAAGGATGAAAAACGGACATACGGACCGTCTGTGTGAAAGAGCCCTTAGAGTCCGCAACCTCAACCAGGCAAGAGCATGCCCAGTCAGCAACCCATTGATTACGATCTATGCTTGTCGACAAGCCATTCCAGAACATCAAAATGCAGTGAGCCGGCGCCAGTACTTCACCTCCAATCCTTTCTAGCAACCTGAGGAGCGATGCCAGCAGCAGCTGCAAGAGGAAAAGGGTCAGTGTATTAAACAACACATACACTGGGCATAATAGCTTTTGCAACGAGCATATTAGCACATTTAAAAAGGGTTAAAAACTATTAGGCCACTTTAATACTGATCCGCAGGTGTTAGAAGTCTTTGGCTCAGTGCAGCTATTTTCTATGGGTTTGGTGTGCTTTCTGAAAGCGCACCTAAACTCCTGAATGCAGAAATGCATGCACTTTCAGAAAGTGCACCACTTTTTTTTGCCAATGGATGGATGGGCTCCGGTGGGGCCCACATCGCGGGCTCCCTGGACAGGTAAGTGTCCTTATTAAAAGTCAGCAGCTACAGTGTTTGTAGCTGCTGACTTTTAAGAAAAAAAATGTTTGTGGCTGTAACTCCGCTTTAGGTGTCCCTTAGCTCTTTAAAAGGTTGAGCAACTCTGCTCTAGAACAATCACATGAGACCCCAAAAATTGTGACATAGGGAGGGACTACCGCTTGAAGCCTGAGGCACAGTAACTGGAAGGAGGAGGATTCTAAGGTGGTCCTGTGCCGTCTCGTCTTTGGAGAGGCCCAGCACCTAAGAACGCAACCAGGGGAGGACTCTTCAGAAGAGGGCCATGCAAAAGGCTGGCTGCTCGGTAAGAGCCTGGAAGCCAACTTAAAAGACACCAGGTGAATTCACACTCGTACGTAAATGTACATAATATAACTGGGTACTAACATTTATAGGTAAAGTTGATCCAGGGAAAACTGGATCCACTGGTTGAGCACCCCTGCCCTAAAGAATAAAATGGTGATTGTTGCAATATTTTACGTCACACGATATTTATTTTCTGCACTATAAAACAAAAAGGACCAAAAATTAAAAAAAAAAAAAAATATGTAAAATTGTTTTACTTTAATATCTCCCCCCCCCCCCCCCCAAAAAAAGGTAAAACAAACAAATATCAGTTTAGGTCGATATTGATTCTACTTTATTTTTAACCAAAAAATATATCCCAATAAGCATACATTGATATGTTTGCGCAAAAGTTAAAGCGTCTACAAAATAAGGGATAGATTGATGGTATTTTTTTGACTAGTAAAAAGGGGTAATGAGCAATATTTACTGGGACTGTCACACTGCGGCGGACAGACCGGACACTTGACACTTTTGGGACTAGTGACATTTTTACAGCGATCAGAGATAAAAATAGCCACTGATTACTGTATGTCACTGGCAGGGAAGGGGTTAACACTAGGGGGCGATTAAGGGGTTAAGTGTTGCCTAGGGAGGCGTTTCTAACTGTGGGGGCAGTGTAGTGACTGGAGAAGATGAGAGATGGCTGTTCCTAATCACTAGGAACAGCAGGTCCGTCTATCCTCCCCCGACAACGGGGATCTGTCTGTTTACATCGACATCCCCGTTTGGACATCACTGCCACCGGCCACGCGCATCAGCTTGGGCGGCACGCACGCACACCCCCTAGTGGTCTTATAGCGGCTGACGCACAATGATATTGATTCGCACAGAAGAGCCAACCCATGTTACAGTAGAGCTGCACGATTAATCGTCAAGAATCGCTATCGCAATTCATTCCCCCCCCCCGGTACCATCTTGATAAAAGTGTTTCACGATTCTTGCTATACAAAGAATTCTCTGCTCTTCTGAAGCCACAGCCGTCAAAAGAAGAAGAAATTAAGGAAGAAAAAAAAAAAAAGGGAGTCTGCCAAGACTCACAACATTCTATAGCAGTTTAACTTTAGTATAAACATTGTATCAATTTGTCAATGGACTAGACTGTGTAAATGAAGAAAGCTTAACCACTTAAAGGGGCGTTCCGGCCGCAATGTGTTTTTTTTTTTTTTTTTAAAGCCAGCAGCTACAAAACACTGTAGCTGCCGACTTTTAATAAGGACACTTACCTGTCCGGCCAGCCCGCAATGTCCGGTCGCCCCCCCCCCCCCCCCCCAGGCCGATCCGTCCATCAGATCGGCTGCCGACGCCTCCATCTTAACGAAGGTAAACAGGCAGTGGAGCCTTGTGGCTTCACTGCCCGTTTCCTACTGCGCATGCGCAAGTCGTGCGGCACTTTGTGAATGGCCCCATTGTTTTCTGGGGGACACACACACAGGTCCCAGAAGGCAACGGGGCCACTCGCGAAGAGGAGGAAGCGCTGAGGAAGAGTCAGATTAGGAAGACTGCCTAGCAACAGCGGTTTCAGGACATTTTTTCTGACATTTGTTGGTTTCAAGATAAAATCTTTTCTTGCTAGAAAATAACTTCAAACCTCCAAACATATAATTTTTTTTAGTAGAGACCCTAGAGAATAAAATGGTGGTTGTTGCAATATTTTATGTCACACTGTATTTGCGCAGCGGTCTTTCAAATGCAATTTTTTTGGAAAAAATTTACTTTAAAAAGCGGAGGGCCACCCTAAAAAAAAAAAAATTATTTACTTACCAGAGCGTCCTAATCTGCCACTTCCTACACCGAGGTGATCTTCAGTCTTCTCACGCTGTCTTCTGGGGAAGGTGGCGCTGTGTGTGTCCCAGAACACAGACGGCCATTCACAAAGTGCCGCATGTCTCGCGTATGTGCAGTAGAAAACGAACAGTGAAGCCGCTGTGTATACTTTCCGGATGCACTGTATAACCCCTCAAAGAAATCCCCTTTCTAATGCAGTACAATATTTAGTTTGCTTTGCTAGCAGCAGCCGGCTGACATTGTTTGCTAGTTTAAAATTTGTGGTCCACGAAGACCCCCAAATCTTTTCTCAACATTGGATTCTCCCATAGTCCCCTGTTTAATCCCTTCAATACCAGGCACTTATAGCCCCTTCCTGCCCAGGCCAATTTTCCGCTTTCAGTGCTGTCGCACTATGAATGACAATTGTGCGGTCATGCTACACTGTACCCAAACGACATTTTGATAATTTAGTTCCCACAAATAGAGCTTTTTGGTGGTATTTGATCACCGCTGGGTTTTTATTTTAGCAAAAACTGACGGGCACTGATAAGGCAGCAACCAATGAGGTGGCACTGGTATGCAGCACTAATGGGTACTCATGGGCATCACTGATAAGGAGACATCTGGCAGGCATTAGTAATGGGCACTGACTGGCACCATTTGTAGGCAATGATTAGCATATTTTGGGCACTGTGGCATCCATCCGTGCTGTCCATGGAGCTCCAGTGTGGGCATCCGCGGGGGGTGGGGGGGCTGCGCTGATAATCAGACACCGCATCAGGAGAGCCGCCGATCAGCTCTCCACTACTTGCATCTGACAGAGTGAGGGAAAGCCGATACACGGCTTTTCCGTTTACAGTTATCAGCCGTGATTGGACACAGCTGATGATGTGGTAAAGAGGCTCTTTACCGCGATTGGTGTAGCGGTGTGTCAGACTGACACGTCGCACCACCGATCGCCACACTGTGCGCCCCCAAGGGAAAAACGTCAGGATAACGAACCACCGCCCCGCTGTCAATATTCTATAGGCTGGGTGGGAAGTGGTTAAGTAGTAACATGCCAAAAAAACTGCACTTTTAACCACTTGACATCTGGCCGTAGCCGAATGACGGCTTTCCTCGCTCCCCGTGCACGCATCAGGGAAATTCTGTGTTGGCCGTGTCCCTTGGACACAGCCAATCACAGATCGCTGTAAATGGCCAATCACAGCGCAATCGCCCTGGCCAATGAGCGATGATCTCAAAATGTAAACATATGAGATCATCTCTCATTGCCGGCTCCCTCTCCTCACACAGAGACAGCGTGTGAGGGGAGAGAGAGGATCTGTGCTAGCGACAGTGAGTTGACACAAATTACAGTGCCAAAACAGTGCCCCATCAGTACAGTGGCCCACCTGTGCCTATCAGTGCCCACCTGCACATCTGTGCCGCCCCATCAGTGCCCACCAGTGCCACCTCATCAGTGCCACCTCATCAGTGCTGCCTCATCAGTGCTGCCTCATCAGTGCTGCCTCATCAGTGCTGCCTCATCACACACCTGTGGAGTCGCACCAGCAACCATGTCCAAAAGAGGCTTTTCCGCTGAGGAGGCGTTCCAAATTCTTTCCCAAGCCGACAAGAGCAACGGGCAACTCTCTTTTTCAGATTCCTCTTCAGACTCCGATTCTCAGATGGACATAAATTACGAGCAAGGGGGCGTGGCCTGGACATGGCTGAGTAAGGACGCGAATCTGTGGAGCTCCCGGTCCGACCCGCCCTTAACCAGCTTTAGAGCACCGAAATACTGCTCATATCACCCGGAATGTACTCCGCTGGAAAGCGGAGAGGCAGAAACCTAAAACGAGGATCCCCTAACCCAAGGAAGAACGAGGATATCCAGAGGTACCTTACAAACTCTAAGGCCTCACCGGCCCTCAAGATGGCGGACGCCACGAGGCACGGCTCTAAGAGCGCTCTGCAGCTGCCAGCATCCCCGGCTCGGGGACTGCCGACGAATGCCTCAAATATGGAATACACCACCCCAGAAATGTTCCGCTCCGACTCCCAGGAATGCCACCCCAGCTCACTCCCAGCTAACTTTGAGAGTGGACGCTGAATTAAGAGCACTGTTACAGGCCCTACCTACGAGGGCGGACATTGAGTCGATAGTCGGCAAGATAGAGGCAACCCTCTGCCAAGACATGACAGTGATAAGGCAGGATGTCCAAACTTTGGCGGACCGTGTGGGGTCTGGGGAGGCGACAATATCCACGATGGAGCAGAGACTGGCGGCAGTGGAGGCCACACAATCAGCACAAGCAGACATGCTTTTAACCCAACAACTACAGTTGGAAGAAGCTGAGGACCGCAGCAGGCACAACAATTTGAGGCTACGAGGCCTGCCGGAAGCCACAGGAACGGAGGACTTAGTGGAGACCACCCTGGCAATATTTAGGTACGTGTCTGGAGAACTGTTCCCCCCCAATCTATCCTTTGACCAGATCCATAGGGCCTTGGGCCCCCGCTCGTCAGACCCCGACAGACCAAGGGATGTAATATGTCAGATACATCAATATTCCCATAAGGAAACAATCCTATGAGCGGCCTGGGAAAAGAGAGACATCACATTCGATGGGGCGGAAATAAAGATCATGTCGGACTTATCCAGACAAACCCTGCAACGGAGAGCCCTCCTTAAACCAATATTAGCAGCGGCGAGAAATGCTGGCCTGACATACAGATGGGGTTTCCCCATCTGTGACTTTTAAAAAGGCTCAGCATTCCTTTACCCTCCGGACACCAACGGACCTCCCCGCCCTATTTGAGTTCATGGAGACAGACCCCATAGACGTACCCAATTGGTTGGCTGCAGACACTCCAGAACTTCACCTCATGCTCCGGACCGTCAGGGGTGAGAAGATTGCGATCACCGAGAACTCAGAGGAGCATGCGCAGACCGCGCTACATTCCGGGAGACGCACCGAGAGAGGACTGGAGGACCGATCGGCATCCCAGACAATACGTGGCACCCCTTCTTCCGACGCAATCCCTCCTCATCAGGTATAGACCTCCGGGCACCCCGCCCCCTCATCCGGGGTAAGCGTTTTTTGGGACATACCTCTCCCCGCCTACCCCATACCCCCCCTGCACCCTGGTTCTCATGTCCCCTTGATCTCCCGGGACTGCCCCTCCCCCCCTTCCCCTTTTTTTCTTCTAAAAGACTTGGCAGCACACCTTTCAGGACTACTGGCAACAGTTATTGCCGGCCATGGAGGAACCTTATTACTTGAAGGGAGGGCTGAGGGATCACTTAGAGGAAAGTTATTTACGTTCCGGGACGGAGCAACAGGGGGGACCCGTTGGAAAGCTATGTGAAAGGGGGAGGTCGGTTGATGGGGTGCACGGTATCATCTCAGGTCGGTTATTCTCTTATTTATTTTTTGTTTTCCCTCTTGTTATGGCATAACGGATGTGTCGTTGCATATCCCTTAACAAAGACACACCGCACCTCCCTCATGGGTAACTGGAACAGGGGGAGTGACTTCCTAAGACAGACACTGTCTTCTACATGACTACCCCCGAGGGTCTAAAGGTCAAGACCTGTGGAATCCCAGGTAAAGGGATATAAAACTACCCCACGGATATAGCCTGGACATCCAATTAAGGTGACCTGGGGTTACAAACCTCCTGGGAGAACAGGAGAAATGCATATGCCTAGAAGAATTTGTCTCCTTTTTGTGTGTTGTCAATGTTGCAGGGAACCCCAAGAGTATATATAAGGTTGCGGGGATCTATGTGTACTGAAATGTAAGGTATGCCATGCGAGGGGAACTGATATTATACTCCAAGGACTAAAGTACTATGGGGCGCTCATGATCAACATTAGAATGGGGAGCAGCAATACTACATTCCTATATCACGAAATGGGAACCCCGCACCCCCCCCCCCGGGTAGACTAGATGGGGGATCAGGGAGGAGGAGAGATTTTGTAATGGGGAGATACACACAGACAGGGGCCGAGGACACTCGGCAGTAAAACTAGGATCCGGAGGGGTACCCGAACACAATGCCTAGTATCTAATCCTAGGGGTTTTTGGATATGCAGAGTTAAGGCTCCCAAGGTCAGAGATCTACCTAGGACAGCAACCACCGTAGCCCCACATATACTTACTGGCCTCGGCTCAGGGGGGATTCCCAAGGGCAAAATGCGTGAAAGATTGTGGTATTTGTTATACATTTTACTGCATTGGATTTAAGGTTTACATACTCTCTTTTACAGATATAGTTAGAGCAGATGGTTAATTATACGTTATCAAGCTGGGGGGGCGGGAGCAGACTGGGGGATCTACCCCAGTCTACTCCTACCTCTTCCCCCAATAGGACGGAGCAGATATCCTAGCAAGTTCTAGGGTACGCTTCATTGCAAACGGTTTTGTTTGCACTTAGTTAAATAAACGGATAGTTTATATTGTTCACTACCCGTTGACCTGTAACGAGGTGATCTCTCTCTCTCTCTCTCTCTCTCTCTCTCTCTCTCTCTCTCTATTCCCTTCTCTCCTTTCCCCTCCCTCACCCTTGCCTACCCCTAAAACCCCACCCTTACCCAGGAAATAATGGACACGATCAATATCTACTCATTGAACGCTAAGGGGCTAAATATACCCGAAAAACGTTGAATGTTAATAAACGACCTTAAAAGAGCCCAAACTGACATAGCATTCATTCAAGAGACTCATTTCAGAACAGGCAACCGTACATGCCTCAAAAGCCAATTTTTTTCCCCCCATACATACCACGCCACTTCCCTAAGCCCTTCAAAACCCCTTGTGGCTTCCTCCTAATTCAGGAGAAGCCAACATTCCCCCTTTCACTGCCCAGCCAGGAGTCCAGGTGGACACGGAGAATTTTTCCCCAATACATTTTTTTGACTTAATTTTTACAGAGGACACGTTAGCATCAATTGTGGCCCAGTGCAACCTTTATGCCCTGCAATTTATTTTGCAAAACCCAACCTCATATTATGCCCATCCCTATGAATGGAGAGAGCCAACGGTGGAGGAGTTCAAGGTTTTTTTAGGCCTCACATTTAACATGGGACTCACCAAAAAAAAAAAAAAAAAAACACTTTGATGTCCTATTGGTCAACCGAGCCCCTCCAACACATGCCAGTGTTCTCCAAAATAATGTCCCGAAACAGATACCTCATGATAATGAGGTTCCTTCATGTCAACGACAATACCCAGTGCCCTCCCCGAAATGACCCAAATTATGACAGGCTTTTCAAAATTCAGCCACTTCTAAATTATTTTTCTGAAGTATTCCCCCAGCTGTTTATCCTGGACCAACACATGTGTGGATGAGTCCCTTATTAAATTTAGTGGCAGGCTTAAAAGCAAAACAATTTATTCCCAGCAAAAGGGCCCGCTATGGGGTGAAGGTATACAAATTATGCGACCGAGTCACAGGGTACATGTATGCCTTCAAAGTGTACGAAGGGAAGGACACCCAGCTGCAGCCCCATAATTGCCCGGACTACTTAGGATCAAGCGGGAAAATTGTTTGGTACCTCATATACCCCCTACTGGAGAAAGGCTACAATTGATATGTAGACAACTTCTACACATCCCTGCCCCTGTTCCACAACCTTCACCAGATGAAGACACCAGCATGTGGCACCGTAAAAAAAAAAAAAAAAAAAAAACGGGAGGGCTTTCCTCAAAGTCTTGTCAATCAGAAATTGAGAAAAGGAGAAACGGCAAGTCTGCGAAACAAGGAGATTTTGGCAGTGAAGTGGAGGGACAAAAAGGGATGTCTACATGTTGTCTTCAATCCACAATAATACCTTTGTGGAAATCCCCAGAAGGAATGGCCCCATACTAAAACCTAAATGCATCTATGATTACAATTTGTTTATGGGGGGAGTCGACTTAAATGACCAAATGATGGAACCATACCTTGCTACAAGACGGACATACCATTGGTACAAAAAAGTTGCAACTTATTTTTTTCAATTGGCAATATACAATTCATATGTAATTTACCGCAACTCCACCCAAAACCCCAAACGCCTCCTTGGCTACCAGGAGGAAGTTTTCACTGCCCTTGTATTCCCGAATGGCCCACCAGAAAATATCCGATCAGATGTTAGTCGACTCTCCGAGCGCCACTTTCCCGGGAAAAAAAAACTCCCTCCCAAACCAACATGCCAACGATGTCAAAAAAAAAAATGTAAGGTGTGTACCAGAGCAGGAGTCAGAAGAGACACATCTTTTTATTGTGCACAATGTCCTTCCGAACCAGGCCTCTGCATAGGTGACCGACTGTTTTCGCTGTTACCATACTTCAATGAATTATTAGTCAAGAATGGAAGAAAGTTCCTGCCTTCACACACCTTCACAACCCGTATGCCATTGCCTGCTCTGTAACTGACCCTGGCTTGTTATTCGACCATGCTTCTGCCTAAGGATTCTGTACATACCTCTGCCTGATCTGGAACTGACCCTGGACTGTTTAATCATGATATTTGCCTGCCACTTAGACTGATCTTGTACCCTGCTACTGGACTAGTGGGATTCAACACAGGGGTCTCACATATGTGAGGGGCTCCAAAATTGTTTTTCTGGATGAAGAAAACTATTTTTTTGTTTTCTCAATACTAGATTAGGGTCTGGAGACTCGGAGGCTTCAAAAGAGATTTGGGTGGGAGAAGCCTCTACCCCCGTCCCCATTCTGTCCATAATGAGGCCCTACTTCTGCCTGCTGCCTGTAGGACTTCCTGCCGTCATGCCTCTGCATGTCGCACTGACCACACCACATGTTCCTGCCCACTACCAGGACCAATATTTTTGGCACTGCTGACAATATCTCTGCCTGCACTGACCCTTGACTTAATATGGACAGTATCCCTGCCTGGACAATTGTGTACGCCGTTGCTGACCAAGTTCCTGCCTGCTGCCTGGACCAGTGCTATCCTCCTGTGTACAACTGCGCTACTACAACCACAGGTAATCTTGTTTATGCTTTGCTCAGCATAATGTATTTTGGGGTGTAATTCTTGGTATGTGCATGCTATGTGTCCCTGGAACACCTGATAGTGTTCCTTGCATTTTGGATCTCTGTATGTGGCCAGACTGTAGAAGTTCCATACATGTGGTATCGCCATACTCAGGAGAATTAGCAGAATGTATTTTGGGGTGTCATTTTTGCTATCTAAATGCCATGTTTTGGAAATATTTTATAAAAAGGACAACTTTTTGTAAAAAAAAAAAAAAAAAAAAAAAATTTTTTTTCAGATTTTCCAAAAACTTCTGGAAAAAAAAATGAACAGTTCAAAAGACTCATATGCCTCATAGATTATACGTTGGGGTGTTAGCTTTCCAAAATGGGGTCATTTTGTGGGTTTTTCTATTTTCCTGGTGCTACAGGGCCTTCAAAAGTGTAATAGGTGGTTGAGAAATGTGATGTGTAATTTATGCTCCTAGAACACCTGATGGTGCTCCCTGCATGTTGGGCCTCTGTATGTGACCAGGCAGTGAAAAAGTCCCACACATGTGGTATCGCTATACTCAGGAGTAGCAGAATGTATTTTGGGGTGTCATTTGTGGTATACATATGCTATGTGAGAGAAATAAGCTATTACAATGACAATTTTGTGAAAAAAAAAAATTCTTAATTTTGCAAAGAATTGTGGGAAAAGATTACAACTTCAAATAACTCACCATGCCTCTTACTAAATATCTTGAAATGTCTACTTTCCAAAAAGGGGTTATTTGGGGAGCATTTGTACTTCCCTGGCTTGTTATGGTCTCAAGAAATGAGATGGGCCACCAGTATATCAGATGTGATAATTTTTTTATGATTTGCACCATAGCTTGTAGACAAACTTTCACACAGACCAAATAATTTCCAAAATGTTATGGTTATTTTTACCAAAGATATGTAGCAGTATAAATTGTGGCCCAAATTTATGAAGAAAAATTAATAATTTGCTAAAAATTAGAAACAAAGAAAAATTTGTTTTTGTTCCCCAAAATTTTCTGTCTTTTTTCATTTAGGCTGCTTTCACACTGGGGTGGTTTGCAGGCGCTATTGCGCTAAAAATAGCGCCTGCAAACCGACCCGAAACAGCTGTTGCTGTGTCTCCAGTGTGAAAGCCCCGAGGGCTTTCACACTGGAGCGGTGCGCTAGCAGGACGGTAAAAAAAGTCCTGCTAGCTGCATCTTTGGAGCGGTGAAGGAGCGGTGTATTCACCGCTCCTATACCGCTCCTTCCCATTGAAATCAATGGGAGACCGCGGGGATACCGCCGGCAAAGCGCTGCTGCAGCGGCGCTTTGCAGAGGTTTTTAACCCTTTTTCGGCCGCTAGCGGGGGTTAAAACCACCCCGCTAGCGGCCGCATACCGCGGGTAAAACGATGGTAAAGCAGCGCTAAATATAGCGCTGCTTTACCGTCGCCGCCCCGCACCGCCCCAGTGTGAAGCCGGCCTTATAGCGCAAAAAAAAAAAAAAAAAAAAAGTGTGAGCACTAAAAGCTGAAAATTGGTCTGGATAGGAGGGGGGTTTTAAGTGCCCAGTAAGCAAGTGGTTAAACATTAAACCTCATTTGTCAGGTCTCAACCCATTGTGTCCACATTGTCCTGTTACGTTGACACAAGTTATTTCTCTGCCTAATTTTGTGTCATCTGCAAATAAAGAAATTGTTAATACCAACTTCAATGTTGTCCATAAACAAACTAAACAGCATGGACCCTGGGGCATGCCACTTGCATACCATACCTAGACCACTGTTAGGCTGACTATTAAAGTTGTGGTTGTCTGTGTAATGAAAAAAAAAAAAATCTGCCAATCTGTACCAATACAAGCTCGGCTCAGGGTGCTCAGCTGACTTGTCAGCCATCTTATCTCACCAGCTCACAGATCCAGTGGGTGGGTCCAAGCACTCCAAAATGACGTCAGCCAGGGAGAGGAGAGGGAGGGCCCACAGTGAGCCGAGCACTGTGAGCCGCACTTATACAAATCGGCAAACTTTTTACATTACACAGATACTTGTGGTACAGAGGGGATTAACAAATATTAAATAGAAGTTATGAGAGCAGGCAGGGGGAGGGAGGAAAGAGTTGACACAGACAAGAGAGAGTAGGGCTGCAGATGATGGAGACATGTACTCTGACCACAGTGTCAGGGCTCAGCAGCCCACGATTATCATGGTCAGTTTACAGGGGGTAGGGCATAGTCAGGCAGGATCAGTCAGGTGTTTTAGGTACAGCACAAGCACTGTATAACATGCTTTAAAGGGAATAGGATCGGGGGGGGGGGGGGTTGGGTTAACAAGCGCTTTAACTACTAGTCTCTGTACTTCACATTCCTTAATAGTGGTGGTCAAACTTTGATAAGGCACTTGAAGCTTCAGCGACATGAACATGTGGCAGTTTAATATGCAAGGGCTGCTTATAATATTCCATTACAGTTTGGAATGCATAAAAAAAGGGAAAGACATCTCATGAAGTCTTTAAAGCGGAGTTCCACCCGCACCAAAAATATTAAAAAAAAGTCAGCAGCTACAAATACTGCAGCTGCTGACTTTTAATAAAAAAAAAAAAAAAAAAAATCGGACACTTACCCGTTCCAGGGTCCAGCGATGGGGGGGGGGGGGGGGGGGGGGTGGGGGGGGGGGGGTCGAAGCTCCGAGAGCCCCCCGATACACTCGGCTGCGCCGGCATTGCAACTGTGGGCAAACGGCTATGGCTTCACAGCCGGGCACCCACTGCGCATGCGCCAGTCGCGCTGTGCATCTTTATTGGTCCCCGTTGTGTCCTGGGAACTGTGCCTTTCCCAAGACAACGGGAACCCTCGGATATGGGCGGGCATTCCCAGATATGGGCGGGGCAGATACCTGTATTATACAGGTATCTGCACCCCCCTCCCCCCTGAAAGGTGCCAATTGTGGCACCGGAGGGGGGGGGGGAATCCGATAAGAGGAAGTTCCACTTTAGGGTGGAACTACACTTTAAAGGAGGAGGTTTCTTCAGACACCAGCTTGTGGATGTATTTGGGGCATAAGGATTCTTTCAGGAAGCAGATATCTTACTGGTGCAAACAGCATAACACTTTTCTTGGGTTTAGAAGGCAGCTCAGATTTCTCCTGTTTGTTGGTCTGCAAGACACACTGGCTCATAGAACTCACTCAGAGGGCCACGTCCAAAACGTCTACCATGAAGGGGACACAAAATACATAGGGATCCAAAATCGTTGCCCAAACCAGCTAGGGGCTCACACAAAGAAGGATCTGCCTGTTAATTCCCCCAGGGCTGATGCCCATCTCCACAGATTTGCCTTGATTCTCTGAACCTTGCCAACAAGGGCATTGATCAGAGACCTGCACATCTATACACCCCCCCCTAACCGCACCAATCCTCTCCAACAAACAGTTTACACTAGAGGTCGACCGATATGGGTTTTTCTCTGGCCAATGCCGATATTTAGAAATTGGGGCAGCCGATGGCAGATTTTTGCGGCAGATTTTTTTTAGGCCGATTTGTCTTTTGTTTCGTCATTTCATAAAATCTAACTATATAGTAGAGGAGGGGGGGGGGGTACAGAGAGGGGGGATACAGAGGTGGCTGTGGAGGAGGGGGGGGTACAGAGAGGTGGCTGTGGAGGAGATACTAGTAGTTAGTTACTAGTTAGGTAATAGGTAGGTAGTGGTACCTGCATAAAATAAGTTTGAAAATAAGCGTGACTCCTCCGGAATTCATTCACTTTCGCTAACAGGTCAGGCTAAACAACTTGGGGGTGACGTCAGCGCGCAGTTCGCCGACGCCGGGTCTACCAAAACGGCCGCCCACTCCGGAGCTAGGCCGAAGCTGCGGCCTTTCCTAAGGCCGCGGACCGCTCTGCGGATCACATGGGGTGCCGATCCGAACAGGTCAGCCCGTTCGGATCACGGATCGGTCACGATCCGTTGCACCCCTAGAAGGAACAGGAGCTTAGCTGGTGCTTGGTCACGAATCGGCCTGGATTTGCACAATAATCGGCCGATGCCGATTTCAGAAAAACGACCAAATATCGGCCGATATATCGGTCGCCCTTTAGTTTACACAGGGTCCCTACAGGTCCTCTAACCCAAAAATAGGCGGTAGTTTATCAGGGAGAGGGAAGTCCCTCCTGAGCAAGAAAAAGGGAATAAAACCAAGCATTCTGCACAAGTATGTCTAGTAGTCTACAGGTGACACATGAAACATAACTGATGGACAGAAGCTGAGGAGCTTTTGAACTCTGTGATTGTGTTTACTATTAGGTAGGCAGAGCCTCTTTCAACCATTCCTAAGGATCACTTAGAGAAAATGCCACAAAGTTGAAAAATGCCGACACCATCAATACATGGCTGCAACACATAGTTTACAAACATTATAAACCTTTTTACATTTGTTGCCCTGTATGCACAGCCTATAGCAGACTAAATCTTCAGATTTCGGTGTCAGAAGTGTCTCTTGTACTTGAAAAACGAAAGTTTTTGCATGATCTGTCGGTAGTCTAAGAACTGACACTTTCTGTGAAGAAACTACTGTATATATCCCACAATCCCTGGGTCTCTCAGCCTAGTGTTCTGCAGCTAAAAGCTGCATAGTAATTATATCTTAAACTGGCAAAAGCAGTCACAGTAATAAAAGAAAGATGTGTTATCACATTAGCAGTCCCACATTAGCACAACAGAGAAAATGGTGAGGCAAGGATCAGACACTGCGTAACCTGGAATAGGAAGTTGGCTGTCCCTTTAATAAATAGGGACAGGCTAGATGAATAAATACATGAATAAATACACGGACATAGGGAAACCAATCAACTACGACACTGCAAATTTCAGCCACAACATTAGAGCCCATAATTACAAGGCAAGGCAAACATAGGGAACATAACTCAGATTAAGCTGGATGGACCTGCATTTTATTCAACCTTACAAACTATGCAACTACCCAAATACCTGGTTCAAATCAACAAAACACTGCTGTGAAGTGTACAATGCTCTTAAAAAGGTGTTGCAGCCTGCACCCCGCAACAGCTACCAGGGATAGGAGCACCAGCACACTGGAATCAAATTAGTGAATGAAGCCTATAACTTCTAGATATCAACATTTCAGCAAGATGCTCGGAACAATCAATCTATTGGGGAAACGCTTTAACCCTGATGCCACGTACACATGATCGGACTTTCCGACGGACTTTGCAGCAGCGGTCCGCCGGACTTTCAAGCGAGCGGACTTGGCCCCACACGATCACTCCAAAAGTCTGCCGGATTCGAACACGATGATGTAGAATAAGGAAGTTCATAGCCAATAGCTGCCCTAGCGTCGGTTTTAGTCCGGCGGACAATTTTGAAGCCAGTCTTATTTCTAGGTCTGCCAGACTTTTGGGAAGGAAAAGTCCGCTGGAGCCCACACACGATCGAATTGTCCGCCGGAAAGTCTGATCATGTGTATGCGGCATTATACTGAAAAAAATTTTTTTGCCCTTTTTGCGCACATTTTAGGCCTAAATATTAAAATCTCCAAATATCACACTTTTTGAAAGCAGAGGCCCTGGATAATAAAAAATGGTGGCAGTTGCAATCTTCCTCAGCCATGTGATGTTTTATACAAGTTAAAAGCATAACTGAACTTTTGTGGGGGGAAAAAAAAAATTATAGCATATACAATTGCTACTAAAAAGACATTTTGTAATTTGTAACAAAAAAAATTAGCTTTCCTTTTCAATCAGAATTTCTCTGCAAAATTCAATCCAAGTAGTGACCTTCTGCGACTGGCTCACAAATTTTCCCCAGAAGTCTGCAGAAAGATGCAAGTCAAATTTTAAGCATCCAATGCAACAGGAATTTCAGTTTTGATGAAACACACCAAGGGTTAAATACTTCTAAAGGAATGCAGACTAGACACTGCAGCTGTTCAATAGAGCACCAGTTGAGTATATTGTACCAGACCCTCCCATTCAGAGCAGTCTGAAAAAGGACAAACTGCTATTTTTTCAGAGCAACAAAAAGGTGGGAATCCACTACAAAATGTGTTAAAATTCCCTGCAATTTACACTGATCACTCACAGGGAATAATTTTTATGATTTAAAAAAAAACGTAATGCACACAAAAAGAATACAATTTTCTGATTAAAACATAAGGATGAGGTTGCTTTGCGTAAAATTCAGATCAAACATGTCATGCTTTAAAATTGTGTGAGCTTCTGAGTTCATGACAAAATCAAACTTCTCCACAGACGCTATAAAATCTGCTACAGGTCATCAGTTAAGCATTCATGGTGAATTGCTTATTCCGGTGTGCATGGAGATATGAAACATATGTAACACAATCAAAGTTATCCCCACTGACAGCTGAATGTAAATGCCAGGCCATATGCCCTCAACATCAAAATTCAGTCTGGTCACAAAGGTTTAACTTAAAGCAGAGTTCCACCCAAAAGTGGCACTTCCACTCATTTGTCTCCTCTCCCCCTCCGGTGCCACAATTGGCACCTTTCGGGGGGAGGGGGAGAGGATACCTCGGGAAAAGTCTACTGGCTGGATAATAGAATCAGTATTAATTTCCACTGAAAGGATATCCACCAGTGGGAGGAGAAGACAAGAGGGCTAGAGAGCAGGAGGTATTGGGAGGAGCGAGAGGATGGTTAAGGTGATATATTGAGACAAGACTGAAGATACAGCTTGGGGCAGAGTTGTAAATGGCTCTGTATGTTAGTATTTTGAATTTTGTTTGACGACTAAAAGCTAGTGGAGGTATTGGAAGAGATCAGTAGTGGACACCAAGCAGTCTGTAAAGTGGAGAAGTCGGGCAGCAGCATTCTTGAGAGACTAAAGAGGGGGGGGGGGGAGCCTGCTTAGACGTATGCCTAGGAGAAGGAAGTTACAATAGTCAAGGTGAGAAACAGCAAGGGAGCGCATGAGTTGCTTTGGTGGTTTTATTGGTTAAAAAGGAGCGTATTTTGGAGATGTTATGGAAGTGAAATCTAAAAGATTTGGTCAGTGATTGGATTTGGTGCTACACCTGGCACAAGGGGGAAGGATGAACAGTTGTAATATTGATGGAGGAAGTCAGAAGAGGGAACATAGGTGGGGGAAGGGAATTTGAGATCAGTTTTAGGAAGATTGGGTTTGAGTATCATCCATCTTATGAATTGGGTGTCATCAGTTAAGAGATGGTATTGGAAGCCATGGGAATTTATAAAGTGACAAAGGGAGGAGGCGTAGATAGAGAAGAGAAGGGTTCCTGGAACAGAACCTTGGGGGACCAAAGTAAAAGTATTGAGAAGGAGAAATATTGTAAGAAAACAGCAGTTTTATAAGCCAAGGGATTTTTTTTTTTATTTTTTTTTTTTTTAAGGGTGAGCAGGTGGTCAATAGTATAAAAAGGCAGCAGAAAGCTCCAATTCTGAGAATATAGCATAGTGGTCATTGGTTTTAGCAGTTAGTAAACAGTTAGCGCAGGGCTTGACAAATTTGCTTAGAATCTAGGAGCCAGCTAAAAAAAGTTAGGAGCCAGTTTTTTTTAAATCAGCTGCCCAGGAAGTGCATGTCCGGGGCGTTGGGCAATAAAAATTGCTCACGCTTGGTGGCAAGTAAAAAAAAAAAAAAATAAAAAAAAAAAAATTTTGTTATACTATTTTGCAAAGAAATCATTGGCGGCGCTGATGGGCAGTGATAGGTAGATGTCGACCGAAATGGGTTTTTCTCTAGCCGATATATAGAAAATCGGGGTGGCCGATATATGTTGCCGATTTTTGTGGCCAATATTTTTTCTTTTTCCTTCATCTAAGAAAATCTAGGGGTGGAGAGGTGGGGAGGAGGTCATTGTTTAGGGGGGAGAGGTGGGGTGCAGCCTATCGGTGTCCATTAGTGCCCACCAGTGCAGCACTCCTGCATGCTGCATCTTTGGGGAGTTTTCAGAAACCACAGGATCTCAGAGGTGAAAGCACAGCTAACCCACGGGTCAACTACATTTTGCCCAAAAAGCAGCAAGCCCACACCAGGGCAGTGTGAAGCCACACTAAGGGCTGGTTCACACCACAACAAAAAAAAAAAAAAACACACTCCAGATCCGTTCGATGCATTCCTGCATGTTTTTGATGCTTTTCCAGGTGCATGCCAGTGCAGGAAAATGCAGCATGTGAACTATGCAATTGGAAACTAACCTACTTTCCATGCATTTTTTTTTTTTTGCATTTAAAAAAAAAAACAAAAAAAAAAAAAACAAACAAACACAAACACACTTGACTGCATGTGGTGTGAACTGGCACTTAGTTTTGTGTAGGCTTTCCCGTGCTGACAGTGGTTCTACGATTTTAAACTCCTCAGTATCCAGTTATTATTTAAGTCAAGGCTTGACAAATTTCCTTGGAATCTAGGAGCCAGCTAAAGTTAGGAGCCAGGTTTTTTTTTTTTAACTTAAGATCCGCGCTGTAGCCGTCTTTCTGCTTTGCCGGGACGACGTCCTATGACGTTGTCCCCTGTACGAGCGGCCTGCGTGCCCCCTGCTCTGTGATCAGCGAGTCTGCGCCAAGATCTTGGAAGTATAGGCTTGCAGAAGGCCGCAAAGCCGCGGCCTCGATTACCGGCCGGCGTGGCGCAACGCAATCGCGTGGGGGGGGGGTCCGCACGGAGACAGGATACCCCAGATGTGCTGCCCTGGGCGCCAGGTCACTAATTCTAGTCGCCATGGCCCCCGGGGATTGTCGAGCCCTGAGTTAAGTGACACCACTCTTCCCCTTCTCATATCCCCATTTGTCCCCTCACTTCTTTTCTACTTCCCCTTTCAAACACTTATTCTCATCACCTTCTTTTCTACAGTTGGATACTAGGATTTTTTGCTCTGCTCTCCCCTCTTAGGCCCCATGTACACTGCTGCTAAACGGATGTTCAGAGGCAGTTGGACACTTTATTGAACTCAATGTTATCTTATGTGTACATGTACACAGGTTCGTTTACTGTCGTTTTCAGGCAGTTGCGTTTATAGGCCTTTTTTTTTTAAAAGGCAAAAAAAAAGGAGTTCAGACGCAAAACGCGTCTAAACGCGGTAACACGCGGTAACACGCTTTTCGTTTAGAGGCGTTCAGGAGGTTGTAAAAACGTCCCTTGTACATGAAGCCTTAAGGCCTCATGTACATTGCTGCTGGTAAACAGACGTTTTGGAGCAGTTGGGCATTTTTTTTTCTTCAACTACTGGATTGTTTTAAATGTAAAACAATTTATTGGTGTCCCTACACACAACAGGGGGCATACCTTGGATCTGGTCATTACAAATTCTTCTCCTCTCACCAACCTGCAGGTGTATGACCTAGGTGTGTCTGATCACAAGGCCATTTCCATGGATTTGCCATCCCCATCCAACCTCTACAAACCTAAACAGAATATCTATTTCAGAAACCTAAAAAACAAACCCAGAACTCTTGGCAGCAGACTTTCAGCATCTTTCCACACACTTTTCATCAGCAGATAAAGCAGTGGATAAAGCAGTGGATTACTACAGCCAACTTAGCAGCCTCTTGGACCTTCACCTTCATCCGCTCAGCTCCCTAATTCACAGATGAGCTGCGTAAGATGAAGGCAGGAGGGCGGGTCCTTGAGTGGCGCTTCAAAACCTCTGGCCTCACTGTCCACAAACAAATTTACCGGGAGCAACAACAAAAATATGCACAGTCCCTCAAAGAGGCAAGGTCACAGTTTTACTCCAATGCCATCAGAAATAGCCCAGGAAATTCCAAGCATCTTTTCTCCACTCTAAACCACCACCTTTTTTTTTTTATTGTTTTTATTGAATTTTAAGTAACACAGACCAAAACAGCCTATTGGGCATACCCAGGCTCAAATCACTACTATAGAACTAAACTAACAAAGAAAGAAAAAAAAAAGAAAAGAAAACAAAAACATCCTAATAAAACCACTGTACACTCAACCACCTATGCAGGATGTGCAGAAACATCTTGTACTTCCATCTATACCCTACAAGGCTTTCGGTAGATAATCATAGGATGAAGTGCATAATAGTCATACACCGTCTACTTAGTCTTACTCCCACTCCCCCTCCTCCCCACAGAACATTGACTCAGGAGCCTAGGAACGTTTAGGAGATCAGGAATGCCACCTATGCTGTTCCTGATACTTAATAGAGTGATACTAATCTTCATTTGAATCTGCATTAGTGAACTGGGATTCGGTCCAGATATCCCATATTTTGTGAAATTTTTTCTCACACCCACGTGACAGGTAAGTAGCTTTGTATAGTGGTAGAGCTGTATTTACTAACCTCTTCCAGAAATTTATGGTAGGTGCGGCTGAGGCCTTCCATCTGAGTACTATAGATTTACAGGTATAGTAAAGTAATAGTCCCAGCAGGGTTCTAATCGCCCAGCTTGGGGCCATTGGTTCGACCAGTCCCAGCAGACATATCTCTACGGACAATGGCACAGGAATGGTGGTGACAGTCAAAATAAAACTGGTTCTCTCAACCCAAAAAACTTCAATCTTAGGACAATTCTAGAAAATATGGATTTAGTCCGCTAAGGGCGAACTGCATCTCCAGCAGGAGTCGGAAACAGATGGATAAATTCTATGTAGACGTACAGGCGTGTAGTATACTTTATGTAGTATTTTAAATTGCACTAACCTATCTCTAGCTGATACGAACTGAAAATGGATACTCCCACATTTCTTCCCAATCTTCTGTGTCTAATGTAGGGAAATCTACCTCCCACTTTGCTCTAAGGTTTTCCAGCCCCGTGTGGACATTAGGGAGTAATGTTTTGTATATGGTGGATAAGGGCATAGATAGAGCTTCATCTCTGAGTAGAGTTGCCAGAGTCGAGGTATAGAAGGCTACAGGAGCATTGTCAAATTGGGTATTAACCACTTTCCGACCGGCGCACGACGATGTACGTCCCTTTTTTGAAGAGGGATATCTCGGTAACGGCAGCAGCTGCTGCCACAACCGAGATATCCATCTCTTCAGGCGCCGGTCGGCATTCCGATAATGGTGGTCATCGCGGCGGATTAGCATGGAGAATCTCGGTTGACTGGCTCCCCAGAAAAAAGATACTAGGATAGTGTTTATCATACGAAATACCTTTTTGGGGATCCAGACAGGTGCGTGTCTGAGAACGTAAAGAAAGCCAGGTAAAAGCTTCATCTTAAATAAATTGATCCTCCCAATTAAGGGGGAGATTTGCCCACGCCTTCAGTCTTGTCTTCATTCTATGGATCAGTGGTTCCAGATTAAGAGTATGATAGTCAGAGGTAAAAGGCGGATATGTGAATACCTAAATATTTGATTTTGTCTGTCCTTAATAAGGGTAGGTTGGGATCTGCTACGTCTCTTGCTGCTCTATCGGTAAGATTTGAGATTTATCCCAATTTACCTTGAGTCCCGAATAGCTAGTGAAGTTGGAAAGAATGTTTAACGTCTCTTGAAGAGACTGGGCAGGGTCACTCAAGAAAAGGATGAGATCATCTGTGTATAAAGCAACTTCCTCATGTATGGATCCCACCTGTATCCCTCTGACCCTGTCTGTCTGTCTGAGGGCCGAGGCAAGGGGTTCCATCACCAAGGCAAAAAGAGCCGGTGACAGTGGACAACCCTGCCTTGTACCTCTTCAAACAGGAAAGGGTGTCGACAGAGCACCACCAAGTTGATTCTGCGCTGTCGGATCCTTATATAGAATATCAATCCATTGGCGGAATACCTCTCCAAAACCCATAACTTCCAGAACATAAAAGGCCACGCTACCGAATCGAACGCCTTTTCGATGTCCAGGGTAACCATTACCCTCGTGGAGGAATCAGTGGGGGGTAGCTGAAGATGGGTAAACACTCTACATAAGTTTATGTCTGGATTTCCCTGGCATGAAACCGGTCTGGTCTATATTAATCAGGGATGGTAAAATTGTCCGCAGTCTGGTCGACAATATTTTTATCAAAATCTTAAGGTCATAATTTAGCAGGGAGATCGGCCTGTAAGAAGTACAGAGTGATACGTCTTTGCCAGGCTTAGGGATAAGGACTATGTGTGCCTGATACATTGAAGGGGGTAATGTCATCTGTTTTTTACTTTCAGAGAAGACTTAATAGTTTTGGCGCAATTAAAGAGGCATACATTCTGTACCATTCGCCAGGTAGACCATCCGGTCCCCGTGTTTTCCCACTAGGAAATTAAAGGATCGCCTCCTCTATCTCCTCAGTGGTAAAGTCCTTGTCTAGAAATTCAAGATCCTCCTGCAAAAGAGTGGGTAGCTGCAGGTAGTGTAATAACTCCCTACACCTATCTTCAGGCCCGCCAGGGACTGCCTTATATAAGCTTTCATAGAAGGATAGAAGGATCGGAATTCCTCTAGAATTAGATCGGGAGTAGATATCAGCTGACCATCTGAGCCACAAAATTCCTGACACCATCGTCTGCATTTTCGAGTCCGCAACTAAATTAGCTAGGAGCTTGCTATTTTTGTCTCCAGACTCAAAGACCTTCCCCGCAAATGTATTCAAATCTAAATGAGTGGCCGAGACAAGATGTAGAGACAATGCTCTTCTTGCCTCAGCTAACCGGCTGAAGTGATACATGGTTGGCGAGACAGAAAAAGCCTCTGCCGCCCTAGTCTCTTCCTCCTCGAGGGTCTGGACCTGACAGGACATCGCCAAGCGAGCCGCTTTAATAGCTGAGATATATTCACCTCTGGTGTTAGCCTTGAAGGCGTCCCAGACTACCTGCACTGATGTTGAGTCCTCACTGATCTCCCAGTATTGTTGCAATTTAGGAGAGACCTCCTCCCCCACCCTCGAGTCTTGCAACCATTTAGGTGCTAAACGCCAACAGTCTCATCTCCTGGTGTCCGACAACTCCAAGGTGACCTCCAAGGGTGCATGATCAGAGAGGCCCACAGGCAAATACGAGACCCCCCTCACCGCTGCCAAAGACCAGGTCTATCCTAGAGCCTGATCTATGAGTAGCGGTTTGATGATTCTATCTCCAGATCTCCTAAACCACCTTCTTAAACCAAAAATCCCCTCCACTTATTGCCCTTACAGAAGAGCGGTGCAATAAATTCATGGATTTTTTTACATGAAAAATTGCACACTTTCGCTCCTCCCTTTCTGGTCCTCCCACCCAAACTGTTTCCTCAACATATATCGTCTCTCAACCCATAAACTGCTTTCCTGAGGCGTCATCAGAAGAGGTGCAGAACATCAGGAAGAAGAAACCTTGCACTGTCCCAAGTCCCCTGATCCCCGCTGCTATAAATCATTCCCTCCAAACTGGTCACGTTCCTCCCGTTTTAAAAAGTCTTAACCAACTATAGGCCCATCTCTAATCTCCCATTCATATCAAAAGTACTTGAGAAAGCAGTTGCTGATCACCTTCAGGACTACCTCAAACATAATAACCTCTGAAAAATTCCAGTCAGGTTTCCGCTTTGCTCACAGTACAGAGACTGCCCTCATCAGGGTTACAAACGACTTCCTTATATCATCCGATGCTGGCTTTCACTCCCTTCTCATCCTCCTGGACCTTTCTGCTGCATTTGATACTGTTGAACATGGCATGCTTTTAAACTGGCTCCACCTCACCACTGGACCCAATGACACAGCCCTCAGTTGGTTCAAATCATACTTCACAAACCAGACAGAATACATCTCCCTGGGCCACTTCAAATCAAATCCACATAGTTACTTGTGGTGTCCCCCAGGGGTCAGTCCTTGGCCCCATCCTCTACCTCACCCCCCTTGGTAAAATTATCAGCCGCCACAAAATTTCATTCCACCGCTATGCCGAGGACAGTTATATGTAAATGCAACAGCTGAAACCACACCTTCACAGCCACCCCCATCAGTACTCACCACCTGTCTGGAGGAGATAAGATGGAACACAACTTTCTTCAATTAAACAGTTCCAAAACTGAAGTCATCCTGATTGGCACTCCTTACCAGACCAAATCATCATCCATAACCAGCATTACCTTTTCTGGCTCCAACATCCCCCTCTCATCAACAGTTACAAATCTTGGTGTAAAAAATGGACTCCCATTTTGTCTCATCCAGACTGGACTATTGTAACGCACTTCTCATTGGGATTCCTAGAAAGTCTGCAGAGGCTTCAGTACATCCAAAACTGTGCAGCAAGGATCCTGATGAGTGTGCGGAAACATGAGCACTTTACCCCCATTCTAAGCTCACACCACTGGCTTCCTGTCACCACTAGAATTGAGTGCAAGGTTTCCCTCCTCACGCACCAATGCATCCATGGACATGCCCCCCCCCCCCCACACACCTTAAAGAACTTCTCAAAACTACAAAAACACAACACGTTCCCTCCGTTCCACTCACTCAAATCTTCATATACTCAGAACTAGACTCAGGACAACGGGAAACAGGGCCGTTTGTGCAGCTGCCCCGTGCCTGTGGAATACCCTACCTGACACTTTAAGGGCTCCTCAATCCACCGATTCTTTTAAAAAAGGTCTTAAGACATTTTTATTTAACAAAGCTTTTTGTCCCTTTTAAAAGTTTGTTTTGTATAAACTACTTATTTTTCTTTTTAACCTGTAGCACTCAGATCTTTTGATGAAAAGGGCACTATAAATAAAATGTATTTTTTTCAACTGCTCCTAAACTCTACTCTATTTTATCTCATCAGTACATGTACACAGGGTCATTCATATTCGTCTCTAGGCAGTTGCGTTTAGAGGTCATCTTTGGAACCTAAATAAAATGCATTCAAAAGCTGTGTTTAGAGGCATTTCAAACGTTTACAGGAGTTTTTCATTTTTGGCTAAAAACAAAAAAAAAACACCCACACACAACACGTGGGTTACTGTCAAGTTAAATTGCTCAGAAGAGGTTGTAAAAACAGCCTAAAATTAAGACAGATGCAGTTTGTTTTATCCATCTATTTACTAGTGAAACTTATAACATCCGAGGGGAAGATATAATAGTCTTCCCATTGACCACTTTCTGGCAGAGGGCAGCAGATTTGCCTCATGAATTTGACAGTATTTTGCCCCATCCATTTTTCCACTTTCCCTTGTCAGTATTGAAGGAAAAATAGGGGGAAAAAAAGTCTTCCCATTGACCACTTTGGAGCAGACCCTGCTGCAGAGAAACACCCCCAAAACAGGATATTACCACCCCCATGTTTAACTGTAGAATCCAGTTATGTGGATGTCAAGCTGTATTGGATTTACACCAGACATATGGTTTGGTGTTTAGGCCAAATAATTAAATTTTAGTCTCATCTGACCACAACACCCTTTTCCATGGGGCCTCAGAATCTTTAAGGTATGTTTAAAGGTGGTCAGGTGTAACTAAAATTGGATTAGTTAAAAATTGAAATTAAAAGCAAAAGGTGCTCCAACAAAATACTGACACAGGAGGGGTGATTCTTTTTGCAACTCCATCCACACATGTTGGTGCGTTTCACTTGGATGTGATAAGTTACACTGAGTAAAAACAGCTGAACAAAACAAACTGCACATCTTCAAATCAGGCTGCAAAGCAACAAAATGTTTTAATTTTTTTTTGGTGGGGAGGGGGGGGCATTCTTTGCTGCCTCGTCAAACGTGTATTATTTTTTTAAATATAACAAAGATTTACAAATTGAGTACATAAGAGGATATTCAAATAGCAATAAAGCTAAAAAACATATCGAACAGGAAGAGCACATAATGTAAAAATGTAACAAGTAAAGCAACAAATAAACCAATATTACATTGACAGCATTAGAAAATTCCTTCAGAAGGAAAAAAGTAAGCTAGTGACTATTGGTTAATTCTGCAAGAGCAGTAATTAGGAGATCAATCTAATCGGTATATATTAACAGAATAATTGGGGCGATTCACAAGTGTGCAAAATCTGGCGCATCCCTGCATAGAAACCAACCAGCCACAAGGTTTTATTGTCAAAGCTTAATTTCAGAAGGTGAAGTTAGAAACGGATTGGCTACCGTGCACATCGGCACCAGACCCCGCACCCCCCCCCCCCCCCCCCCAACGATAGCAAACCAATGTTTTTATAAGAAGGCATTTCTGATTTGCAAATATCGGAACAGTTCTGACTGAGGAAGTCCAACTGTATCACACAAAGTAGGAAAAGAATGCATGGAGGAGGCAGATACCAAATGACATAAAACAGGATGAATTAGCTGTATTCCATGCTTTGAAAAAGTTAGGCCTGATTAAGGCAGGATAAAGTGATATTTAACAAAAGAAAGGAGCAGTAAACGAGGAGATTGAAGGCCAAGAGAAGTTTTGAATATGTCCCAGATGGCTAAAGAATGTTTTGTGATAGGATTGTGAATAAAAGTACGATCGGTTGGTCTTAACCATAACATGTTAGATACTGAAATGGGGTCAGTGTCAATACTCAATTGTTACCATGCAATCAAAGAAATTGCTTTTTATAGGGATTTTGGTAAATGTGAAAGGTGTGCAGCATGATAGTAAGCAGAAATATTTGGAAGACCTAAACCTCTACAGCATTGTGGGAGAAAGATTTAGAGGTTCAAGGTTTCGTTTTACCCCAGATAAAGGACATATTTCTGCCCTGTAAGAAAAGAAAAAAAAAGAAGATGGAACTGGGTTGGACAAGACTCTAAAAAAATATATAAAAAAACTTGTCCAACAGCCATATTAATTTCGTTAGGAGGACCAATGTGATAATTCAGTAACCTGTTTTAGCAATGGAGGGGAGTGAGTCGAGTATAAAGCCTCGTATACACCATCGGATTTTCTGAGGGGAAATGTGTAAGGACAGGCTGTTGGCAGAAAATATGACCGTGTGTATGCTCCATCGGACAATTGTTGGATAGCAGGTTTTTAAATTTTCCATGGACAAATGTCTGTTGTCGGATTTTCCAAGCGTGTGTACACAAGTCCGTCAGACAAAAGTCCAAAGTACGAACACGCATGCTTGGAAGCAAGGACAGCCAGAAGCGGTTGGTCTTGTAAACTAGCGCTCGTAATGGAGAACTATCAAATTATGAAATCTCAAAATGCAGCGCACAATTCTGCAGCGCACATGTGTATGTGTATATATATATATATATATATATATATATATATATATATATATATATATATTATATATTATATATATATATATATATATATATATAATATTATATTTTTTTCTCAATTCTTACTAAGTCTGCTTTTTAACTGTATTTCTTAAATTTTTTAATATGTATCATGGCTGTTCGTGGTGCATTTTTTCCCACCAAGTTGATATCTGCTTGTATTTGCTATATTGAAACGTGTATTTAGATTGTAATAGATCTGTATGTGCATTGTTTTTATAAGCCTTGTTCCCCGTGCAGTCTTAAGGCCGATTGCGCCCAATGGAATAACAGTGGCGAGATGTGTCATCTGTTGCAGAGCGTGCTGGATTGGCCGGCTGGTGGGGGTCGAGGATATTTAAGTCTGTTACTGTGTTGTGTTCAGGGCGTGACCAACACGACAACTCGGAAGTGACGCTCTACCCTCCACCGTCTAACGGGAAGTGATTGCAGTATCTGCAAGGAAACGCTTGTTCCATCCAGGACGGCTGAGTATGGCATTTGAGTATGGCGATAGCGCCCTCTGGGTCACATACAGGTTTAATGCTTGTGATTTTTAACTTTATGTACAGTTTTACTAAGGGGTTCTTTTATATACGGTATATTTTTTATTTTTATTTTTTTTCCGACAAATAAAAACGATATTACACTATGTGCCGATTCTCTTGTGTTTTATGACATAATTCTGGAGCCCCTTTACTTTTGGATCTTGATGGTGATGAGGACTTAGGGTTTGAGTGGCTGTTTAGTCTACCTGAATGCTGGCTCAAAGAGGAGTCTGGCGAGTTTGACCCCCTGGGGGAGTGTGCTGCACAAGGTGGATTTTGTACACTCTGGTGAAAGGTGCACTTTTTGGACTACTTTGATTCTGCACTCAAAAAATCCTCTTTTGAACTGTCCTATTTATCATCTACTGCTAATAGACTGTAATTTGTGGGGGGAAGACCACATATTGTGATATTGCATTTAAAGCGGAAGTAAACCCATTGATTTAACAGTTTAAAAAAAAAAAAAGGCATGCCTTGAATGCTAACTGCACATTGGCTGTGCTCTCAACCAAACAGTCAAACCATCCAATGGCTGGTGTCATAACGGATCACATGTGCAGCACCGTGGCAGTTGAAGATTAAACAGAGGCAAAGATGGCAGCTTCCTTGGCTGAAACCGATAGGAGGGTTTACTTCCACTTTAAATTTGTTCAATTCTAGCGCTGTTTTAGTATTTTAATACAGTGACTTTTTTTACTACTGTTTGGTATTTTTCCTGATCTTTTTTTTAAAAGCAGCTTACTGACTTTTAAATAGTCATATTTTTAAGGATCTCTTATTTCTGCTTATACACACACACACACACACACACACACACACACACACACTAGAGCTGCACGATTCTGGCTAAAAAGAAAAAATCTATTTTTTTTTGCTTAGAATAAAGATCAAAATTGGGCTAACTTTACGATTTCATTTTTTATTAAAGTGTTTTTCCCCCCCCCCCCCCAAAAAATTTTTCTCAAGCAAGAAATAAATACTGATTTTAACTTGTAAGCAACAATAGTTGGAACAAGGTTTAGTCCAAGTGGTTAAACTGACCTAATTTACAGACAAAAGTTCATCCCTTTGATGTGATTTGACAGCTGTGTGGGCAGAACAGATTGCTGGGAAAGGATAGAAGGCTGGCGCAGCCTAGATCGGTCTCCTGTCATCCAGACAATGTGCCATTGGTTCCCAAAATGCAGCCTGAGTTCAGGAAGCTGCTTGTTGGGCACCACTGGTGCCAGCAACTGCGATCGGCTTTAACCACTTGCTTACTGGGCACTTAAACACCCTTCCTGCCCAGACCAATTTTCAGCTTTCGGTGCTCTCACACTTTGAATGACAATTACTCAGTCATGCAACACTGTACCCAAATGAATTTTTTGTCCTTTTTTTCCCACAAATAGAGCTTTCTTTTGGTGGTATTTGATCACCTCTGGGTTTTTTATTTTTTGCGCTATAAATGAAAAAAGACCGAAAATTTTGGAAAAAAAAGCATTTTTCTTTGTTTCTGTGATAAAATTTTGCAAATTATTAATTTTTCTTCATAAATTTTGGCCACAATTTATACTGCCACGTATCTTTGGTAAAAATAACCCAAATTAGTGGATATTATTTGGTCTTTGTGAAAGTTACAGACTCTACAAACTGTGGTGCAAATTATACAAAATTGATCACATCTGATGCACTGGTGACCTATCTCATTTCTTGTTACCCGAACAAGCCAGGAAAGTACAAATACCCCCCAAATGACCCCTTTTTTGAAAGTAGACATTCCAATGTATTTAGTAAGAGGCATGGTGAGCTTTTTGATGTTGTCATTTTTTTCCCACAATTCTTTGCAAAATGAATTTATTTTTTATTTTTTATTTTTTTCCACAAAATTGTCATTGTAATAGGTAATTTCTCTCACATGGCATGTGTATACCACAAATGACACCCCAAAATAAATTCTGCTACTCCTCATGAGTATTACGATACCACATGTGTGGGACTTTTACACAGCCTGGCCACATAGAGAGGCCCAACATGCAGGGAGCGCCATCACGTGTTCTAGGAGCATAAATTACACATCTAACTTGTTGACTACCTAGTACACTTTTGAAGGCCTGGAGCACCAGGACAATGACACGTGACACTGACGTGGCACTGATGACAGATGGCACTGATGACAGATGGCACTGATACGTGGCACTGATGACACGCGACACTGATGTGGCACTGATGACAGATGGCACTAGTACGGGGCACTGATGACACGTGACACTGACAGATGGCACTAATATGTGGCACTGGTGACAGATGGCACTTATATGTGGCACTGATATCATGTGGCACTAATACGTGGCACTGATGAGAGATGGCACTAATATGTGGCACCGATGACACGTGACACTGATGACAGATGGCACTGATACGTGGCATTGATGACATGACACTGATGACAGATGGCACTGATGTGGCACAGATGACAGATGGCACTGATACGTGGCATTGATGACACGTGACACTGATGACAGATGGCACTGGGGGACAGGTGCACTGGGGACAGATGGCAGCGGGCAGGGGGGACAGATGAGGACAGATGGCAGCGGGCAGGGGGGGGGCAGATGGCAGCGGGGGGGCAGATGGCAGCGGGGGGGGGGGGCAGATGGCAGCGGGCAGGGGGGGGGGACAGATGGGGGCAGGGGGCAGGGAGGGGGGGACAGATGGCAGCGGGCAGGGGGGGGGGGGGACAGATGGCAGCGGGCAGGGGGGGGACAGATGGCAGCGGGCAGGGGGGGGGACAGATGGCAGCGGGCAGGGGGGGGGGGGCAGATGGCAGCAGGCAGGGGGGTGGCAGATGGCAGCGGGGTGACAGATGGGGACAGATGGGGCAGCAGGCAGCGGGCAGGGGGGTACAGATGGGGACAGATGGGGGCAGCAGGCAGCGGGCACAGATCGCACATTTTTTTTTATTTTTATTTTTTTTTACTTACGGCCGTTCATCTCTCTCTCTTCTCACACGCCGTCAGTGTGAGGAGAGAGAGAGCGGCGCTGACAGATGATCTCATATGTTTCCATATGAGATCATCTCTCATTGGACACGCCGATCTCGCTGTAAACGGCCGCTGTGATTGGCCGTTTACAGCGAGATGTGACCGGCCGTGTCCTACGGACACGGCCAGCACAGAACTTCCCCGATGCGCGCTCTCAGGCGCGCGCATTAGGGAAGTAAACAGGAGGACGTCCAGGGACGTCCTCCCGGCAGGGAGCGTCCGCGCTGCAGCCGTCTTTCGGCTATATCGCGGGCGCGTAGTGGTTAATTGCTTGAACTGATAGAAGCCAGTGACAGCCAATGGTGCAGTCATGTTGGAACAGGAAGGGCCATTACCAAACTGTTCACACAAAGTTGGGAGCATGAAATTTTCCAAAATGTCTTGGTACACTGACACTTTAACAGTGCCCTTCATTGGAACTAAGGGGCCAAGCCCAACCCCTGAAAAACAACCACACACAATAATCCTACCTCCACCACATAATATGGATAAGTGCACAAATCAAGGTCCATAAAGACATGGATGAGCGCGTTTGGGGTTGTGGACCTTGACTGGCTTGCACAGTCTCCCGACTTCAACCTGATTAAAACAACTTTGGGGTGAATTAAAGAGGAGAGCCAGGCCTTCTTGTCAACATCAGTGCCTGAACTCAAACAAATCCCTGTCCTGTCAAGGGAGAGGAGACATATCGTTTTGTTCCTAGTAAGTAGGAACAATAATATGTCTCCTCCCCTAGTCAGTCCTATCCCCACACTGAGGGAACACATTTAACAACTTAATCGCCCCGAGTGTTAACCTCTTCCATACCAGTGACATTTACACAGTAATCAGTCCATATTTATAGCACCGATTGCTGTATACATGTCAATGGTCCCAAAAATGTGTCAAAAGTGTCCAACCTGTCCATCGCAATGTCGCAGTACTGCTAAGAAAAACGAAGACCACCATAACTTGTAAAAAATAAAATTATAAAAATGCTATAAATCTTTCCCATAGTTTGGAATAGGAATATATATTGGCCTAAACTGATGAAGAAAGTGATTTATTTTTTTTAAACATTTTTGGGGATATTATAGCAAAAAGTAAAAGTTTTCAAAATTGTCGCTTTTTGTTTATAGCGCAAATAACCACAGAGGTGATCAAATAGCACCAAAGAAAGCTCTATTTGTGGGGGGGGGGGGGGGGGGGGGAGGGACACAAATTTTGTTTGGGTACAGCAGTTTGGGTTAAATTCCAGTTAAAGCAGCGCCGTGCCAAATTGTAAAGTGCTCTGGTCAGGAAGGGGGTAAAACCTTCCGTGGCTGAAGTAGTTAAATAGGAGTCAGTACACACCTGCCATAATTTAAAGTGTCTAGGGCTGCAACTAACGATTATTTTCATAATCGATTAGTTGGCCGATTATTGTTTCGATTAACCGCTTCCCGACCGCCTAACGCCGATATAGGTCGGCAAAATCACGTACCTGTACGTGATCGTGCACGTGCCTGCCTGTGGGTCGCGCGCGCTTCCAGCGGTGCGCTCGCGACCCGGTTGGGAGCTCCGTGACCCCGGCCGCGGGACCAGCGGACCCGATCGCCGCTGGTGTCCCGCGATCGGGTTACGGAGCTGAAGAACTGGGAGAGGTATGTGTAAACAAACCTCTCCCCGCGCTTCCTACACTGCCTGTAATTGATCGGCTGTTCCCGGTCATCGGGAAAGCCGATCAATGACGTCAGACGTCAGCCCCCGCCCCCTAAATGTAAAAAAAAAAAAAAAAACATCACACACGTCAGAGCCCATAACCCCTCCCCTCCCCTAGTGGTTAACCCCTTCACTACAACTGTCATTTATACAGGAACCAATGCATTTAAATAGCATTGATTGCTGTATAAATGCCAATGGTCCCAAAAATGTGTCAAAAATGTCCGATGTGTCCGCCATAATGTCGCAGTCACAATAAAAATCGCTGATCGCCGCCATTACTAGTAAAAAAAAAAAAAAATTTATAAAATGCTATAAAACTATCCCCTATATTGTAAACGCTATAACTTTTGCGCAAACCAATCAATAATCGCTAATTGCGATTTTTTTTACCAAAAATATGTAGAAGAATACGTATCGGCATAAACTGAGGAAAAAAATGTTTTTTTATATATTTTTTGGGGATATTTATTATAGCAAAAAAAAAAAAAAATATTGAATTTTTTTCAAAATTGTCGCTCTATTTTTGTTTATAGCGCAAAAAATAAAAACCGCAGGGGCGATCAAATACCACCAAAAGAAAGCTCTATTTGTGGGAAAAAAAGGACGCCAATTTTGTTTTGGAGCCACGTCGCACGACCGCGCAATTGTCAGTTAAAGCGACGCAGTGCCGAATCGCAAAAAGGGGCCTGGTCCTTTGGCTGCCAATTGGTCCAGGGCTGAAGTGGTAAATCAGTTAATATCCTTAAAAAAAAAAAAAAAAAAGTGTGGTGAATAATTTAGTTAATATGTAAAGTTTTTAAAAAAAGGCAATTTATTCTTAAATATCTCTATGCAGTGGTAAACAAATGACCAACTATATGGTTAGGGAGAAAAATATTTAATCCACTTTGAGAACAACAGACAGAAGAGATATACTTTTTTGTCCAATTAGTTGTTGGGCAGTAGGGGTGCAACGGATCAAAAAACTCACGGATCGGATCGATCCTCGGATCAGGAGTCATGGATCGGATCATTTTTCGGATCAGCAAATAATTGAATTTGCAAAAACCTGTGAAAATTCCGCCACCATATAGTCCCCACTGTAATATCCACGTCATCTCCCCCACTGTAATATTGGCTGGGTATCGCAGAGTATTGGCTGGGTATCGCAGAGTATATGCAGGGTAAATGCAGGGTAATGCAGAGTATATGCAGGGTAATGCAGAGTATATGCAGGGTAATGCAGAGTATATGCAGGGTAATGCAGAGTATTGGCTGGGTAATGCAGGGTATGTTTACAAGTGATCGCTCCGTCATTTGACGGAGCGATCACATTGTAAACAGTGGCCGGGTGTACCAAGATGGCCGCCGCTCCAGAGCTAGGCCGAAGCCGCGGCCTTTCCTAAGGCCGCGGGTGTACAAAGATGGCCGCCGCCGCTCCGGAGCTAGGCGGAAGCCTTTCCTAAGGCCGAGGAAGCGGAGCGCTCCGCGGATCGCGGGGTGTGCCGATCCGAACGGGGTGGCCCGTTCGGATCACGGATCGGCGACGATCCGTTGCACCCCTATTGGGCAGATTAAAAAACACAAATTGGTGCAAAAACACATTACATGCTTTTCTGCAGCTTCTCCATTGAAGTATATTGAACCAAAAAAAGCACAGTTTTGTGTTAAAAAAGTCCCTGACCCTTTCCAAACAGCAGCGGCTGAAAAAAGCATAGATGTGAACGTGTCCCATAGTAAACCATGTAAATGAACTGTAGTGCGTTTCTGCAAAAAGCACCAAAAAAACACATAGGTGTTACAAGGCCTGAGACGTTTAGTAACATAATGGGGGTTAAAAAAAACAAAAATTAGCCCTTTATAGTACGAAAAAAAAAAAAAGCAGATAATCACTACTGTAAGGGGTTCATTTTTTTACTGTAGAAGTGTGAAAGTAATATTTACAGTAGCGATTATTTGCTCTTTTTGAACTATAAAGGGCTCATTTTAGCTTTTTTTAACCCCATTATGTTACAGGCCGATTAATCGATTATGAAAATAGTAATCGATTAATTTCATAATCGATTAGTTGTCGGTCAATTAGTTGTTTCAGCCCTAAAAGTGTCTCTAATTAACCCCAAATAAAGTTAAGTTGTTCTAGGTCTTTGCTGACATTTTTAGTCGCATCCTACAGCCAAAGCCATGGTCCACGAGAGCTTCCAAAGCATCAGATGCATCTCATTTGTTAAAAGCCATCAGTCAGTAGGAGGGTACAAAAGAATTTCCAAGGCATTAGATATACCATAGAACACAGCGAAGACAGTCATCAAGTGGAGAAAATATGGCACAGTGACATTACCAAATAACTGGACGTCCCTCCAAAATTGATGAAAGGATAAAAAAGAAAAAAAAAAAAAAAAAAAAAAAAAAAGTCAGGAAGTCTGCCAAGTGGCCTACAGCAACATTAAAGGAGCTGTAGGAATATCTGGCAAGTACTGGCTGTGTGGTACATGTGGCAACAATCTCCCGTGTTCGTCATATGTCTAAGCTATGGTGTAGAGTGGGAAGACTGAAGCCTTTTCTAAGAAAAACATCCAAGCCCGGTGTTCAATCGATTTGTGCCCTCCTTTGAAAAATGCCCGCGCATGCGCAGGACAGAGCCGCGCGGATTTGTCAAGCTGCTGGAGTGATGTGACCACTGCGCATGCGCACATCACAGGAGGCAATTTTCAACAGAAAAGAAAATGTCACAGACACTATTAAAAGCTATTGACAGAGTGGAGGGACACTGTAGGTTTCCTCTCCAGACCACACAGCTTATCCAAGCAGGGTAGATCAGGTAACCAAGGATGGGTCTTACTCCAGATCTTCTTCACCTCGATAGGACGAATAAAAGAGCCAACAGGTCTCCACAAATATTTTTAGAAAAAAAAAAAAAAAAAAAATATAGGACCTCATAGCGTGAATCCGCAGCACAAAGTTTTTATTAAAATTTAAAATCATAGTTTAAAAAACCTAGACGGAGCTCCAATGCTCCGACTAGCGTGAAAAAGCAAACCGTTTCTGCAATCGCAGCATGTGTTCCATCACTGTGTTAGCAGAAACCAGAAGTCCGGGGATACCGGATGTGACTTTTTGCATACCAAGTATGTCCCACCTTAAGCGTTTCATCACACGGACGTCATCTGAGGCGCTGCCATATTGGGACACCCTATGTCATTAAATAGCGGGTGGAGGTGTCGCGATGGCCAATGAGGCTATAGCCAATACATAATATAGCACAGGCACGCTCCGACTGTGCAAATTCAACCCCACTATAATATAGATAATATAATATAATATAGATAATCCCTGCTCCGCCACGAGGTGACCCCCCCCCCCCCCCCCCCCCCGCCCCCCCCCCCAGTGGTGGAAACAAAATGGCGGCAGCGACATCTCCTCCACTAATACTATATCATATGAAGTCACACGAAAAGGAAAACGAAATAAAACATTAAATAAGTACTAGTAAGAGACAATTTAAAAAAATGAAAGCCTCAAAGGGCAAGGCAAACGAATCACATTTGCAAAGGGGACAATTATATATATACACATACATTTTTTTTTTTCTCTAAAATTGATATGTATACATATACAATGTTAGAGAAATAATTTAAAAAGGAGATAGACGAGAGGTGAGGGCATATCAAAAACATAGAACTATATAAAAAAAAAAAAAAAGTAAATTTACTGCACATGAATTGTTTTATATGGAGGGAAGGTAAATAGAATGTATAGCAATTAAAAATTGGATAAAAAACAGTTGAGGTCTAGATCTACATTTAATCCTCTAGGTACTAGGGACCCTAAACGGTATATCCATTTGGTTTATTTTTTGGATATCTGCATTATGCAGAACACACTGGAGGCATTTGGAGTGGGCCCTAAGATGATTCGCCGGATAAATGCCCTGTATAATCACACTACAGCGAGGATGAAAATTAATGGGACAGTATCTGGGCCCTTTGAAATGTATAATGGGACTCGTCAGGGTTGTACCCTGTCCCCATTATTGTTTGTCCTATCAATAGAACCGTTGCTGGCCGGGGTAAGACAGAATTCCGATATTAGGGGGATACAGATTGATGAGAAACACAAAATAGCGGCTTACGCCGCTATTTTGTTTTACATCACAAGCCCTAGAATAACCCTCCCTAATTTACTGAACACTTTAAAAACTTACGGCGATGTAGCAAATTTTAAAATGAACCCTTCAAAATCAGAAATAAATGTTACGTCACTGATACCACTATGCGACACTTATTATTTCACACCAGGGAAAGATTTTTTTTGGGGAGGTGGATTAAGCAAAAAGACACAATTAAATTTGCACCTTCCAGGAATTGACTAATAAAAAAGTTTTTGGCATAAATAGGTGGAGGTATGCACAATTGAAACACTTTGTAGAATCCCTCCCCCAACCGATCAGGTCAGAGGACAGCCTGTTTCCATTAGAGCGGCTGTGCTTGGCGACAGAGGGATTTTGAGGATTTATAACATTTTGAATGGACTAAAAATATTGGGGCCCCTGCCATTTATTAAAAAATGGGAGGAGGCGATGGGAACAGGAGGCATGGAGGTAGAGGTATGTAAAAGATTACGGTTGACACATGCTCGCTGGAAATGAATTATAAGTGCTTGGCACAATGGTACATAACTCCAGATAAATTACATCAATTTCATAGGGAGGCCTCTAACCAATTCCCGAATTTGGTATTCCTTGCCGGTTCTAGATTAACCACCTCAGTACAGTGCATTTTCACCCCCTTCCTGACCAAGCCATTTTTTAGCTTTCAGCGCTGACGCACTTTGAATGACAATTGCGCGGTCATACGACACTGTACCCAAATGAAATTGTTATCATTTTTTTCCCCACAAATAGAGCTTTCTTTTGGTGGTATTTGATCACCTCTGTGTTTTTTATTTTTTGCGCAACAAAAGAAGAGCAACAAATTAAAAAAAAAAAAAAACAATATTTTTTACTTTTTGCTGTACTAAATAACCCCAAAAAAAATATATAAAAAAAACATTTTTCTTCCTCAGTTTAGGCCGATACGTATTCTTCTACATATTTTTTGGTTAAAAAAAAAAAAAAAAAAAAAAAAAAAAAAAAAATCGCAATTAGCGATTATTGATTAGTTTGCGCAAAAGTTATAGCGTTTACAAAATAGGGGATAGTTTTATAGCATTTATATTAATATTTTTTTTTTTACTAGTAATGTCGGCGATCAGCGATTTTTATTGTGACTGCGACATTATGGCGGACACATCGGACATTTTTGACACCATTGTCATTTATACAGCAATCAATGCTATTTAAATGCATTGATTCCTGTATAAATGACACTGGCAGTGAAGGGGTTAACCACTAGGGGGCGGGGAGGGGTTAATTATGTTCCCTGGGAGTGATTCTTACTGTGGGGGGAGGGGACTCACAAGGGGAGGAGACCGATCAGTGTTTCGCTGTACAGAGAACACACCATCGGCTCCTCTCCTCTAACAGGACCGTGGATCTGTGTGTTTACACACAGATCCACGGTCCCGCTGTGTTACCGGGCAATCGCGGGTGCCCAGCGGACATCGCGGCCGCTGGGCACGCGCATCGGGTGCCCAGTGACACGGCAAGAGCGAGCGCTCCCTGGAGTGCACAGAAGGGGAGGACGTCATATGACGCCCTCCCACAACGAGAGCTGCGCCGCCTGGCCGTCATTTGAAAGCCGGCGGTCGCAAGAAGGTTAAAAGACACTTTCTTTCTAGGTTGTTTTTTTACTGACACGGCAAGCTAAACATCTGACACTTGTAAAAGCCTTTCAATTGGGGAAAAAAAAAAAATCAGTTTTGGGTGGGTCAATCACATTGTGGACCAACTGGTTTCTAAGAGTAGGTGCTCTTTATATATATTATACACACACACGTTTTTTATGAAAGGATCCTCGCTAAAGTTCTGTCGGATTTTAGAATAGGCCAGTATTTCCTGACAATGTGTTTGATTGATCGGTATTGATTATTAAAGCCAGTGATGAAAGCTATGTCCATCTGTGGGCTATTATTCATCACTAAGACTTTCCGATCCATATTTCCTATTTACATTTTGAACTTCACCATAGATTCCTTATGATGACCTTTATCCACAAACTTCATAGTAATCCTCCATATTGTGGCAATTCTGTTGTACTCATCAGTTGCCCTTTGGGCATATTTTCCTTCCACTTAGGGTGGTGGCAACTGGAAACCGGTATATAACCATTATGGTCAGTAGTTTTAAAAAAGGTTTTTGTAAATATATCATCACCTTCCTTAAAAAATTTGCTTCTCATCACACTTGCCCGTAAACAAAAATTGACAGTTACTTACCGGTAACTGCTTTTCTAGGAAATCTTCCAGGACGGCACACCTGAGAGATGAGAGGCTCCTCCCTACAGGAAACACAATCAAGCGACAGCTGTTTTAAGTCCCCACCCTTCCCCTTGATCCTCAGTTTGTAGAGAAGTAACTCCTGAACCCGGTTCACAAGGGAAATCATTCCTCATAGATACTCACCTTCTAGTGTTGTACAATTTTCCCTCCTCCAACGGGCGGGAAGTAGGCCTGCCGTCCTGGAAGATTTCCTAGAAAAGCAGTTACCGGTAAGTAACTGTCAATTTTCTCTAGTCATCTTCCAGGACGGCACACCTGAGAGGATAAACAAGTACCTCAGGCCTACCTTAGGGTGGGACCACTGCAAGACCCTCTTGGCGAACCTTGGTTCTGCAGTGAGCTTTACCTCCACTCCATATGCTTGATGAAGGTATCTTAGCTGGATCATGCTGCTGATCTGCAGGTTTCCTCCACAGATGTCCCTGCCTTTCCTGCTTCGGATGCAGGATCTAGGTGGAATCGGCTCTTAAAGATAGAATCAGAAAACATGTTAAATTTGTAGGTTAGCAATGTTGCCTGTCTCACACATCCAACAACATGGCCTATTGTACCTGTAGGTGCTACTTAGAACCACTAAAAAGATTAATCAGATACCTGTGTTGTAAGACAAGGACACTACATTGATCAATAAGAGGGCCCGTCTTAACACAGGGAAATAAAACTGCAAAAAAGGGGGGGGGGGGGCCCTGACAGACCTTTTTTGTTCCTTTTTATCTTTACGTCAGCAAAGACTAAAGGGAAGCCTACTTAAGGGTAATAGATTAACAAAAGCTTGATCCCTGGGTTTAAGGCATGCCCAATCTATGGCTTTACTTACGCCTGAGAGCCTACTTCAGGAGATTAAAGTCCATAGCAGGAGTAGAACACCCATATTTCTACATCTAGTTTTGCTACAAGGGTGAAATGAAGGCCAAGCACCGAGCCGTAACCTATTCGGTCGGGTATACATCTTTATATTTCATCGTCAGGCCAGAACACTCCTCTGAACAGAGCTTCCTCAGTTCTTACTAAACAGGGCGATTCATTATCCCCTTCCGCCAGTGTCCCATAACCCTACTGGGCTTAAACCCTAGGAAATGGTACTGGCATCCCAGAATGTAAGGGGCTGAGGCTTTCTGACATGTGACCTCTGCAGCCAGAACTCCTGGCCCCTCCACGGAAAAGAAGGCTGAAATACAAAAAGGTGATACATGTATTATTAATAATATCACAAATAGAAATATCATAGATTGTGGGCATGGCACAATCATGGACAACAATGTTGTGTATCTGAGTGTGACTAGCTAAACCGATACATCAAATATGGGAAGAGACCCAAATCTGAACCTCAATGTAGACAGTCCTCACAGTCTGGTTTTCTAATGTGCTGCCAAGATGTAAAAACATTAAGACACAAGCAAACCCTAAATGCTGCGTATTTCTGAAGTGCAGCTAGCCAAGTCATAACTGATATTATATATATATATATATATATATATATATATATATATATATATATATATATATATATATATATATATATATATATATATATATATATATAAAAACAAATACAGAAAGGACGGGAACCCCCTTTACTGTGGTGTTTTACTGATGTACAGCAAAACAAGGCTATAAATATAAGACAGAAAGACCCAAACCTCTAAGTTGCGTATTTCTGACAAACCACCAAATACAGTTATTAGATCGATATGAACACCAACTCCTGTGTTGTGCATTTCTGCTGTGCCACAGGGTAAAATAATATGGAACACAAGACAATTAATTTCTGTTATTCAGGTCTGTAGTCAGATAGAACCACCACTGAGACAAGACACAAGCAACCTGCAGCATTGTGTTTTTCTGAAGAGCAGTAAGATAAGGCAACATGAAACAGAAAGCACCAACAAGCTTCAATCTTGAGTATTTCTGCTGTGCAACATAAAAACAGAGACACTAAGAAAAAAACAGACAGCCTTTACAGCTGCAATCTTTCTGGTCTGCTGCAAATTAAGACAATAACTCCATGATGAGTATTCTTGCTGCATAGCAAAACCTCAACCAGAAGGGACAGATAATCTTAGGGCTCCCACACCTGTGCGACCCAACCTGCGACTGCAAGACGCAAGAGAAGTTATACACTATGGCTTCCAAAGGGTACCATTCGTGTGTGCGACTCCAGGATCCACAGGTCAACAAAATAGCAATTTTCAGGTCGAACAAGTGAGGGGTCCCCAATGCTGCGACTCCCTGGAGGAATGCAGTAACAACCCCCTGCTGTGTATGCCTAGACTAGAGAAGCAGTAAGGTAGATGAGAAACACTGCTCACGGCTGTGCCTGATAGACAGACGATAAGGCAGTAAATACAGTATAGGACATACAGTACAAACAATCCTTGTGTAGGTCTGATGTGTAGCAATATACCAATACTGAGCAGAGATGCCATCATCCTTAATGTGTCTAAGCTGAGCAGCAAAAACAAAAGCAGAAAAAGACAAGCAACCTTCACTGCTATGTCCTTTCTGATATGCAGCCCATAAGGCAGTATATACAAGACATAAAGGACAGACAACCTTCAATCTTGTATATGTCTGATGTGCAACAAAATAAAACAATTCTGAATAGAGATAGCACATCCATATTGAAGTGATTTGACATGCGACTCAACATGTCAAATCGCATGCCTAAAATTGGCCCGATTACCAAAGGCAGTATATGTACTACCCCTAGACCAGGTTCAATTTGTTTTTCTGCTATGCAGCCCAACAAATCAGGACCATCATTCTTCACTGCTGCATTTCTGATAAGCAACCAATAAGGCAGTAATACATGACACATATCCCCACAGACAGACCTCAATCTTTTGTATGTCTGATGTGCAGCAATAACAATTATGAGCAGAGATGTCACCAGACTCAATGATGTGCATTTCTGCTGTGCGGCACCAAACCAGAAAGTACAGACCACCTTCACTGTTCCATTTTTCTGATCTGCAGCCAAACAAAGTAGTACCTTTAGGATATAAAGGACACCAAACAAGCTTCAGTGCATTTCTGATGTACAGCAATATACCCCTTATGAGCAGAGATGTCACAAATCTCAATGGTCTATTTCTGTTGTGCCACAAAATATCCCAGCAAGGACAAACCTTCACTACTGGAGGTCTACTGGTGTGCAGCCAAGAAGGAGTCATGGGGTATTCCTTTATGAAATAACCAACAGGGGCAATTTCATAGGCATAGCCTGGGCAGTAGATACTAACCCTTCACCAGTGAAGGAACAAATCCTAAAATGGTTGGACACCTTACTATAGTAGTTGTTGTCCTACCTTACCTCCATAGACTGAGCAAATGCTATCCAGATCATACCCAGGTGGGGCTGATCAGCAACTAAAGTCTCAATGAGCCCAGCCCTAGAGACCAATTTAAGACAGCCCCTAGAAGAGGTGGTTACCAATTTAGCCTGGAGGTAAATAGCTACCTGCAGGTTGTAAACAAGCAATCATGTAGCTCTTGCATAAGTTTGCACAGAAAATCCTCAAAAGGATGTAGGAAGCAATTTATAGTAAAATCGCCTCTAGATCTGCCACTGAGTGGACTGTAGCCCAAACCAACAAGGTTTTTCTTACCTCCTGCACTATATTATAACCACAGTGTAAAAGTGGAGTGGGAGGTTGGAGCTTATGAAAAAAATTACCTATAGCAAGAAACCCCCAAAAGGAGGATCTGTCACAAGGGAACCCCGTACTGTGCCACACAGACGCTTGGTCCCTGCCCAACATTACGCTACACATCTTGGAACAACTTCAGATTCCTAGCAGCTGGGCTAATAGGGCCGGTAACCTAGTGCACCTGCTGACCAGGGGAGCTTCTGAATCCACCAACCTCTGCACAATTAATAACTAGTTCAGTGGTATACCTGTCAGGTCCCCCCTGTTCGCTATATTCACCCCTACTAATGTACCACAACTGGGCATGTAGGGAGAGGCTGGCAACCTACTGTTGCGATAACCACAGGGTCTCAGCCACAGAGGGAGCGGTGGCTGGTGGTTTTAGCAGTAGCTTCTGGGCTATTTGTATCCCAACCCCAGGTTCTGCACTGCACCAGTCAGTATATACACGGGGAAGGGGGAGCAAAGCCTTACCTACCTCTTTCCCATCTGAGGTGGTTTAAGCAAACTTGTTCCGCTGCACCACTTATCCACCATACAGCGTCTCTGATGTAAGAGGGAGCTGCGGCTGGTATTTTTAGCAGAAGCTTCTGGGCTAAATGAATCCAGACCCCAGGGGAGATTATCTCAACTGCCCAGAAACCATCTGGCTGGAATTGGGGACTTTGCAGCTAAATTCCCAAGGCAAAGGAAAGTACTCACCGTTGTCGTCTTCCCCTTTTGCCACAGCCACCGGGCTTGCTTTTTCATCCTTATGGTCCACACGCAAGGAGGATAGCCGCCAAAGTGCCCCCCCAACTGCTGTCCCCATAGGGAGCTGCAAGGTTAGGCTGTGTCCTGCACTGTACCAGTCAGTATATACACATGGGGGGGGGGGGGGCAATGCCTTACGTTCCTCATTCCCATCTGAGGTGGTTTAGGCAGACATCCACCGTAGTGAACTGGTGCCTCCTCGCTCTCGCGAAAGGAGGATGTGGGCGCCTGCTCCTGCTGACTCTCAGCCTTCCCTCCTGGGTAAGAACGCCGCCGCCATTTTCCCAAAGTTTGAAAATGACAAGGGTGCTTGTCGCCGTGCCCTCCCCAGCAGCCCACGCGAACTACCGGGGGCCCAGGAGTCGGGGGACATGCTTCCCCCTGGAAAGAACCGATGGCCAGCCCCCCGTCTGAACAGACGCCTGGACAGGTAAGGAGGGGAGACAGGATAATGGCCCCTGAAGTTCTGGGTACACCACTGTATCCAGGGTCCTTCAGCTCTCAGGGGGGCTCTTCCAATTTCTGCTGCCCCCCCTGAGGAAAAGATAGGGGAACCCCCCAGGAAGGATAATAATATCCTACCAGACCCAGAGGCTTCAAAAGCTTGTGGTCCGGCTCCCAGGGGTTGACCACCAGCCCTAGGCTTCAGGTCATTTGGAAAAAAACAAACAGTTTCGCTGTGTAGGGAGAAACACAATCAAAAACTGAGGATCAAGGGGAAGGGTGGGGACTTAAAACAGCTGTCGCTTGATTGTGTTTCCTGTAGGGAGGAGCCTCTCATCTCTCAGGTGTGCCGTCCTGGAAGATGACTAGAGAAATACCATATTTATATCCTCTAAGAATTTTTGAAAGGATTCAGGGGTTCATTCCCACAGGATGATTACATCGTCAATATACCTGCGGTAAAATTTTATTTAGGGATGCCTCTTACCATATATACATCTTTCCTCCCACATATTCATGAATAAATTTGCCACACTTGGGGCATATCTGGCACCCATGGCTACGCCCTTTGTTTGAACGTAGTATTCCTTCTGGTACCAAAAATAATTACTCTCCATTGCTAGTTTCAAACACTCCAATATAAATCCGATTTGCTCTTGTCTGAGATCCGTACCTCATGTAAGGCCTTTTCGACCCCTATCAATCCGTCCTTCTGCACAATGCTGGTATACAAAGCTTCCAAAAAATAAAAAGAGCACCTACTCTTAGAAACCAGTTGGTCCACAATGATTGACCCACCCAAAACTGAAATTGTTTTCCCAATTGAAAGGCTTTTACAAGTGTCAGATGTTTAGCTTGCCGTGTCAGTAAAAAACAACCTAGAAAGAAAAAAGTGTCTTTTAAATCTAGAACCAGCAAGGAATACCAAATTAGGGAATTAGATACCTGTAACAGCACCCACGTGACCCATGTCATTGAATGCCCATGTCTGTTACAATACGTGGGCAGAACTACTAGGCCTCTGTGTATGGATTAGGGAACATAATATAAAGAAAGGATTCCCTAAACACAACCTTTCCAAACATTTTGACGAATTCCACAATAGGGACCCTTCTGGATTATTTTTTACGGTATAAATCTCATCAACGACCATTGGAGGGGAGGTAACAAGAAGATAGATATCCCAAAATGAAACCAAATGGATATACAGTTTAGGGTCGTCCCTAGTACCTAGAGGGTTAACCACCTGATTACTTTGCACTTAAACCCCCCTTGTGACCAGACCAAATTTTCAGCTTTCGGCGCTGACGCACTTGGAATGACAATTGCGCGGTCATACAACACTATACCCAAATGAAATTTTTACCATTTTTTTCCCCCACAAATGGAGCTTTTGGTGGTATTTAATCACAGCTGGGGTTTTTATTTTTTGCTAAACAAATAAAAAAAGATGGAAAATTAAAAAAATAATAAAATCATGTTTAACAACATTACCTGCAAACAGGTAATTTTTCTGCTTCATTGATATGCGCTGATGAGGCGGCACTGGTGGGCACTGATAGGCGGCACTGGTGGGGCACTGGTGGGCACAGCAAAGATGGCACTGATAGGGGACACTGATGCGCAGCACTGGCACTGTGGGCACTGACAGATGGCACTGGGGGCACTTTTATTAGCAGAGGTGGGCACCATGGACCCTGGGCATATTGCAGTGAGAGGGACTGATGTCCCTCTCACTGCCGCCGGTGATAGGCTTTTTTTTTTTCTCCTCGTGCTGTCAGCGCGAGCAGGAAAAAAAAAGCCAATTACCGGCTCGGTCATCACATGATCAGCTGTCATTGGCTGACAGCTGATCACATGGTAAGGGGTCGGGATCGACCCCTTACTCGGATCTGTGATCCAGCGAGTCCCACAGACTCGCGGATCACAGAGCGCGCCGCGCGCGCCCTTCAGGGGGCGCGCAGGCAGCTTGTTGCCGGGACGACGTCAATAGACGTCGTCCCGACACATTAGATCCGCGCTGTAGCCGTCATTTGGCTATGGCGCGGGTCTAAGGTGGTTAAATGTAGATATAGATCGCAACTGTTAATCCAATTTTTAATTGATATACATTTTATTAATTTACCTTCCCTCATATATAACAAGTCATGAGCAGTAAATATACATTTTTTTTTAATATAGTTCTATGTTTTTGATATAATGTCCTCATCACTCTTCTCCCATCTCCTTTTAAAATTAAAATTTACCATTTCTCTAACATTGTATAGATATCAATTTTAGAGATAGATCTATAAAAAAAGAAAAAAAAATATCTAAAAAATATGTTTTATCCATTATATGTAAAACATCTTTGGGAAGATAGATATCTATTTTTTTCCCCTTAGCAAATATGATTCATTTGCCTTGCCCCTTGATTTTTTTTAATTAGCTCTTACCAGTACTTAATGTTCACTTTAGTTTTCCTTTTCATGTGACTTCATATGATATTGTATTAGCGAATATGTCGCTGACGCCATTTTGTGTTTCCACCACTGGGGGGCGCCTCGTTATCCATATTATAGTGGGGTTGAAGTCACGCAGTCGGAGCGTGCCTGCGATATATGTATTGGCTATATCCCCATTGGCCATTGCGACACCTCCACCCGCTATTTAATGACGTAGGGTTTACAAATATAGCATGCCTCAGATGACGTCCGTGTGATAAAATGCGTAAGATGGGAAATACTTGGTATGCAAAACATCACATCCGGTATCCCCGGACTTCCGGTTTCTGCTAACACAGTGGTGGAATGCACGCCGGGATTGCAGAAACAGTTTGCTTTTAGCATTGGAGCTCCGTCTAGGTTATTTTAAACTACGATTTTAAATTTAATAAAAAAAACTTTGTGCTGCGGATTCACGCTATGAGGACCTATTTTTTCTAAATATATGTGGAGGCCTGCTGGCCCTTTTATTCGTCCTATTGAGGTGCAGAATATCTGGAGTATGGACCCATCCTGGGTTACCTGATCTACGCTGCTTGGATAAGCGGTGTGGTCTGGAGAGGAATCGTGGCAAGGACACCGCCACTTGGATACTACCATCACACCTTTTACCCCTGCAGGGGTGAGGCGCTCTGATGAGTGCAGATACAAGAGGAGAATATTGAAGGAGGGGAGCACTGAACAGTCACTTTACAAAAATTCTTTGCTGCACTGATTGCTGTTTACAGACTGTCATGTTATCGGATTTGCCACCTGTTATATACATTTTTTTATATACATTTATATAGCTTTGACTGATTTATGGACTTAGAAGTAGCAGATGTCACTTTAATATTTGTTGCATTATTGTTCACGGATATTGATTTTGCACATTGATGAATAATTTTTTTGCATACATTATATGAATTATTGCTAAATAGTTTTGGATGCACTTATCACTGAACTTCTAGATAAATTCACTTCATTTACATTTTTATATACATTTATAAAATTTTACATTTTTATATTGGTTATCACAGGATAAATTAATCATTTCAGGGACACTTTTTATGTGTACCCTCTTTGAACAGCGGCATCTTGCCTACCCGTTTTTAATTATTTTTTAGACTTCACTTTGGTGAAGTTCTTTAATAGGGAGGCTGCAGTTCACCCATTTTTCCTAAGCGCGGATATCTGTTATTTTCCTACACAAAATGCTGAGAGGCTGATCTTGGCATCTCCTTAATGAGGAACTGCAATAGGCTTACATAATTTGTAATAAAAACATCTTTGCCATTCTGAAGCTTCCCCCCAACCACTTTGCATATTTTATATATGCTGCGATTCTACACTTGCCAAATATGCTGCAGAAATCTCCCTCCACTGAGTTTGGCTGCTATCATTTTAACTGTGGGCAGCTGAAGCTGCTGCCTGTTCACATCCTGGATTTACACAGAGGCACACCTCCAGCTCTGTAGCTTTCATTGGCTCTCTTTTGGCGCACCCACCTCCCTTTCTGGCAAACAATCACAAGAGAGCTGTACATGTCATAAGCTTAGGCTTTTTACCAGACAAGAAACAGGAAGTGGGCTGTATAAGATATTTACTGGCAGGAAAAAAAATAAATAATGTTTTACTATCCAAAATTAAAAACCAAAAAAAGGGCAGAAGATTTAATAGATGTAAAGTTGAAAAAATGACAAGTTCTGCTTTAATGCTAAACAGACCACGAAAATCAGGGCAGCTCTGCCCCGATCACCGTGGTTTAATTGTGGCCGTCTGTCATACATTGTTGTCCCCTATGCCCTCTTCCCTCACCCCCCTTCTTCCTGCATGTCAGCTTGTGAGCATCTTTGTCGTCGCCCCCCCCCCCCCCCCCGCTTCTAGTAATATGTTTTTTGCTCACTGCCAGCAACTTTCATATCCTGGCAGAGCACACGGCATTATTGTTTTAGAAAAAACGAGCGCTGTAAATAGTTTTAGCTCCATCTTCAGGCCGGTCATTTTACTCTCGGCTGGCTTCCATGGCTACTGCATGAGAGGCCATGTGATATCCCGAACTGACGTCAGAGGGAAATGGGGCCTTGGCCCCTCCTGCAGTATCCATCGGAGCTGTACAGCGGCCACGAGTCATGTGACCGGCCTGAAGACAGCGCTAAATAGGTACCTACAGCAGTGCTCGACGAATACCGGGCGCCAGGTCGCATTGGCGACTAGAATTAGCGACCTGGCGCCTGGGGCAGCACAGCTGGGGGTATCCTGTCTCCATAGTGCACCCCCGTTGCGCGTGCGATCGCGACGGGCCGCGGCGGCCGGTAATTGAGGCCCCGGCTTTGCGGCCTTGTGCAGTCCTATGGTACCTTCTAGAATCTAGCGCCCTCTTGTGGTGGCCGTTGGGATGACACCCAGCAATGCTAATGGAGCTTTTTGTTTTGTTTTCACTGCCTGCCTATCTCCTTCACTTAGAACCCCCAAACATTATATATATTTATTTTTCTAACACCCTAGAGAATAAAATGGCGGTCGTTGCAATACTTTGTCACACCGTATTTGCGCAGCGGACTTGCAAGCGCACTTTTTTGGGAAAAAATACTTTTTTTAATTAAAAGTCAACAGTAAAGTTTGCCCAATTTTTTTTTATATTGTGAAAGATAATGTTACGGCGAGTAAATTGATACCAAACATGTCTCGCTTCAAAATTTTGCCCGCTTGTGGAATGGCGACAAACTTTTACCCTTTAAAATCTCCATAGGTGACGTTTAAAAAAATTCTACAGGTTGCATGTTTTGAGTTACAGAGGATGTCTAGGGCTAGAATTATTGCTCTCGCTCTACCGATCACAACAATACCTCACATGTGTGGTTTGAACACCGCTTTTATATGCGGGCACTACTCTTCTGCAAACACGCTCGGCGGGACGGGCGCGTTTAAAATTATTTTTTTTCTTCTTATTTATTTTAACTTTTAATTTTTTCACTGTTCTTTTGAAAAAAAAAAATTGTTTAACTTTTATTCCTATTACAAGGAATGTAAACACTAATATGCAAAAAAAAAAAAATTGCCAGTTGAAAATAATAAACTGTTCTTTTTAAAGAGCTATGGGCAGAAGTGACGATTTGAAGTCGCTTCTGCCCTGCAATGACTTGGAGACAGGCGGGGGCCATCTTCCCCTCACTCGTCTCCATGTCGTTAAAAAAAAAAACGAGAACCTGGCTCCTAACTTTTTTAGCTGGCTCCTAGATTCCAAGCAAATTTGTCAAGCCCTGACCTATAGCACTCCTTTTTCTATAAGACAGGTACCGTGCACTCTGCCAGGCTCTAATAGAGAGTATGCCATTGTTTAAGTTAAAGGGTTTGTTAACCCATATAAGGCAGTGTTTCTCAACTAGGGTTCCGCAAAAAGTCCCCAGGGGTTCCACTGCGATCTACCTGTCAATCACAGACAGCTGACTGATAGATCAGGTCTCCATTAAAACATGCAGAATAGCGCAAAAAGTGTCTGTAATAAGTTCTTTCACATTGCACTGCTCCCCGCCGGCCCCTCCTTTCCTCCAGTCCTCCCTAACAGCTTGCGACATCACCTGGGATGGGCGAGAAGAGAGGGCCCGGTAAGGAGCAGCGCATTATGAAAGAACTTATTACAGACACTTGCTGCGCTACTCTGCATTTGAAATGTCTACAACAGTGTACCGATGTGCCCCATGACCCTGCCATGTGCCCCGTGTTCTGCTGTGTGCTCCTGTAACATTCCCTGTACTCTGCTGTATGCCCCTTGTGCCCAATGTTGTGCTGTGTGCCGCTTGATGTGCCCTGCTGCCCTCATGTTAAGTGTCCCATAATGTGCCCTGCTGTCCACCCCTTGTATTGTGTCCTGACCTCCTGTGCTCTGCCCTGATGCCCCCTCCTGTACACTGCTCATCTCCAGTAAAACCCAGAACTGAGCATCTGCAGAAGGAAAACAAACACACCCTCGTACAAGTTTAACATAAAATAGACAAGTTTTAAGTCTTTTTTTCTATTTAACCACTTTAATAACGGGCATTTTAACCCCTTCCTGCCCAGGACAATTTTCAGCGCTGTAACATTTGGAATAAAATTGCACGGACATGCAACACTGTATCCAAATACATTTATAATTTTTTCCCCACAAATAGAGCTTTCTCTTGGTGGTATTTGCTTACCTCTGGTTTAATTTTTGCGCTATAAACAAAATAAAGCGACAATTTTGAAAATATATAAAATATTTACTTTTTGCTATAATAAATATCCCAATTTTTAAAAAAACAACCTATTTTTTCCTCAATTTAGGCCGATATGTATTCTACATATTTTTGGTAAAATTATAGAAAAAAAAAAAAAAAACGCAATAAGCATATATTGATTGGTTAGTGCAAAAGTTATAGTGCCTACAAAAAAAGGTTATTTATTGCAGCTTTTTTTTTTTTTTTTTTTTTTTTTTAGTAATGGCGGCGATCTGCGATTTTTAACGTGACCGACATTATGGCGGACAGATTGGACACTTGACACTATTTTGGGACCATTAACATTTATACAGCGATCTGTACTATAAAAATGCACTGATTACTGTGTAAATGACACTGGCACGGAAGCAGTAAACACTAGGGGGCGATCAAGGGGTTAAATGTGTTACCTAGGGAGTGATTCTAACTGCGGGGGATGGGACTGACTAGGGAAGGAGACCGACCGTGTGTTCCTATATACTAGGAACACATGATCGGTCTCCTCCCCCCTGACTCGACGTGGATCTGTGTTTACACACACAGATCCACGTTCTTGCTCTGTCCCCAGCAATCGCAGGTGCCCAGCGGACATCGCAGGCGCTGACCATGCGCATCGGCTACTTTTTGCCAGGGGTTCCCAGAAGGTAAAAAGGTTGAGAAACACTGCATTAAGGTGAAAAACCTTTAGTGTAGCAGCCCCCGATGCCCCGTTTTACTTACCTGAACCAGGTCTTTCCCGTGCCGGAAACGAGCACACCAGCTCCAACCGGTGCCTCATGTCATGATTGGTTAGATTGAGAGCAGCGCAGCCATTAGCTGCCGCTGTCAATCAAATCCAATAAAGCAGGAGCCGAGGCAGGGCCGGGTCCTGCTGTCTATATAGACGCAGCAGCAGGACACGGGAGCCCTGAGGGAGATCGCTTCTCCGACGAAGACCTCGAGAAGAGGAGGAGAGTCGCTGAGGGACCCCAAAAGGAGGCTCGGGTCTCTCTGTGCAAAACCAACTGCACAAAGGGGGGGCAAGTATGACATGCATGTTAAAAATAAAAAAAAATAAAAAAAGCACTACCTTTAGAACAAGGGCAGAAGATTTAACAGATGGAAAGTTGAAAAAAAAAATTACTAAAGGTCCGCTTTACAGCTGGATACACATACAATTTTTGTTCAATTTGGTTTAGATTTACTTTTCAACTAAGTAGTGCAAAGGCCTATCTGATTGCATACAATTTGAAAGGGTTTAGGTTTGACCTTATATTATATGGTTTTGATGAAACAGGAAAGTTGTACAAGAAAAATTGTATAAAAATGTAGTGTGTAGCCAGTTTTAGAGGGAGATTGGACAGATATACAGTGCTTTGAAAAAGTAATCATACCCCTTGAAATTTTACCACATTGTCATGTTAAAGCCAAATACATAAATTTATTTTTTGTGATAGACCAACACAAAGTGGCACATAATTGCGAAGTGGAAGGAAAATTATATTTATTTGTAAATCATTTTGAAAACCATGTATCTGAAAAGTGTGGCATGCATTTGCATTCATCTTCTACTCATACTCCGATACCCCTAACTTATCTAGTGGATCCAATTGCCTTCAGAAGTCAATTGGTAAATGGAGTCCACCTGTGTGTAATGTAATCTCAGGATAAATACAGCTGTTCTGTGAAGCCCTAAGGAGGTTAGTTACAAAACCTTAGTGAACAAACAGCATCATGAACATAAACACACCAGACAGGTCAGGGATAAAGTTTAAAGTAGGATTAGGAGATAAAAAAAATAAAAATAAAAATATCCTAAGCTTTGAACATATCGCGGAGCACTATTCAATCCATCATTTGAAAATGAGTATAGCACACCTGCAGACCTACCAAGACATGGCCATCCACCTAAACTAACAGGCAAGGAGATAATCAGAGAAGCAGCCATGAGGACCATGATAACTGGGAGGAGCTGCAGAGATCCACAGCTCAGGTGGGAGAATCTGTCCACAGGACATTAGTCGTGCACACCACAAATCTGGCCTTTATGGAAGAGTGGAAAGAAGAAAGCCATTGTAGAAAGAAAGCCATAAGTCCCATCTGCAGTTTGCGAGAAGACATGTGGGGGACACAGCAAACATGTGGAAGGTAATCTGGTCAAATAGTACCAAAACTGAACGGTTTGGCCTAAAAGCAAAATGATACGTGTGGTGGAAAACTAAGGCCTCTTGCACACTGCAGCTTGAAAAAGCTCAGTACAGCTTTTTTTTTTTACTGAGCTAAAACACAGCCCATTAATTGTAATGGGCCTAAATGCACACAGGTGCGTAAATGAGCGTTTATGCTGAATACAAATGCACGCCACACTTTTCACAGATTTGTAAAAAAAAAAAAAAAGAAACATTTATCATTTTCCTTCCACTTGACAATTATTTACCACTTTGTGTTCTATCACATAAAAACCCAATAAAATACATTTTTGGTTGTAACATGACAAAATGTGGAAGATTTTAAGGGGGTATGAATAATTTTTTAAAGGCACTGTATGTTCATTGACCAAATCAGCTTACCAAACTATTGTTAGGGCTTGGAAAATGTGACGGAGCCTTTTCCTCACTCCACTTAGTGCTTCCGTCTGTAATACTGCTTCCTCCAATCTGACCCTCAGAGAGATATATTATTATAGCTGCATGGAATACAAGTCTAGCTGAGAATAGCTTGTAGAATCTTGAACTGATTTATTGGACAGAAAACAGCCTTTTTATACACATTTAAAGTGTAAAGGAAGTAAAGCCTCCTCCAAAAAAAAAACGGAACCTGCAAGGCAAAGGCATAATGAGCTAGTATGCATAGCACACTAGCTCATTATGAATAACTTACCTGAGAATGAAGCCCCCGATGCGCTCCTCATCCACGACCTTCTCCGCCGCCATCAAGCCCGGAGTGACTTCCGGGTCTCGCCACTCCAGCGCTGTCATTCTGTGAAACGGCGATGACGTCACTCCCACGCATGCGCACGAAAGCGGCATATCGCCGTGATCTCGGCATGCGCAGTGCGCCTGCGCGCCGCTGTCTACGGCGCATGTGCTGTAGACAGCGATGCCTCTTTTTCTAAATATCTCCTAAACCTACATGATATTTATTGGACCTACAGGTAAGCCTTAATCTAGGCTTACCTGTAGGGCTTACAACCACTTTAACACAATGGGTTGATAATGAGGTAGGGCTGCTCATGGATACTCCCCCCTCCCCTATAGCAACAACTTAAAAGACAATCACATAATTAACATGTTAATTAACCCCACTTAAGGCAGCCTAGGTGACCAGACAGTCCGTCTCCTGAGGTCAATGTGATCAGCTCTTTCAAGGATTGTGTATTGTTCCGAATTAACAACCTAAGAATAGTCTTTACATATATCCTGGGAGATACTGTGGATAAATATTACTTATATTTTAAGTAATCCAAGATATATTTTCTCACTCACCCTGTACCAGGATGGCACAGGGTGGCTTAGACATAAGAGTTGTATGGGGAGCTGATACATGGGTTTCCCAACCTTTAGGGGATTCTTGGTTCCATGTGCCCTCCCGTCACAGAAAACATCTACCCTGGATCTCAAAATAAGAGAACAATTTATGAACACTTGCTTTTTTTTCAAGAAATAAAGTAATTTTCATTGCTCAACATTAGATGGAATTTGTTGTGGCTATACCATGCTAATAGAACAGTGTTTCAAAATAACAAAAGCACTTCAACAAGGAAAAAAAACAAACCTTTATTTCGTAGAAAACAATGATCAAAATTAGAGAACAGCAATGAATGTAGCACAGATCAAGGATAACTAAAATTTCTGAAGGTTACAGCAATAAACACTTAGTAGGAAGTGAACAGACCCTTGCTTTGAAGGACTTCAGCACACCTGCGGCCAGGGTACATCACTAGTCTCTCACACTGCTCGGGACGATTTTGTGCCACCCTTTTTCCAGTCTCTTCCACCTTGTCGCCAATAATTTTCCAGGTTTTCTATTGGGTTTAGATCAGAACTCTGTGCTGCCCATTTTATAATTTCAATGTTTTCAGCTTCAAGGAATCCGTTTTGCTGTGTGACAGGGGGGCATTGTTGTGCATGAAAATTGCTGGCTGATTAACACAGGGAAGGACATGTTGTGGAAGAAGGTTCTAATAAATATTTGCATTCACTTTGCCATGTAGATGTCCAAGTGCCGGTTTACACAGGGGCGACCTGCCAGGCGAAATAACCACCTGACAAGTCGTGCTCCATGCATTGCAATGGAACCGTTCTAATAGGAGCAACTCAAGTTACTCCGACTTAGAAAAAGGTTAATGTACTACTTTGGGGCAAGTGTGAAGCGGCTTGCATCGACTTCTATACAGAAGAAGTCGTTTTGCAAGCAGCACTGTGTGGGGCGGCTTCAGAGTCAGATGACTTTGAAGCCGCCCGTGTGAACCGGCACCAAGAGGCACAACACCTGCTGCAGAAAATGGCCTCCAAACCATGACGCTGAACACCTTCCACCTTTGACCGACTTCTTTACAGACTTTGGGTTAAATTTTTTCCCAGTTTGATGATGAACACGTTTACCATCGGACCCAAAAAAAAAAATTAAACTTGGTTTCATCACTAAAGTCAACTTTGGACCAGTTCTTCTGCCCACACAACATGCTCCTCAGCAAAGATTAGTTTAGCTCTTTGATTCTGCTAATGAGAGGTTTGGTCACTGCAGAGTGGGCTTTCAGTCCAAATTCTCTTAACGGCGGGACACTGTATAAACGAGAGATCCTTACTCTGTCCAGCGATGAGCTGTCAAACAAACGCAGCTGCATTGTTGAACCGATTGCCCATTGAGATTCTCTGTATTATCCTGTCCCCATGGGGGGGGGGGGGGGGGGGACTTGAATGAGCTTATGAAGTTGTAAAGATGCAAATTCTCTACAAACTTTTCTTGCTATGTCTGAAAAGGTCATCCCTTTGGTCATCATTTGGCGGATGGTAGGGTTTGTAAGATAATTAAAGAAATTAACACAAGGTGCCAGATTAAAGCAGAGTTCTACCCAAAAGTGGAACTTCCGCTCATTGTACTCCTTCCCCCCCTCCGGTGCCACATTTGTCTTTCACAGGTATCCTGTTCCCACTTCTAGGAGCCTCAGACGCAGGTATTGGCGTCCCTGCCCGGGCTCACTCCTCCTCCCCAGGCCATTAAGCGAGTGAAGCGGAGCCTCGCGCATGCACAGTATGGTTCCCGGCGTGAAGCCGTAAGGCTTCACTGCCGGGTTCCCTTATTCGCAATGGAGACAACATGCACCCAACAGCTGATGGAAATATCAGCTGTGGCGCCGACATCGCTGGACTCCAAGACAGACAAGTGTCCGATTATTAAAAGTCAGCAGTTGCTGGCTTTTAATTTTTGCAGCGGTGGGCAGACCTCGGCTTGAACACCAATAACTGGGAGGTATCTGAAAGTGTTCTCTAATTTTGATCAATGTTCTTTCAAATCTTATTGAAGTTTTTTTATTCTGTGCTTCAAAATATATGTAATGTATGAAATATGCTTAACAAAACTGCTTTTTTACTCCTGTTTAGATCATTTCAGATAGGACTAAGCAGTGACCTTGAAATTTAGGAAATTGTAGGCTCTCTCATTTCGATCTCCAGGGTACATGCATAGTTGAAACCAAAAAACGTAGGATACAGGCCAAAATATAAGCTACCCTACAGGTTAGCTAGAGCTGCACAATTCTGGATAACATGAGAATCAATTTTTTTGCTTAGAATAAAAGATCACGATTCTCGGCGTAACATCTCACATTAAACAAAAAAATTGGTCTAACTTTTTTTTTTTAATTATTAAAGTTACAAATTTTTCCCCAAAAATGCGCAAAAACAATGACATAAAATATTACAACATCCGCTGTTTTATTCTCCATATACACATGGTCCCAAGTAATTTTCTAGCATAAAATACTGATCTTAACTTGTAAGCAACGCGTGTCAGTGTCACGAGTTAGGTACCTGGTAACACTCTGAGAAGTCTTCCAAGGCAGCATCTGAGAGATAGGCCACCATTATAAAAAGTCATACCTGTATGCCTCAGTACTCATAACGTACAGAAAGAAACCAAGGTAGCCTAAATGCCTTGATGCTTATTAGATCTGACAATTAGGGTGGAAACGAGAGCTGCCTTGGAAAACTTCTCAGAAGTTACCAGGTGCCTAAATCTGTTCTCTCAATCGTCTTAGGGCAGCATCTGGGTGGATGTAGCCAGCAATACTAGGGTGGGGATAGAGCCTGTAGCACTTTTTGAACAAAAGGTTAGATCCTGACTGGACAGGGGGTTGATTTAGTAATGCCCAAGAAAAGGTTTTGAAGCGCGACCATGTTTCTACCCTGTAGATCTGCTTCAGCGTTGCCCCAGCTCTTTCTCCAACCGAGGAAGTCCATGCCCTGGTAGAGTGAGCTTTGATCCCACTTGGGGGGGGGGGGGGGGGGGGGGGTGGCAAGGTTTTGTGCTCAAAGGGCCAAATGTATAGCCAGCTTGATCCATCAGGCCATCGTACTTTTCGAAGCTTGTTTGGCTCGGTTGCTCCTCGAGTGAAGAACGAATAGGGTAGTAGACTTTCGCCAGTCCTTTCAAGGTAGGCTATGAGTATTTTCCTAACGTCTAATTTGGAATATATCTCCTTGCTTTTGCTGTTCATTGAAATTGGGTGTGAGGGAAATATTCTGTGTTCTGTTGAAAGTTGAAGTTGGGTAAGAAAACTGGTCTGGAGAGAGAATTATTGTGTCAAGTAGGGTTATATCATGGATAGCACCTGTTTTTTGAATACTCTCCTGGCTGACAGCAAGAGAACTCTTTTATTGCAAGATGCTGATCTGAACATTCTTCCAAAGGGTTCAAATGGGGGTAAAAGAAAACTCTTAACTGCTTGCTGCCCGCCCACTGTCAAATGACGGCGGGGCTGTGCAGCTCTTGTTCTGGGCCGCCGCCGCACAGAGCGGGGGCGCGTCCGCAGCTCTTTAACCATGTGACTGGCTGTGTCCAATCACAGCCAGTCACATGTAAACACAGAGATGCCAGTAATCGGCTCTCCTCGCCTCACACTGACAGAGTGACATCACTGTACCACACAGGGTACAGTTAGGGAAGTAATCAGGGCACTGATCATCAGTGCCCTGATTACAATATATAAAGTGTAAAATAAGAGCCCACCAGCAGCAGCAGAGCCCACCAGCCATGCCAGTCAGTGCTGGCAATTAATGTCGCCCATCAGTGCTGTCCATCAATGCCCAGTGCCACCCATCAGTGCCCATCTGTACCTCCTATCCATGCCACCTATCCGTGCACGCCAGTGCCGCTCATCAGCGCCCGCCTAACAGTGCTCATCAGTGCGACTAAATCAGTGCCCATAAGTGCCACCCATCAATGCCCATCTGTACTGCCTATCCATGCCCGCCTAACAGTGCTCATAAGACCGGCATATTAGTGCCTCATCAATGCCAACTAGTTCAGCCTATCAGTGCCGCCTCATCAGCGCACATCAGTGAAGGTGAAAAATGACCTGGTTACAAAATTTGCTGACAGAAAAAATAAAAAATAAAAAACCGAGCAGTGATTAAATACCACCAAGAGAAAGCTCTATTTGTGTGAAGAAAATGATAAAAAAATTTGTTTGGATACAGTGTAGCATGACCACGCAATTGTCATTCAAAATGCGACAGTGCTGAAAGCTTAAAATGGCCTGGGCAGGAAGGGGGTGTTCGTGCCTGGTAGGCAAGTGGTTAAGGACCGTGCAGAGTGTTTGATTGGTCTAGATCTGCTTAAAGAAAGAACCTTTTTTTTTTTTGAGTGGGTCTTATCCCAATTCAACATCTAGTTGGCTTAAGGCCGCTACATGTACAAAAAAAAAAAAAAAAAAATCAAAAAAGTCAGCAGCTACTAATACTGCAGCTGCTGACTTAATAACTGGACACTTACCTGTTCCAGGGTCCAGCGATGTCGGCAGCAGATGACGAGCAATCGCTCATCTCTCGGCTGCCCTTGCCATCCTCTGTCAGGGAATCATGAAGTGAAGCGGTGCGGCTTCCCTGCCCGGTTCCCTACTGCGCATCTTCACTGGTCCCCGTTGTGTCCTGGGAACTGTGCGTTTCCCAGAACACAACGGGGGGGGGCATCCGAGGCTAGCTATTCGTAGAAGTGGGTGCAGATACCTGGATTATACAGGCATCTGCACCCCCTACCCCCTGAAAGGTGCCAATTGTGGCACCGGAGGAGGGGGGTTCCAATGAGCGGAACTTCCACTTTAGGGTGGAGGTCCGCTTTAAGGGTGTTGCAAGAAAGGTTTTGATCTGCCCCCTTCTGGAGGAAATCTAATTGTGGGGAAGATTTCCCTTTTTTGGTTCCCTTTGTTCCAAGAGACAAACTTTATGAACTTTTTTTGTGAATGGCCCTGGTGATGTTTTTTCTGCTGGTCAGAATGGTATTGATTACTCTGACAATCCCTTCCTCTGTAACATCACATCACCCTCTGAGTAACAAGGCTGAAAGCCTCATCACCCTGTTCAGTCCTTGCGACAGGAGGTTCAATAGCCTCAAGTGTGGTTGCACACTCATGCGTTTTAGATGGCTGAACCATGCTCTCTGTGGCTAATAAGTTGCAATGGGGATCACCGTTTTTTCTCCCTTGAACTTTTGTATTATTTTGGGTGTAAAGGAGGTCAGGGGGAAGGCATGACCAGTTTGGATTGAATGCGTTTACTCCTAAATGGCCATCTGTTGGGTCCAGCAAGAAGAAATTTTATGTAAATAGGTCAACCTCGGGCATCCCCCAATTCCGAGTGATCTAGGAAAAGGTCAATTGATGCAGAGATCATTCAGGCTGTTTTACTTAGGAAATTTGCCTGGGTATTGTCTACCCCCTTCAGGTGTATAGCCGAGATGGAGCTGATGTTCGCTTCTGCCCAAAATAGTAATGTATCGGTCAGGCCCATTAGGCATGGAGATTTTGTGCGTCTGTTTAGATAAGCCACTGTGGTGGCATTGACTGACTGGATTTGGACATCCGTGCCCTGGATCGATGTTTGAAAAGCCTTTAGCGATTGCTCCATCGCTTTTAATTCCTTTGTATTCAAGGAGGCTTGTCTCCAGTAGGGATTCCATTGGCCTTGTGTAAAGAGTTCCCTCATGCGCTCCCCACCCCAAGGTGCTGGCATCTGTAAAAAAATAAAAATAAAAGTAGCTGCTGACTTAATAAGGAGACTTACCTTTCATTGGTGCCCGCGATGTCGGCCTCCGAGGCCGACATGTCCCTTGGGTCCCAGCGCCGCCAGCCTCACTAAGGGAAACAGGCAGTGGAGCCTTGCAGCTTCACTACCCGTTTCCTACTCCGCATGCGTGAGTCAAGTGTCGCTTTGTGAACGGGACCCGCTGTGTTAGGGAACACAACGCGCCCCATTACCCAGAACGTGGAGGAGAAGAGAAGACCGAAGATCACCGCAGAGTAGGAAGGAGGCAGATTAGGAAGACTGCCTAGCAACAGGGATTTCTGGTAAGGTAAAAAAAAAAAAAAAACGAAGTTACTTACGGTAACGCTCTTTCCGGGAGTCTTTCAGGACAGCCACCTGAGAGACCTTGGCTCCTCCCCTCTGTAGTAAACACCTGCGCCAGCTTGCTATAAATTTCCTCCTCCCCTGCTGCTCCTCAGTTCTTTAAAGAGCACCTCCAGTTTGCTGGGGAGACACAAGAACATATGATACACATATAATCAATTATATCACATTTCCTGTAAGGAAACCTTATGCTTTGATATACATTTGGGTGGGTACCCGGCTGTCCTGAAAGACTCCCGGAAAGAAAGTTACCGTAAGTAACTTAGTTTTTCCCTTATCGTCTTTCAGGACAGCCACCTGAGAGGATAACCGAGCACTTACCCTTAGGGCGGGACCACAGCTTTCAAGACCTTGCGTCCAAAGGTCTGATCTTTAGCTGACCATAAGTCCACTCCATAGTGTCTTACAAAAGTGGCAAAGCTGGACCAGGTTGCCGCTTTACAAATCTGTTCCGGCGTTGCTCCAGCCCTCTCTGCCTGTGACGCTGCCATTGCCCTCGTGGAGTGTGCCCTGATTCCTTCTGGGATCTGCATACCTCCCATCTTGTAAGCCTGTTCGATAGCTTCTCTTAGCCATCTGGCTATTGTACTCCTTGAAGCCTTGTGCCCTTGCCTAGCTCCAGAATATAAAATAAATAAAGACTGTCTTTCTAATTGCCTTTGTTGCCTCTAAATAATGCAAGATGCATCTTCTGACATCTAAATTATGGAATTTCACTTCATTTCCTGAGAAGGATTTGGGCAAAATGATGGTAATACAATTTCCTGACCTCTGTGAAACTTTGAAGCCACTTTAGGTAGAAAGCCCGGATCCATTTTGAAGATTATACGGTCCGGAAAGATCTGGCAAAAGGGGGGTCTGATAGATAGGGCTTCCATCTCACAGACCCTTTTGGCTGTAGTAATTGCTACAAAGAAGATTGCTTTAAGCATCAGCATCCTTAGGCTACAATCCTTTAGTGGTTCAAAGGGGTCTGCTGTCATAGTCTGCAACACTAATGACAGATCCCACTTTGGAAAGGCTGTACTCTGTAGCGGCCTTTGTCTACTCACGGATCTAAAGAGTCTGATTATCCAGGGGTTTGAAGCTAAACTTCTTTCCTGGTAAACTGACAGTGCTGACACTTGACTCTTTAACGTGCTGAGGCTTAGCCCTTTGTCTACACCACTCTGTAGAAACTCTAGGAATGCTACTGAGCTTTGCGTTTTAAAGTTGTTCTCTGTACACAATCTATTAAAAGATTTCCATACCCTCTGGTAGATATTACGTGTCTCAACCTTCCTGCTTTTCAGCAGTGTGTCTATCAGACGGCTTGAGAACCCCTTCGCTTTTAGTAGCTGTTCCTCAGATACCAGGCGGCTAACTTCCACCTGTGGACAGTGCACTGGGCCCTGGGCTAGCAGATCCTTTTGGATTGGTAGCAACCAAGGAGGCTCTATGGCTAGTTCTTTGAGCATAGAGAACCATAGCCTCCTGGGCCAGTGAGGTGCTATGAGGATCAATGATGTGTCTTCCGTACGTAATTTCCTTATTACTGCGGGTAGTAGCACTGGTGGGGGAAAGGCAAAACATCTGCTGAACGCCCACTTCTGTGCTAATGCGTCTACTCCGAGTGCTCCCTCCTCCCTCTTTAGGGAGAAGGCGGCTTGGACTTTCCTGCTTTCTCTGGAAGCAAATAAGTCTACCTGAGGTATTCCCCATTTTTGTGTAATCTGGTCGAATACCTCCTGTTTTAGCACCCAGTCTCCTTCTCTTACTTTCTTCCTGCTGAGAAAGTCTGCCACTCTGTTTAAGTCTCCTTTTAGATGGACTTGTGAAAAGGAGAGTATGTTTTTCTCTCCCCATTTCAGGATCTCTTCTGCTAGGGCCCACAGAACGCTGCTTCTGGTTCCCCCTTGTTTGCTTACGTAAGCTATAACTGACAAGTTGTCTGATCTGTACATGATGTCCTTTCAACTCCTTCTGGAAGGACTTGAGTGCAAACCATGCTGCTTTCAACTCCATCCAGTTGGACGATCTCGTCCATTCTTCTCTCCCCTAAGCCCCCTTTTTGAATTTTTCCTATCTTCTCTTTGGGTAGAACAACTCTTTGCTGGACTGAGTCCATTATATACCCCAGGTACTTTATTTGTTGCGTGGGTTGTAGACTTGATTTCTCCACATTCACCAACCAACCTAGACTCTCTAGGAATGCCTGAGTGTACTTGAGGTTTTCTAATAACCTTTCGGGTGTCTTTGCAAAAAGGAGAAGGTCGTCTAAATAAGCAATAATGGATATGCCTTTTAGTCGTAGTGGTGCCAGAGCTTCTGCCAGAACCTTGGTAAAGATTCTTGGCGAAGATGATAGGCCAAAGGGTAGAGCCTGAAACAGAAGGTGTACGGTTTCTTTTCCTGTTTCTATTGCTAGCCTTAGGAACTTCTGGTGATTTAGGTGTATGGGTATGTGCAGGTACGCGTCCTTTAAATCTAGCGACGCCATATAACAGTTTGGGGGTAACAGGGCCTTCACTGAGTATATGGAGTCCATCCTGAAACTTTTGTAGGTTATGGATAGATTTAATGGTTTGAGGTTGAGGATTGGTCTGACCTTTCCTGAGGGTTTCTGTACTCCGAATATATGGGAGTAGAAGCCCTGTCCTCTTTCTGCCCTTGGTACCTTGATGATTACACCTTGTTTCCTGAGGTCCTTTATGGATTACATTAACCCTCTGGCTTTTTCCTTGTTCTCTGGCAGTTTGGTGATGTACAGTCTGCTTGGGGGGAATTTTGAGAATTCTAGGGAATACCCGTCTCTTATCGTCCTTAAAATGAATTGACTGGAGAATATTTTTTCCCATTGTGAGATGAAGGCCCCCAGTCTTCCTCCCACTGAGACTACTTCATTCTTTATTGCGGGTCTGCTCAGGAGGGCGAAAAATTGCTCCTCCTTTGCTATTCCCTGGCTGAGCCCAAGGTTTCATTTGATTAGTTGCCTTGGGTGTTGAAAAACGGGACTTAGTGTCCCTTTTTTGCCTCTTTCGGTTTTGTTGAGGCTGGGTCCAAGGCGCTTTCCGTTTTAGTGGAAACGCCTTCTTTTTGTCCGCTGTACGGTCTAGCACCTTCTCTAGTCCTGGCCCAAAAAGCAGGTCCCCCGTAAACGGGATCCCGCATAAACTTGGCATTGGATGCACCGTCCCCTTGCCAAGTCTTTAGCCATAGGGCCCCTCTGGTAGAATTGGCTAGAGCCGAAGATCTGGCTGCCATGCGTAGCAGTTCTGCTGATGCATCTGCGATATACACAATGCCTTTGAGGAGAGTGGGAAAAGAGGACAAAATCTGCTCCTTTGCAGTTCCTTCCTCAATATGTGCCTGTATACGGTTTAACCAGAACTCTATATTGCTGGCTACCACCGTGACCGCCATGGCTGGCTTTAGGCTTCCCACTGTGGAGTCCCATGACTTTTTTAATAGGGCATCCATTCTTTTGTCCATTGCTTCAGAAAGGACCCCCATATCCTCAAAAGCTAGATTGGTGTGCCTGGAGACTTGTGAGAAGGCAGCGTCTAGTTTTGGGGTTTTGTTCCACACTGATGACTCATCATCTGAGAATGGGAACCGTCTCTTTAAGGCTTTAGAAAAGAATGGTTTCCTTTCAGGTTCCTGCCACTCATTCTTAATTGCCTCTATTAAGACGTCATGAACAGGAAAATTCTTCTTTTCCTGTTCTCCTAGACCCTCATACATCTGATCATGCAAGGATAAAGGTTTCTTTTCAGTCTGTATACCCAGTGTGGTATGAATGGCTCCCAACAGTTGATCTACCTCTTCTAATGAGAGTTTGTATCGGGAGGGTCTTCTGGAATCCCCTTCCAGTGTCTCACCCTCAGATTCTTGGGAGCCGGACGCTGCGCTGTCAGGCTCGTCCTCTGCCTCCTCTCTAGGAGAAACTAAAGGACCGACACTAGTGGAGGGTAGTGCCTGTGTTTTTACTTTTCAATCAGTTTTTATTGAATTTCATAACATACAGTAAAAGATGCATATTACACATTGTATGCCGTTAAAATAAATTAACTCAGAATAGCACTTGAATAATGTCAAGTGCCTGTGTTTTTGCTAACACCGGTATTGCTGGTGGAGGAGCAGTCTGCAGTTGAGGGATCTAAAATCCTTCAAAAAAGGTTTTAAAAGATTCAAAGGTACTAGATAGTTCCTTGACAGATGCCGCTAAATCACTGCCCTGCTCAGAGGAATGTTCTTGCACTAACTTGTGAATACATTCCTTACATAATGCTTTCCCCCAGGAATCTTTAAGTGTGTTTTTACAAGAAGGGCACCTCCTTTTTGAATTATGAGAGGGCCTAGACTTGTCAGGTTTCTGAAAAGACAAAGAAAAAAACCCACACACATTAATACTGACATAAGCTTCCCTGCATAATTGCAGGTGCACAGCGCCTTTCATGTGGGCTTGCCTCACTAGGGGCCCAATGAAATAACCCTCTGACACAAGAGGGACCTGCCCACCCCCCCCTTTTCTGAACCCTTGAGGGGGAGGGGGGGTGGGTGGTAGTATTAGGCCAGGGGAGATCCACCCCAGGTACCCCTTACCTTCACATGGCTGGAGCTGGTCTCTGTTGGAGCAGTCTGGTCCCTCCCTTCTGCGTCAGACATGTTTGTGTCACCACTGGAGCTTCTGCTGTCTCCACAGCATCTGCAGCTCCTCTCCAGCCCATGCCTGGTTCCTTTTCATAGTCCGCGGCCGGAACCGGAAGCCGCGAACCCAGAAGTACACACCCCCTTTATGCCGGACGTGACGTCACCGGTCCCAATACCCAGCGTGTTCCGCGCTGCGAGCGCTACACGCTGCTGGAAGTATGGGACGGCAGGATATGTACCTGGGCTCCACACTCGGAGCTGAGAAGGAACCCCCCACGACCTCCAACTGCGCTCAGAGATGCGGGGGTGGCAGTCTCTCCCAGGTTAGTTTACCTGATCTGTGTCCAAAAAGGAGCCTCTGCTACTTCTTTTGCGGATGTTTTTTGCCTTTCCATACCCCCTGGTAGATCCTGACTCTCCTGGCAGGTTCCAAAGGCGTCTCCCCTCCTGGAGGAAACACAAATAACTGAGGAGCAGCAGGGGAGGAGGAAATTTATAGCAAGCTGGTGCAGGTGTTTCCTACAGAGGGGAGGAGCCAAGGTCTCAGGTGGCTGTCCTGAAACACGATAAGGGAAAATAATTTTTCTCAAATGTTTTTTTTTTTATTTTTTTTTAGGGTGGCACTCCACTTTAATACCAAACAAAAATTACTGGCATAAAAAAGTGAACTCAGATCAATGCCTATGCTAATTTTCAGATTAATAACACACCAAGATATACCCTGTGTTAATAATCTGAACATTAGCATATGGTGTCCATGCATAAACAAAATTTCATACATAATACATATTGTTCCAAATCCCAACTTACCATTGGTTGGTGAAACCGAAACTCCAGTGCAACAGTCCCATTTTCTGTGATTACAGCAAATAGGTCTGTTTGCACTGGAATTTTGGTTTCAAGGACACTATATATGCTGATTTTCAGATTAACACACCAAGATATATTTAGGCATTGATATTGGAGTTCACTTTTCTAGGTCAGTAACTTTTGTTTCATGTTATTAAAACTATATAATTAGCATTTGACACATCAGAGCAGCACATATATTTATACTGCTCTATTCCCCTGTGAGCCCAGGTCACCCTCACTTGGCAGGAAAGGGGGTGGGGGATAGGTCTAATCGCACACTGACCTGCTGAAATGGTACTTGCCATGACACACAAGGCAAGGGGAGCCACACAGGACTCACTCCCGACCAGACTGAGGCAGAAATAGCCGAGACGAATGCGAGAGCTGTGCCCGGCAGGAAGGGAAGCTGGGCTTGCTCAACTGTAATGCAGGCAAGCTCCTGAAGTGAAAGTCGGCAAACATGCAGCCCTGGGCCTGGTAACAGGAGGCACAATGGTGTAGTGGTTAGCACTCTCAACTAGCAGTAAGAAGAGTCGCTGGTTCGAATCCCAACCACGACACTACCTGCCTGGAGTTTGCATGTTCTCCCTGTGCCTGCGTGGGTTTCCTCCCACAATCCAAAGACATGCAGGTAGGTTAATTGGCTTCTGTCCAAAAATAAATTGGCCCTAGTATATGAATGGGGACCTTGGATTGTGGGCTCTTTGAAGGTAGGGACCAATGTGAGTGTGCAATGTACAGGGATAGGGACAATTGTAGACACTCAGGTTGAACTGGATGGACTGATGTCTTTATTAAACCTTACTAACTATGAAACAGTTAGCGTGAGGGGAGGAGGAAGGGGATTCTCGCAGACGGCTGAAATGGCCGCTCACCTAAACAAACTATTGCCGGTAGAGCTGCACGATTCTGGCTAAAATGAGAAATCACAATATTTTTTTTTGCTTAGCATAAAGTAGGGCTGAAACAACTTATCGATTATGAAATTAATCGATTACTATTTTCATAATTGATCAGCCAGTAACATAATGGGGTTAAAAAAAAAAAGGAGCAAATAATCACTACTTTAACCACTTTCAGACCGGACCATTTTGCTGGCTTAAGACCAGACCACTTTATGCCCTCACTCCTGTCCGTGCCATTCTGTCGACGTACATCTTCGTGCACCAGTCAGGAAGCGGTTAAATATTACCTTCATAGTTCTACAGTAAAAAAAAAAAAAAAAAAACGTAGCGATTTTCTTTTTTTATATACTAGGGTTTATTTTTATTTTTTTAACCCCATTATGTTAAATGTCATATATTTGGTTCATACGAGTTTTTTGGTGCTTTTTGCAGAATGCACTACAGTTCATTTAACATGGTTTCCTATGGGACTCGTTCACATCTTTGCTTTTTCAGCCGCTGCCTATTTGGAAAGGGTCAGGGACTTTTTTTTTTTTTTAACCACTTTCCAGACCAGACCACTTTTTGCGATTCGGCACTGCGTCCTTTTAACTGACAATTGCACGGTCATGAGACGTGGCTCCCAAACAAAATTGACGTCCTTTTTTCCCCCACAAACAAAGCTTTCTTTTGGTGGTATTTGATCACCACTGCGGTTTTTATTTTTTGCGCTAAAAAAAAAAAAATTTTTTTTCCTTTTTTGCTATAATAAATATCCCCCAAAAATGTATAAAAAAAAAAAAAAAAAAAAAAAATTTCTTCCTCAGTTTAGGCCGATAGGTCTACATCTTTTTGGTAGAAAAATAAATAAATAAATCGCAATAAGCGGTTATTGATTGGTTTGCGCAAAAGTTATAGCGTTTACAAAATAAAGGATAGTTTTATGGCATTTTTATTAATTTTTTTTTTTTTTTTTTTTACTAGTAATGGCAGCGATCAGCGATTTTTTTATTGTGACTGCGACATTATGGCGGACACATCGGAAATTTTTGACATTTTTGGGACCATTGTCATTTATACAGCAATCAGTGCTGTACAAATGCACTGATTCCTGTGTAAATGACACTAGTAGTGAAGGGGTTAACCACAAGGTGGTAATGTAGGGGTTAAGTGTGTCCTAGAAGTGTGTTGCCAACTGTTGGGGGCGTGGCTGTATTGTACACGTCACTGATCTCTGCTCAAATCACAGGGAGCAGAGATCAGTGACACTGTTGCTAGGCAGAACGGGGAGATGCTTGTTTACTTTAGCATCTCCCCGTTCTTCCTCCCCGTGAGATGATCGGGGGTATCCCCGCAGTGATCGAGTCCACGGGACCCACGATCGGACTCACAGAGGTCCCGACCGATGCGCGTGATGGCACGGCAGCAAATTTAAAAGGGACGTACCTGTATGCTCATTTGCCTGTCCGTGCCATTCTGCCAACGTATACGTGTGTGCGCTGGTCGGGAAGCGGTTAAAGCAAAAAACTGTGTTTTTTTGGTTCAATATACTTCAACGGAGAAGCTGCAGAAAAGCATGTTTAATCTGCCCAACAACAAATTGGGCAAAAAAAAAAAAAAAAAGGCAAAAAACGCAAATCGCAGCACACTCATGTGCGCAAAAATAAAAAACACACAGCAAAAAGCACTGCAGAAACACATCAAAAGCAGACTGCATAGGTGTGTACCGAGCCTTATGCTGGCCACATGGATCAATTTTCAGACGAAAAAACTTTGTACATTCGCTGAATGTTTAAATTTTTCACTTGTTTTTAAAATGAATGTAATTTCTGAACGAAAACCACATCCACTGTCTGAAAATTCCTTTGACTAAGAAGTTTTCCATTTCCAAATTTTCCTGTCACTGTGGTTGAAAATCAATGTCGATTTGACCCCACTAACGATTAGAAAATTGAACGTTTTTAAAAAATGACATTTTTTTTTTTTTTTTTTTTTTTTTTTTAAAAGGTGGACATTGTTTTTTTTACAAAAAAAAAAATTTGATCCGAGTCTGATATTTACCAGATTAACCATTTAATTGTATATCTCTTCTGTGTCTCAGAGTGGATTAGATATTTTGCTCCCTAACCATATAGTTGGTTATCTATATAGGAGATATTTAAGAAAAAATTGCCTTTTTTTAAAACCTTACATATTAACTAAATTATATACCACACTTAAGGTTATTAACCGATTAATCGAAACAATAATCTGCCAAATAATCGATTACGAAAATCATCTTTAGTTGCAGCCCTAGAATAAAGCTCACAAATCTCACGGTGCAATATCTTTCACATTGTACAACAAAAATTGGGCTAACTTTACTGTTTAAAATTGCAAAAGGGGGTACCGGCGCCAGCTCCTAAATTAAGTTTTATGAAGGCTGCAATCTAGAAAGTAAAAATACTAATTGTACAGTTACTGATTGGAATTGTAAAAATATGGAGGATTGCGCCAAACAGTTATTTTGTTATCCTCTAGGCCAGGGGTCTCAAAACTTTCTAAACAAAAAGGGCCAGTTTATTGTCCTTCAGACTTTTGTGGGGGGGGGGGGGGGGAGATAGGACCATGAGGAGTAGAAAAGGTCCCAATGTCAGTGGAAAAAAACAGTGCCCCATTTTTGGTGCCAGTGGAAATAATTGTGCCCTATCTTTGGCGTCATTGGGAGGAATTGTGCCCCTTCATGGGGGTCAGTGGGGAGGGGGGGGGGGGGGGGATTATGCACCATTGTTGGCATCAGTGGCTGAAATAGTGCCCCAAGGGCCAGATAAAAGCAAGCAAAGGGCCGTATCTGGCCCCCGGGCCGCAGTTTGGAGACCACTGCTCTAGGCCCTTAAAGTGGAAGTAAACCCCCCTATCGTTTTCAGCCAAGGAAGCTGCCATCTGTTTGCCTCTGTTTAATCTTCAACTGCCACAGTGCTGCACATGTGATCCGTTATGACTTGTTTGGTTGAGAGCACAGCCAATGTGCAGTTAGCATTCACGGCATGCCTTTTTTTTTTTTTTTTTAGACTGTTAAAGCGGAAGTAAACCCATCGATTTAACAAAAAAAAAAAAAAAAGGCATGCCGTGAATGCTAACTGCACATTGGCTGTGCTATCAACCAAACAGTCAAACCATCCAATGGCTGGTGTCATAACGGATCACATGTGCAGCACTGTGGCAGTTGAAGATTAAACAGAGGCAAAGATGGCAGCTTCCTTGGCTGAAAACGATAGGGGGGTTTACTTCCACTTTAAATCGATGGGTTTACTTCCGCTTTAATTCAACGGGTTTATTTTTTACTGCTACTGTCAATTACAGATCCCTTTGAGGGTCCGGCCAGTTCTATGTTAAATAAAAATGAATATGAAGAATATTTATTATTAGCTGGTGAAGTGTTGTATCATAAAATAAAAATAACATTTAAAATATAAAAATTATGGTGACAAATGCTGTTATGCCTTAGTTTGCCCTGCACCACTAAACACTCTTATCTATAAATATGAGAAATATATAATATAATATGGGTGATTGTCTACAAATCAAAAACTCTTGTGACAAATTCACTATTGTTGTGAACACACAGGTGAGAACCCTGAAGTCCTATACTCCCAATCCTGCAAAGGAAAATTACATATGTTTTTGTGTCAATACTCCTGTGAAAAAAACTTTTTTATCCCCCTCACCACAATTGTTTTTAAAGAAAAAAGAAAAAACACAGTACCACAATATCGCAATTCTGTGGGAAAAATATATAAGTGTATCACAATTCTGTGAGATACTGTTCTGTGAAAAGATAAAAAAAAAAAAAAAAAAAAAAAAAACACTTTCAAAAGTATCCCCCCTTTAGTCCAAATCCTGCAAGGGAAATTTCAAACAATATACTGTAGATGTATTCCCCAATCGTGTATAAACAGACTATATATAACAAAAGAGTCAGTGTGTTGCACCACCGACGTTCCAGCCGCTCCAAAACAGGTAGGTACCAAATAGTACAGTAACTAGTGATTAGTGCTTTCAAAATATATTTTCATCACCCTGTGAATCCACCACCATATAAAATGGCCACTCACCAGATTTAGGTGAGTAATAGGCGTTTGGTTTAATTAGCCGGATAACCACTCCTTCTCCTTGTTAAATCTCCACTTTATAGGATCCGGATAAATTTTAGGAACAATTTATTAAAAACAAATAAAAAACAAGAGAACTATTCCACTCACATGTGGTAGTGCCCTCAAAGCCGGCACTGAGCCTCTCCAGCCATGTAAAGAAGGACCTCAAATCACAAAACAGATCGCTTGTGCTGTGTCGTCTATCCCCCTGTATGCTAGCCGACCAGTATGCCGTGTTGATTGTTTCCAAGCAGCCTCTACGCGTTTCGCATGTGTCTGCGTCGGTCGGCTAGCATACAGGGGGATAGACGACACAGCACAAGCGATCTGTTTTGTGATTTGAGGTCCTTTACATGGCTGGAGAGGCTCAGTGCCGGCTTTGAGGGCACTACCACATGTGAGTGGAATAGTTCTCTTGTTTTTTGTTTTTAATAAATTGTTTAAATATATTACGCTATGGGAGCATCTTTTTATCATTTTCCCTGAGAATGGAGGACGCTCCCTGCAATAAATTTATCCGGATCCTATAAAGTGGAGATTTAACAAGGAGTGGTTATCCGGCTAATTAAACCAAACGCCTATTACTCACCTAAATCTGGTGAGTGGCCATTTTATATGGTGGTGGATTCACAGGGTGATGAAAATATATTTTGAAAGCACTAATCACTAGTTACTGTACTATTTGGTACCTACCTGTTTTGGAGCGGCTGGAACGTTGGTGGTGCCAGCACACTGACTCTTTTGTTATATATAGTCTATGTTTATACATGATTGGGGAATACATCTATATTTTGAAATTTCCCTTGCAGGATTTGGACTAAAGGGGGATACTTTTGAAAGTTTTTTTTTTTGTTTTTTTATCTTTTCACAGAACAGTATCTCACAGAATTGTGATACACATATATTTTTCCCACAGAATTGCGATATTGTGGTACTGTGTTTTTTCTTTTTTCTTTAAAAACAATTGTGGTGAGGGGGATAAAAAAGTTTTTTTCACAGGAGTATTGACACAAAAACATATGTAATTTTCCTTTGCAGGATTGGGAGTATAGGACCTCAGGGTTCTCACCTGTATGTTCACAACAATAGTGAATTTGTCACAAGAGTTTTTGATTTGTAGACAATCACCCATATTATATTATATATTTCTCATATTTATAGATAAGAGTGTTTAGTGGTGCAGGGCAAACTAAGGCATAACAGCATTTGTCACCATAATTTTTATATTTTAAATTTTATTTTTATTTTATGATACAACACTTCACCAGCTAATAATATTCTTCATATCCATTTTTATTTAACATAGAACTGGCCGGACCCTCAAAGGGATCTGTAATTGACAGTAGCAGTAAAAAATAAACCCGTTGAATTAAGGGCCTAGAAGATAACAAAATAACTGTTTGATTGGCGCAATCCTCCATATTTTATAACTTTACTGTTTAGTTTTTTAATTCATTAAAGTATTTTTTTTTTAAGTTGCGTTTGAAAGACTGCTGCGCAAATACGTTGTGACATAAAATATTGCAACAACCACCATTTTATTCTATAGGGTCTCTGCTAAATTAGAGATATATCTCTATATCCATCTATATCCATCTATATCCATCTCAGTTTTGGGTGTTCCAAGTAATTTTCTAGCAGAAAATAATGTTTTTTTATTTGTAATCAACAAATGTCAGAAAAGGCTTGGGCTTTAAAGGGTAAACTTCCTTCATTTACACACCAGAAAAAGATTGCGATTTCGATCCTTAACGATTAATCATGCAGCTCTAATTGCCAGGAATCTTTTCTTCTACATTTCAGCTGTTAGGGGGGAAATACCGCTGACAGCACCGAGCCAGGTGGTGTCAGTTTTTGGAGCATTTCCACGAGTACCGATACCCGCGCAAATGCGTAGTATCGGTGCAACCCTAAATTATTTTTTTTTCCGCCTTTCTCTGGATCAACTGTAGGTTATGGAAGTTTGAGAGGTATTTTTTCTGTTGAACCAGATGGACTTATTTTCAAACTATGTTCTGTTCTTTGAATCGAATACAAAAAGTTTGTATCAAGGTTTGCTTTTATTGACCTCAGATGTGGGGGCTATAGCCAGATGCAAGTTTGCTTATATCAGCTGCCCATGGGTACTTTTTATCTGTATTACAAGACAGAAGGGGAGAACAAAAGAAAAAAAAATGGAAAGGACAGTGTACATGAGGTATTCTGATACGACTCAGGGGGCGGTTCTCCTGCAGAGACAAAAAGACAGGGCAGCCATGTGGAAGGCTTTATTTTAGAATAACTGACTGAGAATTTATAATAAGAACTGCACAGAACTGAACTATATTTTGCCTATCTATAGCTGGTCAAAGAGCAAAATTGTATGCAAAGCTCAAGCTAGGCTTACACTATACAAGGTAAGCCGGTTCCTTAGAAAACCACTGAAATTTGCACAGTGGATGGCCATGCTGGCCGTCTCTCACTCAACAATCATTGAATGAAAATTTATATGAGCCAGGCAGAAAATGGTCAGCTGAAAAGCAGCTGCATCCACTGTTTGGGTTTTTTGATAGCTGGCATGGCCTCCTATCAAAATACAATAGGCACAGAGGGAAATTTGTCTTTGAAAATAGTAAATAAAGTTCACAAGGTAGCATACACTTTATTGGACCTAAAATCTAATATATTGCAGCTTACCAATACATTTGGGTGGCAAAAATATGACTGCAATCTATACACTGGGGGGGGGGGGGGGGGCTGGGCGAATCTAGAATGGAAAAGGACCTGGGGGTCCTAGTAGATGACAGGCTCAGCAATGGCATGCAATGCCATGCTGCTGCTAACAAAGCAAACAGAATATTGGCATGCATTAAAAAGGGGATCATCCAGAGATAAAATGATAATTCTCCCGCTCTACAAGACTCTGGTCCAGCCGCACCTAGAGTATGCTATCCAGTTCTGGGAACCAGTCCTCAGGAAGGATGTACTGGAAATGGAGAGAGTACAAAGAAGGGCAACAAAGCTAATAAAGGGTCTGGAGGATGTTAGTTATGAAGAAAGGTTGCGAACACTGAACTTATTCTCTCTGGAGAAGAGACGCTTGAGAGGGGATAGGATTTCAATTTATAAATACCATACTGGTGACCCCACAATATGGATAGAACTTTTTTGCGGAAGGTAGTTTAACAAGACACGTGACCATTAATTAAAATTAGAAAAAATTAGATTTAACCCTAAACTACGTATAGGGTCCTTTACTGCAAGAGCGGCAAGGGTGTGTAATTCCCTTCCACAGGTGGTGGTCTCAGTGGGGAGCATCCATAGTTTAAAAAAAAAAAAAATATTAGATAAGCACCTGAACGACTGCAATATTCAGGGATATACAATGCAATACTGACATAATCACACATAGGTTGGACTTGGACTTTTTTTTTCAACCGCACCTACTATGCAACACTTATATGTGCAGCCTTTTGACCTCAGCAGCCTGTAGTGGGAGCATCAATTTGGGTACTGGCATTGATCTCTACTTGAGGCGATTCAGTTCGCATTGTAGCGCTATACAAATCATTCATTCAACTAGTCTCATGTAACATGTTCCCAGTTTTATATGGTCTTCTACAGCATATCCCCAGCCAAAAAGGTAGCATGTCCACACTCCGACTCATATCCTCCATTATGTCTGCCATTTCCGACAGTCCTCCCAAGCATTACATATACTGAACATTATGTGCGGCCCTTTGGTGATGTCAGGGGCCGCATTTGAGGCCCTCTTTATTGACAACCACTGGTCTAAAGCCTCCAAATTCCACTTCTGCTAAACAGCTTGATCTGTTAAAGGAAGCTGAAAAACAGACCCAAGTTGCCCATAAACTGAACAAAATTCATCCTGTCCTTGCTGAACTTCATTCCCGTTCAACAGAGGTCAATTATTATTTGGTTAGACTTCTGTATAATAGAACAAGTTGTAAGTATTTTTTTGAGCAGCGGCTGCAACTTCCACTAATCGGTGTACTCTGACAGCAGTATGAGCCGCTGACAGAATACAATATCCTGGTGGGAGGAAGGGAAATTCCTCCATCCAACTCGCTTGTATGGCTTGAGAAATCTGTTAGCCAACCTATTAGCCTAAAAGGAAAATTATTGCAGCCACCACATATGCAAGGACTGGTAAGAAGCAATATAGCAACATCTTGTTTTAGGTTTAGATATGCTTTAGAGTCCATTTACTTCTTGAAAGAATGTCCTTTGTTTTCACTTGGTTATTTAGCCAGGGAAATGTTTCAACTTTCTTTAGCAGACCAAGCTGTCCGGACAAAGCAGATGTTAGATAGTTGAGACAAATCATTCACAACTGACAGGGATACCGATAGCTTTTATTCGTTTATGTAAAACCTTCCCAAAAGAAAAAAAACTGTTGGCTGTTAACGTTAGCTGGAGCTCAGCTTCCATTTGCTGTTTAAAAGCGCTCCAATTGACTTTTTAGACTGGTTTTTCATGAAAGCGCAAAGCTCTGCATGCTGCATCTTTCAGAAAATGCAGTGTAATAGAAGTGAATGGGAATTGTGTGTAAAACAAATACAATCACGCTGTGGCCAAATTGCAGCAGACAGGTGTGAATGCGCTCTTGAGCTAGCCATAGACTAATCAAAATTCAGCTGGTTCAGCAGGAATTGTTCAAACTATGATCCATCTATGGGGCAGGCTGGTTGATGTTTTAATCGACTTAAGTACAACCAACCTGTCGGGTTTTTTTGTTTCGTTATAGCCGCCAGCAGCGATCATTGTATTCTGACAACCGTGAAAGCTTCTGCTGTCAGAACACAATGGGCGCAATCGGGAGGGATTCCCCCAAACACTTGATGGGGGAGTTGAGCAATTCACCTTCCTTTAGGCTCGATTCACACCTATGCAGGTTGCAAGGTGCATTTTGCAATACACGTTTTTAATCTATTGAAGTCTATGGAACCAACAAAAAAAATCCCTGGCCCTTTACATAAAATGCACAGATGTGAACTACATCCATAGGAAACCATGTTAAATGGACTGTAGTGTGTTTCTACAAAACTGAAAACCCACAAAAAAATGCATAGGTGTGAAACAGGCCCTAACCTGAAGGTCCTGCCCTAATTTGCTAATCTAACACTACCCCCCTCCCCAGAATGACACAGCTGCTGTTCAAAAGTGTCTGCTTTACTACATCTACGAGAACGCAGACACCCTAGGATAGGAAGCATGTTAATAGCTGGATCACCAGGTGAAATTGAGCAGTAAAAAGCCTAAAGCCCCTTTCACACGGGCGGTCCGTTCAGGTCCGCCTGTCAGTTTTTTGGCCGGACCTGAACGGACCCTCCATAGACCTCTATGGAGGGACAGATGTCAGCTGTGACATGTCCGCTGACATCCGACCCGCTCCGATCCGAAAAAGTGTGACGGAGGAAAAAGCTATTTTTCCATCCGTCTGCGGATCGGGTAACGATGGACTCTACGGTCCGTCGTCATCTGATCTCCCATAGGGGAGAGCGGCGCTCTGACAGGTCTGTCCCTGCACAGTGTGCAGAGACAGACCTGTCATCTTCCTGCACAGCGGGGGATCAACGGAGCGATCCCCGATGTGCAGAGCGGGCTCCGTACACGGACACGTCCGTGTAAAAGAGCCCTTAAACTGAAATTCAATGCAGCCACCATATGTAATGACAGGTAAGCTGCAATTTGATTAAAAAAAAATTATATATATTTAAAACATACATGTCAAATTTATCTGCTCTGCGCAATGGTTTTGCATAGAGCAACCCTGATCCTCCTCTTCTTGGGTCCATTGCAAGCGCTCCAGGGCCCTATAACAAGCATCTTGCTATGGGAGAATCCGAGCAGAGCCACCTAAACCCCTGCTCCATGTGTTCATTCACACTGGCTGTGATTGACAGTAGCAGGAGCAGGAATGAGTGCTGGGAGAGCCGAGGCTCATGTGCATATTGCTGGATCTCAATGGGGTTAGGTAAATATTGGGGGCTGCTGCATACAGGTTTTTACCTTCATGCATATAAAGTATGAAGGTAAAAATTGAGGCACCATTCACACCATGGCATAACGTTTTTCGGGCGGAATCAGATCGATTTTGCCAGCGATTTGGAAACACCACAAATCGTGAGCTGCCCTTGCGATCCCCACTATTTTGAATGGCACAAAATGGCGGCGCAATTTTGCCGCCCGGCGAATCACAGTAGAAATGTGCAAACAGAATCGCGGGATGCCCAATAGAAGTAACACTGATTTGGTGCCATTCAAAATAGCAGAGGTCGCGAGGGCAATTTGTGGCATTTCCGAAACACAGGCAGAATTGCGGCAATTCCGCACGCAAAACGGAATGCCATGGTGTGAATGGAGCCTGAGCCTTTACTACCACTTTAAAAAGAGAAGTATGGGTTTGGGGGTTATTGCAGATTAATACTTACCTAGGTATGCTACATCTGTCCCCTGGCATTTCTGCACTAAGAACCAAGCCATCGAACACTGTAGATGGCTTGGTTCCCCAAGCAGAGAGCTGTTGCCTGTCAATCAGCATTTCTCCTGCTCTGCACCTCCACGCTCACTGGAGCGCCTACCTGTGGAGGGGTGGAGAGTGGCGTCTCATTGGCTCTCAGAGGCCAAAATGGCTATCAGTCCAGGCACCTGGTGGATCCAGTCTCACCAGGAGTCGGGATGGCGCAGTGCCTGGACTGATATTGGTGACATCGGCAGAGAGCGGACTTTAGTCCACTCTCTGCTGAAAATGGGTCACAGGAGTGCAAAATGAATTGCACTCCTGTGACCCATAGGAGAAGCCCAGACAAATGAGCTCAGGCTGGACTTCTTCTTTAACTAAGTAATTGGAACATAGAAGCTAGTTGGTTGCTGTGCACAGCAGCTCTGGATTCCATCTACTATCTTGCATCCTGGAAGCTCTCATTCAGATTGGAGTAGTTTGTCATGCAATTTGACAGGTCAAGTCACATGACAAGTTGCAGCTTATTGCCAGCAATGGCAACAGTTTACAAAAGAAGTTCCTGCGCTACTTATACCGATTTTGGGTGCGACTGCAATAGACATCTGTGCATGAATCCGCATAGATCTTTCAAGCAGCACCTGAAATTGCACACTGACCTGCTACTTTGAAATCACGCTACTTCAAGTGAACATTAATGTGAACCAGGTAAAAAAAAAAAAAAAAAAAAAAAAAAGGGCTCAATGCAGATTAAAAGATCCATTTGGCAGCTTTGCAGTGACATGTACAGAAATGTCAATGATGCTCTACAAAAGACCAACGATGACTCCTCTGGCCTCTAAACATAACCTAATTGGAATACGTAAAAAAAAAAAAAAAAAACCCACACCAAAAGCCGCCGGCAGCACAAGCAGTTTGCTGGGAAGAGAGGCGTCAGCAGCGCTCATCATCCATTGTAGATGCTCTGCGGCAGACTCGTCTAGGAGGCCGGCCCCTCCTCTCGGCGGCTACCCACTGAGTGCTCGAGGACTGCAACCTATGGAAAAGGCCGAGGCCTTCATTCCCCTCTTACATCTCTATGGCCTTCATTCCCCCCCCCCTCCATCTCTATGGCCTCACAATTCTGAGGCAGCGGGCGGTGACTAATCACAGAAAGAAAATACAAGGGCGGAGAAGATGGAAGAAAACAATTAGGCTTTGGTTACCTGCAGCCCTTCGCTCCACCTATTTCAGCAGGCTGGACGGCTGGGGCCTGCTGAGGTCTGCAGTTCTTCGACAGTTGGTAGCTGGCCAGTCCAAAAGACCATTTTTACGTTTCCACATAATGTTTTCTCAACACGCTACACAGCTGAACGATAGACGCGACATAGAAGCACCTCTTATTCAAATTAACAGCGGAGAGCACAAGCAGCCTTCACTTACCATGAGCTCTATTGTTTTATCCTCTATCACTGAGTCCGGCTCCATGATTCCCAGTACCGAACCCAATCTCTCTCTCTCCCCTTCCCCCACCCCGACTAACGCAGCAATAGCAGGCGGAAGCCAGACGCAGGCGACAGGGGGGAACGTTCCCTCAATGGAAACGTAATGACGAAATATTCACGTGACTGTCCTGGCGAGTCTAAGTATTGCAGCTGGAAAGGTGGTTTGAGCCACAGAAAAATGGCAGCGCGCAAAAAAAAAATCTTTGTGCTTGCTCGATTTACGGTGCCTGAAAAGTGTCCAATGCCTATGATTAACAAAATTCACCGAGGGGATGTCATACGCAACGCTGTTTGTTGCTCAGCAGACTTTTAGCGCTGGAAAAAATTGTTACAGCGCCACCTGCTGGTTCTATCTGTTCAGTGGTTGCGGATGACAGCAGGGTTGATTTACTAGAGGCAAATAGTCTGCACCGTAATGCCTTGTACACACGGTCGGACATTCCGACCACAAAATCCATCGGATTGTCTTGCATACACATGGTCCGAAAAATCCGATCGTTCCGAACGAAGAGGTGATGTACAACACGTATGACGGGACTACGTAGAGGCCAGTAGCCAAAAGCTTTCGTCTCAAAATTTCTTGCGTGGCACTTTATGGGTCGGAATTCTCTACACACGATCGGAAAAAGTCTGATCGGATTTTGTTGTCGGAAAATTTTAGATCCTGATCTCAAATTTTATCCGTCGTAAATTCAGACGGAAAAAGTCCACTAGAGCCCACACACGATCGTATTTTCCGACAACATAATCCGATCAGACTTTTTCCATCGGAATATCCGACCGTGTGTACGGGGCATTAGACCCCTTATATGCTGAGGCACTTTTCAGGCGCTATTCATTTCAATGAAAGCTTGAAACGGTGCAAAAAGTCCTGCAAGCAGCATCTTTGGGGCATGTTTGGAGCGTTTTAAAAAGCGCCTCAAAAACGCCCCTGTCCATTGAAATGAATGGGAAGCGCCGCAAAATGGCTCTTTTTTTCTTCTTTTTTAAGGTCGCGTTATCACGCGGCATTACCCTTACATGCCACTTTAACTTCAGGTAAGCCTATAATAAGGCTTGTGAAATGAATTTAAACTTAAATCTTATATATAAAAAAGACCCAGAGTAAATAATGACGCTTACTGTGTATCAAATATCTATACCAATTGATATGTGCATAAATAAATAACACCAATAATAAACTGCATATATAACTAAATCATTCACCACTAAGTGCTCAGTGAATAATAAACATATAAAGTCCACATAAATAGTGCGTGAAAAAAATAAAAATAAATATTACTCAAATTGCAGCAACTGATTATGCCACAAAACAAACAGTTGAAATAATACAAAAAGTTTGTGTAAAGTTCCACACAACTCCTTTAACATGTAATCAAATCTTCTTAGTTCTTCCACCACACCACAGTGATACGTGCCTCCTGGAACCCCATGAATAAGTTGATCTATGACGAAACATGTCGGGGGCATGGCTGAGCGGCAATCAACATCGTGAGGTATAGCGCTGGGAGCCTAATGAGGAGTGGTATTCTCTGATGTTGTAGCTTGGACAGCGAGGAGGGGGTGAGACATACACAGACCGTGCTTTGTACACCTCGGGTCCGCCGTGACTACAAGTCAAACTAGTGTGGTTTTCAGGAGTGGAGCGTGCAGTGCAGTGCTGTTTGCAATTTACTTTTGCTGGCTTTTACTTTGGAAAATATATCCAACTGCACAATTGTTTGGGAGATGCAACTAACCCCCTTGGTGGGATCCTAAGCGCATTAGCCTGTCACGAGAGTGCGGGCATTTACAGTGCCTTGAAAAAGTATTCATACCCCTTGAAATATTCCACATTTTGTCATGTTACAACCAAAAAAGTAAATGTATTTTACTGGGATTTTATGTGATAGACCAACACAAAGTGGCACATAATTGTGAAGTGGAAGAAAAATGATAAATGGTTTTCAATTTTTTTTATAAATAAATATGTGAAAAGTGTGGCGTGCATTTGTATTCAGCCCCCTTTACTCTGATTCCCCTAACTAAAAACTAGTGGAACCAATTGCCTTCAGAAGTCACCTAATTAGTAAATAGAGTCCACCTGTGTGTAATTTAATCTCAGTATAAATACAGCTGTTCTGTGAAGCCCTCCAGAGGTTTGTTAGAGAACCTTAGTGAAAAAACAGCATCATGAAGTCCAAGGAACACACCAGACAGGGCAGGGATAAAGTTATGGAGAAGTTTAAAGCAGGGTTAGGTTATAAAAAATATCCCAAGCTTTGAACATCTCATGGAGCACTGTTCAATCCATCATCTGAAAATGAAAAGAGTATGGCACAACTGCAAACCTACCAAGACACGGCCGTCCACCTAAACTGACAGGCTGGGCAAGGAGAGCATTAATCAGAGAAGCAGCCAAGAGACCCATGGTAACTCTGGAGGAGCTGCAGAGATCCACAGCTCAGGTGGGAGAATCTGTCCACAGGACAACTATTAGTCGTGAATTTCACAAATCTGACCTGTATGGAAGAGTGTCAAGAAGAAACACATTGTTGAAAGAAAGTCATAAGAAGTCCCATTTGCAGTTTGCGAGAAGCCATGTGGGGGACACAGCAAACATGTGGAAGAAGGAGCTCTGGTCATATGAGACCAAAATTTTACTTTTTGGCCTAAAATCAAAATGCTATGTGTGGTGGAAAACTAACACTGCACATCACCCTGAACACACCATCCCCACTGTGAAACATGGTGGTGGCAGCATCATGTTGTGGGGATGCTTTACTTCAGCAGGGACAGGGAAGCTGGTCAGAGTTGATGGGAAGATGGATGGAGCCAAATACAGGGCAATCTTAGAAAAAAACTTGCTAGAGTCTGCAAAAGACTTGAGACTGGGGTGGAGGTTCACCTTCCAGCAGAACAACGACCCTAAACATATAACCAGAGCTACAATGGAATGGTTTAGATCAAAGCATATTCATGTGTTAGAATGGTCCATTCAAACTCCAGACCTAAATCCAATTGAGAATCTGTGGGAAGACTTGAAAATTGCTGTTCACAGACGCTCTCCATCCAATCTGTCAGAGCTTGAGCTATTTGGCAAAGAAGAATGGGCAAAAATGTCACTCTCTAGATGTGCAAAGCTGGTAGAGACATACCCAAAAAGATTGCAGCTGTAATTGCAGTGAAAGGTGGTTCTACAAAGTATTGATTCAGGGGGGCTGAATACAAATGCACACCACACTTTTCACATATTTATTTCTAAAAAAAATTGAAAACCATTTATCATTTTTCTTCCACTTCACAATTATGTGCCACTTTGTGTTGGTCTATCACATAAAATCCCAGTAAAATACATTTACTTTTTTGGTTGTAATATGACAATATGTGGAAAATTTCAAGGGGTATGAATACTTTTTCAAGGCACTGTATATTCGGCGAGAGCGTTTCTTTTGGGAGAGGAGGCACGTATCACCGTGGTGTGGTGGAAGAACTAAGAAGATTTGATTACATGTTAAAGGAGTTGTGTGGAACTTTACACAAACTTTTTGTATTATTTCAACTGTTTGTTTTGTGGCAATCAGACTCATAATCAGTTGCTGCAATTTGAGTAATATTTATTTTCATTTTTTCACGCACTATTTATGTGGACTTTATATGTTTATTATTCACTGAGCACTTAGTGGTGAATGATTTAGTTATATATGCAGTTTATTATTGGTGTTATTTATTTATGCACATATCAATTGGTATAGATATTTGATACACAGTAAGCGCCATTATTTACTCTGGGTCTTTTTTATATATACGATTTAAGTTTAAATTCATTTCACATATTTCTAATTTAAGTGGCAGCTATAGTGGAGGCAGATAGGTGAGCCTGGGCGCAGTGGGAGGCATCTGAATAGGGGCAGTTTTTTTTCTATAATAAGGCTTACCTGTAGGTACTGGAAATATCTCCTAAACCTGCACTGTTTAGGAGATATTTACCATATATGCTTGCACCAACGTCATCGGCGCATGCACACTGAATGAAAAAAGGGCACAATCATGCTGTTTCTAAAGGGCCCGTGCTGTGATCGCCGGCTCTCGCACGCATGCGCATGAGTGACGTCATGAGACTCCGGACAGTCACAGAGTCAGTCCACGGCCCCCGGAAGGAAGATGGACATGGGGACAGCGGGGGCTTCGTTTGCAGGTAAGTGCCACATAATGGGCAATGCATACTAGCCCATTATGCTTTTACTTTGCAGGGAACAAAAGAGGAAGTAAAATCCATCAGGGTTTACTTCCTCTTTTAAAAAAAGCACACCCCTAAGGCCGCAAGAACGGAGCTAAAGCGCCGCAAAAGCACTACAAAAACACCCAATGTCTTATGGGCAGTTTTTGAGCGCCTCAGTGTGAAAGGGGTCTAAATGTACTGCAAATGCAGTTGCGCTAGATCTGAGGAGAAGCTCTGAAATAAGGGAAAGCGCTGTTCATTTCTGTCATACAATTATGTGCAAGCAAACATGCTGTTTTTTTTTTTTTTATTTGTCTTTTGTTTTTTTCTTGCATGTTCCTCCTCAGGTCTAGAGCAAGTGCACTTGCTGTACACAGACTATTTGCCCTTAGTAAATCAACCCTATTGCATCTGAGGTAGAGAAGGTATACCAGTGTATCAAGCAAGACAGTGTTGCTAACCTCCCAAAATTAAATGCACTGACGGGGACAACAAAAATGTACAGACAGCATCTATTTTTTGCTGAAACAACACATTCAATTTATTGACAGAACCGCAATTTCTTACTGACACTTCAAAAAAGTACATTAACCACCTCAATACAGTGCACCTACACCCCCTTCCTGCCCAGACCAATTTTCAGCTTTCAGCGCTCTCACAGTTTGAATGAGAATTACTCAGTCATGCAACACTGTACCCATATGAAACTTGCGTCCTTTTTTCACACAAATAGAGCTTTATTTTGGTGGTATTTTTATTTTATAAATAACTATAAATGAAAAAAGACCCTAAATGCCTTTTTCTTTGTTTCTCTCATAAAAGTTTGCTAATTAGTAATTTTTCTTTATAAATTTTGACCAAAATTAATACTGCTACATATCTTTGGTAAAAATAACCCAAATGAGTGTATATTATTTGGTCTTTGTGAAAGTTATAGAGTCTACAAACTATGGTGCCAATCACTGAAAATTGATCACATCTGATCAGGCCTTCAGTACATCAGGTGTATCTCATTTTTTGAGACACTAAGAGCCCGTTCACACTACCGCGACTTGGGGGGTGACTTCTCAGACTGCAAGTCGCCCCAAGTCGCTTGACATTAGAAATTACATGCTAGTGAATGAGAGCCGTCTTAATGAACACTACTGAAGTCGCTCCGACTTCAGAAAAGGTTCCTGTACTACTTCAATCCGACTTCTTGGCGACTTGTACCCATTGATTTCAATGGAAGTCGCCTCCAAGTCGGATCTCCATCTATATGGACGCGACAGTGTCTCCTTGAGGAGGAACTCCACGCCAAATTTTAAACAAAAAAACGGCATGGGTTCCCCCTCCAGGAGCATACCAGGCCCCCCATCCCAAAGCACCTTGTCCCCATTTTGATGAGGACAAGGGCCTCTTCCCGACAACCCTGGCCGTTGGTTGTCGGGGTCTGCGGGCGGGGGGCTTATCGGAATCCGGGAGCCCCCTTTAATAAGGGGGCCCCCAGATCCCAGCCCCCCACCCAATGTGAATGAGTACCCCTACCCATTCACCCAAGGTGTAAAAGTGTAAATAAAAAAAACACATTTTTTTTAAATATTTTATTGCACTGCTCCGGGAGTCTTCTTCCGTCTTGGGGGGTCTTCTCGCCGGACTCCTCCGCTCTCTTCTGCTCTTTTACCTAGCTCTTTTACCGAGCGGAGGAGCCCGGCTTTCTTCTTCGTCGTCGCCGCTGTCGTCTGGGGGTCTCGTTCCGCCTTCGGGGGTCTTCCGGGGTCTCTTCCGTTCTTGCCGCTTTCTGCGCCATCTTCTTCTTCCTCTTCTTCTTCTGGGACTGTGACATCATATGGGGGGCGGGGTCACCATGTGACATGAGCATGTGACCCCGCCTCCTTGTCCCTATATAAGTCACAACACAGCGCGTCTATGCCATTCCGGCCAGAGACAGCGACGAGTCAACATCTGAAGAAGAAGAAGAAGAAGAGGAAGAAGAAGAAGAAGAAGACGGCGCAGAAAGCGGCGACAGCGCCCGGAAGACCCCCGAAGGCGGAACGAGACCCCAGACAACGGCGGCGACGACATCCCCACCCCCTTTCCTGACCGGCCAGGCTGCGTGCTCGGATAAGGTCTGGTATGGATTTTGGGGGGACCCCCACGCCGTTTTTTCTGCATAGGGGGTTGCCCTTAAAATCCATACCAGACCTAAGGGCCTGGTATGCTCCTGAAGGGGGAACCCATGCCGGTTTTTTGTTTAAAATTTGGCGTGGAGTTCTCCCTCCAGAGCTGATTATTCTCTGATTGGCCACGGCCAAAGTCGCCTGGCCTGGGGCGACTTAAAGTCATGTTGTAAGTCATCCCAAGTTGTGTTGAAGTAGCTCCTCAAGTCGTGTCCAAGTTGCCTCCAAAAGTCGCGCTGGAAGTCGTGTCGCCCCTGTGTGAACCGGCTCTAACAAGTCATGAAAGTACAAATACCCCCCAAAATCACCCCTTTTTAGAAAGTAGATGTAGCACTGACCCCCAAAGGAGCTGCTGGTTTTATTGGGCTTACTGTTACCTTCTTTACCTTGTCTACGTCTAGGGTTTCCCGTGGTAGATGGCCCAAAGAAATGCAGAAACTGACACTGAATCTTCCTTTTGGGTTATTTATTTAAACAATAACACAGTCTCTTAATGTAGAATAGTTCAGGTACTTTTGGACTGCAAGAATAGGAAGTCTCTTATAGAAGAAATCCAGAGAATAACCGTTCCACAACTGGATTCTCTCAACCCCCGGATAGACCTCCTCTCACTAGGCCTAGCAGCCGGCAGGGTGTTAAAGCGGTTCTGCACACATTTCATTTAGTAAATCTCTTTGCCTTCCAAATCAGGCAAAGAGTACTAAATGAAGTGTTTTTTTTTTTTTTCCACTTACCTTGTAATCGCTGACTTCCTTTCCTCTGTCTCTGCGGCGGTGGGCGGGGTCTCTGCGTCGATCGTCGTCACGCCGCACTGTCTCCTGGGATCTGGTGTCATTGATCCCAGGAGTCAGTGCAGACATTTTCCGAAATCTCGTGAGATTTCGGTCACATCTTCCAAAATCTCGCGAGATGTCGGCAGATGTTCCAAAATCTCGCGAGATTTCGTAAGATGTCCAGGAACGTGAGCTACTCTTTGCCGTTACTGCGCACGCGCGAGATCGGCGCAGTAACGGCGGTGCATGCTGGGCCATCTGAAGTGCCTGTGTGGGTTCACATGCCCACAGGCAAGATGGCAACCAGCAGGAAAGGTTTTGTAAAATTCTTTTATCTGACGAAAACCGGCAGCAGCGATTTACAGATACAGGACACGTGAGTACTTAAACTAGATCTCACAAGCCATTGCATTGCACTAAAAAAAAAAAAAAAAAAAAAAAAAACATACAGACAGTGCAGAACCGCTTTAAGTAAAGAAAAGTCTCTGCCACAGACTTGAATAAAGAATACTTGAGGAAAAGTCTCTGCCACAGACTTGAATGTAACCGAGGGACATAAACAAATTTAGAGAGCTATCATACGTTACCAGTATCTCTCAGCCGGTCCGGCGATACCGTATGAGAGTAAATCCATAAAGTGTCCTTCAACTGCGCCTCCAGGCCACTTCAGAGAAACCTGCCTTGTGCATGGCCTTCTCCTGAAAAATCATCCCCTGGATGCTCCTCCAGTTGCTGGGCCTCTCCTTAGATGAGACGGCACCGGACCACCCTTGAATCATTAGGCCCCGATATCCATTCAGGCCTGTCCCTGCAGTTGCTTCGTCTCGGGCTATCCAGCCCCGAGACTTTGAATTGCATGGATCTGCACCCCAGGCCAGGAGGGCCTTGAGGGCTGGTCAGGAGGACCAGGACCAAACAGACAGAAGATATCTTTTGGACCGTCACCCCGAAGCATGTGATCTCAGTACCTTAAATACCCCCTCCCAGAATGCACAGCAGGATAAACACTCCCACTGGGCTGGTTCCGAGAGAAAGAATGGCATCCAATACACCCAGCTAAACTGCGTTCTCATACTTGCCGGCGGTGACAGCGACACCTGCGGCCAAGTAGAACTCAGTGCAATCCAGCTAGACTGCTACTGAAATCATAATTTAGCAGAATTAGCCCTAAAACCCAACTGTGGTTTCGGGAATATTCATTTTCAAAAACACATAGCGCATGCTCGTCAAGAGCCAGCGCTACATAGACATTCCAAGGTATTAAGTAAGTAAGCATGGTGAGTTTTTTTAAGTTGTAATTTTTTCCCACAATTCTTTGCAAAATAACAATTTTTTTTACCAGCCCACCCCATCTATATCCTTATCCGCATTTTAATACGCATTTTTTCTGGCTGGCACCATCTCTAAATAATTAATCCTCTTACAATTTATCTCAGAATATGAAAGCCCTCATGGGTTTTAGATCTTTACTATAACATTTTTGTATTAAATATATACTATTGTGTTTTGCTAACTCTGTTTTCATTTGTTTAGTGATATTTATAAATTAGCTATTTAGCATTTATAGTGGCCCGACTGCTCCTCCGCTATGGCAGACTTTTGCGGCGACGCATGGAAGGGTTTGATGGACAAAATTCAGGTATCACAAAACACTATTAACATTACAGATGCTGATTTGGATAGAGCCTTTATGAGGCTTCAACGCTTACTAGAAAAGAAAGTCTGGGTATATTGGCACAAAACCTATTTTGAAAAATACAGCACTAATCAAATAGTGCCAAGGGGATTACGGATACAAATTTTTCCCAATATCAAAAAAGTTAATGATATTCTCAAGACTTCTTGGGAGTTCAATTTACAATCCTGTTCCTTTAATATGATTTCTACTTTATGTAAACAGTATGAACATGAACTAGATCAACTTGATATCGCTATTAACAATTGGCATGCCGATCACGCATCTATTGTATCTTCCCCGAGATTTTGCAAGAGAGACAAGCTCTTGCGATCACATCTCGAGGTATATACAGTTGAGGTAATCGGCGCCAAAGAGGGTAAATATCAGAGAGACAAATCAGCCTATGACAATGGGTATGCGTACAAATGGAATACTACTTCCAGTAACAGATCTGCTCCTAGAGCTCCTAACTATGATGTACCACCTATTAATAATGATCTACCCAATACCCCTTTTGCTTCCTTTTCCTCTAGTACTTCCACAATATATCAGGACCTCTCCCATGATCGAATTCCAAAAAAAAGAAAAGGTGATAGATCTTCCACTTCAATCGACTCCTCATCTCGCGCGTTTGGACCCATTTCCAATCTTCGACCACTGAGCACTCGTCCGAAAAACAGTAAAGTATCCACTCCCCTCACCCAAACTATAGTCACGCCTTCCACCTTACCCAACTTGATTTCTCACCCTACACATCCACCAATTATTTATGCATCCCCTTCACCTTCACGCGCTCTTAGACGGGTTAGTGAACCCACGCTACCCTCCATGTTTCCTCATAACACACTTTCCACGGATCCTAAAATTGCCCCCCCTTTTTTTTTTTTAGTCCCAAATCCCGATACTTCTCTGATCCCGACATGACGCCCTCCAAATCTACTGAAATAAGGCCTTCAGGTTTGGATGTAGTGAATCTATCCTCCATTCCACTTACCACTGAGCAAATTAAAATACTTCAACTGGGCTTAACCTTTTGCCCCTCATCAGATTTTGACAAGTTATAATTTATAAAAGACATTCATTTATTTGCCCGAAAGTTAATTTATAAGGTCCTAATGATACCGCCACTTCCTCCAATCAAGCCCCAACTCTTTAAGAAATGCAGGCTATTGAAGAGTTAATGTTGTTATGGGAAATGGGAGCCATCGATGACGACGATGACCCCAGTGAATCTGGCATCGTCGCCCTCGGTGTCTCCTTTCCCCCTCCTACTTCCTTTAAACCCAAATCTAGGAATTTTCCTCTTCTTTTTTTTTTTTTTTTTTTTTTCCACTTCAGAAAGAACATTCATGGGGGAGTGTCAGCTATACCCGCATCTCCATCCCCTCTTATTTTCTTAGCATCATTTGTGGAATCTTTGGTTCTCTTTTTTTTTTTTTTTTTTTCCATTGCATTAAAGGGAGATTCAAAATCAACCATACATAGGGTTTCCCTAACCGCTCACGCAAACCGGACCCGTGGGTCTAGCCGCGCATCCACTGCCCTTCAGGCTCTTTACCCCCGGCTCGTCTCCCTTACCCGCTTTATTATTTTTCCTTGTCCCCTCGACCCCCCCCCTACCCATCCCCCCCTCCCTATCCGCTGCTAGGACGTCATTTTCCTTATTGTTTGTTAATCCTCTCGCCTGTGTCCTTGAGTGCCCGTGGGGTCTGCTGTTCCACGGCTAAATCAGTCTATCGCTTCTTTCCCCCTCGGGCTCTTCTAATGTCAAGGCTGAATTCTCAAGGCCTCCCTGAGGCTCCAAGACCTCTTGAATTTTCTCCAACTCTCCCATCTGGCCCTCGTAGCCTCTCTGTCCCCTTCTCTAAAATTCAGTACACATTCCATCATGTATGTAGATTCGACCGCATCTACCCATTCCCATAAGGGGGGGCATTCCTTGTCCCTCCACCTCTTCGGAATTACCTTTTTCGCCGCATTGAGCAAATGTGGGATCAATGTGTCTTTATATTGCCTAATTCCCATAGATGTGGCATGCATCAAGACTACCCAGGGGTCATTTTTCACCTCGATCGTTGTGATTTCTTTTATCAATCTTAAGATAGTCTCCCAGAATTTTTGGATTTTATGGCACTTCCACCATAGGTGACCCATTGTACCCCTTTGATCGCACCCCCTCCAACAGTTTGCTGATACATCCGCCTGGAAATTACTAACCCTGTCGGGGGTTCTGTACCACCTAGCCATGCACTTAAAATTTGTTTCCGCCGTTTTCGCATCTACGGCAGACCCGTGCGCTAATTTTAAAATCCTTTTGCTTGTGCCTACTTCTAATTGTGTTCCTAGTTCACTCTCCCATTTGATAAGGTAAGGCGGTATCTCAGCTCTATCTTTTTCTAGAAGCAATTTATAGATTCTGGAGATTCTTTTTTTAGAACATTCTGCCGTGAATATTTTCTCGAATTTTGTTAGATCCTCAGCCCCCCTTAGTGGGCCCTGAAGAGAACCCACAAAATGAATTAGCTGACGATACCGCCAGCCATTTATGGAAAGTGCCTTATTTGTCTGTAACTCGTGCAGTGCCATAACTTTCCCCTTAGAAATAATTTCCCCCAACCTAGTGCCATCATTACTAATCCATTCGCCCCCTATTTCCTTGATCCCTGGCGGGAACATCGGATTATTTTTAAGTGCTATAAGTGGAGAGTTGTATGTCTTATTGAATATTTTATAAGTCTTATCCCAGATTTTCAAAGTAGTGCTTGTGATTATGTGTGTATTCTCACCCAGTGACCTAAATTTCGGGGGATTCCACACCATCTTTCCCAGATTGGCTTTACTCAGTGCTTCTTCTATACTAACCCATCTCTTAGTGTTCCCTATTTTACCCCATTCTGCAATTCTCAGTAGTACTATGGCTTGGTAGTAGCTTTCTATGTCTGGGACCGCCAGGCCCCCCAGGTTTTTATCTTGTTTTAGAATTTGGAGAGAGATTCTATGTTTTTTTGAGTTCCATATGAAATTCATTATTATGGCTCTTAGCTTTCCAAGGTAATTCTTTGGTAGAGGGAGGGGAAGCATCTGGAATTTGTATGTTATGACAGGCAAGATCATCATTTTTACCGTGTTGATCCTGCCTGTCCAGGAAAGGCTTTTTCCCTTATAATCTTGGCATTTTTTTTTTTATGTCCTCAAGGAGCGGTATATAGTTTATTTTATAAATTTTCCTTGGGTTGTTGGCCAGCTCTATTCCCAGATATTTTATCCGTTTCTTCCAGACAAAGCTGGCTATTTTCTGAAAGTTCTGTTTCTCGCTTTTACTAAGATTAATATTAAGAATAAACGTTTTTGTAGTGTTGATTCTAAAGTTCGTTAATTTCCCATAGTCTTTTAATATTTTGAGGAGAATAGGGACAGATTTCTGGGGTGAACTGATGTAGAAAAGAACATCGTCCGCGAAGGCCGCCAGTTTGTGCTCCTCGCTACCGACTTTACAGCCCTCTACCCCCCGATTTCCGCGAATTGTAGCTAGCAGTGGTTCCAGGGATAGAATAAACAGGAGGGGGGACAAAGGACACCCCTGCCTGGTACCGTTGAACATTTCAAACTCAGCGGATACCGTTCCGTTTACCTTAATGTTTGCTTTCGGGTGGGTATACAGGGCTTTGATTTTTTGGATGATCCTCGGACCAAAGCCCATCCTCTCCAATGTTTTGAACATGAACCCCCAGTCTACCCTGTCAAATGCTTTTTCTGCGTCGATTGAGAGAAGTAGACTGGGGGTTCTAGAATCTCTCATCTGCTGCATAGCCAGCAATGTCCGGATCCCATTGTCCCTCCCTTCTCTACCCGGGACAAAACCCACCTGGTCTGGGTGGATCAGTGTGCCCAAATGCCCCTTTATTCGATCTGCCAGGATCTTGGCGTATAGTTTTGTATCGCAGTTCAGCAATGAGATAGGCCTATAATTTGAGCACACTGATCCATCCTTCCCATCCTTCCTCAAGAGGGTGATCGTGGCTTTTAAGGCCTCCTCGCTCAGGTCAAAGTCTATCCCCAACCCGTTCATGTATCGCTGCATTCTCGGGATGAGGATATCCTTATACGTTTTATAATATAAGGTCGTAAAACCGTCCGGGCCCGGGCTTTTCCCTATTGGTGAGTTGGCGATGGCTGCTAGGATCTCCTCCTCGGTTATCGGTCTTTCAAGCTCCTCTCTCTCTTCCCCACTTAGGGCGGTTAACTCCGCCCTCTCTAAAAACTCGCTACTATTCCTGCTCTTGTCCTCTCTGTCATTTCTTCCCTTGGTTTTCACCTCGTACAGTTCTTTATAGTATTCGCTGAATGTAGATGCTATTTCTCTAGGGGTAAACTTCATCTCCCCGTTTCTTGTTTGGATTTTTTCAATGAAATTTCTAGTTTTCTTTTTTTGTAGCTTTCTTGCTAAGTATTTCCCCGGCTTGTTACCCCAAGCGTACTGTTCCCCTGCCATCTTATTGAACTTCTGTCTGATTTCTTGCTCGGCTATATCTTTTAATTCTTCTCTCTTTTCCATGAGCTCTGAGTATATGCCCTGAGTTAGTGCCCCCCCACCTTTGTGTTTTTGCTCGAGGGTTTTGATCTCAGCCAACAATGCTTGTGTTTTTCTCATCCTCTCTTTTTTTCTCCATGCGCCTTTTGCAATCAGGAGCCCCCTTACGAACGCTTTATGGGCGTCCCATAGTTGGGCCTCTGATACCTCCCCGTTATCGTTGGATTGGAAAAACCACTCCAGTTCCTTTCTAATATAGTCTCTAATTTCTTCGTCGTGTAGTAGTTCTGGGTTGAGTTTCCATCCTCCTGGGGATTGTTTATATTCAGGGAACCTGAGCCCCATGAGAACCGGCGCATGATCCGAAAGAGATGCTATTCCTATCTCTGAGTCCTTAACCCTATCTAGTATGCCATGTTCTATTAGAATGTGATCCAGGCGGGAGTACGTCTGGTGGACGGGGGAAAAAAAAACGAATAGTCTCTTATCTGTGGATGCTGGATCCTCCAAACGTCCAACAATTGATCGTCCGAGAGTTTTTTTTTTTATCCTTTTTAGTTGCTCGTTTCTCCTCCCCGTCGCACCAGATGTACTGTCCATGGCCGGGTCCATTACAAAATTGAGATCCCCCATCAGGATCAAATACCCCTTCTTGAAGACCCTTAGTCGACGGAGCACTGCTTCAAGGAATGGGATAGCTCTACTGTTGGGGGCATACACATTAGCCAGTGTGAGTTCTACCCCCCGGAGAGATCCCCTGAGAAACAGGAATCTCCCTTCAGGGTCCATCACTCTGTCCTCTACCTTGAAGTCCATGTCCCTCGCAAACCCGATGGCCACTCCTCTTGCCCTACTTGAAAAAGTGTCTCCATAGAACCAAATTGGGAAAGCCGGAGAAAACAGTCTAATATTGGACGTGTGTGCCAGGTGAGTCTCCTGCAGGAAAGCTATTCCGGCCCTATATCTCTCTAATTCTTTTAGAACCTTAAGGCGCTTGCCGGGTGAGTTTAGGCCTTTGACATTGTAAGATATAAATTAAATTTCAGTATCCTTCATTTGTTTTTTGAATTTTTCTTTTCTTTTTCTGTTTTTTTTTTTTTTTTCTCGAGGTTTTACTAATGATGACGACCTAGCAGCGGATGTGGATCCCCTCCCCTTTGTTACCCTCAATCCCCCCCCTCCCGCTCCCTTCCCCCCCTCCCCCCCCCTCTCCCCCCCACCCCCTCCCCCCGCCCCCCCCCCCTCCTTTCCTACCCATTCTAGGGTATCTGGGTCCTTGGGGGCCATCTTATGTGGCTTCCTTCGGACTCCAGATTCCTGGTGAGGTGGAGTTTGTTAGGCCCTCCGCCCCCCCCTCCGCCGCCTGATGCCCGGGCGACAAGTAGGGGGGTGGGCAGGGCCGACTTGATCAGGATTGTTTTTTACTACCTCTAGTGTGAGATCTCCCCGCCCCTCATCCCCCCTCCACTCTCCCCCCCAAGATCCCCCACCCCCTCCATTTCATTCCAGCCCTGGAGCTCCGGGGCTGGGATCCCGAGTTTCGCACAGAAACCTTGCACTTCCTCGGGGTACCTCAACCTGGCCGTAGACCCCTCTTTTAACCCAATTAAGCATGAGGGAAAGCCCCAAGTGTATCTTATATTTTCCTTTCTGAGGATTTCCAGCAATGGTTTTTGATGTCTTCGCCTTTCAAGGGTACGGGCCGATAGATCCGCATAAATTTGCACCTCTACGCCCTCAAACAATAAGGGAGACTTATTTCTTATTTTCACCCAAAGGTCCTCTTTTTCTTTGAAATGGCTGAACCTAACTATAATGTCCCGTGTCCTTTCCGAGTCTCGCCTTTCCGTTCTTCCTACTCGGTGTATCCTTTCTATGCCAGGATAATGGTCTGGGTCCTTGCCACTTATTGGGCCCAGGATTGCCCATAGCTTTTTGTCTAAGTCTTCCCCTCTTTGTTCCGGGACGGCCCGTAGCCTCAGATTTTGCCTCCTGTCCCTATTCTCTTGGTCCTCGATTTTATAGAGGGTGTCTCTCTGGGCAAAGGAGGCGCTTTTCAATTGTGATTTTAATCTCGAGATTTCCATATCCATCGTCTCCATTTTCCCTTCTGCCGCTTCTACCCTTGACAGCAGGTGGCCCATGTCCACCCGCAGAGAGTTAATTTCTAATTTAATAGCATTTTCAAGGCGTAGAAGCATTGCCTCCATTTCTAGTTTGTTAGGGATATGGGCTCCTGCCAGCTGGTCTCCCCCCCGGCTAAGATCTATTTGGGTCTCCATAGTGAGGTCCGCTCTAGAATTATTGATTTCGCCTTCGGCCCCGCCCCTGCTCTCCGGGGAGGCTCTGACCTGGGTCTCTTTTCCAGATGTTTTTGGACTTGCGGCTTGTCTTAAGTAATGTTTAATTGTGCTTGTCTCCCCCTTACCACTTTTGGTGGTCGCCTTCTTTGTCTGTTTCGCTTGGTCTTTACTCATATTGACCTTCCTGGTGGGTCTTATCCTCCTCCCCAGTTTTGTTATATGCCTGGGCCGCCTGGGCCCTTTTTCCTCCGCCTCTAACCCTTATATTAGGGCTGTCACGATAATTACGCCCAGCTGCCTTGACGGGGTTCAGAACCCTTTAGGAGTTGAAAGGAGAAAAAACAAAACGAACACGAAAGGAAAAAAGAAAAGAAACAGATAAACCGTTCACCCCTTCAGGTAGAATATTGTGGTATATCCTCCCAAAATCCCCCTGTCTCCTCTATCCTGCTTTGTATGTCACTCTAATCCGGTGAGGGGGGGTTGTGGGGTCTGTATATTCCTGAGGTGTTTCAGTTTTTATCGCCTTCCCATGCGATAATCGCATGAAATTGTCCCCTACAGACCCTGTTTGCTGGCCCTTGACACGAAGTTCCAGACAGGATGGTTAGGGTTGGTGGGCATGTGTTGAGCCTTCCTCTGATACCCCGTAGAAAAAAAAAAAAAAAAAAAAAGGGGGCTGTTTCAGTCAATCATTCTGTGCCATTCTGTACCAGGTGTCCCATCAGAGTATAAAACGTTTCAGGGATTGGAGGGAGGCAAGCAATTCACTTTTCCAAGTATAGAATGTGGTATAACCTCCCCTCACCCCGCTATCTCGCCTGTCGTACTATATGTATCGCTCTAGTCAAGTGGGGGAGGATGTGGTGTTTGTGCGTTCTGAGGTGTTTCAGCCTTTGTCGCCGTCCATCCTAGAGCAGTAATCGCATGAACTTGTCCCCTGTGATCCCTGTTTTTGCTGATCCCTGGTACGAAGTTACAGATAAGATAGCTGTAAGAGGGCTATTTCAGGGACCCCTTCTGTAGTCTTCTGTCTCCTCACCCTTTACACCTGCTCGCTATATTAAAGACAGCTGCCTCGTTGCAATTCAAACATTTCAAGCATTAGCAGAGTAAAAAGGAACAAAAAAAAAGAGCAGTTCCCCTTTTCATAATATATATTGTGGTGTAACCTTCCAGAGGCCCCCTATATTTTCCGTCATGTTATGTTAATTGATCTAGCAGAGCCAAAGGGGATATGAAGTCCTTACGTTCCTGGGGTGTTACCGCCTCTGTCACCCCCCCAAGAGGTAATCGCAGGGTTCATCCCCCAGTGTCCCCCTGTTTATTGATTGCTGCGCCCAGGCCCCTGCTTGTTCCCGACTGGGGCACCACTGTGATTTTTCAATAGAAACCGTGTGGCATCACCCCTTGAGGAAAGCGGCCTAAGCACCCTGAGGTATTTCACATAGCTTCATCATAAAGACATAACAATGACCACCAACCTCAAGGAGCAGACAGGGACTGATAGTAGAGACAAAAAATACGAGACAGTAGAAGAACATGTCCTGGTATAATTTTTGGTTTTGGGAAGAAAAAAAAAAAAAAAAAGTCCTCTGTCAACATTATCTGTGGATCACTTGATCTTACCTCCTGGTGGTGCGGGCTTCAGGGATTGTGTGTCGGATACTCACTGACGGGCTTTTTCACAGCTATGCTGACATCCTTTACCTTGCTGCCACCTGTGAGTCTGCCGCGCTATGCTTGAGGAGGGGGATTAGGTGGAGGCAGGGCGGGGAGGAAGAGCTGGTGCTGCACGTCCCGTTTCGGTGCTGGTTAAAACCGCCGTTTTTGTAGCTTGCCTTGCCTTTGAGATGGAGCCCCAGCCTCCTGTGCTGCTTTTCCCGGGAAGACGAGTTGGCCGGCGGGCGTCCGCTGCATCTTCCACACGGAACGGTCCCGCGTCCTCCCTGGCTACACGCCTGATCTCCTCAGCCCTCCGGCCCCTGAACTCCTCCCTCCGTGCGGACGCTACGTCCGCACGTCCATGCTCTGGAATTTTCCTCTTCTAAGTGCAGCCATCAGGAATTTAAAGCAGGTATCTTCAGACAAGTCTAATCTGTCACCCAATGGCCTTACGGCCCTAAAATCCCTCCAAAATAATCCGGAATTGATCATCAAGCCAAGGGGGGTAACGTGGTTGTCATGGATGTCGCTGCGTATGAACGAATGTGCCACGACATCCTTGACAACCACGAATGGTACAGACCTATAGCACCATCAGTTATTAAAAATTTTGCCAGTGAATTTGATCAGCTGATATTCTCAGCCTATCAATTAGGCACCATTGACCTAAACAGTTGGAATTTTTTGAAAATTAGGGAACCTAGGACTCCTACTTTTTACGCCCTTCCCAAAGTTCACAAATCCATTATCAATCCCCCAGGGCGACCTATCGTATCTGGCTGCCATTGCCTCACGGAGAACGCTATCGCCCTGGTGGATAAGTATTTGGCTCCCCACGTCACATCTCTACCGTCTTATGTTAAAGACACTATTCATCTGTTAAAAATTTTGGAAAATAAGCAATTGCCTCCGAATGTCTGCTTGGTTGCACTAGATGTGGAATGTCTTTACAATTGTATCCCGCATACTAGAGGTTTAGATGTTATACGGGGACAACTACTTGAAAGGGGTCCCAGATTTAACTCCTATGCGGACTTTGTCTTGGACTTATTGAAATTCATCTTGACCAAAAACCATTTTTTATTTGGATCTTCCCACTTCCTCCAGGTTCAGGGTGTGGCTATGGGGACCAAGTGTGCCCCCTCATATGCCAACCTTTACCTGGGGGGGGGGCGGGAAATTTTTTACCAACACTGCTTCCAATCTTCTTTCCAAAGTGCTATCTTGGCACAGGTTTATTGATGACGTGTTGATGTTCTGGTCAGGGACACGTGATGAACTATCCAACTTTTTCAGTTCCTTAGCTATCAATAATTTTAATCTCAAGTTCACTATGGAGTGTAGCCAATCCCATGTCAACTTTTTAGACCTAAAAATAACTGTTGACCAACAAGGCAATATCAATTCAGCTCTATATCAAAAACCTTCATCTGGAAACACCATCCTACATGCCCAAAGTGCTCATCCACAACCACTCCTAAATAGCATCCCTTACAGCCAATACCTTAGGATCAAACGTAACTGTACTTCTGAATCTGATTTTTATACAGCATCATGCGAATTGTATACACGACTAAAAGATAGAGGTTACAGCCATGCCCAACTCAAACGATCTTTTAATAAGTTAAAAAACCTGGATAGATAAAGTTTGATTTTTCCTAAAAGAGATATTGTTGATTCTCAACAGGTTAGGTTAATTACCCAATATTCATCTCTTCATGCACAAGTTCGTGAAGTGGTAAATAAATTTTGGCCCCTCTTGCTGGCTGATTCATCCATCAGTAAATTTGTAAGATCAAATCCTGATATTACTTACCGTCGCTCCCCGTCTTTAAGAGATCGGTTGACTAAAAGTCACCATTCCCCTTACAAACCCCATATCCAACATGAGCCGGGTACTTACCCATGTGGACATTGTGATGTCTGTCCCTTCATGGCTAACTCCAGAATGACTTGTCTACCTGATGGCTCTGCACACGGTATTTCATACCGTATTTATTGCAGAACCATAGGGGCTGTTTACATCGTATGTAGATGTGGAGCTTTTTATGTTGGGAAAACTAAACGACCCCTCCAGGTTTGTATTCGCGATCACATTAAACCTATGCTAAAACGCATTACAACGGCGGCAATCAACAGACATATCGGAGCTGCCCATGACTTTGATCCTTATTTCATTTGCTTTGCGGCCTTGGAACATGTTGAAACACATGTCAGAGGTGGTGGTATAGATGAAAAACGTCTCCAGTTAGAAACTAAATGGATACATAATCTAAATGCTATCTATTTTCCAGGACTTAACGAGCATATTAGCTTTAAACCCTTTCTATAAACACTTTAGAATGAATAAGAGACATTATCTTCCAACAATGAAAGCAACTTGATGGTACCTTATCGACCTGCATAGTCTGGCTCTTTGGATGGGTCGACTGTTCTATTTCTGATTTCACTTTGGAATTTCCCTTGCTATTTGTCTGTCTAAACCCTTCCCTGACTTGTCCTGTTCGTCTAGCTTGAATGGCGGCGGAGCCTTTTGGGCCACTTGAGTCTGAGTCTTGTGAATTCAACTGTATATACCTATTAAACATTTAAATGTCTCTATAAGATACTTGTATTGTATACTAAATAATCTCTGTATAACTAATGTGTTAACTTTGATATGTTGATATAGCTTGATCCCCCTTTTTTGATTATCATATCCTCTTATATTCCCTTTATTTGATGGCTTCACACATTTGCTAAATATTTAGTTATTTAGTTAGTTAGTTAGTTAGTTTATTTATTCCTCCCCCCTTATGTGCGTTACACAGTGACCCATTGTATGTGCCCCGTGAGTGTTAGCTTCCCCTCCCGTTTCCACTCTTTTACACCACCAGCTGTCCTAGCTGGTTGTCATTGTTGGCTGTATAGACACCCAGGGGTTGCTGCTATTATGCCAACCCATCCCTAGCCCCCGCCATGGCTGCATTCCAGACTGTCATTTGCCATTCTGACACCACGCATAGGCATTTTTTTTCATCTTTCTTGCTGTCATTGCACTCCTCGTCCACTGGGGACTCTGCTGACCTTGTGTGTGTCTGTGCGGTGCGTGCCGCCGATTGACGCTGCTCGCGCACCACACAGGCATTATGGGAATTGTATGCCAGACGCGCTCGATTCTTGTGCGCATGCGCGGGTGGCCCGATTGTCTGCTGGGGGGTGTATAAGAGCTGCAAGTCCACACTTCATTTGTGATGGACTCAGGGGCGTCGGTACATCAGGCTTCTCCATGCTACAGGTCAGTTAATGAATACTTTTATCTTTGAACTTTTTACATTCAGCCTTTTTCAATCATATGACCTATTTTTCACTGATTACTTTCTTATAGATCACTGTTCAAGCTTTGTCCTGCTGACTGAACAATTGTAATCACTTTGATATCTATCTATTGTGATTATATTGTGTCCAACACTGACATAATACTTATCTCAACAACCTGTTTACTTTGAGAGGTGAGTAGGGTTGAGCGAACCCGAACTGTAAAGTTCGGGTCCGTACCGGACTTTTGGGTGTCCGGGACCCGGACCCGAACCCGAACTATTTGCTGTAAGTTAGGGTTCGAGTCCGGTGTTCGGCGATGTATTGGCGCCTTTTTAACAGCTGCAGGACAGCCAATCGATGCTAGTTTCACTAGTGTGCCCTTAGAAGCCATCACAGCCATGCCTACTAATGGCATGGCTGTGATTGGGCAGTGCAGCATGTGACCCAGCCTCTGTATATAATCCAGACACACAGCACACAGCGTCATTCTGCTATAGACAGGTTCCTGTGCTGCTGAGAGAGAGGATTTTAGGAGTTAGTGTGATAAAGTCAGTCAGTCAGTCCACATTCCTTTAATTTTCTTCTAATTAGTTAGATCAGTGAGCGATCTAGATAGCTAGAGTAGAGTAGGGAGTTTCTTTATTAGGCAAAAGAAAGAGGCAGAGAGAATTATTGAAGAGATTCCTAAATCAATTGTACCCTGGCTGGGGTGCAGTGCACAGTCTTTTAACAGTGCCATGAGGCCAGTGCCAGACAAAATATAAAAGTTTTACCTGCAAGCTCAGTGCACCATTAGGACCAACACTGCATATAGTAAGAGATACACCATAGTCTTTGTGTATTCTGCTATTGGAAAAACATTGCAAAAAAATTTAATTTTGCTGTGGTTTTTTTTTTTTTTCCCAATAGCATTTTCTGCGTGTTCATACATACACGCTACTATCCATGTATTCTGATATTGCAAAAACCTTGCAAAAAAATTAAATTTTGCTGTGTTTTTTTTTTTTCCCAATAGCATTTTCTGCGTGTTCATACATACACGCTGTAGATACTGTCCGTGTATTCTGATATTGGAAAAACATTGCAAAAAAAATTTAATTTTGCAGTGTTTTTTTTTTTCCCAATAGAATTTTCTGCGTTTTCATAAACGCTTTAGATACTGTCCGTGTATTCTGATATTGGAAAAACATTGCAAAAAAATTTAATTTTGCTGTGTTTTTTTTTTTTCCCAATAGCATTTTCTGCGTGTTCATACATACACGCTGTATACACTATCCGTGTATTCTGATATTGGAAAAACATTGCAAAAAAATTTAATTTTGCTGTGTTTTTTTTTTCCCAATAGCATTTTCTGCGTGTTCATACATAAACGCTGTAGACACTATCCGTGTATTTATTCTGATATTGGAAAAAACATTGCAAAAAAATTTAATTTTGCTGTGTTTTTTTTTTTTCCCAATAGCATTTTCTGCGTTTTCATAAACGCTTTAGATACTGTCCGTTTATTCTGATATTGGAAAAACATTGCAAAAAAAAATTATTTTGCGGTGTTTTTTTTCTTCCCAATAGCATTTTCTGCGTTTTCATAAACGCTTTAGATACTGTCCGAGTATTCTGATATTGGAAAAACATTGCAAAAAAATTTAATTTTGCTGTGTTTTTTTTTTCCCCATAGCATTTTCTGCGTGTTCATACATACACGCTGTAGACACTATCCGTGTATTCTGATATTGGAAAAACATTGCAAAAAAATTTAATTTTGCAGTGTTTTTTTTCTTCCCAATAGCATTTTCTGTGTTTTTATAAACGCTTTAGACACTATCCGTGTATTCTGATATTGGAAAAACATTGCAAAAAAATTTAATTTTGCAGTGTTTTTTTTTTTTTTTCCCAATAGCATTTTCTGCGCGTTCATAAACGCTTTAGACACTGTACGTGTATTCTGCTATAGACAAAAACACCCATTTAGGGCGAGATCATACATTTTGAAAATATGAGGAGATCATCAAAAAGGGGACGTGGCCCGGGTCGTGGTGCTGCTGGTGGCGCTCCTGTTGCAGGGAGAGGACGTGGTCGATCTGTGCCAGCTACACGCACTAGTGAAACACCTTCCTCAGGTGCGAGTAGGCGACAGAGCCTGCAGCGGTATTTTGGCGCGCCTAATGAGGCTGTACGAATGTTGAGGCCAGGACAAGTACAGGCGAAAGTAGATTGGGTTGCTGACAGTGCCTCCGGTTCCTTCACATTGTCTCCCACCCAGTCTCCTGATGAAAGTTCAGAGTTGGCACCTGCAGCCGATGTCCATCCCCTCCCACCTTTCTTAGGCTGCTCTGTCCAACAGGATGTTGACCATTGTTTAAAAAATATATAAAAACTTTCCATCAGTAGTCAAAAAATCAAAAAGTCCATTGTTTTTAAAATTTCCTATGAGGTTCGCTTGAGAATTTTTCTTCTTCTTCTTCCTGCACTCTGTAAAGTTGGAAAAACTTTATTGAACATAGAAAGACAACAATAATTATAACGAATGAATCTCTTCTGTCAATTCTTCTCCCAGAACTGATATTCTTAAATTTCAAGATTTTGTTTTCATCTGGAAGGTCTAGAAATATTAAATTTCTTTCTTTTGGTGACTTACAAGTCAAATCCTAAAAAAGAATGCAGTATCATTATTGAGAATTTAAATAAATGCAAAATATACCTTCATTTACTTATTCTTTTTACATACCAAAATATGTTTTAATAATAACATTTCTAATTACTTTACTTTGCTCTATTTTCCTTAAACTGATCTATACTCCTTAATTTATTATTCTGTGTATTTAAACTATAACAGGACGCAATTTCTCCTTTTGTTTGTCATGATATAAAATCAACCATAGAAGACCAAAACAAAACTATATATTCAGTCACTTCGCCTCTTTTAATATTTCAGAGTAATGCGTGCTGTACTGTACTTCTAGCATTTTCCAATTCAGCATTTTCTGTAGGATTTTTGCTGAATAGTATAACCATTCTTTGGGTAACACATACCTGTTGGAAAATTCTTAATGGCTTTAACAAATCCTGGCTCAAAACATCTCTCAGCACTTGTTCTAACAATACCCTTTACAGGCTTTCTGAATACATTTAACTGAGAATATCCTGTTACCACTTCTACCTGTATGGGTTTAGATTGTAAAGTTTTAAAAAATGGACAATATTTGTCATATAATTCACCTGAATGAATTCTCTTTAAAAGACTTTGTAATGACAGATAAGGTGTCTGTAATATGATCCTACTAGATCTTACAATCTTTTCTGTTACTTTGACTGCAAAATAAACACTTAATAATTGCTTCATATTTGTGTCAAAAGTCTTTTCCATATTTGTCAAACCTCTGGAGAAAAGACCTACCATTTCCGGTTCACCATCTTGTACCTGAGACAAAATCACTGATATGGAATTCTCAGATACCTTAGTAGACATTAGAACAGGTGTAGATATTCCAACTTCGATTGTATGCAATGAGACAGCATTCTGCAAATCTTTTTTCAACATTTCAAAGGCATTTGTCTGGATTTGATTCCATTGATCAAACACAACATCTTTTTGTTTCAAGAAATCCATTAATGGTTTAATTTTATCATCATATTCCTGTAAAAACTCTTTGCAATAATTTACTTCACTCAAAAATTGATATAATGCCTTGTAAGATGCTGGAATTGGAATAGCAGAAATGTTTCTAACTTTTTCCTGTGATAACTGTCTCTGTCCCTGACTAATTTGCATATGAAGAAAATTAACTTCATTTTTCATTAACTGAACTGACTCTGTGTTCAATTTTAACCCTGCTGTTTGTAACAAAGTAAATAACTCCGTCAACAGAGTGACATGTTCCTCTGGATTTTGTGTAGACAGCAAAATTTTGTCCACATGCTGGAAAATACATTTTGGTCTAGAAAATGTTGATAAAACTTTCTCCAAGCACTCATGCACTAAGCCATCACTGATATCTAATTCTGGAATTATTCTAGTAAATGCATAAACTTCGTTATCAAAACTAAAAGCAAGTTTATAATGACAACTGTTTGTCAATGGTACTGAAAAATGACTATTGGCTATTTCCAGTACTGAAAATACTTTGGCCTTCGCATCCATTTGTGACATTAAATTTAAATTAGGAACAATGGGTTTGTTATTTGTAATGCATTTATTCAGTGATTTTACATCAACTGATATTGAATACAAATCATCAGCATTCTTCATAGGCCAAATACAATTATTTACCACTGATTGTGCCTTCTTTACTATTCCTTGCTGTAAAAAGGATTGTATGATGTCAAAAACTGGAATTATGGATTCCTGTGGCAACTTATTTTGAATTTGGGGCTTCGGGTCTCTTCCCTCAATTTCTATCTCAATATCTTTAAACAAACCTGTATCCATTTTGGTCTGACTCCAAAGACTTTTATGTGCTTTAAACGATTGTTCCAATTCGAGATTGGTTCCTGTGTGTGGCCAATTAAAATCTGAAGACATGTCAGCGACTGCTGTACAAATACTTCCAACATTACTGTACATTGAAGAATCTTTTAACATAGGTTTGGGCCTAGATGAATCTTTCCATATAGTAGAATTACTTAAATCAATAATCCAATCTAATTTACTAATCACATCCATGCCTAAAATATTTTCTGTATTTTGGCAACACCATATGTCTATATTTGTTTTCAAAATTCCTGGAATCTCAAAATTCACATCAGAAACTTTAGCTGCAACTGTTTTTTCTTTTCCATTGAAACCAATTAAATTACATTTCGGAGAATCAATATTCACAGATAATTTGTGTCTAGTTAAACTGAGTTCAGATCCTAAATCTATTAACCATTTAGTATTTTTACCATTTAATAAACCATGTACCCATGGCCTTCCACTTTCATCTACTAAAAGTGAAGTCACATATATTAAAATTGGAGGGGTCTCCCTAATGCCTGATGGTGATGGAAGTAATCCATCCTTCTCATTTTCATCATTGTTTGTCATATTGATTGAACTGTCATTAACAGTCAATGTACTGATCTGTTTGGCTTCTGAGGCATAAGGCAAATCAATCAAACTATTGTTTAAAGAAGAAAGAATAAATGAATCAGAAATATGTTCTGTATTTTCTTCTTTAAGCTTCCTTTGTGTATCATGTATTGAAATAACATTTCCTGTCTGCTCTGAAAAATTAGTTCTGTCTGTGACGTGTATCTCATCATCTCTGGGTGTGGCCTCACACGTGGCAACTTTTAAATCACCATTTTTCTTTTGTTTGTCTAAAATTTGTCTGCATGCTGCAGCTTTATCTAATATTTTTGTTTTAAGCAAAACTTCATGTTCCTGGTCATATTTTATAGACCGCTTAACTGGTACCAAAGGTAATTTGGGTTCAAACAAACCTTTCTGTTCTTGGTCATCAATCTTGATAAACCGCTTAACTGGTACAAAAGATAATTTGGGTTCAAACAAACCTTTCTGTTCTTGGTCATCAACCTCGATAAACCGCATATCTTGTACAAAAGACTTCTTCATAGAGTCTGCATTCTTGCTTGACTCTGTTTTAAACTTTACATTATTCTGTAACTCAGACAACTTAATATCCTTTATTTGAATTGCACTCTGCAAATCATGTATCCGCTCAGACAAACATACCTGAGTCTCTGTTTTACCTTGTGTTTTTTCAGGAACTCCTGATATCATTGTATCATAAACTTTAATCAACTTAATCAAATTCCTAACCTGTTTGCTGAATTTCTTAAAAGTAAATTTTGACTTTTGTATTTTGATATTAGCTTGTAAACATTCATTGAACATGTAACACCATAATTCATCATCTTTAACAAACTTTGACAAATTTTTAAATTCTAATTCACTCTCATTAGACAATTCATGAATAAGATTCATACTTACCAAAGTAGGATAAACTTCATTCATGTAACACGCGTTCCCTCTCTTGGCGGGAAATTACTTCATCAAGAAACAGATATTCTTGCACGTGCAAACGTCTCACCGATTTAGATGTTTCTTTTTCTTCCAAGTTCAATTCAATGATGCCGAAAATATGCTTTTTCGATTTCTTCTGAAGCTTGACTCAATAGTCAATGTTTGTGCTTCAATTCCCTCTCGGCAAGCGAAAGTAGAAATTATTCAAAAAAAGTTCAATATTCGGATAAATTGAAGATGGCTAGGCTCGCCAAAATGTAAAAATATGAGTTATTACTGTATTAATAACTATATTTCATAATTCATATCGATGAGGGAAATTTCAAGAAAATCCGTAAAAATGTCCAAAATGTATTTAATAATAAAAATAGCGAAATATTACAAAAACAGAATGAAGAATATAAAGGTAGCATCGATAGGCTTCTTATTCTTGAAATAAAAATTGTATGAATGTATCTTTGTGTGTGTGCGTGTGTGTAAAATGTATCAGTCCCCCTTCTCGTGTCAGCAGCCGGAGAGTCTCTCCCAAAAACTGTAGTACAAGCCTTTTCCTAAAAGCCCATGAAACAGCCCCACCTTCCTAAAAAGGCTGGCTTAAGGTTCATCTGAGCTATATGGTACTACAGAAAGACCGGGAACTTTGAATGCACAATTCCCCTCCCACCTTTCTTAGGCTGCTCTGTCCAACAGGATGTTGAAATTCAAAACCACCTCTAATCAAAACATTCCATTGCTGGCAAAACTGCCTTGTTTTAAACATTTTAACTTTATACAATACAATTTTCCTAACTTCTAAATGTAAGATATAAAAATATTAGTAGATAGATTATATACGTTTAAAATGTACTTGTAATGTACTTGTTCAAGAAATATTGTAATATAAAGAAATAACTTTTGTCTTTAAGATAACATATTGAAGCTCTGTGTCTTTAAATGAGCATGTAACCTTATCTCTTACAATGGGGGATGGTGTATGTTCAATTCACTCCACATTACAACCATATGTGGGAAGTTTATAAAAGTTTCAGACTAATTTCTACATATATATTTATTTCACTTTAGAAGTGGAAGAGATTGTGTGCACCGATGCCCAACCACTTATGTTTCATGATGAGTACATGGGAGGACCATCGCAGCACGTCTCGGATGATGACGAAACACAGGTGCCAACTGCTGCTGCTTTCGCCATTGTGCAGACCGACAAGGAGGGCAGGGGTGAAGACTGGGTGGAAGATGATGTGGAGGACGATGAGGTCCTTGACCCCACATGGAATCAACGTCATGCAGGTGACCAGTGTAGTTCAGAGGAAGAGGTGGTGGTCGGAGCCACCAGCACAGCAGAAGAGGGAGCAGGGGGCAAAAGCGGAGCGTCCGTCCCCTAGACAGTACGTCTGCTACTGCCCAACGCAGCAAGGGACCGAGCACACCAAAGCCAGGTCCAAGGAGTTCCCTAGTGTGGCAGTTCTTCAGACAATGTGCTGATGACAAGACACGAGTGGTTTGCACGCTGTGCAATCAGAGCTTGAAGCGAGGCATAAACGTTCTCAACCTGAGCACAACCTGCATGACCAGGCATCTAAGTGCAAAGCACGAGATGCAGTGGAGTAGACACCGCAAAAACTAAGAAAGGTCTCTGGCTCCTCCTGCTTCCTCTTCTGCTGCAGTCTCGGCCTCTTCATCCACCTCTCTAGTGACAGTGACACCTGCCAACCCGCAAACAGAGGATCTGCCAGCAACACTACCACCTGGGTCACCAACCATCTCCACAATGTCCCATGGAAGCTTTCAGCTCTCTATTTCCCAAACACTGGAGCGGAAGAGGAAGTACCCCCCTAGCCACCCGCGATCCCTGGCCCTGAATGCCAGCATTTCAAAATACCTCGCCTTTGAAATGCTGTCATTCCGTCTGGTGGAGACGCAGAGTTTTAAAAGGCTGATGTCATTGGCTGTCCCACAGTACGTCGTGCCCAGCCGCCACTACTTTTCCAGACAAGCTATCCCTTCCCTGCACAACCAAGTGGGGGACAAAATCAGGATGCGTGGACCAGTAAGCACGGTCAGGGACGTTATATCTCCCTAACAGCACACTGGGTAAATGTAGTGGCGGCTGGGCCTGAGGCGGATAGCATGTCCTTCCACCACCGAGGATTGCAGGGCACTTCAGTTTGCCTCCTGTTGCTAACTCCTCCTACTCCGCCTCCTCATCCTCTACCGCCTCCTCATCCGGTCAGCGTAACACCTTCACCACCAACTTCAGCACAGCCAGGGCTAAACGACAGCAGGCAGTTTTAAAACTTTCCTGTTTGGGGGAAAAAACCCACACCGCGCAGGAGTTGTGGAGGGACATGGAACAACAGACCGATGAGTGGTTGGTGGCAGTGAGCCTCAAGCCCGGCCTGGTGGTGTGCGATAATGGGCAAAATCTCGTAGCAGCTCTGGGCCTTGCCGGTTTGACGCACATCCCTTGCCTGGCGCATGTGCTGAACTTGGTGGTCCAGTGGTTCCTTAAGAATTACCCCGATATGCCAGAGATGCTGCAGAAAGTGCGGGCCGTCTGTGCGCACTTTCTGCGTTCTCACCCTGCTGCTGCTCGCCTGTCAGCGCTGCAGCGTAACTTCGGCCTTCCCGCTCACCGTCTCATATGTGACGTGCCCACAAGGTGGAACTCCACCTTGCACATGCTTGCCAGACTGTGCGAGCAGCAGCAGGCGATAGTGGAGTTTCAGCTGCAGCACACACGCGTGAGTCGCTCTGCGGAACAGCACCACTTCACCGCCAATAACTGGGCCTCCATGCGAGACCTGTGTGCCTTGTTGCGCTGTTTCGAGTACTCCACCAACATGGCCAGTGCCGATGATGCCGTTCTCAGCGTTACTATCCCAGTTCTATGCCTCCTTGAAAAAACTCTTCAGGCGATGATGGAAGAGGATGTGGCACAGGATGAGGAGGAGAAGGAGGAGGAAGAGGGTTCATTTCCAAGGCTTTCAGGGCAGTCATTTACAAGTGGCTACGAGGGTGGGTTCCTGCACCAACAAGCGCCAGGTACACAATTGTCTGGCAGCAAGGGCACATTTCTGGAGGATGACGAGGTGGAGGATGAGGAGGAGATGGAGGAGGAGGAACCATGTTCACAGCAGAGTGGCACCCAGACCAGCTCATGTCCATCACTGGTGCGTGGCTGGGGGGATACAGAGGACACAGACGATACACCTCCCACAGAGGACAGCTTTTCCTTGCCTCTGGGCAGCCTGGCACACATGAGCGATTACATGCTGCAGTGTCTCCGCAACGACCGCCGAGTTGCCCACATTTTAACTGGTGCTGATTATTGGGTGGCCACCCTGCTGGATCCCCGTTACAAGGACAACGTGCCGTCCTTAATTACCTCACTGCAGCGTGATCGTAAGATGCGCGAGTACAAGCGCACGCTGGTAGACGCGCTGCTGGTGGCATTCCCTCTTGGAAGCGGGGGTACGGTGGAAGCACAAGGCGAAGGCAGAGGAGGAGGAAGAGGTCGCCAACGCAGCCGGGGGACCGCCAGCACCTCGGAAGGCAGGGTTAGCATGGCCGGAATGTGGAAAAGCTTTGTCAGCACGCCACAACAACCAGCACCACCAGCTGAGATGGAACGTCTTAGCAGGAGGCAGCATTTCACCAACATGGTGGGGCAGTATGTGTGCACACGCCTACACGTACTGCATGACGGGTCTGCCCCCTTCAACTTATGGGTCTCCAAATTGGGCACATGGCCTAAGCTTGCCCTTTACGCCTTGGAGGTGCTGGCCTGTCCTGCCGCCAGTGTATTATCTGAACGTGTATTTAGCACGGCAGGGGGCGTTATCACAGACAAGCGCAGCCGCCTGTCCAGAGCCAATGTGGACAAGCTCACGTTTATTAAAATGAACCAGGCATGGATCCCACAGGACTTGGCCGTACCTTGTGCAGAATAGACACATATACCGGTGTTCTGACAAAAACTGCTATCAGATAGTGTCCGGCCACTTACTGCGCAGGTGCAGTGCTTGCGCAGTACGGAGGACAAGGAGATTCACAAAATCTCCAAAGATGAACGTCGCCTGCGCAGTGAGTGCAGGTTAAAGCCCGACCATCCAAGTGGACATACGGTAGCACATAGTAACAGGGCCCCTCACGGGCTCGCTTGGCTAGGCTTCAACCTCGGATGATGTGGCTTGAACCTGGAGTCACCACGCATCGTCTTCGGAGAGTTTCAAAATCCCCTTGTCCTACGTACTGAGCAAGCGCAGTACAGGGCGGACACTATGCGACGGGGGACAGAATTCGACACATCATATACCACTAGCCTTACCCAGCCATTGTTGTATTTTTGAACCAGTGTTGGCTACCTCGTCCTCCTCCACCGCCGCTTCCACCTACACCGCCACATCCACCGCCACCTCAACCTCCTACTCCATTTGAATTTCGTCCTCCTAGGTCAAGATTATAATTTTTTCAAATTTCCAAGTATTTTATTTTCCCACTATCTTATCCATTAAATTGAATAATTTTTTCCAGAAAGTGCGTATTCTGGGGTATTCCCACCATATGTGCGGCATCGTGCCGTTGGGTTTCTGAGGTTCTTAATGACTTCCTGTACCTCTTCTGCTGAGAAGTGGGCCTCCAGCATTTTATTTTTATTTTTATTTTTTTATGTTATTTTAAGTTATTTCCCTATCCACATTTGTTTGCAGACCACTTGCCATGCAGGTGTTCCAACCCCAAAAACTGACCAGAGCTAGAGCTGCCACAATCCAGGCCAGAAGGCCAGGGACTCGACCCTTCAGCGCCAACCCAGTGGTTCTCCATCCCCATCAGAAGGCTTCCCTTTCGGCTACGAACCGCTCCAGGTCACCTTTACGCCAGCAGGCTTTTGCATAGCAACCGCCACCCCTGCTCCACCTCGCCGTAGAACAGGGACGGAAGCAAGCGCCACCTCCTGGCAACTGATAAGAACAGATACTACACTTGATCTTAGCCAAAAGACCGAGAAGCACTAGTGAAACACCTTCCTCAGGTACGAGTAGGCGACAGAGCCTGCAGCGGTATTTTGGCGCGCCTAATGAGGCTGTACGAATGTTGAGGCCAGGACAAGTACAGGCGATAGTAGATTGGGTTGCTGACAGTGCCTCCGGTTCCTTCACATTGTCTCCCACCCAGTCTCCTGATGAAAGTTAGTAAATTTTTTCCAGAAAGTGCGTATTCTGGGGTATTCCCACCATATGTGCGGCATCGTGCCGTTGAGTTTCTGAGGTTCTTAATGACTTCCTGTACCTCTTCTGCTGAGAAGGGGGCCTCCAGCATTTTATTTTTATTTTTTATTTTTTTATGTTATTTTAAGTTATTTCCCTATACACATTTGTTTGCAGATAACTTGCCATGCTCTTAACAACATTTTGTTGCCATTTGCAGCCCTCTAGCCCTTTCCATGACTTTTTTACAGCCATTTTAGTGTTCAAAAGTCCGGGTCCCCATTGACTTCAATGGGGTTCGGAGTTCGGGGTCAAGTTCGGGTCAAGTTCGGTCCCGAACCCGGACTTTTTTCCGAAGTTTGGCCGAACCCGCCGAACCCGAACCTCCAGGTGTCCGCTCAACTCTAGAGGTGAGCAGTCTTTTTCTATCAGTTGCTTGCTCCTCTGAACAGCACTCTTTTAGCCTTGAGCTTACCAAGTATATCTATAGTAATCATATGCTTTATTTTATACATTCTTAATTATAGACATTGTTCCACCGATTAGCACTGGTTATCAAACGCAATTTGTTTGATTGTACCTTTTCACCCGACGCCCCATCAAATTTGTCAAATTTGTCAAATTTTCTGGGTAAGTTGCATTGAGGCTATGTTAGCCCCTCTTTATTTAGTGAGATCAGTTTTTCTCCCTAAATATACATAGACTTTATACTTTGTCCTTCCATTTCACCAGGTCCTATCTGCCCCCTACAGCCATTGATATGATGTCCAAGCTCTGACTGCCTGATTGGGGTCCTCTTGGGGTCTGTCCTACCTCTTGGGGGGTTTGTATTTTGGAAATTTGCTGGATTCCGTTCTTAGCCCATTGGGGGTGGACCATGTTTTTTGATAACGTCATGCGGCCATTGTCTAGTAATGATTTTTGAATTCTATTATGTTACTAATGACTCTCTTTGTACAGTGGTGTGAAAAAGTGTTTGCCCCCTTCCTCATTTCCTGTTCCTTTGCATGTTTGTCACACTTAAGTGTTTCGGAACATCAAACCAATTTAAACAATAGTCAAGGACAACACAAGTAAACACAAAATGCAATTTGTAAATGAAGGTGTTTATTATTAAAGGTGAAAAAAAATCCAAACCATCATGGCCCTGTGTGAAAAAGTGATTGCCCCCTAAACCTAATAACTGGTTGGGCCACCCTTAGCAGCAACAACTGCAACCAAGCGTTTGCGATAACGTGCAATGAGGCTTTTACAGCGTCCTGGAGGAATTTTGGCCCACTCATCTTTGCAGAATTGTCCTAATTCAGTTACATTAGAGGGTTTTCGAGCATGAACGGCCTTTTTAAGGTCATACCACAACATCTCAATAGGATTCAGGTCAGGACTTTGGCTAGGCCACTCCAAAGTCTTCATTTTGTTTTTCTTCAGCCATTCGGTGGTGGACTTGCTGGTGTGTTTAGGATCATTGTCCTGCTGCAGAACCCAAGTTCATTTCAGCTTGAGTACACGAACAGATGGTCGGACATTCTCCTTCAGGATCTCTTGGTAGACAGCAGAATTCATAGTTCCTTTTATCACGGCAAGTCTTCCAGGTCCTGAAGCAGCAAAACAGCCCCAGACCATCACACTACCACCACCATATTTTACTGTTGGTATAATGTTCTTTTTCTGAAATGCAGTGTTCCTTCTATGCCAGATATACTTGGACACACACCTTCCAAAGAGTTCCACTTTTGTCTCATCGGTCCACAGAATGTTGTCCCAAAAGTCTTGGGGATCATCAAGATGTGTTGTGGAGAAATTGAGACGAGCTTTGATGTTCTTTTTGCTCAGCAGTGGTTTTCTCCTTGGAACTCTGCCATGCAGGCCATTTTTGCCCAGTCTTTTCCTGATGGTGGAGGCATGAACGCTGACCTTAACTGAGGCAAGTGAGGCCTGCAGTTCCTTGGACGTTGTTGTGGGGTCTTTTGTGACCTCTTGGATGAGTCGTCGCTGCGCTCTTGGGGTAATTTTGGGCGGCCGGCCACTCCTGGGAAGGTTCACCACTGTTCCATGTCTTCGCCATTTGTGGATAATGGCTCTCACTGTGGTTCGCTGGATTCCCAAAGCTTTGGAAATGGCTTTATAACCCTTTCCAGACTGATAGATCTCAATTACTTTCTTTCTCAATTGTTCCTGAATTTCTTTGGGTCTCGGCATGATGTGTAGCTTTTAAGGATCTTCTGGTGGACCTTACTGTGTCAAGCAGCTCCTATTTAAGTGATGCCTTGATTGTGAACAGGTGTGGCAATAATCAGGCCTGGGTGTGGCTAGAGAAATTGAACTCAGGTGTGGACAACCACAGTTATAGTATGTTTTAACAAGGGGGGCAATCACTTTTTCACACAGGGCCATGATGGTTTGGATTTTTTTTCACCTTTAATAATAAACACCTTCATTTACAAATTGCATTTTGTGTTTACTTGTGTTGTCCTTGACTATTGTTTAAATTGGTTTGATGTTCCGAAACACTTAAGTGTGACAAACATGCAAAGGAACAGGAAATGAGGAAGGGGGCAAACACTTTTTCACACCACTGTATATGCTCTTTAGAAATTTTACAGATAATCTCTACTACCCTGAAGAAGCCAATGTTGGCGAAACATGTCGGTTAAACTTACTACAAATTTTTTTTATCTGTACCACTGACCTATGCTATCCATAGGCCTATTAGCCGTTCTCATCATATAAATTTTGTATGTGATATAGGTTTTGTATTATATTTGTCAAATGTGGTTTTCACATAAGACAAGTATCACTGTGTATATTTTTTTGTTCTCAAATAATAAATAATTGTTTTTACTTCAACCCATGAGTGCTTTCTTAATATCGGTACCGTAATAATCCCCTTTACCTATCCCTGTTCATCCCGCTATGACCCTACTCTGGCATGAGGTACCTCTTCATGTGAGATTTTTCCAGCCCACCCCATCTATATAAAGATTTTTTTTTTTTTTTTTTTACAAAATCTTCATATTATCAGGTTATTTCTCACACACAGCATATGCATACAACAAATTACACCCCAAAATACATTCTGCTACTCTTCCAGAGTATGGTGATACTACATGTGTGACACTTTTACACAGCCTGGCCACATACAAAGGCCCAATATTGAAGTAGTACCTTCAGACGTTCTAAGAGCATAAATTACACATCTCATTTCATTCCTATCATTTCATTCCTATCTATCACACTTTTGAGCACCAGGACAATGGAATTATCCACAAAATTACCCCATTTTGGAAAGCAAACACCCCAACATATATTCTATGAGGCATAGGCTGCAAATAGGTACTTAGTTACTCTGATGGTCTACAGATAGGTACTCGGGTACTCTGATGGGCTGGAGACAGGTACTCGGGTAACTTGATGAGCTGCAGACAGGTACTCAGGTATTCTTTTTTTTTTTATTTATTTTTTTTTTTTTGTTTTTTTTTTTTATTTTCCACTTCAGAAAGAACATTCCTGGGGGAGTGTCAGCTATACCCGCATCTCCATCCCCTCCAATTTTCTTAGCATCATTTGTGGAATCTTTGGTTCTCTTTTTTTTTTTTTTTTTATTGCATTAAAGGGAGATTCACAATCAACCATACATAGGGTTTCCCTGACCACTCACGCAAGCCGGACCCTTGGGTCTAGCCGCGCATCCCCTGCCCTTCAGGCTCTTTACCCCCGGCACGTCTCCCTTGCCAGCTTTATTATTTTTCCTTATCCCCTCGACCCCCCCCCCCCCTACCCATCCCCCCCCTCCCTATCCGCTGCTAGGACGTCGTTTTCCTTATTGTTTGTTAATCCTCTCGCCTAAGTCCTTGTGTGCCCGTGGGGACTGCTGTTCCACGGCTAAATCAGTCTATTGCTTCTATCCCCCTCGGGCTCTTCTAATGTCAAGGCTGAATTCTCAAGGCCTCCCTGAGGCTCCAAGACCTCTTGAATTTTCTCCAACTCTCCCATCTGGCCCTCGTAGCCTCTCTGTCCCCTTCTCTAAAATTCAGTACACATTCCAACATGTATGTAGATTCGACCGCATCTACCCATTCCCATAAGGGGGGGCATTCCTTGTCCCTCCACCTCTTCGGGATTACCTTTTTCGCCGCATTGAGCAAATGTGGGATCAATGTGTCTTTATATTGCCTAATTCCCATGGATGTGGCATGCATCAAGACTACCCAGGGGTCATTTTTCACCTCGATCGTTGTGATTTCTTTTATCAATCTTAAGATAGTCTCCCAGAATTTTTGGATTTTATGGCACTTCCACCATAGGTGACCCATTGTACCCCTTTGGTCGCATCCCCTCCAACAGTTTGCTGATACATCCGCCTGGAAATTACTAACCCTGTCGGGGGTTCTGTACCACCTAGCCATGCACTTAAAATTTGTTTCCGCCGTTTTCGCATCTACAGCAGACCCGTGCGCTAATTTTAAAATCCTTTTGCTTGTGCCTACTTCTAATTGTGTTCCTAGTTCATTCTCCCATTTGATAAGGTAGGGCGGTATCTCAGCTCTATCTTTTTCCAGAAGCAATTTATAGATTCTGGAAATTCTTTTTTTAGAACATTCTGCCGTGAATACTTTCTCAAATTTTGTTAGATCCTCAGCCCCCCTTAGTGGGCCTTGAAGAGAGCCCACAAAATGAATTAGCTGACGATACCGCCAGCCATTTATGGAGAGTGCCTTATTTGTCTGTAACTCGTGCAGTGCCATAACTTTCCCCTTGGAAATAATTTCCCCCAACCTAGTGCCATCATTACTAATCCATTCGCCCCCCATTTCCTTGATCCCTGGCGGGAACATCGGATTATTTTTAAGTGCTATAAGTGGTGAGTTGTATGTCTTGTTAAATATTTTATAAGTCTTATCCCAGATTTTCAAAGTAGTGCTTGTGATTATGTGTGTATTCTCACCCAGTGACCTAAATTTCGGGGGATTCCACACCATCTTTCCCAGATTAACTTTACTCAGTGCTTCTTCTATACTAACCCATCTCTTAGTGTTCCCTATTTTGCACCATTCTGCAATTCTCAGTAGTACTATGGCTTGGTAGTAGCTTTCTATGTCTGGGACCGCCAGGCCCCCCAGGTTTTTGTCTTGTTTTAGAATTTGGAGAGAGATTCTATGTTTTTTTGAGTTCCATATGAAGTTCATTATTATGGCTCTTAGCTTTCCCAGGTAATTTTTTGGTAGAGGGAGGGGAAGCATCTGGAATTTGTATGTTATGACAGGCAAGATCATCATTTTTACGCGCATGCGCGGCTTTCCGAGATGGCGGACGTGTGACTCCTGAGCTCCGCTCCCGCCCGGTGATCCACGGCCTCCGCACAGCATCACTTGCCATCAAAAGCTCCGGAGGTGACTCTCCACGACCCCCAGACTCCCCCCAGTCACTGTATGGGGAAAATCGGAGACCAACGAGAGCACTATAGAGCCATAAAACGCCCGCGGCCTCCGACCAGCATGGACCGCTTCCTAACTAGGCCGACATCCCCGGTCTCGATTTCACACGGAGATCCGGAAGACTACGTCAGCACACTGATGAATGAAGACGGCTCGCAGCAGCCCTCTCCTCCTCACCCCGATGTACCTTCTCAAACGACCCTGACCCCAGAGATGATGGACCTCAAGCTCCAGGCCTTGGCCCAGCAGGTAACCAGGGACATAGCCCAGGAAATGGGGAGAATCTCCAGAGAGCTTAGGGGAGAAATAGACGCCCTGGGTGAACGCACAGCCACCATAGAAGCCAAATTTGACGAGACTTTGCACTATATGCAGGTTCTTGAGGAGGAGAACGCTCTCCTCAAGAACTCAGTGTCCCAACTACAACTCCAACAGGAGGACCTTGAGAATAGGGAACGCCGCCAGAACCTTAGGGTCCGCGGAGTTCCAGAATCTATTGCCGACAACAACATCAGGCCCTATTTACTAGGTCTTTTCAACGCTCTTGCCCCTGAAATTGTGGACATTGACTGGCGCCTAGATCGTGCACACAGATCTCTGGCCCCCAAACCCCCAGCGGGGGCCAGACCTCGTGACATAGTGGTACGCTTCCACTACTATGAAAGCAAGGAGACCCTGACCAGGGCCACACGCAACCGATCTGGCATTGATTACAAAGGGGACAAGATTCAGCTCTTCAGCGACCTCTCACCGATTACATTGGCTAAACGACGTTCCCTGAGGCCCATCACCTCTCATCTGCAACTACACAAGATCCCATATTACTGGGGCTTTCCTTTCCGCCTTAATGTTACACAAGATGGGGTTCAACACATCCTCCGAGACCCCCAGGAGGGGGATGCATTTATCAAACGCCTGGGCCTCCCTCCACTTCCACCAGAGATGGATCAAGCTATCCCAACCACTCCGAGACCACTCTCAGCACCGCCCAAGATCTGGACCCCAGTGAGAGGAAAAGGATCGAAGGCCAACTCTACACCTCAACGCTCGCAGCGGCCAAGATTCCCCACCTGATCCAGCTCCGGTGGTCCCTACACATTCACCTCTTCGTTTTCCCGGCTGGGATCTCGACACCTGAAACCCCTCGAGGGAGCTCACCGGGGGTATGTTGGTCCCCTCTAAGTTTTTGTTCCCTTTTTTTTTTTCTTTCCCCCCCCATTTTGTTTCGCTGCTGCTTTCGTTCTTTTAAGCAGACACCTACCAGACTGGCATAATTACAGTCCATGTCGAACACTAACCTGACACCGAACGAGTCTCATTCGCCTACGGCTCCAGTGGACTGCTGCGGCGGGTAGCCACAGGTCCCTCACCATGTTGGAGACTGCCTTGCTCCCCTCCAGTTCCTCAGACCGAGGTCGAGGACCCCTGAGTAGTACATACTACCCAGGCCTATTTTCTGTTAGTTTTGATATCTTCAGTTTTTATTTTATTTTTGTATTTCTAGACCTTGTAGGTCTTCTTGTTTCCAAGCCACCCAGCTCATCTAGTCCTTTATTTTGGATCTCACCAGGACAGATCCGGCCAGGTTGTTTTATTTTGTTTTTTTTCATGATGATGATATCTCTTTATCACTACAGTTACCACTACTTTTTTTTTTGTCTGTTTTTTTTCTTTTATACCACTGATCATCCCACCAATGGGTATTATACGGTCAGACTAGGCTCTGACATATGGCTATTCAAAAATGTATATGCAGCTGGGTTAGTACCCAGGGTTTTGAATGCTCCACAGCTAGCTCATGATGTGTATTTATGGCTTTGAAACTATTGACCTATAATGTAAAAGGTTTAAATTCCATCCAAAAAAGATGGTTGGCCTTGAAGGAATTCAGGGCCTCCGGAGCGGATGTAATCCTGGTTCAGGAGACGCATTTCCGCTCCGGGGGTTCCCTGAAATTTGCTTCCAGACACTTCCCAGTGTCATTTCTGGCCTCCGACCCATCTGGAAAGGCGGGAGTGGCGGTTCTGATCAAACGCTCCTGTCCCCTCCAGATTAAGTCTACTGAATTGGACCCTCATGGTCGTTATATAATTCTGGAGGGTACTTACCTTACCAATCCTATAACGATTATGAACGTCTATGCCCCTAACACAGGTCAAGTTAAATTTTTGAATGAGACATTTGATAGGCTGCAAAATGTATTACATCCCTTCATGGTAATAGGTGGAGATTTTAACGCTGTTCTCTCGCCCACAAGAGATAGAAAATCCCTGTTCCACTCCGTGCCCTCTTCTGCCCCACGATCTTTGGCTAATTCATTTCGTAAACTGATCCAGAAACAGCGCCTGTTTGATGTTTGGCGTGTCAAACATCCTACAGGCAGACAATATTCATTTTACTCCCCCCCCCACAAAATGTTTTCTAGGATAGATTACTTCCTGATATCCGCCCCACTGCTCTCTCACTCGGTGGGTTCCGATCTGGGGCCTATCACCTGGTCGGACCATGCCCCCCTTTCATTAGATCTATGTCTCTCCAAAGCATTCCCCAAGAATTGTCATTGGAGGCTTAATGAATCCCTATTGAAACAGCCCGCAACTAAAACTAAACTCCTTGAAGCCCTAACAGAATATTTCCAAACAAATACAGGTTCCGTGTCCAGCCCGTCGGTCTTGTGGGAAGCCCACAAAGCTTTTTTTAGAGGACAATGCATCTCTTTAGGCTCCCAGAGGAAGAGGGATTCAGCTTCTTTAAGGTCCTCGCTTATCTCAGATTTAGCAAAAGCGGAACGCTCTTTGATTACAGCTCCCTCGATCGACCAGCTGCGCACGGTCACCTCTCTCCGCAACCGTATAAAGTCCCTAGATAAGTCTAAAATCGATAAATCCCTACTCTGGGCAAAACAAAAATTCTATGAATTTTCCAATAAACCCCACAGGATGTTGGTCTCTAGACTCAACCCTAGACCACATCTATCCTTCCCTGACCATCTAAAACGCGCGGACGGGACCCCTACCCACTGCCCCCAAACGATGACCCAAGTATTCGGCGATTTCTATAATAAACTCTACAACTGCCTTACTCCTGATCAACACCCATCATTTGATCAATCAGCCTTTGACACATTTATGGCCGACCTCCAACTCCCCTCCCTTAAGGAAACTGATATACAAATTTTAAATAACCCCATTAATGCAGAAGAAATTGCCTCCACCGTCAAATCCCTCCCAGCTCACAAATCCCCGGGTCCAGATGGCCTCCCATACTCCTACTACAAAACATTTCTCCCGGTCCTCTTACCCTATTTGACAGATCTTTATAACTCACTCCTCCAGGGACACTACCCCCACCGACACTTCCTACACTCCTACATTACAGTAATACCTAAATCAGACAAAGATCCCTCCCTACCTGACAACTACAGACCAATTGCACTCCTGAATTCCGACTATAAACTGTTTACCAAAATTTTAGCCAACCGCCTATCCCAATTCCTGACGAAACTAATAGACAAAGACCAAGTGGGGTTTGTCCCCTCCAGACATGCTGGGGATAACACCAGACGAACCATTGACCTCATCGACATAATTAACAGAGTTAGAAGGCCCGCCTTGATTCTAAGCCTCGACGCCCAAAAGGCCTTTGACAGATTAAGTTGGCCCTATATGTTCGCAACCCTCAGTAAATTTGGCATTAAAGGTCCCTTTATATCCGCCCTACATACCCTCTACTCTTACCCCTCTTCTCAAGTCCAATTGTCCTCCTTCACATCCAGTCCTTTCCCTATGACTAATGGCACAAGGCAGGGTTGTCCCCTCTCTCCCCTTCTTTTTATCCTATGTCTTGAGCCATTGGCTGAAGCCATTAGATCTCACCCTGACATACATGGGGTTCCCATGAGACAGAGAGAATATAAGTTATCACTTTTCGCTGACGACGTCCTTCTGACACTAACTAACCTCCACACCACTCTCCCGTCCCTTCACGCTCTCCTCGCCCAATTTAGCTCCCTATCGGGGTACAAAATAAATACATCGAAGACAGAGGCACTTCCCCTACATGTTCCCCCCGAGGTCCTTACTTCTCTCAAGAACTCATACCCATATCGATGGTGCACCTCCTCTCTCAAGTACCTGGGAATTCAAATTACGCCGTCCTATCCTACCCTCTACTCAGCTAACTACACCCCCATGTTCGCGTCCATCAAACAAATGCTTAACAGATGGAACACTCTCCCCATATCTTGGATAGGAAGGATCAATGTGCTAAAGATGACAGTAATGCCAAAGCTCCTATACCTGTTTGAAACTCTCCCAGTATCTATTCCGTTAGCCCAACTGAAGCTCCTTAAACGATGGTTCTTAAACTTCATATGGAAGGAGGGGGCCCACAGAGTAGCCAGTTCAGTCATCTTCTCCCCCAAAGGTCAGGGAGGTATGGGTGCCCCGGACGTCTATAAGTACTACCTGGCTTCTCATCTACGTACGATGGTGGCATGGTCTAGTTTGCGTCCCCCGAATAGGTGGGTGGAGATAGAGATGGGCTCCTTGTTTCCTAACCATCCCTGCTCTTTGATTTGGTCCCCTACCCTATCCCTTGACCTCAAGTTACGAGACCTATGTCTAGGCCCCATGTTGTTTTCGCTTAAAATCTGGCGCTCCTCCCGTGACAAATTTTCTCTATCCTCTCCCTGCCCCCCCCTCTCAAATGTTCTTTTTAACCCCCTCCTTCCGGATAGCCTATCCCACTTTAGAATGTTCCCGTGGGCAGCCGCAGGTCTTTTCCAGCTCCGACACTTCGTACATCCTGTCACGCGCAAACTCCATACCTTCAGAGACCTCCAAACTAAACACCAAATTCCTACGCACCTCTCATTCTCATATCTCCAAATAACTCATTACTTAGCCTCCCTCTCACCAACGCTCACCCTGTCAAAACCCACCCTTTTCGAGATTATATGCTCCCAAGGACCACACCAACGGCAACTTATATCTGATATATACCGCATATTGCAGGAAAACCTCCCACTTTCCACTGACCCCCACTCCTACACGATCAAATGGTCCCAAGTTCTGCAGCAACAACTCTCACCTGCGCAGTGGGCGAAAATTTGGTCATCCACTTCCAAAATCTCTCGATGTGTGGCACAAAAAGAGACTGCTTATAAGGTGTTATTTTTCTGGTACAGGACCCCTGAAATATTACATAGATATGACTCTTCTCTCTCTCCTCTGTGCTGGAGATGTGGTAAACTCAGAGGCACTCATTTTCACATCTTTTGGCAGTGTGAAAAGATCACACCCTTCTGGTTTATGGTTGCAACTATACTTCAACAGGTCTTTGACATAACCGTCCCACAGGATCCTGTACATCTCCTTCTAGGCCTCCCATTTCCTGGTATGGGTAAGGCCTCCAACAAATTGGCCTCGTACATTCTACTGGCAGCTAAAAGAGCCATCCCAGCATGCTGGTTATCACCTCCCCCCCCCTCACAGAGTCAATTTATACAGAATATTAGTGAAATTCGCAGAATGGAACACATGACAGCACTGATAGAGGAGGATGCCATGGATAGGTTTACTAAGATCTGGGACCCCTGGGATCACTCAGTATATGGCACCCTCCAGGGGGAATCCTTGACCGACCCTCTCGCACCCCAGATCTGATTCTACCGAACTCCCCTCTCTTCCCCTCCTCCTCTATCAGTACTCAGCCCCCTCCTCTCACTCACATATATAGCCGACTAAGCAATCAATGTTGATGTTTGAAATGATAACGATTGCTAGGATGATCACCATATATAGTGGTATACCCGCCTGACACCTATATATTCTACTGTAATACTGGATCTTTGTTTTCTTTGTGTTTATTTGGTTTTCTTTTTCCTTATTTTTTTTTTTTTTTTTTTTTTTCTTATATATTATTATTTTATTTTCTTGGTTATTTACCAATACCCGGCCTACGAAATGCTCTGTAATGTTAATAACATTTACGAATGTGTTTATTTGTTCCTGAACTACTGTACGGTATCTATTGTTACGATGTACCTGTTCACTTTTCTTTTCAATAAAAATACAATTTAAAAAAAAAAAAAAAAAAGAGACAAAACCCACCTGGTCTGGGTGGATCAGTGTGCCCAAATGCCCCTTTATTCGATCTGCCAGAATCTTGGCGTATAGTTTTGTATCGCAGTTCAGCAATGAGATAGGCCTATAATTTGAGCACACTGATCCATCCTTCCCATCCTTCCTCAAGAGGGTGATCGTGGCTTTTAAGGCCTCCTCGCTCAGGTCAAAGTCTATCCCCAACCCGTTCATGTATCGCTGCATTCTCGGGATGAGGATATCCTTGTACGTTTTATAATATAAGGTCGTAAAACCGTCCGGGCCCGGGCTCTTCCCTATTGGTGAGTTGGCGATGGCTGCTAGGATCTCCTCCTCGGTTATCGGTCTTTCAAGCTCCTCTCTCTCTTCCCCGCTTAGAGCAGTTAACTCTGCCCTCTCTAAAAACTCGCTACTCTTCCTGCTCTTGTCCTCTCTGTCATTTTTTCCCTTGGTTTTCACCTCGTACAGTTCTCTATAGTATTCGCCGAATGTAGATGCTATTTCTCTAGGGGTAAACTTCATCTCCCCGTTTCTTGTTTGAATTTTTTCAATGAAATTTCTGGTTTTCTTTTTTTGTAGCTTTCTTGCTAAGTATCTCCCCGGCTTGTTACCCCAAGCGTACTGTTCCCCTACCATCTTATTGAACTTCTGTCTGATTTCTTGCTCGGCTATATCTTTTAATTCTTCTCTCTTTTCCATGAGCTCTAAATATATGCCCTGAGTTAGTGCCCCCCCACCTTTGTGTTTTTGCTCGAGGGATTTGATCTCAGCCACCAATGCTTGTGTTTTTCTCATCCTCTCTTTTTTTCTCCATGCGCCTTTTGTAATCAGGAGCCCCCTTATGAACGCTTTATGGGCGTCCCATAGTTGGGCCTCTGATACCTCCCCGTTATCGTTGGATTGGAAAAACCACTCCAGTTCCTTTCTAATATAGTCTCTAATTTCTTCGTCGTGTAGTAGTTCTGGGTTGAGTATCCATCCACCTGGGGATTGTTTATATTCAGGGAACCCAAGCCCCATGAGAACCGGCGCGTGATCCGAAAGAGAAGCTATTCCTATCTCTGAGTCCTTAACCCTATCTAGTATGCCATGTTCTATTAAAATGTGATCCAGGCGGGAGTACGTCTGGTGGACGGGGGAAAAAAACGAATAGTCTCTTATCTGTGGATGCTGGATCCTCCAAACGTCCAACAATTGGTCGTCCGAGAGTTTTTTTTTTTATCCTTTTTAGTTGCTCGTTTCTCCTCCCCGTCGCACCAGACGTACTGTCCATGGCCGGGTCCATTACAAAATTAAGATCCCCCATCAGGATCAAATACCCCTTCTTAAAGACCCTTAGTCGACGGAGCACTGCTTCAAGGAATGGGATAGCTCTACTGTTGGGGGCATACACATTAGCCAGTGTGAGTTCTACCCCCCGGAGAGATCCCCTGAGGAACAGGAATCTCCCTTCAGGGTCCGTCACTCTGTCCTCTACCTTGAAGTCCGTGTCCCTCGCGAACCCAATGGCCACTCCTCTTGCCCTACTTGAAAAAGTGTCTCCATAGAACCAAATTGGGAAAGCCGGAGAAAACAGTCTAATATTGGACGTATGTACCAGGTGAGTCTCCTGCAGGAAAGCTATTCCGGCCCTATATCTCTCTAATTCTTTAAGCACCCTAAGGCGCTTGCCGGGTGAGTTTAGGCCTTTGACATTGTAAGATATAAATTTAATTTCAGTATCCTTCATTTATTTTTTGAATTTTTCTTCTCTTTTTCTGTTTTTTTTTTCTCTCGAGGTTTTACTAATTGTGGCGACCTAGCAGCGGATGTGGACCCCCTCCCCTTTGTAACCCTCAACCCCCCCCCTCCCGCTCCCTTCCCCCCTCCCCCCCCCTCTCTCCCTCCCTCCCCCCCCCCCCCCCCCCCCCTCCTTTCCTACCCATTCTAGGGTATCTGGGTCCTTGGGGGCCATCTTGTGTGGCTTCCTTCAGACTCCAGATTCTTGGTGAGGTGGAGTTTGTTAGGCCCTCCGCCCCCCCCCCCGCCGCCTGATGCCCGGGCGACACATAGGGGGGTGGGCAGGGCCGACTTGATCAGGATTGTTTTTTATTACCTCTAGTGTGAATTCTCCCCACCCCTCATCCTCCCTCCACTCTCCCCTCCAAGATCCCCCACCCCCTCCATTTCATTCCAGCCCTGGAGCTCCGGGGCTGGGATCCCGAGTTTCGCACAGAAACCTTGCACTTCCTCGGGGTACCTCAACCTGGCCGTGGACCCCTCTTTTAACCCAATTAAGCATGATGGAAAACCCCAAGCGTATCTTATATTTTCCTTTCTGAGGGTTTCCAGCAATGGTTTTTGATGTCTTCGCCTTTCAAGGGTACGGGCCGATAGATCCGCATAGATTTGCACCTCTACGCCCTCAAACAACAAGGGGGACTTATTTCTTATTTTCACCCAAAGGTCCTCTTTATCTTTGAAATGGCTGAATCTGACTATAATGTCCCGTGCCCTTTCCGAGTCTCGCCTTTCCGTTCTTCCTACTCGATGTATCCTTTCTATACCAGGATAATGATCTGGGTCCTTTCCACTTATTGGGCCCAGGATTTCCCATAGCTTTTTGTCTAAGTCTTCCCCTCTTTGTTCCGGGACGGCCCGTAGCCTCAGGTTTTGCCTCCTGTCCCTATTCTCTTGGTCCTCGATTTTATAGAGGGTGTCTCTCTGGGCGAAGGAGGCGCTTTTCAGTTGTGATTTTAATCTCAAAATTTCCATATCCATCGTCTCCATTTTCCCTTCTGCCGCTTCTACCCTTGACAGCAGGTGGCCCATGTCCACCCGGAGAGAATTGATTTCTAATTTAATAGCATTTTCAAGGCGTAGAAGCATTGCCTCCATTTCTAAATTGTTGGGGATATGAGCTCCTGCCAGCTGGTCTTCCCCCCGGCTATGGTCTATTTGGGTCTCCATAGTGAGGTCCGCTCTAGAATTATTGATTTCGCCTTCGGCCCCGCCCCTGCTCTCCGGGGAGGCTCTGACTTGGGTCTCTTTTCCAGATGTTTTTGGACTTGCGGCTTGTCTTAAGTAATGCTTAATTGTGCTTGTCTCCCCCTTACCACTTTTGGTGGTCGCCTTCTTTGTCTGTTTCGCTTGGTCTTTACTCATATTGACCTTCCTGGTGGGTCTTATCCTCCTCCCCAGTTTTGTTGTATGCCTGGGCCGCCTGGGCCCTTTTTCCTCCACCTCTAGCCCTTGTCTTAGGGCTGTCACAATAATTGCGCCCAGCTGCCTTGACGGGGTTCAGAACCCTTTAGGAGTTGAAGGGAAAAAAAAACAAAAGCGAGCACGGAAGGAAAAAAGAAAAGAAGCAGATAAACCGTTCACCCCTTCAGGTAGAATATTGTGGTATATCCTCCCAAAATCCCCCTATCCCCCTATCTCCTCTATCCTGTTTTTTATCGCCTTCCCATTCGATAATCGCAAGAAATTGTCCCCTACCGACCCTGTTTGCTGGCCCTTGACTCGAAGTCCCAGACAGGATGGTTAGGGTTGGTGGGCCTGTGTTGGGCCTTCCTCTGATACCCCGTAGAAAAAAGAGGGGCTGTTTCAGTCAATCATTTTGTGCCATTCTTGTACCAGGTGTCCCATCAGAATATAAAACGTTTCAGGGATTGGAGGGAGGCAAGCAGTTCACTTTTCCAGGTATAGAATGTGGTATAACCTCCCCTCACCCCGCTATCTCGCCTGTCGTACTATATGTATCGCTCTAGTCAAGTGGGGGAGGATGTGATGTTTGTACGCTCTGAGGTGTTTCAGCCTTTGTCGCCGTCCATCCTAGAGCAGTGATCGCATGAACTTGTCCCCTGTGATCCCTGTTTTTGCTGATCCCTGGTACGAAATTACAGATAAGATAGCTGTGAGAGGGCTATTTCAGGGAACCCTGTGCTATATTTGACTCTGTAGTCTTCTGTCTCCTCACCCTTTACACCTGCTCGCTATATTAAAGACAGCTGCCTCGTTGCAATTCAAACATTTCAAGCATTAGCAGAGAAACAAAAACACAAAAAAAGAAAGCAAAAGCAGTTCCCTTTTTCATAGAATATATTGTGGTGTAACCTTCAAGAGGCCCCCTGTATTTTCCGTCATGTTATGTTAATTGATCTAGCAGAGCTAGAGGGGGTATGAAGTCCTTACATTCCTGGGGTGTAACCGCCTCTGTCACCCCCCCGAGAGGTAATCGCGGGGTTCATCCCCCTGTGTCCCCCTGTTTATTGATTGCTGCGCCCGGGACCTGCTTATTCCCGACTGGGGCACCTCTGTGATTTTTCAATAGGGACCATGTGCCATCCCCCCTTGAGAGAAGCGGCCTAAGCACCCTGAGGTATTTCACATAGCTTCATCATAAAAACATAACAATGACCTCCAACCTCAAGGAGCAGACAGGGACTGATAGTAAAGACAAAAAAAAAAAAATACGAGACAGTAGGTAAACATGTCCTGGTATAATTTTCGGTTTTGGGAAGAGAAAAGAAAAATCCTCTGTCAACCATATGTCTGGATCACTTGGTCTTACCTCCTGGTGGTGCGGGCTTCAGGAATTGTGTGGCTGATACTCACTGTCGGGCTTTTTCATAGCTATGCTGACATCCTTTACCTTGCTGCCGCTGTGAGTCTGCCGCGCTCTACTTGAGGGGGGGGATTAGGTGGAGGCAGGGCGGGGAAGAAGCGCTGGTGCTGCACGTCCCATTTCGATGCCGGTTCAAACCGCCGTTTTTTTTTTTTTGTTTTTGTAGCTTGCCTTGCCTTTGAGATGGCGCCCCAGCCTCCTGTGCTGCTTTTCCGGGGAGGACGAGTTGGCCAGCGGGCGTCCGCTACATCTTCCCCACGGAACGATCCCGCGTCCTCCCTGGCTACACGCCTGATCTCCTCAGCCCTCCGGCCCCTGAACTCCTCCCTCCGTGCGGACGCTACGTCCGCACGTCCATGCCTGCACGGTACTCAGGTATTCTGATGGGCTGGTGACAGGTACTCGGGTACTCATATGGACTGTGACAGGTACTCGGGTACTCATATGGACTGTGACAGGTACTCGGGTACTCTGATGGACTGTGACAGGTACTCGGGTACTCTGATGGACTGTGACAGGTACTCGGGTACTCTGATGGACTGTGACAGGTACTCTGATAGACTGTGACAGGTACTCTGATAGACTGTGACAGGAACTCATATGGACTGACAGGTACTCGGATGAACTGTGACAGGTACTTTGATGGGTGGTGACAGGTCCTCTTTATTGGGGGGGTAATCAGTGTGATTGGTGTACACTGTAAGCGGTAACGAAATGTTACCTCAATCTCCTTCTCACACGCGATCGGTGTGTGAGGAGGAGAACCCGGTAACATCTCGTTACCGCGGTTTGTTGAGATTTAGTGATCGGCTGTGAACGGATCACAGCCGATCACGTGGTAAACAGCTGCCGGCCAATGGCTGTTTACCAGTGTCGGTGACAAGCACTGTTCCCGGGAACACACCACCACCGACGTGCAAGCGCAGCGCGCTCGAGATCGCACGCATACATTGTGCAAAGTGGGGTGGCACCACCTGTGATCAGCCGTGACTTCATCACGGCTGATCACGTGGTAAACAGTCATGCCCAATGGCTGTTCACCCCCCCTCGGTGGCGAGCGGTGTCTCCGTGACACGCCGCCACAGAAGGAACAGGGATGCGCACCCACGATCGCGCGCATTCCCTGTTTAAATGGAGGGACATCATATGACGCCCTCCCAGAACGAGAGCCGCGCCGCCTGGCCATCATATGACAGCCGGTGGGCGTCAATGGGTTAAATGATCATTTTCAGTGCAAAACAGTGCAAATATCAATATCTAGAAATATGTGTTCCTGGGAAAGGTGTAGGGAACTGCCAACATCCTATATAGAGAGAGAGAGAGAGAGAGAGAGAGAGAGAGAGAGAGAGGAGAGAGAGAGAGACGGAGAGAGAGAGAGAGAGAGAAATGTGCAATGCACTAAAATCATAATAAGCATAATCAAATCGGGCAAATATAGCCCTATAGTGATCAAAAAACAAGATATACCTATACATAGAATATATTGCACAATGGAAAATTGCAATCAAACCCAATTGGTACAAGTATTCCCATGAGCTGCCATGGTCATGCTGTGGTCAGTACAAAAGGTATCCTGTAGCACCCAACAGGTTTCGGAATTGTTACTGTATATTCCTTCTTCAGGGAGGTTTAAATTCTCGGTGATTAAGTTTTCACTATGGCGTCATATCAAGGAGATCAATGGGTTACATTTATGTCACAACTACATCAGGACTTTGAAAAGAAGGAATCAGTGGATTCTGAGATTTGCTTTGTTTTCTCTAATCTGAGACAAATTTTGGAGAAAAAATCTCTTCTCCATTGGCACAATAAGGTGTCCTTTTATGAAGCAGTGAAATACATTCACTGCTTCATTCTCCGGCATTTACCGAGGAGATCTTTCTCCTCTGTGTGCCTGTTTATGAAGCAGAGTAGATCGCCTTACCCTTGGAGGAGTGGAGCGATCTACAAACACTTCTAAAACCCCATACACACGGTCGGATTTTCCGATGGATTCTGTCCTATCAGACAATGTTGTCGGAAATTCCGACCGTGTGTAGGCACCATCGGACAGTTTCCATCGGATTGTCCGACGGACAAAGTCCTATCTCCTGCTGAATAGATTTTTTGACAACAAAGTCCGATCACACCAAATCCGATCGTGTGTAGCGAATTCCGACGGACAAAGTGCTACGCATGCTCAGATCACATTACAAGACCAAAGCTATTGGCTACTAGCCTCTACGTAGTCCCGTCGTAGGCAACAAACGTCACCACGTTCAGAATGATCGGATTTTCCGACAACTTTGTCCGACCGTGTGTACGCAAAACCAACATCGGACAAGGTACGACGGACATGATCCGACGGACCTGGTCCTCGGATAATCCGAGCGTGTGTATGGGGCATAACACTGGAGAATGGGCCCTGATACTGCAATCTCGTGAGACTTTACGAGATTACAGCACCAGAAATTCACAGAAACACAGAGATGTCAGTTTATTAAGCAGTGATAAATTATCACTGCTCAGTACACTGACAGACGGTGTGATTAATGTTAAAAAAATAAAGAGTCCCCCTACATAATATATACACACACACACACACACACACATTATATATACATGTGTATATACACACACACACATTATATATACATGTATATACACACACATTATATATATATATATACATATACACATTATATATATATACACATACATACGACAGGGGGACATGGTTACTGTCTTTGGGGGTCTGAACGAGGCATAAGGAAGTTAATAATCTTCCTCTTTCCTCTTCAGATCCCCCGAAATTCCCTCTTCACTCCCCACTTCTCCACCTCTGAGTTGGTAAATCGGGGAGTGTGAATTCTGACACAGATCACCAGTGAAGTGATCAGATCGCAGCTTCATAAACTGGCCGTTACTGTGTCATTCTATGAGGATTCTCCATGTGCAGAGATAATCGGCGGGAGATAAAGTTCAAACACTTCTCCCCCGATTATCTCTGGTTCATAAACTGTTTATGGGCTGTGATCAGCTGTGATCCTCGGGATCTCCGCTGATCACTGCTTCATAAAAGGACACCTAAATCATTTGAGGACTATCTTAAAGAGGTAATTTATCCCTTCTGGCTTCAGGTCCAAATTTTTCCTTCATTTATGAATATGGACCCCACATATAAAACTGCATGGGAAGATGATCTCAAACATTGTTCCAGAACCATGATATCACTGTTAATTCAAATGTATTTCTGTTTTGGATGTCAAAATTGACCAAATACAAAACCAGATGACTTCTTTACGAACCCACAAATCTTTTTAAGATTTTGAGGCTAAGCTAAAAGTTCACTTGGAAAAATTCAGTAAAGATATCCTCAAAAATGATAAAAAATGTCAATGTGATCAAAGAACCTTTAATGAAGGTAAGGCCTATAAATGGCAACATGGTTTGGACAATAAACAACATTTCTTCAATACACCTAGATCTAATAGCTATATGAGTACCTCTGAAATGTCTGTACATTCGTCTGTGTCATCCTCTTCTTTTTCTCAATCCTCAGCACAACACAAAGGTCGGAGATGACCTAAACGCCGCCGCAGTGATGGGTCACATAACAATTCTTTTACACGGATGCTTCTCCCTCACAATCAGGTAATGATTATGCAAGTAATTCCCTTAACAACCAGTAGCGTCGGCGCGGGGGGGGGGGGGGGGGGGGGGCAGGGGCTGACAGTCGCTGAAGCCCCGAGTGGGACCCCAAAAAGCCCAGAGTCTCAGGTGGGCACTGTTCTATTATTAGCCCCGAGCGCTGCCGCCTGCTGCCAAGCAGGGACTGATCTGATCCGGCCGAGTCACATAGCAGGTCCCACCTTCTGAAGCCTGCAACGCCCATGATGGATGTTCCACTAGTCCAATGGCGGGACGTGTGACGTCCATCATAGGCGCTGCCGACTCCAGAAGGCGGGAATTACTATATGGCTGCCTCTCCACATCGATTGGCTCTCCTCTTCTCTGGCTGTCTCGCACACCACGGCTAAGCTGAGCTGCTGCTGCAGGACACGTGAAAGCCCCATACACACGGTCGGACAATCCGCGGACCAGGTCCGTCGGACCATGTCCGTCATACTTTGTCTGATGTTGGTTTTGCGTACACACGGTCAGACAAAGTTGTCGGAAAATCCGATCATTCTGAACGCGGTGACGATTGTTGCCTACGACGGGACTACGTAGAGGCTAGTAGCCAATAGCTTTGGTCTTGTAATGTGATCTGAGCATGCGTAGCACTTTGTCCGGTCGGACAACCGTACACACAATCGGATTTGGTGTGATCGGACCGTGTTGACGGCAAATATTTCCAGCAGGAGATAAGACTTTGTCCGTCGGTCAAACCGACGAACACTGTCCGATGGTGCATACACACGGTCTGATTTTTCAACAACCTTGTCCGATCGGACAGAATCCATGAAAAAGTCCGACCGTGTGTATGGGGCTGAAGTCTGTCTCCTGGTCAGGTAGGTCAGTGTGTGTATGTCAGGTAGGTAGGTCAGTGCATGTCAGGTAGGTCAGTGTATGTCAGGTAGGTAGGTCAGTGCATGTCAGGTAGGTCAGTGTGTGTCAGGTAGGTAGGTCAGTGTATGTGTGAAGTAGGTAGGTCAGTGTATGTGTCAAGTAGGCAGGTCAGTGTGTGTAAGGGCACTGGTAAGCCAGGCAGCAGGTGAGCTTACCCCCCTGCCACACGACCACACCACCCAGCCAAAAAACCCCTTGCCACTACCCCCCCCCCCCCATCTCCTGTGCCGGACTTTTAATTCAGGCTGAAGCCCCTGGTCTTTTTGCCACCTAGCAACTTCCCTGTTAACAACACACATGGTGATATGATGCCTACACGTACGCCATCTACCCACGAGTCAGTGTTCAATGCACTGCACACTACACTTTCTACTCCATATCCACATAAACACAAAACAGCACTGGGCACTTTTTTAGAACAAATGCGAGGCAAAACACAATCCCATCAGAACAAATCCAAACCACATCCACCTAAGACACAGAAACCCAATGTGCACAAACCACGTTAAATGTGGTGATTCTTTCTTAACATTCTTTGACTCAGAATGAGATGGATGTGCTCTCACTGGGTCTCACTTTTTGTCCAGATGCTCGTCTGGACAAGTTTAGGACCATCAGGGACATCCATCTGTTTATTAGGTATATTTTGCTTAAGAGCCTATACGCTAAACAAGAAACTGTCCTGGTTTCCGGACAGACAAATAAGGACCATCAGGCCCTTGACAATTTAATATCACTGTGAAGGAAAGGGCTTGGGTAGCTCTGATTGGATTATACCTCGTCCCGGGTTAAGTGGTGGGTGGTGGAGCGAAGATAGAAGTAGGGGACTATAGCGGTAATCAATAATGATGATACTTGCAACTTTTTGAATGAAAGATTAACAAAATAGTTTATTCATAATTGGTTAGAAAGATAAAATCGATATTACATACATTGAACATACAGGACAAAAAGGAAAAAATATAGTGGAATAGGTCCTGCGGTCATAACTGTTCCCCTGCAGTTAGTGGGGACACATGGGGTTTAGAGATGACAGGAGGACCATAGGGGTACACAATAAGAGAGAAGTGGGTTAAAAAAGGTCTACAAAGGTTTAATAGATTCTGGGTACAAAAGGGCTGTTTGGAGAGAGCTGACCGACATGTTTCGCCATACAATGGCTTCATCAGGGTCAAATGAAAAGTTTTGTACCATATAGAGGGAAGGTCTGAGAAGATATAAAAAGACACAAAATTAATTAAACAACTCAATGGATGCATCTGATTTATCATGAGCAGAATATACAACTCCATGTCACCGCAGGGCCATTCACCCATCCCATGCACAAAACTGCACCGTGCTGGTCCCAAAAAGCTCCCACTGGGGGCCAAAGAAACATACCCCTGAATTGCTGGAGCGACCACTAGATACGCAGGTGTGGTCAGGTATACTTGGGTCCCAAGAGGCAGGGAACTGTCGAGGGCCTAAAGGGAGCCTGGTAAGATAGAATAGAATAAGAATAAAAATTGAAATGGCAAAAAAGATTGATTTGCCATACCTGGCTAACATAGCCTAGAATTATAAAAACTTACCACCATGTAAAAATTGAAAAATATATATGGAGCGCCATACATAAGTGATCCTATGGAGATCTTGAAAGAAAACACCACTGATGGAACGACAAAGTGACAATGGGTTAGGTTGGAATAAGTAAATTGGACATTGCATAGGAAAAGATGGAAAATAAGAGAAGCTCACCTAGTAAGCACAGGTCTGATTGAGTTGGACTGCACGATGGAGGTCTGAAGCCAGACAAGTTGTCAGCACTTTAAAGTTGGTCAGAATGAAAAGACCGATAACTATAGATAAAAGGTATACAATATATGTGAATAAAGTCACAAGTAAACTAGCAAGATGGAAGCATCAGCTAAAAGGAAAGATGACAGACCTGCATAGATGGTGGTCTTAGCATGAATGGCGCTCCAATGTCCATCACCTGAAATGGTGAGGGAAAGGCAGGCTTTAAAGGTCCTCCACACCTGATCATGATAAGTCATGATAAGGTGGCGGGCAAAAATGGGCCATTCGCGCATGCGCAGTAGCGCCATGCGCGTGTGCCTACATTTCCCATAATGCAGAGGGGCCGGAAGATGCGCGCGCCGCTCAACGCGCGCGCATATGGGTGGATCCAGACCCGCAAAGCCCTCCAGTGGACGGAAGGGCTAATAAGCAACATTGGTCAGAAGGCAAATGTGCTAAAGCCTATGGAAGAAATGGAAAGCCATTAGCTCCAAGACAAGTAGATGGAAACTGAGCTAGTGATTACCAGGTGGTGGTGGAGCATCAGGGAGGTGTGCGGGCAACAAAGCCAAGCGGGCTGCGGCCATAGGATCGCAGCCCTGGGGTGCCCAAACAGTTACCAATGCAATGAGGGAGTATAAATGACCAAGAGTGGAAAGGCGAAGGTGGAAGAGCCAGAAATAAACCGGGACATGTTTGGTGCCCCGGATGGATAAGGGGAGCAGGGGAGATGAACAGCAGAGGGCAGTAGGGCTGGGACAGTGGGCCAGGACCCAATTTTCCCACTATCAATGGAGTCCAAAAATGGGGCGACATAGAGGTGCATCCGCTAGGCATAGATAAAATACCGGGTTGTTAGGATAGGCAAAAGCATATACAGATAAATGGCATTAGTATGTAGTTTAGGTAAGACAAAGTGTATTGACATTAAACCAAGAAGAATATGGAGTATGTATCAATATTTTAAATTTATACAAGACCTAAACAAGTTGACATAACAACTTTGAGAAATGATACATTGGGATGAAAATATGCATACAATGATACAATCGATTTATAGTTGGGACATACAGGCATAATGAGCATGCTTATAAATAAACAATAAAGGAAGGCAGCTGTCAAGGTGCCCGAGCGCCCAAAGGGTAGCCTGACCCACGCAACAACGCACGACCAGGAAAAAGCGAGAAAAGATACATGGCAATATGTAAAAATAGAGTATCATGGACACATAAATGGCGATATATAACTCTAAATGACTAGTCTATAGTGAATAATCATTTACAGATATAGCAAATAACAAATGTTCATAGAAAAGGTTTGAAGCTTATATATTCGTTCAAACCTGGATATTTAACAGCGTTAAGGTTATGTATCCATTTTGTTTCAATTTGCAAGAGTTTCTCATCAATGCCTCCTCCTCGCACATGTGTCTCGACATGATCTAATGCCGAAAAACATATGTGTTGAGGATCATAATTGTGTACAAGACCGAGGTGTCTATTAATGGCTGTGGTGTTGATGCGTTTAAGAGTAGGTTTAATGTGATCACGTATCCGGACCTGAAAGGGCCGTTTGGTTTTACCAATGTAAAAGCATCCACAGGTGCAGGTGGCTAGATATACAACTCCTATTGTTCTGCAATTTACATGGTGAGAAATTTCGTGGAAGGAACCATTGGGTAGCAGAATAACCTTAGAATTTGAGACAAATTGGCAAATGTCGCATGATCCACAAGGGTATGTATGTGCCATTGTCAGGGCGATTTTGGGCCATTAATGGATCATGATGACTTCTAGTGAGGCGATCACGTAAAGAAGGACAACGTTTGTAGGTTATGTCAGGACGTGAACCAATGAACTTGCTGACTATAGGGTCAGCAAGTAGTAGAGGCCAGAAGTTGTTAACCACCTCACGGATTTGGGTATGCATTGATGAAAAACGAGTAATTAGTCTAACAGGTTGGGTATCTGTGGAGTTTATTATCACTATCACTATTAGAAGAGAATGATCCACAAAATCTCATTGACTCAGTTTATTTGGAGACTTTGTTGGTAGCAGTGGATTATACACCCATTACATCCACTGCTCCCACTGCTCCATTGAACTCCAATCCCTCCTTGAAAAATAAGTCTTTTCCCTCCTAGTTCTAATCACAATGCAGCAACCTTTTTAAAATTGGTAACCAGTGATATTAAAAACTAAGAAACTCTTTCAATCCAGATCCCAATCTTGTCAGGGCTGGGCTCAGCCCTTCCTTCTCAAAGCTGTCAGCTCAGCTCCCAGCTCCTATCTCTCCACAGTGACTCACCTGTTGATGATATCCTGCTTGTCTGTCCTGCCTACTTAAGCAGTCCAGTCCAGATGATCTCTGCCTTCCCCTTGGTCACATCTCTAGAGACACTCTCCTGTGTTCCTGTTAAAGACTTGCTTGGCTGACATTCCTTCTGGCTCCAGATCCTGCTTGTTGTGTCAGAAAGGGTACTCACCAAGGCCAAGATGCAGAGAGCGGTTCGCTCTTGCGACTAAGCGCACTCCACCCCCTGGAGATGGTACAGAGGGTGAATCGCGAAGAGGCACAAGCCACCAGCATGTTGGGCAAGTCTTGCATGAAGGTCAGCGAGGGACTTGATAGCTGCGCAGGAGCTGACAGGTACTGGATCCAACGGGAGGAGCAGGAAGACAGAGTCCAAGACAGGCCGAGGGTCAAACACCAGAGACAAGTCCATAAGCAGGCCAGGAGCCAAGATACAGGTGACTAGAGGCAAATCCGAGAACAGGCTGAGGGTCGAGGCACAGAAGCCTGGAGACAAAACCAGGAACAGGCTGAGGGTCAAGGCACAGGAGATTGGAGACAAATCCGGGAGCAAGCTGAGGGTCAAACACCAGGGATAATAAGCAGAGTCCGTAAATCAAGCCAAAGGTCAGGTCCAGGAGAAGATCAGATCAGGTCAAGGCAATCCGGGTCAAAACAGGTAATCAATAGGCAGGAAACAGGAACAAGTTCACAAGAAGCTAAGAGATTAACCAGCGATTTGTTTGAGAGATACAACAGCTTTTATAGGCCAGCAAGGGGCTACGTTATGCGTTGGGCCGAAGTGCCATTCCGCCACGCATGCGTGCAGGGAAATGGCAATACTGACAGAATTGATTCTGGTCTCTTCCCTGATAGTGCCCCCCCCCCCCAAGGGGCGGCCTCTGGACACCCAGTCTGGACATTAACTCTGGGTGTTCCTGATGAAAGTTTTGGATCAATCGTGGAGCATGCAGAGGGGTACCCCTTCCATTTTTTCAAATACTGGAGTTGTCTGCCCTTCTTTCTGCAGTTTAAAATGGCTTCCACCTCAAATTCATTCTCCCCATTAACCTCGACTGGAGGAGAAAGCGGTTCTTCTCTTCCTGGGAAGGGACTGGGGATCACTGGTTTCAGCAAGGATGCATGGAATACTGGATGTATCCTGTAGGAACTGGGTAAAGTTAGCTCAAAGGCCACAGGATTCACCATTCTTTTAATCCTAAAGGGCCCTATGAATTTTGGGCCCAACTTCCGTGAAGGGCAAGGTAACCTCAGATTGGTGGCGGATAGCCAAACCTCACCTATTTTGAAGGCTGGGTTCCCCCTCCTTCCCTTGTCATAGTACTTCTTGTAGCTTTCCTGAGTTCTTTGCATAGTATTCTGAATCTTTTGAAAGTTTGATTGGATAGAGGTTATTCGATCTTGAACAGCAGGGACCGAGATTTCAGGGATGGAATTAGGGAGAGAAGAGGGGTAAAATCCAAAATTCTACCAAAAAGGTGTTTGGTTGGTAGCTGTATGGATGGAATTATTGTAAGCAAATTCTGCGAAGGGCAGGAGAGAAGACCAATTGTCCTGAGAGCCGGAACAAAAGCAGCAGAGGTACTGTTCCAAGGTTTGGTTTGTCCTCTCAGTCTGGCCATTGCTTTGGGGTGATATGTGGAAGAGAGGCAAACCCTAATTTCCAGTGCCTTGCAGAGCTCTTTCCAAAACTTGGAGGTGAATTTGGCGCCTCTATCTGAAACAATACTATCAGGTCCTCCATGGAGCCTTACTATTTCTTTAAGATATTAGTTGTATCCAGAGCGGAGGGAGTGCCCACCATGGGTAGAAAGTGTGCCATTTTCGAGAGACGGTCGACAATGACCAGAATGGTTGTAAAGCCTTCTGAGGGTGGTAGATAGACAATAAAGTCCATGGAGACTTCTGCCCGTGGTTGTTCTGGAATGGACAAAGGCCTAAGCAGCCCCCAAGACTTGGCATTTGAACCCTGGCAAGAGATGCATGAGGCGACATCATTTTTACAGTCCCGCCTCCAACCAGGCCACCAAAAGGAACGGGAGATTAACTCAGAGGTTTTTTGCATCCCGAAATGACCAGCCATTTTATGGTCATGTGTCAGGTAAGTACTTACCGAGGCCGAAATGCCTAGGAACTCTAGGTTCAGGGAGAGTCATTATCATGGTTGGATGCGAAGAAGGTTGAGAGGAGGAGGCCCCACTGGCAGATGCCTGAGTTGCGGCTGCTGGCATGGGTAAGCCGGTAAGTTGTTGAAGGCAATTATGAATTTGATTGTAGCCCCCTTGCAGTTTCTGGACCACATCTGTAAGTGTAGAAACTTGCTGATACAATATTTCAAAAGGTGAATGCGCTCTGTCGGCCATTTTGGCTGGTTTGTACTGTCAGGTAAGTACTTATTGAGGCCGAAATGCCGAGAGCGCTTCACCCTTGCGACTTGGAGCACTCCGTCCCCTGGAAGTGATACAGGGAATAGATGGCACGAAGAGACACGGGTCACCAGCAGCTAGAATACAGTTGCGTTGAAATACCTTGAGAGGTGAGCAGCTGTGTGGGAACTGGTATCACGGAAGTCCAAGCAGGCCGAGGGTCAAACACTGAAGAAAGCAGGGTAGTCCAGTACACAGGCAGAAGGTCAGGCACTAGAGATAGCAAGCAAATCCGAGTCACAGGCCGAGGGTCAAACACAGGAGACAGCAGATAAGTCTGGGTCACAGGCAAGGGGGTCAAACACTGGAGGTTAAGCAGAATCCGATAAACAAGCCGAGTTCAGGAGATGAGCAGCGAAGTCAGGGACGATTCGGATCAAATCAGTTGATCAAGGAATACAGGAACAGGATGAAACCCTGACAGGAAGCTGAAGACAAACCAGCAACCTGTCTGATAATCTGAGTGTCTTTAAATAGGCCAGCCAAAGCGTCACGTTGGGCGTGCACTAATGCAAACGTGCGCGCGTCGTTCCATCGGCCCGCGAATGTGTGTGCGTCGAAAGGTCGTTCCACTGCGCATGCGCGCGCCGGAACTCCGTTCGGAAAATATTGCTGAATTGATTATTCCTTTGACATCATGAAAAGGGTCTTACTTCCAGTGGAACAAAAAATGGTATTCCGAGCCCAAAGCAAGTCGTTGCGTTTCTCCAAGGAGGGCACCTCTGGGTCAGTACAGTGGCTGGGTGCCAGTTTAAAGGCAGTTGTCAGGTCAGTGTGAGTGAGAAGAAAAAAATTTTGCTGGGATAAATGGTGCTGGGTTCCATCGACTGGGGAGATTCTGGGAACAGGTCTGTACTAGATGTGGAAGTTGAACCTGGAAAAAAAAGTGCCCTCCAGGCTTGTCGAGGTCTTAAGCGTTTGGCTGTCCTGAGGTTCTCCAAGTTCTTGTGGTCAGTAAAAATCATGATAGAATGGGACGCACCCTCCAGCAGATATCTCCATTCCTCCAGGGCAAACTTGATGGCTAACAAACTCCCGGTCACCGACATCGTAGTTCCTTTCTGGGGGATTTAGCTTCCGAGATGCAAAGGCTACAGGATGAAGAAGGGCCTTGGAACCCCATCTTTGAGAGAGGATGGCTCCAGTAGATGTTTCTGAGGTGTCTAGTTCTAGTACAAATGGCAGAGCTGGGTCTGGATGCTGCAAAATCGGTGCGGAGGTAAATAGGGCTTTCAATTTGTCAAAGGCTACCTGGGATAATTGGAAACGGTTGTGTTGACGGGTTAATTGAGTGATGGGTGAGACAATGGATGAGAAACCTATGATAAATCTTCAATAGAAGTTAGCGAAGCCTATGAACCGCTGAACTCCCATCTTATCTACCGAGGCCGGCCATTCCTGGATCGCCTTGACCTTTTGTGGGTCCATTGCGACCCCTTTTGTGGAGATAATAAATCCCAAGAATTGAACAACAGTCTTTTCAAATTCACATTTCTAATGCTGAGTACACACGGTCGGACATTCCGACATAAAAAGTCAGATGGGAGCTTTTCATCGTATATTCCGACTGTGTGTATGCCCCATCGGACTTTTTACGTCGAAAATTCAGATGGACCTAGATAGAGAACATGTTCTATATTTTTCCGACGGAAAAAATTCCTATTGGGAAAAAACGCTTGTCTGTATGCTGTTCTGACGTAATAAAAATGATGTATGTTCTGAATCAAGTACTAGACAGAAGCGCTCGGTCTGGTAAAACTAGCGTTCGTAATGGAGATAGCACATTCCTCACGCTGCAAATTCTGTGATCTTTTAATGCAGCGCATTCTTTTGTGCTGTGTAATGAAGTTGTTTTGCTGCTGATATTCACACAGAGTTCTGACAAACTTTTTTATTTATTATTTCTTGTGATCTCATGAATAATCTTTTATTTTTTTTAAAGCCAGATCTCCATAATATTGTTTAGAATTATTTTTTATAGTCATCTTTTTTTTTTATTTCACCAAGATCTCCTTTTTTTTGGATTATTGAAAAATTATCACATACTGAACAGCAGTAAAACGAACTGAAAAGCACGAGTCTGAAAAGCGTGAATCGTCTCTCACCAAACTTCTACTAACACGAGATATACACAAGATTAGCAGAAGGAGCCCAAAGGGTGGCGCAGTGGCTATTGAACTTCCTTTTTATAGTGCCATTGTGTGTTGTTGTACGTCACCACCTTCTTGACGGTCGAAATTTGGTGTGACCGTGTATATGCATGACAGCTTGAGCAGAATTCTGTTGGAAAAACCTTCAGAGTTTATCCCGATGGGAAAACCGGTCTCTTGAGGATCGTGAGAACTTTTTTCACATGAACTTGGTGCAATTCAATGGTGGCAGAAAAGATAAGGATGTCGTCCAAGTAGACAACTACAAAGTTGTTGAGATATTCACAAAAAATATTGTTCACTAGATGTTGAAAGGTGGCCGGGGCATTAAACAGTCCAAACGGCATCACTAAGTATTCGTAGTGTCCAAATCTGGACCTGAAAGCAGTTTTCCATTCGTCACCAGCACGAATCCGCATAGGTAATAAGGTAATAAGCACCCGGTAGGTCTAGTTTGGAGAAGATTTGGGTGGTCCGTAAATGTTGGAATAACTCTGGGATGAGTGGAAGTGGGTACCGATATTTAATGGTTACCTTGTTGAGCTCTCTGTAGTCAATGCAAGGTCTCAGGGAGCCATCTTTCTTCCCAACAAAAAAAATACCGGCTCCAGCCGGTGAAGAGGATGGACAAATAAATCCTTTCCTGACAGACTCCATGGCAGCCTACGTGTGGGTTAACCCCGCCTCCTCTCCAATGCTATAGGACCCCATTACCATAAAAGAACACTCACCACTCCATACTGTGTTCCTTTTTTGTCCTCCTCCTATGGACCTTCACATTCCGTTCGCGTCCGGTAGGATTTCGGATTTCTTTCCTGAAGAAGCATACCTGTGCGGTGCAAAGCTCTGGGCTCAGCCATGGGCGGGCGAGTAAGCTTTTTGAGGCTGGATGTCTTGCTCCCCCAGAACGGGGTGGTTTTGCCTCTGTATGCTCGGTGGATACACAGGGACGTTGGACGGATGGCATCAGCGGCTGGCAAGGTCTGCACCTTTATTAGTGGCTCCATGGCAGTTATATCTGTTTTATTTGTATCCCTGGCGTCTAGTGTACTCCCCCCCCCGGGATGGCGGCTGGAGCGCTTCTGCGTTCCAGCTCGCCGTTTGATTTCCGGGTCCTCAGCCGCGTCGGCGGTCTGCGCATGCGCACCAGTCTCTGGCGAAATCGAGGCCTGGTTCGCGCGTGCGCGGTCTGACGGTCGCGCATGCGCAGTATGGCATTCTCCACGGCGCAGGTGCGTGGTGGAGGGGCGGTGACGTCACGAGCGGGGAATTCAAATTCAGGGCTGCTGCTTCAGTTCTCTCTGGGTCTCCAGGGTATTGGAAGCAGCAAGCCCGTTCCCCAGCCCACGGCAGGCTATTTTTTGGCTACAAGGTTAGTGCGTGTGTTACATCTTACTGTGTTGCAGGAGTTTTTACTTTGAAGTACATGTAAAAATTTAAAAATGTTTTAAAAAAAAAAAAAAGTGGTATAGAGTATTGGCACGCATTATCCTTGCTAGTCCTTTTGCCGGCCTGTTGCTTAGGGTTTTTTTCTCTTACAGACTGCAGTATTCATATTGTGACACCCGTCGTCCTCAGATTATGGACAATTCACCGCCTTTTAGTGGCCAGCCCTTACGCACTAGGTATGTGCTGGTAAGGGAGGGGTTGAGGTACAACTGTATTGCTTGTTTGCTTTTTTTTTTATGCCAATGTCTTCCCCCCCCACCCTGTTTGTGCTTCAGCCCTTCCAGACCGGATTCGCAGGATAGGGACCTTGCCAGGCCACAACAAAAGCAATCATCCAGATCCAAGCAAGGATCCTCGCATGGGTCTCATCATCAGAGGAGAAGTTCTCATTCCTCCTCCAGACACCGCTCCCACCGCCATGATGAACGCCCGAAGTATAGAGCATGCTGGGGCTGCAAGACGCGAGTCACGGATGGCAAGTCATTATGTGACAGATGTTTTGCCAAGGCGGTCGGGGAAAAAGACACGGAAAACCAGCGCATGGAGTCCCTGGTAAAACGTGTTGTACAGCAGTCGCTTAAGGACATGGAGGTTCCTCACACGTTGAGCCAATCAACGACTGCGTCTGGTCCCCAGGCTGACGAACCCCGTGATGATCCGGGTATGTCCCAGCCCTACGAGGCTTCCGGTGAGTCCTCTGGAGAAGAGTTTCCGGACGAAGAGATTGGGGGCTTTGATTTCGCCATGGTCTCGCCACTGATTAAGGCAATTAAAGAAGCCCTCAAGTGGGAAGAAGCATCTACCCCCCCAGCCAAACAGAAGAAATTTTTCAAGCAGCTGGGTAAAGAGCGGCCAAACTTCCCTCTACTCACAGAATTGAAAGATGTTATAGAGGAAGAGTGGAGCAAGGTGGATAGGAAATCCTCCATGACTAGCAAGACTTCCAGGCTGTACCCCTTTAAGATGGAAGAGGTGAAGCATCTGGAGAACGCTCCGCTTGTGGACGCAGCGTTGATGCGCCTGGCCAAGCATGTCACTCTCCCAATGGAGGACTCAGTGTCCTTTAAAGACGGCCTGGAGAGGAAGATCGACCAAGACCTCAAAAGGATCTACGGTCTCGCTGGAATGGCCTGTAAGCCTGTCTTAGCCCTAGCGGCTATGTCCAAAGCCATGGAGGCATGGACTGAAAATGTGGACTCCTTCCTGAATGGTGTGTTGGCCGAACTGGCTAGGAGCTCAGCAGCGGCAGAACTAAAACTCGCAGCAGTTTTTTTGGGGGAGGCTTCCATCGACTTGATTCGTCTGTTGGCACGCATTATGCTGTCCTCGGTCACGGCTAAGCGCGCCTTGTGGCTACGTCCCTGGCTCGCCGATCCTGTTTCCAAACAAGCTTGGTGCAAAATCCCCTTTGAGGGGTCTACGTTATTCGGTAACAAGCTGGATGATGCCATAACGCGTGCGACAGGCGGTAAGTCGGGCTTCCTTCCCCAGGACAGAAGACTGCTCGGGCGGAAGAAGCCCCAGTTCAAAAGGCGTAGTCCAGAGCGCTCGAGGGATGTACGCTCCTACAAGCCAGGAAGGGACTTCAGAAGAAATTGGAACAGAGGACAGAGTTCCTTTCGCAAGTCCGTCAAGAACCAGTCGTCTGGTGGACGTGAGCCACCCAAGTCCTTCTGCGATCGTGCCCGCCCAGGCGGGTCGGGTGGGGGCCCGTCTATCCCTCTTCCGGCACGTCTGGGTGGCCTCGATCTCGGATTATTGGGTCATCAAGACGGTCTCGTCGGGGCACAGATGGACCTTCTCCAGCGTTCCTCCTCCCAGGTTCATGTCTACCCAACTTCCTCGTTCGGAAGATCAGAGGCAAGTCCTATTGTCTTACGTGGAGCTGCTAAAAGCTCAAGGTGCAGTGGTCCGGGTGCCAGAAGAAGAGCGTTTTCAAGGGGTCTACTCTCCCCTCTTCTTGGTACAGAAAAAAAGTGGATCGTGGCGCCCAGTGATAGATCTGACATACTTAAATCGGTTTATACAATACGGGAAATTCAAAATGGAAACCCTTCTAACTATACAACAAGCCATCCAACCAGGGGATTGGATGGTCTCGATCGACTTAAAGGACGCTTATTTTCATGTCCCAATAGAGGAAAACTGCCAAAGGTTTCTAAGATTCCATGTCGATCAAGACCATCTACAGTTTATCTGCCTCCCCTTCGGGTTGACGACCTCCCCTCGAGTCTTTTCAAAAGTGCTCCTGGCAGTGGTGGCCCTGATCAGGCTGAAAGGGATAAGACTGTACCATTATCTAGACGACCTTTTGGTTCTGTCACAAGACAAAGAGCAGCTGTTAGTTCATCGCGAGCAGGTGATGTCCACATTGACCAGCTTCGGGTGGCTTCTAAACATGGAAAAAAGCCAGCTAGTGCCAGCACAACGGCTAATTTATCTGGGTGCCCAGTTCGACACCGTGCGAAGTACAATCTCGCTACCGGTGGAAAAGATCCCGATCATACGGGAAAGGGTCTCTCAAGCCCTTCATACACAGTACCTGAAGGCCTCGCAGTGTCTCAAAATCATAGGGACAATGGTCTCCACGACGCCTATGGTCAAGTGGGCCTTGTGGAGACTACGCCCGTTCCAGTCGGGTTTTCTGACACAATGGAAGTCGGGAAGCAAAAGCCAAGAGATACGGATAACATCAACAATGAGGAACAGTCTCTTCTGGTGGCTCCAACACAGGAATCTCCTGAACTGTCACTCGATAGCTCCCATCTCTTGGGTAACGGTCACGACCGATGCCAGCGGGACCGGCTGGGGGGCCCTTTGCGGGTCGGACCTTGCACAAGGCAAGTGGGACACAAGTCTTCCTGTCCCAGGATCGAATATTCTGGAACTCCGAGCAGCCTGGTGCGCTCTCCAGCACTTCTCCCAGATCTTGAAGGGGAAGTCGGTATTGTTGCGAATGGACAACACCACAGCGGTCTCCTATGTGAAGAGACAAGGGGGCACCAGGAGCTCTACCCTTCTCCAGGAAGTGGAACCCATTCTATCATGGGCACAGAAGATCTTGGTGAATATTTCTGCGGTTTTTCTCCCAGGGGTTCAGAACGCGCAAGCGGACTTCTTATCACGCACCCAGTTGGACAACAACGAGTGGTCCCTCCACATTCAGTCCTTCAAGTGGATCCTGTCGCTGGGTGTCGATCCAGAGGTAGACCTTTTTGCCTCCCCGTGCAACTTCAAAATAGAGAAGTTCTACACGCGGAACCGCTGCAGCCAGGCTTTGGGGACAGATGCACTGACAGACCAATGGAGATTCAGGAGGGCCTATGCCTTCCCGCCACTTCCTCTGATTCTCAGATTTCTCCAGAGGCTCCAGACGGAAACGGTAGAGGTAGTGATGATCGCCCCTTACTGGCCCAACAGGCCTTGGTTCCCCCTGCTGGTTCAACTGAGTGTACGGGAGCCGGTGTCTCTCCCTCTCAGGACGGACCTTCTGTCTCAGGGGGCGGTACTGCACCCATGTCCAGCAATACTGAAACTGATGGTCTGGTTCTTGAAAGGAAGAGGCTAGAGTCCATCGGATGTGCTTCTAGTGTGATTTCTACCTTATTGAGTTCCAGGAGATCGAGTACGAACAAGGTATATGGTAGAATCTGGTCCAAATTCGTGAGTTTTTGTTCATCTACAGAGAGGTCCTTCGAACATCCAGGAGTCCAAGATATCCTCGGATTCCTACAGACTGGCCTTGACCTTCCCTTATCCGTAGGCTCTCTCAGGGTGCAAGTTTCAGCTTTATCAGCCTTCTCTGGTACCTCCTGGGCAGTCCATCCGTTATTTCGTCAATTTTTTCGGGGGGCCTCAAGACTCAAGCCCCAAAGGAAGTCGAGATTCCCTAAGTGGGATCTTCCCCTTGTCCTGGATTATATTTCTGGACTGAGTATGACGGGGCCATCCCCGCTTTCCATTAAAGACTTTTCGGAAAAAGTTGCCTTTCTAGTGGCAGTCACTTCGGCCAAGAGGGTATCAGAAATTGGGTCACTGGGCTTCGAAGAACCCTTCTTGACTTTTTTTCCGGACCGAGTGGTCCTCATTCCTATGTTGGGATCCAATCCCAAGGTAACCTCGGTATTCCATCAGAATCAGGAGATTGTTCTACCTACCTTCAGATCTCCAGGATCTGATGACATTCATCCTTTGGATGTCGGGGAAGCACTGAGAGAATATCTTCGCATTACCTCCGCCTTTAGGCGTTCGGATCATCTTTTCATACTGCACTCCGGCAGCAACAAGGGGAACAAAGCTTCAACCAGGACTCTTGCAGCTTGGATTGTGAGAACGATACAGCAGGCTTATAGGGCTAAGGGCTTGGCTCCTCCTGAGGCGGTGACAGCACATTCGACTAGAGGAATGGCTACTTCATGGGCAGCAGCCCGGCATGTGGCTCCTGAGACAATCTGCAAGGCAGCTTCTTGGGCCTCTATTAATACTTTTATGTCACACTATTGCGTTGAACCTGCTTCTTTATCCTCTGTTAACTTTGGTTTGAAAATTCTATCGGCTGATAGACCAAATTAAATATTTTCTGTTTAAAGCATACCCACCCGTGTGGTCGGCTAGTTATTTCCCACACGTAGGCTGCCATGGAGTCTGTCAGGAAAAAGGAAAATTTATTGTCAAATACTTACCGTAATTTTCCTTTCCTGATGGACTCCATGGCAGACGGAGTTCCCACCCATGAGTCATATGAGTAGGCTAGTTACGGAACACAGTATGGAGTGGTGAGTGTTCTTTTATGGTAATGGGGTCCTATAGCATTGGAGAGGAGGCGGGGTTAACCCACACGTAGGCTGCCATGGAGTCCATCAGGAAAGGAAAATTACGGTAAGTATTTGACAATAAATTTTCCTTTTTCTCCAGATTTTCAACAATGTATGCTTTAAGGGCTTCCAACTCAGTCTCAGACAACGGAAATATGCAGCCGAAAGGGGTCTCAGAGCCGGGGTAACAGTTCAATAGGGCAGTCATAAGACTGGTGAGGTGGCAGTCTGTCAGGTTTTTCTTATCAAAGATGTCCTTGAATTCAAGGTACACTGGAGGAAAATGCTGGAGGTTATGAAGTGCTGGAACTATTGTCGGGCAGGAGGCTGGAACTGGGACGAGGTAATGCCAGGAACAGTATGTAGAGGAGAAGGAGATCTCTTTCTTATTCCAACTAATTTAAGGGGAATGAGCCTGCAGCCAAGGAATCCCTAAAATGATAGGGAACATAGGAGAACAGATGACATCAAAACATAGGAACTCCTGATGGCCAGAGTCCGTGATGGTAAGGATGGGTTTGGTTTCCTGTGTGACAGGTCCGGAGCGAGGAAGAGACCCATCGGCCATCGCTAGCTGTAGGGAGACAGAGAGGGTGACAAAGGTCTGAGCAAAACCTGTGACTTAATAGTTCATGATAAATTGTGAAGGTGACTTACTAGGTCTCACAGGGCAGTTGCGAAGGCAATGTCCTGTTCCCCCGCAGTACAGGCATAAGTTGGCTTGGCGTCTCCATTGCCTCTTATCTGGGGTAAGAAGAGATCGGACCAGTCCTAGCTGCATGGGTTCAGCCTCCTGAGTGGAGGTGACTGAGGGAATCGGGAATGGTGAATAGATGGGAGACGGCTTAGGGAGCATTAAGCTGGGTCGAGGAGCCTGGAAGCACTCGGAGCGCCGTTCCCGCATGCGTCTCTCTTTTTTTTTTTATTATTATAATTTTTATTTGTCTATACAATAAAACAATACTCTCCAGGTATCCAGGCATTATACAAACATGAATTACAACATCAGTATAGCTAAATTACTAAATGCCCGCTATATAGTTCTATAGCAAAATAGCGGGTGTACCACCTGCATTGATTTCTTCCTTTTTCCTTCTCCCCCCTTTTCTCCTTCCTCCCCCCTCCCCTCTCCTACTCCCCCCTTCCCTCCCCCCCTACTTTCAGCAGTTTTGCTTATTTTATGCCTCATATTCCTCGCTCCTCTCCCACCAGCCCTGTCAGATTTATTTTCATATACTGTTGGGTTTGTATGGGTAGAAGAGAAGGGAGGAAGAGGGAAAGCAAGCAAAAGAGAGAGAAAAAAAAAAAAACTAAGAAAAAAGAAGAGCAGAAAAGAGGCCCTAGAGCAAAACGAGACAAAAGTTAATTAGGGATTGTGTGGAAGAGGACCCAAGTAAAGGAAGCATGTTAGATATTTATGGCCAATCCTGGGCCTCCTCTCAACCTATGAGGGGAGCCCCAATTTCTCCAACCAAGGCCCCCACATTCTTATAAATTTATTGTATTTACCCTGCTTGATAAAAAACACTCTCTCGTTACATATTTTTGTATTTAAACTCGCTAACCAGATCTCCTTTAGCGGGGGTGTCTGCGACTGTCATAGTTGGGCGATCCGCTTTCTTGCTTGAAAAAGGCACCTTAAAACTGGTTCCAAAGTAGCTCCCGGGATACTGCACCCCTCTATTAGACCCAGAAGACAGACCTTGACTTTCTAATGCTATATTAAAAGTTTTGTTGATCTCATCTATAATACTCGTCCAGTATCTAAATAGCTTCGGGCATTTCCAGAACATATGGATAAAATCTCCAGATGTCCCACATCTGGGGCATTGGTCGTTAGCCCGCCATCCCAGTTTGAACATTTTCTTGGAGGTATGGTATACTCTATAAAAAAAATAAAGATGTGAAACTTTACTCGGACTTTTGATACTTATTGATCGATGTGGAAGATGCAATGATACATTTATTGACAGTTGTCTAGTGTAGTGACATAAATATATGTGTAATTTTCTCTTCATTACAAAAATTACAAAAATGTTGTCTTAGAATTTCTTACCATATTTTAGATGGAACCGTTGACAAGGATATGTAATGTATATGAGTATTTGTCGAATCTGGTCCGACTAATGTATGTAGAATTGTTTATGTAATACGGGTGTAAATGTATTCTGTATGTAATGAAGATTAATAAAAACAGTTTAAAAAAAGATGTGAAACTTTCTGTGAGGGGGAGATTGAAACGAGTGTTCCCTGTTTGATGGCCCGGTCCCATTCCTCAGTAGTCAATGGCCCCACATCTTCCTCCCATCTTTCCCTGTTCCTATTCGGGCCACTACGCTCTATCATTCCATCTCCAAGTCTGGCATTTAATCGAGAGATTAACCCCTTGGACGTGGCCATAGATAATATTTGTGACAAAATAGGAATTTGAGTCCACTGCACTGGGTGGGATCCAAATTGTGCCTGGACTGCATGCCTCACTTGGAGATATTTATAAAATGAGCTATTAGCTAAAGTAAATTCCTGCTTCAGATCAGCAAATGGTTTTATAGTATTACCTATAAACAATTGAATCAATCGGTTAAGACCTTGGTTCACCCATTCCCTAGATCTTTCAATTTTTATTAACTCTGCTAGGTTTCTATTGTCCCATAAGGGAGTCAGTTCCGATGTTCCCTGATAGCCCAGCATGGCCTTGGTTGTCTGCCAGGTTTTAACAGTTAAATCTATTGTTAAGCAGGATATGCCAAATGAATTTGCCTCTAAGGCCACAATAAGTGTACTACCGTATGCGGACATCCCATCATCATCATCCTAGCACTAGGATTTCCCCTCTCGGATACTCCTCCCCCTGCTAGGTGCTGTAGCTGGGACGCCAAAAAATATATCTTGGGATGTGGAACCGCCATTCCCCCCTCCACGAGCGGCCGCTGCAACACTTGCAAGCCGATCCTAGGCTGCCCTCTTTTCCAAATTAGATCTCTAAATAGGGATTCAATTATTTGAAACCACTTCTGGCCTATCCACAATGGAGCATTATGCAAAAGATATAGGATCTGAGGGAGTCATATAATTTTAACAAGGTTGCAGCGTCCCGCCACGAGAGCGGGAGGCGGCTCCAAATATCTACCTTATATTTCATTTTTAGCAATAGGGGGGCTAGATTGTCATTAAGATACATTTTTATATCCCTAGAAATCCAGACCCCTAAGTACTTCAATTTCTCTACTACCTTTAAGTCTGGAATATCTAGCGGTATAGAACTGGCAAGTGGATATACTGGAAGTAGAGCCGATTTGTCCCAATTGATGACCAAGCCAGAGATTTGTCCGAACTCTCCCACCATACCTATCGCAGATTTTAATGAAGTTGGAACATCTAATAGGTATAGCAGGACATCGTCGGCAAACAATGCTATCTTATCCTCCTCCAGTCCCCTCCTAAATCCCTGGATATCCAAATTAGCTCTAATAGCAATAGCCAACGGCTCTATTGCAAGGGCGAAGAGTAGAGGGGATAAGGGGCACCCATGTCTTGTGCCTCTTTCCAGTTGAAATACGTCCGAATGCTCGTTATTCATTTTTATTTTTGCCTTTGGGTTAGTATAGAGTAATTTAACCCAATTAATAAAATTTGTTCCAAAGCCAAATTTTACAAGTACTGTAAATAGGCAGTCCCACTCTAGGCTATCGAACGCCTTAGCTGCGTCCAGTGCCAAGATGGCCCTGGAAGTGGTGTTATCAACTGGGATCTGCATATTCAGATAAGTTCTTCATATATTAATGCTCGTTGACCTAGTCGGGATAAATCCCGACTGGTCAGGGTGAACGAGCTTATGGATGCATCCATTTAGACATTTAGAGCATTTAGACGAGATGCCAATATTTTTGCCAGGATTTTTACATTGGTGCATAATAGCAATATTGGGCGATATGAAGAGGGATCTTTGGGATCTTTTCCCTCTTTAGGGATAACGACAATAGTAGCTTCTGACATTGAGGAAGGCAGAATCCCAATAGATAATGCCTGGCTCAATGTCTTCAGTAATTCTGGCAGGAAAATCTCGCCGTACCTTTTATAAATTTCAATTGGCAGCCTGGTGACTTTGAATTTGACATCCCAGACACAACACCCCGCAGCTCCTTGAGGGTAATTGGAGCCTCCATAGAAATTTGGTCACTCACTGAAAGCGTTGGAATTTTTATTTTTTCGAAAAAAGCTTCAGTTTTTCCCCTCTCCAGTCCCTTCTGGGATCTATATAAGGAGCTATAATACTGCCTAAATACACCCATTATATCAGTAGGGTCAGTGGAAATCTCTCCCTGTTGGGGTCCTAACCGCCAGAACTGTTGAGGGGGAAGTATTCGTTCTAACCAATAGGGACAGCATACGGCCTACTTTCTCGCCTTCGCCAAAATTGGACTGCCGTTGGAATATGCGCTTGTTCTCCATCTTTCTGGTGATAGTCATACTTTACGCTTGCTGCTTTTCAACCCAGTCTTTCTGTGTAGCTAAAGTTGGGTTGCTAATATACTGTTGTTTGGCCAGCATTACTGCCTTTTTTACTTCCCCCTCCCATTTCCTCATTTTGCCTTTAATTCTTGCAATTTGCTGAATAAGGAGACCTCTGAGATAGGCCTTTAAGGAATCCCAGACCACTCCCGCTGGCGCCGTATCTGTGTTTAAGCTAATAAATTCTTTTAATCCAATCTTTAATTCCTCCGGGTTGTCAATTATCTCCAACCAAGAAGGATCAATTCTCCACTCTCTAGAGTGTAGTTTTTTCACAGTAGTAACTATTAATGTCAGAGGGGAGTGGTCGGATATCCCTCTTGGGCCGTATTCTATATTACCTATCAGAGCCGCCGCCTCGCTATTGACTATTGCCATATCCAGTTTAAATAAGGTAAGAAAGGAGCTTGAGAAACAGGAATACTGTCTCTCCAGCGGGTGCCGTACTCGCCATAGGTCACATAGCCCCACCTCCCGCAGGAAACAAGCTAATCTACCCTCCTCCTTTGCAACTGGGTGATTTACTGGAGGAAATCTATCAAGGGACCTATCCAGAACTTCATTGAAGTCCCCAACTGCTATCCCTGGGATTCCAATGTTGCCGTTTATAAATAATATTAATTCATGTAGGATCCCCAGCTTAACCACTTGCTTACTGGGCACTTAAACACCTTTCCTGCCCAGACCAATTTTCAGCTTTCAGTGCTCTCACACTTTGAATGACAATTACTCAGTCATGCAACACTGTACCCAAATGAATTTCTTGTCCTTTTTTTCCCACAAATAGAGCTTTCTTTTGGTGGTATTTGATCACCTCTGGGTTTTTAATTTTTTGCGCTATAAATGAAAAAAGACAGAAAATTTTGGAAAAAAACGCATTTTTCTTAGTTTATGTGATAAAATTTAGCAAATTATTAATTTTTCTTCATAAATTTTGGCCACAATTTATATTACTACATATCTTTGGTAAAAATAACCCAAATTAGTGGATATTATTTGGTCTTTCTGAAAGTTATAGAGTCTACAAGCAGTGGTGCGAATCATAAAAAATTTAGCACACCTGATGTACTGGTGGCCTATCTCATTTCTTGCGACCCAAACAAGCTAGGAAAGTACAAATTCCCCCGAAATGACCCCTTTTTTGAAAGTAGACATTCCAAGGTATTTAGTAAGAGGCATGGTGAGGTTTTTGATGTTGTCATTTTTTTCCCACAATTCTTTGCAAAATGAAGATTTTTTTTTTCCCACAAAATGTTCATTGTAATAGGTTATTTCTCTCACATGGCATGTGTATACCACAAATGACACCCCAAAATACATTCTGCTCTCCTCCTGAGTATTACGATACCACATGTGTGGGACTTTTACACAGCCTGGCGTTCTACAAGCATAAATGACACATCTCATTTCTCAATATATGTGGAAAAAAATGAAAATGCATTTTTTTTACGCTAAGTTGTTCATTTATTGGATATTTCCAACACATAGCATGTACATAGCAAAAATGACACCCCAAAATACATTCTGCTACTCCTCCTGAGTATGGCGATACCAAATGTGTGAGACTTTCACACAGCCTGGCCACATACAGAGGCCCAATATTGAAATAGCACCATCAGGCATTCTACAAGCATAAATGACACATCTCATTTCTCAACCACCTATTACACTTTTGAAGGCCCTGGAGCACCAGGACAATGGAAACGCCCACAAAGTGACCCCATTTTGGAAAGCTAACACCCCAATGTATAATCTATGAGGCATAATGAGTCGGTTCATTTTTTTCCAGAAGTTTTGGGAAAATGTGGAAAAAAAATGAAAACGCATTTTTTTTACGCTAAGTTGTTCATTTATTGGATATTTCCAACACATAGCATGTACATAGCAAAAATGACACCCCAAAAATACATTCTGCTACTCCTCCTGAGTATGGCGATACCAAATGTGTGAGACTTTCACACAGCCTGGCCACATACAGAGGCCCAATATTGAAATAGCACCATCAGGCATTCTACAAGCATAAATGACACATCTCATTTCTCAACCACCTATTACACTATTACACTTTTGAAGGCCCTGGAGCACCAGGACAATGGAAACGCCCACAAAGTGACCCCATTTTGGAAAGCTAACACCCCAACGTATAATCTATGAGACATAATGAGTCTTTTGAACGGTTCATTTTTTTCCAGAAGTTTTGGGAAAATGTGGAAAAAAATGAAAATGCATTTTTTTTACGCTAAGTTATTCATTTATAAGATATTTCCAACACATAGCATGTACATAGCAAAATATAAACACCAAACTACGTTCTGCTATTCCTCCTGAGTATGGCGATATCAAATGTGTGAGACTTTTACACAGCCTGGCCACATACAGAGGCCCAATATTGAAATAGCACCATCAGGCATTCTACAAGCATAAATGACACATCTCATTTCTCAACCACCTATTACACTTTTGAAGGCCCTGGAGCACCAGGACAATGGAAACGCCCACGAAGTGACCCCATTTTGGAAAGCTAACACCCCAACGTATAATCTATGAGGCATAATGAGTCTTTTGAACGGTTCATTTTTTTCCAGAAGTTTTGGGAAAATGTGGAAAAAAATGAAAACGCATTTTTTTTTTACGCTAAGTTGTTCATTTATTGGATATTTCCAACACATAGCATGTACATAGCAAAAATTACACCCCAAAATACATTCTGCTACTCCTCCTGAGTATGGCGATACCAAATGTGTGAGACTTTCACACAGCCTGGCCACATACAGAGGCCCAATATTGAAATAGCACCATCAGGCATTCTACAAGCATAAATGACACATCTCATTTCTCAACCACCTATTACACTTTTGAAGGCCCTGGAGCACCAGGACAATGGAAACACACACAAAGTGACCCCATTTTGGAAAGCTAACACCCCAACGTATAATCTATGAGACATAATGAGTCTTTTGAACGGTTCATTTTTTCCAGAAGTTTTGGGAAAATGTGGAAAAAAATGAAAATGCATTTTTTTTACGCTAAGTTATTCATTTATAAGATATTTCCAACACATAGCATGTACATAGCAAAATATAAACACCAAACTACGTTCTGCTATTCCTCCTGAGTATGGCGATACCAAATGTGTGAGACTTTTACACAGCCTGGCCACATACAGAGGCCCAATATTGAAATAGCACCATCAGGCATTCTACAAGCATAAATGACATCTAATTTCTCAACCACCTATTACACTTTTGAAGGCCTGGAGCACCAGGACAATGGAAACGCCCACAAAGTGACCCCATTTTGGAAAGCTAACACCCCAACGTATAATCTAAGGCATAATGAGTCTTTTGAACGGTTCATTTTTTTCCAGAAGTTTTGGGAAAATGTGGAAAAAAAATGAAAACGCATTTTTTTTTACGCTAAGTTGTTCATTTATTGGATATTTCCAACACATAGCATGTACATAGCAAAAATGACACTCCAAAATACATTCTGCTACTCCTCCTGAGTATGGCGATACCAAATGTGTGAGACTTTCACACAGCCTGGCCACATACAGAGGCCCAATATTGAAATAGCACCATCAGGCATTCTACAAGCATAAATGACACATCTCATTTCTCAACCACCTATTACACTTTTGAAGGCCCTGGAGCACCAGGACAATGGAAACGCCCACAAAGTGACCCCATTTTGGAAAGCTAACACCCCAACGTATAATCTATGAGGCATAATGAGTCTTTTGAACGGTTCATTTTTTTCCAGAAGTTTTGGGAAAATGTGGAAAAAAATGAAAACACATTTTTTTTACGCTAAGTTATTCATTTATAAGATATTTCTAACACATAGCATGTACATAGCAAAAATTACACCCCAAAATGCATTCTGCTACTCCTCCTGAGTATGGCGATACCAAATGTGTGAGACTTTTACACAGCTTGGCCACATACAGAGGCCCAACATGCAAGGAACACCATCAGGTGTACCAGGGACACATTTTTTATTTTTTTTATTTATTACAGGATTTATATAGCGCCAACAGTTTACGCAGCGCTTTACAATATTAAAAAGGGAGACAATACAGTTATAATACAATAAAATACAAGAGGATTAAGGGGGCCCTGCTCAGAAGAGCTTACAATCTAATAGGGTGGGGGAGGTGATACAAAAGGTTGTAACTGTGGGGATGAGCTGATGGAAGTGGTAAAAGATTAGTTGGAGACATGATAGGCTTCCCTGAAGAGATGAGTTTTCAGGGATCGCCTGAAGGTAGCTAGAGTGCATAGCATGCACATACCAAGAATTACACCCCAAAATACATTCTGCTTAGCAAAGAGTAAACAAAAGATTACCTGTGGTTTTAGTAGCGCAGTTGTCCACAGGAGAATAGCACTGGTCCAGGCAGCAGGCATGAACTTGGTTAGCAAAAGCGAACACAATTTTCCAGGCAACAGGCAGGAATACTGTCCATAGTCAATACAGGCAGCAGGCAGGGATACTGTCCATATACAGTCCAGGGTCAGTACAGGCAGAGATTGTCAGCAGTGCCAAAATATTGGTCCTGGTAGTAGGCAGGAACATGGTCCATCCACGTGGTGTGGTCAGTTCATGCGACAAGCAGAGGCATGATGGCATAGGTCCTACAGGCAGCAGGCAGAAGTAGGGCCTCGTTCAGGACAGAATGGGGACAGGGGTAGAGGCTTTTCCCACCCAAATCTCTTTGAAGCCTCTGAGCCTCCAGACCCTAATCTAGGAATGAGAAAACAAAAGAAAGTTTTCTTCATCCAGAAAAACAATTCTGGAGCCCCTCACATATGTGAGACCCCTGTGTTATGAACCCCACTAGTCCACTGGCAGTGTACAAGATCAGTCCAAGAGGCAGGCAAGAGGCATAATCAAACAGTCCAGGGTCAGTTCCAGATCAGGCAGAGGTATGTACAGAATCGGTAGGCAGAAGCATGGTCGAATAACAGTCCAGGGTCAGTTCCAGATCAGGCAGAGGTATGTACAGAATCGGTAGGCAGAAGCATGGTCGAATAACAGTCCAGGGTCAGTTCCAGATCAGGCAGAGGTATAAACAGAATCAGTAGGCAAAAGCATGGTCGAATAACAGTCCAGGGTCAGTTCCAAATCAGGCAGAGGTATAAACAGAATCAGTAGGCAGAAGCATGGTCGAACAACAAGCCAGGGTCAGTTACAGAGCAAGCAGAGGCATAAAGGTTGTGAAGGTAAATGGCAGGAAGTGAGGGTTATGTTTACCATACTTCACTAATAACGTAGTGAAGTATGGTAACAGCGGCAACAGTTATCTACGCAGAGGCCTGGTTGGGAAAGACATTCTGCACAATGATAAGTGGTGTCTCTTCTCAATCCTCGTTTGGACACACCCGGCATTTTTTCTGACATTTTTGGCCTGTTGGTCTGTGAGGGATTTTTTCTGGAAAGTGGCGTTCAGAGAGTTATTTTGTGGTGGGCCGTTCGGGAATATAAGGGCAGTGGTGATATCCTCCTGGTAGCCAAGGAAGGGTTTGGGTCTTTCAGTGGAGTTGCGGGAGATTATATAGGTGTTGTATGTGGCCAAATTAAAGAAATAAATTGCAACTTTTTTATATCACTGGTATGTTCTTCTTGTGGCAAGATAAGGTTCGAGCATCTGGTCGTTGAAGTCGACACCCCCCATGAACATGTTGTATTCATGGATACACAGTGGCTTTTGTATTGGGCCAGTCCTCCTGGTGATCTCAACGAATGTGTTGTTGTGGATCGACGAAAGCATATACACATCCCTTCTGTCCCTCCACTTCACAGCCGGAATTTCCTCATTGCGTAAGCTCGCTGCCTCCCCTCTTCTCAGCTTCTTGTTGACGAGGCTTTGAGGAAAGCCCTTCCGGTTCGTTCTTACGGTGCCGCATGCTGGCGTTTCTTCCTGTGAAGGTTTCGGAACAGGGGCAAACTTGTATAAAATGTATCCACATAGAGATGGTAACCTTTCTCCAGGAGTGGGTTTATGAGTTCCCAAACGACTTTCCCACTCGATCCGATATATTCTGGGCAATTAGGGGGATGTAGCTGGGTGTCCTTCCTTTCGTATACCATGAAGGAATATGTATAACCTGTGGCTCGGTCGCACAACTTATACATTTTCACCCCATAGCAGGCCCTTTTGGTGGGAATAAATAGTTTTAAGCCCAGCCTGCCAGACAATTTGATTAGGGACTCATCCACACATATGTGTTGGTCTGGGGTAAACAACTGGGGGAAGATCTCAGAAAAATTATTTATTAACGGCCGAATTTTATAGAGCTTATCAAAATTTGGGTCATTTCGGGGAGGGCACTGGGTGTTATCGTTGAAGTGTAGGAATCTCAAAATCATGAGATATCTGGTCCTGGGCATTACTAAAGAAAAGATGGGCATGTGGTAGATGTGGAGGGTTGACCAATAAGCACGTATTTCATTTTTATTGTTTAGTCCCATACAGAACGTGAGGTCCACTCATAGGGACGGGCATAATAGGACGTTGGATTACTTGTAGAGGTCGGCCGATATGGGTTTTTCTCTGGCCGATGCCGATATTTAGAAATCGCGGCGGCCGATGGCCGATATAGGATGCCGATTTTTTTGGGCCGATATGTTAGGCCGATTTTTATATATTTTTTTTTTTCCTTCATCTCATAAAATCTAACAGACACCTTTCACACTGGGGCGTTTTTCAGGCGCTTTTGGGCTAAAAATAGTGCCTGTAAACTGCCTGCAAAACGGCTCCCCTGCAGTCTGTGTGAAAGCCCGAGTGCTTTTACACAGAGGCGATGCGCTGGCAGGACGTTAAAAAAAAGTCCTGCAAGCAGCATCTTTGGAGCGGTGTTAACTGCTCCTCCACCACTCCTGCCCATTGAAATGAATGGGCACCGCTGCCGAAGCGCCTGCAATGCTATTTGGCAGCAGCGATTCACGGGCGCATTTAACCCCTTCCTCGGCCACTAGCTGGGTTATAAGTGCCTCACTAGCAGCCGAATAGCGTCGCTAAAATGACAGCAAAGCGTCGCTAAAACTAGCAGCGTTTTACCGTCAACGCCTGCCCGCTCCAGTGTGAAAGCAGCCTTAAGTAATAAGTGATACAGAAAATTTCCTACATTTAAACATTTATTAAACAAAACAAACCTCCAGTCAGTTCACTTGTATGTATAATTTAGATTAAAAAAAAAAAAAACATATATTAAATACACAAAAACAGGTAATCAAAACTTTTGGACGAAAAAAAAAAAAATCGGCTAACTTTACTGTTTTAGTTTTCTTTTTAAAATCATTTAGTGTATTTTTTTCCAAAAAAATTGCGTTTGAAAGACCGCTGCGCAAATACCGTGTGACATAAAATATTGCAACAACCGCTATTTTATTTCCTAGGGTCTCTGCTAAAAAAATATATATAATTTTTGGGGGTTCCAAGTGATTTTCTAGCAGAAAATACAGGATTTTTACCTGTAAGCAACAAGTGTCAGAAAAGATTTAGTCTTTAAATGGTTAAACTGAGAACTTCTCCACACAGAGTTCAGTTCATTCATAAGTGTAAACATTGTATCGCTTGGTCTTTTCTTGGCAGACTGCCCAGAGAGGAGAAGTCGCTCCAGGGGAAGACTGAGGCAACTTGCATTGACTTCTATTACAGAAGTCTTTTGCAAGTCACGGCTGAAGTTATAATCGGCCTTTTTTATCAGCACAATCGGCCGATGCCGATTAATTAAAAAAACGCCAAATATATATATATCGGTCGACCTCTAATTACTTGCGATAAATTGTTGTGCATATAGGTTGCACTGGGCCACAATCGATGCGAGCATGTCCTCGGTAAAAATTAAATTGAAGAAATCAATCAGGGAAAAATTTTCTGTGTCCACCTGGACTCCTGGGTGGGCAGTGAAAGGGGGAACGTTAGCTTCTCCTGAATTAGGAGGAAGCCACAAGGGGTATTGAAGGGAATAGGGAAGGCTAGCATAGGACCTAACCCTTTGGGGCTGAGGTGACACCCCACATGGCCTTTGCCAAGGTACTGCGGTGCTGGTGGATGGCACTGCGGTGCTGGTGGATGGCACTGCGGTACTGGTGGATGGCACTGCCTCATCAGTACGCCTTCGTCTGGCAGGGGGACTTTCATCTTCCTCCTCTGAGGCTATCATTGTCCCACTACTTTGGACAGGCTCATAGTCCATGTCAGACTCAGAACCTGCATAGGAGGAGGAATCCGAAGCGGAGAGCTCCCCGTTGCTCTCGTCAGCCGCAAGAATGTCGTAAGCCTCCTCGGCTGAAAATAACCTTTGTGACATGCTGATCACAAATGGCACTGATATGTGACACTGATGTAGCAGGTGACACTAACAGGTGACACTGATGTGGCAGATGGCACTGATGTGGCAGGTGTCACTGACAGACGGCACTGATACGTGGCACTGACGACAGGTGACACTGACATATGGCACTGACAGATTGCACTGGTGACAGGTGGCACTGACAGATTGCACTGATACGTGGCACTGGTGACAGGTGGCACTGGCAGATGGCACTGGCACTGGCAGATGGTACTGGCACTGGCAGATGGCACTGGCAGATGGCACTGGCACTAGCAGATGGCACTGGCAGATGGCACTGGCAGATGGCTCTGGCAGATTGCTCTGGCAGATGGGGCTGGCAGATGGGGCTGGCAGGTGGCACTGTATGTGTAGTGATTGCACTGTAAAATGTGTGTAACACTCACTGTAAGATTTGCTGACACAGATCGTTCTCTCTCTCCTCACACACTGTCTCTGTGTGAGGAGAGAGAAAGCCGGCAATGAGAGATGATCTCATGTGTTTACATTTGAGATCATCTCTCATTGGCTGCTGAGATCGCGCTGTAAACGGCCGCTGTGATTGGCCGTTTACAGTGATCTGTAATTGCCCGTGTCCGCTGATAAGCCAGGACAACTGGCCCTGTTGTACCGGGCCTGGCCACCAAGGGGGGCCGGAGCAATCTGAACAGATTGCAGAAGAAAAAAAAAAAAGTCTTTCTCCAACACAGCCTTCCTCCGCTCCTCCCTCATCAGCTGCTAGTCTCAATGAGCACTCAATGAGCACTCTGACTGTGATATACTGTAGTTTGAGTGGGGGGGGGGGGGGGGGGGTGGCTAGCTTCCAGGATGATCATTCCTGGCTTCTTCTGGTGTGAACACATGAGCTGCATTAACAATATGGTGGCAGTGGATCTGGATTCTCAGGTTAGCCCAGGCACATTAAATGCAATGTAAAGTCTAATGTCTGCTTTTTCATGTAGCACAGCTGTCCTGACTGTGAGAAATTGGGTTTTATACTGCACTGCCATATTTCTCACAGAAGTGCTACATGGAAAAGGAGATGCCATCAATGTCAGCAAACCCCACTTTTTATTACTTCTATCTAAATGTTGAGATCACTGGATCACACCATGCCTGGAGCTGAATCACACAGGAACGCACTGTGCATTCCTGTGCAATTCACACGTGGGTCTGTGCAGTGCAATTTCAAGCACATTCATTTTTTGGCTAAAATTGCAATGCACCAAATGTAGTGTATGCACTGAACCAGATCACATGGTGATCCAGGGCTGTCAGGTGCAGGGCAAACACACTACGTTTGCGACCTGCGTTTGAGGTTTCATTAACTTTTTAATGACAGTTTGAAACCTGCTACAGATCGCAAAAGCAGTGCATTTTGCATGCGGGTTGAATTGTACAGGAATCCACAGCACATTCCTTCGTAATTCAGATGCAGGCATGGTGTGAACCGGCCCTTAGACATAATATTTCTTCTCATTAAAAGTTTATAAAAAACTTTGTTTAAAAAAAGTGGGCTTAGCTGACATAAATGCATCTTCTTCTTCTTCTTTTTCATGTAGAACTGTTTGACTTTGACAAATTGGACAGTGCGGTTTTGAATGCAGCACAGTATCATCTGCATCCTACACACAGTCATCTTAAGCCCCATACACACGGTCGGACAATCCGAGGACCAGGTCTGTCGGATCATGTCCGTCGTACTTTGTCCGATGTTGGTGTTGCGTACACACGGTCGGACAAAGTTGTCGAAAAATCTGATCATTCTGAACGTGGTGACGTTTGTTGCCTACGACGGGACTACGTAGAGGCTAGTAGCCAATAGCTTTGGTCTTGTAATGTGATCTGAGCATGCGTGGCACTTTGTCCGTCAGGAATTCGATACACACGATCGGACTTGGTGTGATCGGACCGGGTTGACGGCAAATCATTCCAGCAGGAGATAAGACTTTGTCCGACGGACAAACCGACGAACACTGTCCGATGGTGCATACACACGGTCTGATTTTTCAACAACCTTGTCCGATCGGACCAAATTGATGAAAAAGTCCGACCGTGTGTATGGGGCTTAAGACTAACCACAATTTAGCCTTTATGTATACCCTAGCCTCTCTGCATAAGGATGGGGCTGAAGGAGGGACCAGGGGTTGGGCTGAAGGGGGCCCCGTCAGGTAGGCTGTAGGGGGCCCCATGATTTCTATCAGCGGCCCTGGACACGGCCAACACAGATTTTCCCCGCTGCGCGCCAGGGAGGATGTAAACACCAGGACGTCCAGGGACGTCCACCCGGCAGGGAGCGCCCGCGCTGAAGACGTCTTTTGGCTATAGCGCGGGCACGAACTGGTTAAATGGAATGGAATGTAAATATTTACTATCACATATGATAGTATCACATATCATATCAATTGAACAATATAAAAAAATATAGCGGCCCTAGTATCTATATTGCCTCGTACACACGTACGGACTTTTGCCGGCGGACCTAAGTCCAGCGGACAATCCGCTGGACTTTCCAGCTAGGTACGCTGGACTAAAAAGCGAACGGACTTGACCACACACGATCACGCAAAAAGTCCGGCGGTTCACGCGATGACGTACAGCACGTACGACGGGACTAGAAAAAGGAAGCTCGAGATCCCAAACGACACCCTTTGGGCACCGTCAGCTGATCTCGTGTGTATCGCGTGTTAGTTGACGTTTGGTTAGAGACGATTCGCGCTTCTCAGACTTCTGCTTAATTCGTTCGCTTCTGCCGTTCAGTTTGTGCTTGTGAGGTTTGTATCTGGCTTTCAGTGCGTGTGGATCAGTTCCTACCTGTTCTCAGGCCGTTCTGGTCCGCTCGTTCCTGTTTTTCAGGTCGTTCTTCATAGGCCTTGCTGTTCTTCAGTGCGTTCTGTTAAGTTGTTTGTTTGATCAGCCGACCGTTTTGAAGCCATGGAGTGTGGACGTACTCGGGAACGAGTTCGTGCTGTGCAGGGGCTCGGTGTTGCGGTTAACACCTTGGCACGAGCCCAGTCCATGAACAGGGTGAGGAGGAGTTCATGGACCAAGAATTGGTTGCGCCAGCGTGACCAATTCTCGCATATGCCTTTGCTCCGTGAGATCCGTGAGAATAATCCTGATGATTTCAGGAATTATCTCCGGATGACGGACCCCATTTTTCACCGTCTGTTGGCTTCGCTGTCCCCTTATATTACCAGGCAGAATACCTGCATGCGGCAAGCCATCAGTGCGGAGCAGAGGCTAGTCGCCACGTTGCGTTACTTGGCGACGGGGAGAAGCTTGCAGGACCTCAAGTTCACGACAGGCATCTCCCCCCCAGGCTCTGGGGCTCATTATTCCAGAGACCTGTTCTGCCATTATCCACGTCCTGCAGGAGGAATACATTAAGGTAAGTCTTCTCTTTTAAAATTACCTATGTCTTGTATGTTTGCTAATGTAGTGCATCAATGTCATCATTAGCTAATTCCCATGATAGGACTATTCTATGAATGTCCCCTATTCCTTATTTTTTTTTTTTTTTTTGTTTTTTGTCTAGTATTTTATGGTTGACTTATCGAAATAGCTTGAACAATGTATTATTTAGTGGGTCACATGCATCTTTCCTTGCACCAACCTCCCCAGCATGGAATCTTGGCCCCCTAAACACCCCTAGCCTAGTCACTTTCTTTGGTTAAAAATGTATATTACCAGCTCCATTGTACTGCTTTACTCACCCCCCCTTTCACCCCCCTTGCCCCTCACCCCTTTCACCCCCCTTGACCCTCACCCCTTTCACCCCCCTTGACCCTCATTTTTAAATTGATTGCATGTGGTTTTGGTCAGCTTGTAATTAACCCCCCACCCCCAGACACCCCTTTAATTAATAGCATGTGGTTTGGGTCAGCTTGTAATTAACCCCCCACCCCCAGACACCCCTTTAATTAATAGCATGTGGTTTGGGTCAGCTTGTAATTAACCCCCCACCCCCACACACACCTTTAATTAATAGCATGTGGTTTGGGTCAGCTTGTAATTAACCCCCCACCCCCAGACACCCCTTTAATTAATAGCATGTGGTTTGGGTCAGCTTGTAATTAACCCCCCACCCCCAGACACCCCTTTAATTAATAGCATGTGGTTTGGGTCAGCTTGTAATTAACCCCCCACCCCCAGACACCCCTTTAATTAATAGCATGTGGTTTGGGTCAGCTTGTAATTAACCCACCCCCCACACACACCTTTAATTGATTGCATGTGTATTGTGTGAACTTACAATTAATTACCCCCCACCCACATCCCCATTATTATCTTCTCTGGGCCATCAGAGGGGTCATCAATCAGAGATTTGTCCCTTTTATCCTTAATCTTTTGGCTTTATTTCAAGGACTTACAAAATAAATACATATGTTCTTCCAAATTGTTTGTTATTTTGTTGCATTTAGTTTGGTGTTTTGCCTGGTTGTTAATTTGAATTGTATCTTTCTGTTTGACTTCACAGTGTCCCTCCACGCCACAGGAATGGCAGACTGTGGCTTCCCAGTTTGCTGCCCGTTGGGACTTTCCCAACTGCGGAGGGGCGATTGACGGCAAACATGTGCGAATTGTGCCCCCACCCCATTCGGGGTCATACTATTGGAATTATAAGGGGTTCCATAGTATCGTGTTGATGGCGGTGGTGTCGGCACAATATGACTTTCTGTATGTGGATGTGGGGAAAAACGGCCGGATGTCGGACGGAGGAGTCTTCAACCACACGGAGTTCGGTCATCGTCTCCAGGCTGGTGGCCTGGAGCTGCCACCAGATGAAGATAATGTGGAGGGACTCCCGTTCGTTTTCATTGCCGACGAGGCGTTCGGTCTGGGTGACCACCTGATGAGGCCATTTCCCCAACGATCCCTCACCCCTGAGAGGAGGATTTTTAATTATCGGTTGGCCAGAGCAAGAAGGGTTGTGGAAAATGCCTTTGGTATTATGGCCAACCGTTTCAGATTGCTCCTTACATCCATACATCTGGCAGAGTACAAACTGAATACTATTATTCTTGCATGCTGTGTCATGCACAATTATTTACGCAAACATTCGGGAACATACTCATTACCAATCGGGCCTGAGGCCGGAGTGGAAGGCGACCTGACAGGGCTGGATACTCGCCGTCTTGGTTTGGCCCCACAATCAGCCCAGCAAGTGCGGGACCGTTATTTAAATTATTTTAATGGTAGGGGGGCCATTGCAATGGCAGCAGACCCTTAAACCATCTTTTTGTTTGAGAAAGAATAAATACAGTTATTTATGTTTGAAAGATTGGTATTTTGGTATTGTTTTTCTTTTAATTTTGCCTGTTTTATATGTTGTCCTAGTGCACTTCTTAATAGTGGCAAACTTGGTTTGCGTTTAGTAAATAAGCCCCTTTGTCAATGAACCACAACATGTTTTGGAAGAAGCCACACATTGTTTAATTTGTGCAAACATTTTTTTATTTCTTCTAGTGCACATCCAAACCTTTTTTTTTTTGGTTTTTTTTATTTTATTTTTTTTTTGGTATTTTTGGTAAATATTTTTTTTTTTTTTTTTTAACCAACATATTTTAGATTTTTTTGGTTATATTTTTTATAATTTTTTGGTCTTTTTCTCACAACATATTATTTTTTTTAAATTTTTATTTATTTTTATAAACAAACATAAAAACATGTTTTAAAATGGTATAAAATTTTGGCTTAGCATTTGCAAATATTTACAATATGTAAAAGTCGAGAACTTACAAAGTTCAACAGGTAACCCATGAACAGTAGAAGCCAAATTTATAATATGCACACTAATTTTGCAGGAAAATGGGTAATGTCAACATGTGCTATGTCCCATCATGGGGAATCAATGGACGTGTTTGGTGTGTGAAACCCCTTCCCTCTCACCTACTAGCATTAGGGGTTGCAAACACCAAATGCGTGCATTGAGATCCCCTGATGGCACATAGCACATGTTGACACACCGTGTGCATATTAAAAATTGGGCCTCTAAAATTTGTAACAAATAGCGCATCAAAAGGGGAATGAAGGACATGATTGATGTTAAGAAATGGAAAAGGGTGTTTAGATTCTCCCCAAAACATCAATCATGTCCTTCATTCCCTGCTGCATGGTGGCCATCTCCTTCTGCATATTTTCCAGCTGCAGATTCCAGGCCATGATCTGGCCAATAAGCCTGTGGGCACTGTCTGTGGAAAATGGCTCCGCAGCTTGTCCTTCCACAAACAGATCAGCATCACCTAAAAGTTGGGTAGATAAAACACAAGAAAAAAAGTGTCAAAAACATGCAGACCTTAATTTATTAGCTCAATCTGTGTTCTGAGACACTCACTTGGTGGGGTGCAGATTTGATCCACTTCAACCACCTGTTCCGCCACATCCACGCGTGGGCTTGGGCTAACTGCCCAATTAGTCTGGTGAGGCCGGGAGGTCCTCGTAGGTTCGGACTGACGTCTGAGTCTTTTGCCCCCTATGGTAATGGAACACAAAAAGGTACACTTTTAATCACACTGATATTTGAGTGCCAAAATAGGATTATTAAACATTGTTTAAAAGTGTTGTCCAATTATTAGCAGTTTGTTAGAAGATCCTACTTGAAGACAGAATTGAAATGTCTATCTAATGAAACTCCAATACTTAAACGCCCCTTCAACACTAAATTTGAACTTCCGCTCATTGTATCCCTGCACCCCTGTGGTGTCTTATTTGGAACCTTTTAGGGGGGAGGGGTTGCAGATACCTGTGTAAGGCAGGTATTTGCACACACATCCGGCCCTAGACTCCCACAGAAGTATACGCCACATCCCGTCCCACCGTGCTGTCTGCTGGGACAAACAGCGCGGACCAGTCCTATTGCATTGCGCAACTGGCACATGCCCAATAGTGACCCGGGAAGTGAAGCCGCAAAGATTAATTTCATGATTGCAAGATCAGAGATTGTAGCTGCACCATCCAAGGGACAGGTGAGTGTACTTCTTCGAAAAGTCACCACCTACAGTATTTGTAGATGATGAGCATTTTTCGTGAATTGTGAGCTTGACACCCTGCTTAACATATTTATCCCCCCCCCCCAAAACAGCTTCTGGAGTCCCTGTGTAAGTTACCCCTAAAACCCTTACTACAGCAGTAATTGTATAGATAGTGACAATAATAAACAACCTTACAACTCCAACAACCCAAAGCCAGGTAAACTGACTAAACGTTATGAAGACAAACTGAACTTTCATCAAATCTGCGCAAGTTTCACGTACGAATGGTAATAACATCTGCGCAAGTTTCACGTACGAATGGTAATAACATCTGCGCAAGTTTCACGTACGAGTGCTAATAACATCTGCGCAAGTTTCACGTACGAATGGTAATAACATCTGCGCAAGTTTCACGTACGAGTGCTAATAACATCTGCGCAAGTTTCACGTACGAGTGCTAATAACATCTGCGCAAGTTTCACGTACGAATGGTAATAACATCTGCGCAAGTTTCACGTACGAATGGTAATAACATCTGCGCAAGTTTCACGTACGAGTGCTAATAACATCTGCGCAAGTTTCACGTACGAATGGTAATAACATCTGCGCAAGTTTCACGTACGAATGGTAATAACATCTGCGCAAGTTTCACGTACGAGTGCTAATAACATCTGCGCAAGTTTCACGTACGAATGGTAATAACATCTGCGCAAGTTTCACGTACGAGTGCTAATAACATCTGCGCAAGTTTCACGTACGAATGGTAATAACATCTGCGCAAGATTAGACATATCAAGTATAACCATAGTAGCGCACGTGCTTGACTTACTTCTTTTGATGGCTTTTCGAATTCTCCTGTACTGATCGTGCTCCCTGGATTTGATGTCGGACCATCGCTTGCGCAGTTGATCCTTGCCCCTTCGTACGCCGAATTTCTGCTCCAGGGTGCTGACGATTGTAGTGAGAATCTTGTCCTTGCGCAAGTTGGGTCGAGGGTAGGGGCCATTTTCCCCGTCGTAATCTTCCCTTTGGAGGATGTCCACCATCTCCACCATCTCTTCAAAGGCCATATTGGTGGCCTTATATCTGCTGCTGGATGCAGATGTGTTCGCTTCTTGGCTTTCCTCCGCGCTACTGGCTGAGAATGTGTCCGCCATCTTCATGAATTTATTCACCCACAATGCAACGAGGGGAAGCGGGGCGGGGAATACTCGTCAGGAGGAACGTCATGGGCGGGCGACGCGGAGGACGCAGGCGGACTTCGACGCGTGCGCAGTGTATATAAGGCAGTTTGAGGGCCCCACGTGTTCCCGAACGGAAGTAGCGAGCGCTGTGTACGAAGGTAAGTGTTTTCTAGGATGCATTACTGTGGTTTATTGGGTTTTGGGCCTGCATTTTTTAAGGATATGTGTGTGTTGCTGCCTGTGTGTAGGGGTTGCTGCCTGTGTGTAGGTGTTGCTGCCTGTGTGTAGGGGTTGCTGCCTGTGTGTAGGTGTTGCTGCCTGTGTGTAGGTGTTGCTGCCTGTGTGGGTGTGTTGCTGCCTGTGTGGGTGTGTTGCTGCCTGTGTGGGTGTGTTGCTGCCTGTGTGGATGTGTTGCTGCCTGTGTGTAGGGGTTGCTGCCTGTGTGGATGTGTTGCTGCCTGTGTGGGTGTGTTGCTGCCTGTGTGTGGGTGTGTTGTGTAATGTTTGGTTTGAAAAACTGGATGTGCGTTTTTAGTAACATTTGTGTTTTTGGTCTTTTTTATTGGCATTACTAACAAAACAGAAACAAACATGTCAGCAGCCCAGTTTAATCCATTCAAGGACCAGCAGTTCATGTCCGAATTCATTGCGCTGTACAGAAAAAATACCAACCTGTGGCAGCTCAAGAACCCTTTATATGGCAATAGGGATGTCCGGAAGGCAACACTGGGGCCACTTGTTGATTTTGTGAAGACTCAAGTCCCCAACGCAGACACCAAGTTTGTTGAAGCCAGAATTTCAAGTTTAAGGCACATGTACAAGCGGGAGCGCAAGAAGATTGAGGAATCAGTCAGATCAGGAGCAGCAGCAGAGATGGTTTATGTACCGAAGCTGTGGTACTACAACCAACTGGCTTTTATAGGTGACCAGATGGAACCCAGGCAATCACTGTCCACTCTTCCCTCCACCCTTCCCTCCACTCTTCCCTCCACTCTTCCCTCCACCCCAGCTGAGGCTTCCACGGAAGGAGAAGACCCCTCCACCTTGGAGCAGGCTGATGCGCCCAGCTGGAGCCAGGTATATATTTAGTATCCCAAATTGTGATTGTGTGAATATTAATGCTGTAAACGTTAAAATGTGAAACAATTAACACCCTGAACTCAGAATTGTGAAAAAAGCTGCCAAAAATTGCGCAAACTTCGAAAAAGTGTGGGTGCAACATATCGATACATATATAGTGTATACATACATCCAGTAGTGGGAAAAAATGCCTTATACAACATTGGTGATCTGCTTGGAAAATGCAGGGGTCCAAATGATAGCCTTTTGGATCTTTTTAAAAATGTATCTGCTCCTTCATAAGTTTACAATTGGATGATTGAGGAGGCCATAAACCAAAAACCAGGTGTTTGATTTTTGTTTTTATTTGCACACAGGATGAGCTGACCCAGGATGATGCCGGGACAAGTGGTATGGAGGAGGAGGACATGACCAGCGAGAGCCAGGAGGTGGCTGGGCCCAGCACGAGCCAGAGTGACAGCCAGACTGTCTTAAGAAGTCTACCTCCACCCCTGCCCTTACCCCCAAGAAGGCCCAGGAGGATGACCATTGTTGAGGAGGAATCACTCCAACTTATTAGGAAGGCGAGTGCGATTCTCGACAAACCCCCCATTCCAGAAGAGGCCTATGCCACCTACTTGGCCAGCAGGTTGCTGGAAATGGAGAAGGGCCAACGGCACCTGTGTGAGGGCCTCATTTTTGAGGCTATTAAGGGGGGTTTGAGGGGTCAATTACGAGAATCCACCCGCCTGACACATGAAGGCCCGACACCAACTTCTCCTCCTCCTCCTCCTCCTCCTCCTCCTCCTCTTCCTCTTCCTTCTTCTCCTCCTCCTCCTCCTCCTCCTCCTCCTCCTACCACAAGTCAGCCTCCAAGGAAGCGTGCAGGGAAGACTGCAGGGAAGAGTGCAGGGCAGCGTGGTGGGAAGAGTCGGAAGTGATTGCCTGGCTTCAGTCTGGTCTCACAGAAGACACAGGCTGTTGTAGTGCCACAGCTTGGGGACATAGATGTCATCTGCTGCTGTTCCTGGTCTGTCTGATTCCTGGTCAATCTTCTTGTGCTCCCTATATTGGATGAAATGTGCCCAAGCTTAATTTTTGGCTTCACAAACTTGATGTCTGCCGTTGGGGCAAAAAGTCTTTGCAAAATCGCAAAGTGCCTCCAGTGTTGCCTTCCTATTTTGTTTTGCCTTGTTTGTTTAAACCAGAATAAATGGTATTTATTTTTTCATCAACAAATGATATACGTGCTTGTTATTCAAAAACATAGTTTCTTTAGGAGTAGGCAGGTACATGTCTAAACATTCATTTGACAATACAAGTGTAAAGTGCAACTTCAATGGAACTGCAAGTGCAGTCGCTGGAAAGGTGAGGGTTAAGATCTGAATTAAGGGCAAGCTCTGCTGACTCCACAATTGTATCATGTGTAATAACAAATCCTTTTGATAACCAACAAATACTAAAATATATCTAAATAGAGATATATGTACATATATAATATATATATATATATATATATATATATATATATATATATATATATATATATATATATATATATATATATATATATATATATATATATATATATAGAGATCTATATATATATATATATATATATATATATATATAGATATATATATACACGTATATATCTATATATCTATATATATAAATATATATATATGTATATATAGATATATCTTTTTTTTGGGTTTATTGAGAAATATAGATATCTTTTAAATTTGGCGATTTGGATATCTATATCTATATATATATATATATATATATATATATATATATATATATATATATATATACAAATATATAACTTCACTAAAGAATGCTGAAGAAAAAACGTTCGGGAGTACTCTGCGTGAATATACAAGCAGCAAGGCAAAATCATTCTTCAAGTACGATAACATACAAATCCCGCTGTCAGAAAAAAAAAAAAAAAGATCAGCAGCGTGACGATTGTGCGAGCTTCAAAATGAAGGCTAGTTTTACCAGACCGAGCGAGTCCGTGACATACTAGCTACTGAGCATGCGTCCTTTTTGGTACGCCGGACCATACTACACACGACCGGATTATCCGCTGGACTGCCAAGTCCAGCGGATAATTTTAAAACAAAACTTAAAACTTTAGTCCGCCGTACTTTGGCCAAAAAAAGTCTGCCGGCGCCCACACACGAGGGGATTATCCGCTGGACTTCAGTACAGCGGATAATCCCGCGGGATTGTCCCTTCGTGTGTACGCGGCATATGAGTCTTATGACACAAAAAGGACACCTCTCTGCCTATCAGGATACTCACCCCTCTTGAATACGAAGAGTATACAGAGTGGAATTGGGTTTGGAATCTTCGGCCGCGAAGCAGTGGAGCCGTCTCATTGGTCAGGTGTGTCTCCTGTAGACATAATATTCCAGGCCCTTTGCCCTCCAATGATGACAACACCAAAGCCCTTTTAGCCGGATCCCCCAAACACCGGACGTTCCAGGAAATGAAACACTAAGTGTTTTAGCCTGCATGGGGTCCAAGACAAGATATAATATGCAAAGAAAAAAATAAAAATAAAATAAAAATAAAAAGGAAAAGGAGAAAAAAATAAAATAAAAAAAAGTGTAATATAGTAACAAGAAACCTATCCAATTAGTGAAGATATTATTAATAAAAAACTTCCAAAAATAACTCAAACTTACTGACATTCGGTTTACCCCTTCCTGCCTTTGATAATTGCCCCAAAATGTGTAATTCCCTCTCCTATCCCAACTCATAACGTGGTTATTTAGTAACACAAATATTGCTAGTGCCTGCTCATTATTTTTAGACCTACCCTCCCCACCCCTCTTCCCTCCCAATCCACCCAAAACCCACCCTCCCACCTCCTTCCCTTTCTGCCCATCAGGGCTACCCCCTCGGGGTGCTCCCGTGACCTTCTTAACTTCCTCCCACCATATCCCTGCAAGTGTCATACTAAATATACTTAATACTAATTTCAACCAAAGTAGGGTGTTTAACTGCACCCTTGCACTCATACCTTTAAACATTTAACCCAACCCTGGTGCTGTTTAACCCCCCCCCCCCCACTCCTATTACAGGTGATATAATTGCGCATATAGTGTATTTATATTGATCCCCCTACACATGCATAAAGTGGTTTTCTTACAGGAGACTCATATTTCACTAGACTCGAATATAAAATTATACTCAAAGGACTTTCCCGACTGGTATTATGGTGACACCATTACAAAAAGAGCCAGGGGAGTAGCAATCGGTTTTGGAAAAAAAAATGAGATTCAAATTAATAGACAGAGCAACCGACTCAGAAGGGAGATATCTCTTCCTGAAGGGAAAACTCGGAGACATGGAATGCACTCTCACTAATATATACTCCCCTAACTCCAATCCTGGGAATTATTTAGCAAAGATACTAGGGAGACTGATGGATTTTAAAACTGGAACCCTGATTTTGATGGGAGACAAACTTTTGCATAGACCCTCTGAAAGATAGTACGTCCTGTGTGCAGGGGATTAGTAATGTACAATTAAGGAAAATAAAACAAAAATTACATACCTGCCAATTGACAGATGTCTGGAGAAGCCAGCATCCAAAAGATAAAGATTACTCTTTCTTCTCCCCTGTACACGGGACGTACTCAAGGATAGACTATATCTTTGTAGAACATAGTGCCCTGGACAGAGTAGTAGATACTAGCATAGGTATAATTTCACTCTCGGACCATGCCCCGGTGATGATGAAAATACAGTCATCTGATGCCCAAATTAAACCTCAAAGATGGCGATTACATGAAAATATCCTTCTGGAGGCAGAAGGGGAAAGTAAAATAAGGGATGAACTGAAACAATATTTCCTAAGAAATGACACGGAGGGAATCTCGGGACAGACCCTGTGGGAGGCCCATAAGGCCTACATAAGGGGGGTACTTATTTCCGTAGGAGCGGGGGAAAAAAAGAGGAGAGCCCAAAAAATTAAAGACACAATAGAGGAAATATTCCGACTAGAACAACTACATAAAAGTGAGTCAACCCAGGACAAAAGGCTGTTACAGGACTTAGTTACAAAAAGAGAGGAGTTGAAATTACTTATGGAACAGGACACTAATAGGACCTTTTCCCTTTTAGCTAAAGAGAAATACTATGGGAGTAACAAATCTCCTAAATATCTAGCCAAAATGCTGCAAAAAAAGAAAGCTCAAAATTATATAGAGAAAATTCAGACAAGCAAGGGAGATATAGAATATACCACAAAGGGGATTGCCCAAACATTTAAAGAGTTCTATGCCGATCTATACTCAGTTGAACAAAAGGGAAGTGAGGAAATGAGTAAAAATAGGAAAATGGATAATTTTTTAGGTAGGGCTGGCCTAACAAAAATCACAGACAGTGAACGCGAATCCTTAGAAGACAAAATAACAGAAGACGAGATAAACAGAGCGTTAAACGGAACTAAATTGGGAAAAAGCCCAGGGCCAGACGGATTTACAACCTATTATTATAAAAAGTTCAAAAATATCCTGATCCCTAGACTATGTAAGTACCTAAACGGTCTTGGTTCAAATTTTGAAATGAGTAGAGAGGCCTTAATGGCCACTATAACCGTAATCAAAAAAGACGGCAAAGATGGGATGAGATGTGACAACTACAGACCAATTTCACTGCTAAATGCAGATACTAAGCTTTACGCTAAGATACTAGCAGATAGGATGAAGATCCTAATGAATAAATTGGTGCACCCCGATCAGGCGGGGTTCGTACCCAGTAGGGAAAGTAGAGACAATGGGGTAAGAACCCTGATGTTACTTTTTCAGGAAAAAAAGAAAGAAGGGCCCAGTCTGCTCTTGTCGACAGATGCCCAGAAGGCATTCGACTGAGTAGACTGGAGATTTATGTTCAGGACTTTAGAAGAAATGGGCTTAGGACCCAAAATGCTACAACGGATCAGAACTCTATATCATCACCCGGTAGCTACTGTAAAAATCAACGGAACGGAGTCCCCATACTTTGAAATGAAAAATGGGACAAGGCAGGGTTGTCCTCTGTCCCCCATTTTATTTACCCTATCGTTGGAACCATTACTTTCCATGATCCGAGGAGATGCTGAGATAGATGGATTCAAAGTAGGAGGTGAGATGCACAAATTAGCGGCGTATGCGGACGACGTTCTGTTCTACATAAATAAACCTGACTCCTCCCTGCCCCGACTCATGAACATATTAAAAGATTATGGTGAACTTTCTAATTTTAAAATAAACCAAGAAAAGTCTGAAGTCCTAAACATCAATACTAGTATTAGCCTAAAATACGAGCTCCAAAAAAACTACAAATTCCCCTGGCGTAAAGATTTAAAATACTTAGGTATTAAATTGGCACCCTCACAAAAAAAAATATTTGACTTGAATTATATCCCGTTATTAAATGAAATTAAAATGGAGAGTAGGAGACTGATACATAGATTGCTATCATGGTTTGGAAGAATCCATGCACTTAAAATGTTCATTCTCCCCAAAATCCTCTATAAGTTTCAAATGACGCCTATAGACTTGCCAAAGTTTTATCTTACCAAACTCCAAACCCTGGTTTCGACTTTCATCTGGAACAACAAAAAACCTAGGATAGCATACAACACGCTTAGACAGGAGAAAAACCGCGGAGGACTGGCAGCTCCAGACATCCACCTTTACTATAGAGCGATAGTTCTGTCTAGAATTGTGGAATGGTCAAAAGAAAAGAAAAAAGAAAAAAGATGGGTGAATTTAGAAGACACTCTTAGTAAAGCACAACTAAGTAAAATGATATGGAACCCCCAGAAGTACAGGAATATTGATAGAGACAGTAGTGAACTCACTTTAAACGCACTTAGGATTTGGGACGAAACATATAAAAAAATAAACGTTCACTATAATTCACCACTGATTGCTTTAAAAGAGAATATTTTTTTCGCTCCGGGATTAAAAATTAATGGGAGGAATTGGCTGAAATTAGAAAGAGCACAGGTGAGAGACATTATAAAGAATGGTAAGATTAGGTCACTACAGGATTTAAAGACAAAAAAGGGATTTGAAGGAATAGATGGATGGAAATACCACCAGCTCTCGCACTTCATCGAGAGCCTGCCCCACCCGCTTAGAGAACCAACAGATCTAACGCCCTTAGAGCGAATATGTATAATTAAGGATAGTAAAGGCTCTATCACAAGGTGGTACAGGCTCTTACTGGAGGGGGAGGGAATGGTGGTCCCCACATATATACACAAATGGGAAAGGGAATTAGGGACACAATGCGAGAATGACACAGTAAAAAAAATCTTTAAACTGACCCACAGTTCTTTTAATGACAGTAAATCAGCTGAAACAAATTATAAGATCCTATCTAGATGGTATGCTTCCCCTGACAAAATTAGCAAATTCCATCAGAATGAATCAGGGGAATGTTGGAGAGGATGTAGCGAACTAGGCACCATGACACATCTTTGGTGGAGTTGCCCAAAAATGTAAGTCTTTTGGGGGGAAATCAGGTTTTACATAAAAGAAATAACAAATATAGAAGTTGCAGACGACCCATGGAATATTCTTTTCCATGGTACAAAAGAGGGCACCAAAGAATACCAAAGGTCATTACTCCCGCTCCTCCTAAATGCTGCAAAAAAAGTTATCCCCAAAAAATGGCGGGAGACAGAAGCACCTTCATTATGGGAATGGATAGATGAAATCGAGAGTATACATAAGATGGAAAGGTCAGGTGGGAATAATGGTAACATTGAGGAGGACAAAACAGATAAGTGGGGAGCGTGGAGAAACTTTAAAAAAACATGGAGCTATAGAGAACAACTAAGGATCTAGGAAATTAGTAATTAGATACTGGAAAGGTTTGGTCAAGCCCTGGGAGTGGGTGGGAGGGAGGGGTGGGGGATGGGGGGGGGGGGGGGGGGGGGGGGGGGAAAAAAAAAAGAGGGGAGGAGGGGACATTCCAAAAGAGATGAATAAATTAAATGTATGGAGTTCTCCCTTTTCTTCCCTGGCTTCAGTAAAACGGAAGATAACGCCACAATGATGTGAGATGAGAAAAGACAGTTATGACTGTAAAGTTGATTATATGTCTCTCTCGCTAGAATCTGCTGAAGTGGCAAAGAGAATAAAAAAAAAAAAAAAAAGAAAACGAGAGACAGGGAAGTGTTATTAAAACTTATGCCGCGTACACACGAGCGGATTTTCCGTCAGAAAAATCTTGGGTGTTTTTTTCGATGGAATTCCGCTCAAGCTTGGCTTGCATACACACAGTCACACAAAAGTTTGCTGAACTTTCGACCGTCAAGAACGCGGTGACGTACAACACTACGACGAGCCGAGAAAATTAAGTTTAATGCTTCCGAGCATGCGTTGAATTGTTTCCGAGCATGCGTAGGAATTTTGCGCGTTGGAATTGCTACAGCCGATCAGAACTTTTTCCGACCGAAAAATTGAGAACATGCTCTCAATCTTTTGCTGGCAGAAATTCGGACAGCAAAAGTCTGATGAAGCATACACACGGTCGCATTTTATGACCAAAAGCTCTCATCTGTCTTTTGCTGTCTGAATTTCCGATGTGTACGCGGCATAAGTCTAAATAGGGAGGCGATGAGAGAGCTAATAGAGCAGGAAAGCCGAAAGGCCTATAATCAAATAAAGAAAGAAAGGTACCAATGGGGCAATAAGGCTGGGAAATATTTGCAGCGGGTATTAAAAAAGAAAAAAACAGCTAACTATATAGAGAAAATACAAACAAGTTCCGGGGAACTGGTATATAAAACAGTAGAAATAGCTAAGACCTTTCAAAATTACTATGGGAGACTCTACTCAACACAACAGAAGAGGTAAAACAGAAACATGAGAAAACAAAAGCCTTTCTAAAGGATATCTGTTTAAATAAAATCCCAGAGGATAAACTTAGTTATCTAGAGGCCCCCATAACAGAAGAGCAGATAACAAAATTTTTTAAAGATTCACAGGGTGGAAAAAGTCCCGGACCAGACGGCCTGACAATACTCTACTATAAGAAATTTAAGGACATATTAATTCCTAAAATGTGCTCCTATATGAATGGGATCGGGGCTAATTGGGAGATGTGGAAAGGAGGCGTTGGAGGCCATTATTACTATCATTCCGAAAGAAAGTAAAGACAGTACACTCTGCTCCAGTTATAGACCTATCGCACTCCTAAATACAGACACAAAGTTATTCGCGAATACACTCGCAGGGAGGATGAAAATAATAATGAATGACCTAGTATATGCTGATCAAGTAGGTTTTATCCCAGGAAGGGATGGGAGGGATAACGGAATTAGAACGCTTAAAAAATCAGGAAGAACTATGGACAGCCGCACACCGGGAGAAGATAAAAATTCAATGAATTTATTTAAAAAGCAGGAATCACATCAATCCATAACACGGCAAAGCAAAATGGGGGGGCACAAAGCTGACGTGTTTCGCACTATGCGTAGTGCTTACCCATAGCTAAATTAGAACGCTCCTGGCAGTACAGAAAATCTAAGAAAGTAGGGCCCCAGGACTACTCCTGTCAATCGACGCAGAAAAAGCATTTGACAGGGTAGACTGTGGCTTTATGCAGAGCACATTGGAGGCAATAGGATTAGGACTGGAAATGTTTAATTGTACAACGGTCAAGGGTGAAGGTAAATGGGGGCGTTTCGGGACCAAAAAACACGAGGGGAAAAAACACGTTTCAGTATGGCACTGTTGACAAGGGAAAATTGCGCAAGGGGGACTAGGGGCACCGGACCTTAAAAACTATTATAACGCGATAATTCTTTCACGAATAATAGAATGGGCAAAAAATAACATGGAAAAGAGATGGGTAAAAATGGAAAGCACAATTAGTAAAGCCTTAATGGGAAAGATATGGATTCCTGCACAATATAGAGAACTTAGTAAAGACATGCACGGTATCACCAGTAATGCACTAAAAATTTTGGTTAAGTTACATAAAAGGGAAAAATGGGGATATACCATATTTATCAGCGTATAACACACACTTTTTTTCCCCTTAAAATTAGGGGAAAATCGTGGGTGTGTGTTGTACGCTGATCCCCCACTGATCTCCAATGAATTTGGGCGGAGCGTGCGCCGCCGACATACACAAAGCCGAGTACACTCGGCTAGTCTCGGCTCCTCTCGCAGTCCCGTGGGCCGGCTTTGTTTATGTCGGCGGCGCTCGCTCCGCTCCCAATCAGCGAAGAACGGCGCCAATTTTAAATTCCTGCAATGAAGCTGCAAAGAGACACAGGGCTGCAAAGAGGAACAGGGCTGCAAAGAGGAACAGGGCTGCAAAGAGACACAGGGCTGCAAAGAGACACAAGGCTGCAAAGAGACACAAGGCTGCAAAGAGGCACAGGGCTGCAAAGAGGCACAGGGCTGCAAAGAGGCACAAGGCTGCAAAGAGACACAAGGCTGCAAAGGCACTGGACAAGGCTGAAGATGAACACTGGGCAAGGCTGCATTGATGGGTATTTAAATGTAAGTTTTTTTTCCTTAAACTTCCCTCCTAAAAGTTTTTTTCCTTAAAATTCCCTCCTAAACTTGTGTTATACGCCGGCGCGTGTTATACGCCGATAAATACGGTAACTCACCCTTGACACTACTAAAAGATACAAAATACTTCACACCGGGGATAGAGAAAATGTTTGGAAACTGGATCACAACTGAAAGATGTAATGGAGCAAGATAAAATGTGCATGTATCAGGAATTAAAAAACAAAAGTGAATTGATGGTGATTGATGCGTGGCGGTATACCCAACTAAAACATTTTATTGAGGCACTGCCCCAGCCTATTAGATTGGCAGAGAACCTACTTCCCCTGGAGAAATTATGTGTAGATAAAGGAAGGAAGAGGGTGATCTCCAGGATCTACAAAATACTGATTGACATGAAATGGCTGGAGATACCTCCATACATCAGGTGAATGATTTGGAGATTAGGCAATTATTGAGGAGGGTACACTCAACGTCGGTAAATAGCAATATGATAGAGTTGAACTATAAGTGTCTGGCTCAGAGCCGACACCCTATACGCTCACTATGCAAGCTGCGTAGGGCCCCGCCGCTGTAGGGGGGCCCCCAAGGGCAGATCGGCTCTGCTCCCGGAGCTCCTTGGTCCGCCACTTCCGGCGGCTAGGGACAGACTGGCACAAAGCCGGAAACGGCTTTGTTCCAGTCTCCTGATTGTAAACACGGAAGCAACGTCACTTCCTGTTTACTCGGCTGCCTATGGCGGCGGTTTAAAAAAAATATACAGTATTCAGAATTGCCGAAAATGGCGATCTGAATACTTTGAAGTGCAAAGGAGGGATCCGGGGTCTTTTAGACCCCCGGTCCCTCCATAAAGAGTACCTTTGTAACTCTAACCTGGTAACCATAAAAAAATTTAAAGCATCGCCTATGGAGATTTTTAGGTACCGTAGTTTGTCGCAACTCTACAAGTGCGTGCAATTATAAAGCGTGACATCTTTCACATTATACAAAAAAATTGGGCTAACTTTACTGTATGGTTTTCTGAAAATTCATGAAAGCGTCTTTTTTCCCAAAAAATTGTGTTTAAAACACCACTGCACAAATACTGTGTGACATAAAATATTTCAACAATCGCCATTTTATTCTCTAGATTCTCTGCTAAAATATATATATATATATATATATATATATATATATATATATAATGTTTGGGGGTTCTAAGTAATTTTCTAGCAAAAAATATGGGTTTTAACTTCTAAACACCAAATGTCAGAAATAGGCTTAGTCATGAAAGGGTTAAAGGAGGGAGGATTGTATCGGGAGCACTGAAGTGTCAGGTGTGACTGTGTGGCAATGGCAAATGGTTAACATAGCTCATGGCATCACTGGTCAGGCAGTGGGCCCCTTAGCAGAATTTTGCTTAGGGCCCCAAGGAGGTCAGGATCGGCACTGGTCTGGCTCGATGGTATATAACCAAATGCAAAGAAATTGGGATTATGGCCCACATATGGTGGACATGCCCCAAAATTAAAAAGTACTGGGGGAGATCAGGCAAATACTTAGCAAGATAACAAATATAGAAGTCCCAGACGACCCGTGGGGGTGTCTATTTCACGGGATTAGAATGCCAACCAAACAATACATGAGAACTTTGCTCCCACAGCTTTTAAACACAGCCAAAAGCCTAATACTAGACACTGGCAAGAACCGTAAAGGCCCACATTGAAGAACTGGTGCAATAAACAACTCACAACTCTAAAATTAGAACAGGAAATAATAAACCAGATCCATAGAGGGAGAAGAGGAGAAAAAGCTTAGGACAGATTCAGTGCAAGAAAGGAAGACGGGGAGGTTTTAGGGATGAGAGAAAAGGGGGAGGGGAATTAAGAATGTATTATGTATTGTTTCTTCTACGTGATGTTGAGACGAGAGGAGTACCTTGTCCCCTGTAATGTTTTTTGTATACAGAGAAAACCAATAAAGATAATAAAAAAAAAAAAAAAGTACAGTTCCCCACAAATGCTTAATCTTCAAACTGAAGTCTGTAGGCATGGACAATAGAGTTTGTACTTGGATAGAAAACTGGTTACAGGGGCGTGTCAAAGAGGGTGGTGATAAATAGCGTGTACTCAGACTGGTCTGGAGTGCTAAGTGGGGTACCCCAAGGCTTTGTGCTAGGACCAATTTTGTTTAATTTATTCATATATGATATAGAGGTTGGTATAAATAGCTCAATCTCAGTGTTTGCTGATAACACAAAAATAAGGCCACACAATGAGACTGGCGATAAGGAAGTATTCTTGGTTTTAAGACTCTTGGACATGCATCTTAGTGAGCACAACATACAGGGATATAGGAAATGATTCACCCCTACCCACACAGGTTGAACTGCATGGACTAATGTCTTTATTCAACCTTACCAACTGTCAGGGGATGTCATACACAGATATTCAATACAGGTGATCAGATCGTTGGGCAGCACCAAGGAATTAGGAAGCAAGTAAGTGAAAAAAGTAAGTTTATTTAAGATAAAGACACAAGTGCAAACCAAACAGCAAACCATAAACGATAAATAAGTGCAAGACACAGCAAAACCCCAAAACACCTAACTATCTAACTAATATTGTATATACACAAGCAAAAGAAACAAACATGAAATAAACAACGCAGGGACAAAGCAAAAGGGGAACAGAAGCCAGATATAAGGAAGCAGACCGTAAAGGGAGCAGGTAACAGGGAACAGGTCACAAGGACAGGATTAACGTAACGGGGTCCAGGACAAAACAGGAACAAAAGCAGGTTCAGGCAGGAACAGGGCTAGAATTCTGAAGCATTTGAGCTTTGGTTCAGGGCGGTTTTATATAGACCAGCAGACCCATAACAGGTGTGCTTGATAGTTGGTTAGTAGTCCAGGCAGGGAGACACCCTCTGGTGGTCACCAGAATAACACCCTTTGGTGCTGAGCATAACAGTGCCACCAGCAGATGAAACCAGTAATGACACTGTTCCTGACAACAACTATGAAACTATACTATTGGGGACACTAGTAAAGTTCTGATCGTGATCAAGATACTGATCCGTACAGACACTATACTAGTAATGGTAGTAATTAGTGACTTATACCCCATACACACGATCGGAAATTCTGTCAGCAAAAGTCCGATGAGAGCTTTTGGTCAGAAATTCTGACTGTGTGTATGCTCCATCAGACTTTTGCTGGTGGAATTCCGCCAGCAAAAGATTGAGAGCATGTTCTCTATTTTTCAGTCGGAAAACATTCTGATCCGAAATTTCGATCGTCTGTACAAATTCCGACGTGCAAAATTCCTACGCATGCTCGGAAACAATTCGACGCATGCTCGGAAACATTGAACTTAATTTTCTCGGCTCGTCGTAGTGTTGTACGTCACCGCGTTCTTGCCGGTCGAAAGTTCATAGAACTTTTGTGTGACCATGTGTATGCAAGCCAAGCTTGAGCAGAATTCCATTGGAAAAAACACCCAAGTGTGTACGGAGCATTATAGTGTGACTTGCAATCAGGTGCTAACTGACACTGGTTGAGAGGGATACTAACTGACTGACAGTGACATCGCAAGTGACACTAATACAGTGATCAGTGTACACTGACAATGTACTATTGGCACTGGCTGGGTGACAGGAGTGATCTGGAGTGATCTGGAGTGATCAGGAGGTAAATGTGTTTTTACTTACAGATTATCTGGCTGTGTCTCTCCTTGCTTTCACTTCTGAATGGTAACTGATAGCAGGGTAAAACCCAGCCAGATCTGTGTGTTGGGTTACCATATAAAAATACAATGTGCCAAGCGTAGGATAGGAGAGGGTTAGGAGGCAATGAAGCGGAACTCTTTAACCACTTAACGACAAATCACATACATGTATGTCACCACTTACCACAGAGATCGTGGAGGACTGGAAGGTCCCTGATAATCCTTGTGGTATAGGAAACAGGAAGCAACGTCACTTCAGGTTTCCCGGATGTAAACAGTGACATTTTTTAAATGTGTAAAGCATCTGAACATAATGAACTTGCTGTAATCAGATGCCTTTAGTGCAGAGACATCTGAGATTAAAAGACCCCAGATCTCTCCATAAAGGATGCCTGTCACGGACTATTACTGTCACAACGGCTATTCATATACCCTGTAACAGAAATAAAAGTGATACTTTTTTTTTAACCACTTGCTGACCGCCCACCGTACATTTACTGTATTGTGGTAGGGCGGCCACTCTGCGCCTGATCACATACCTAGTACATGATCTGACACTTCCTGGTCTGGGGTGCACCCTGCCAGAGGCCCACTCCTGCTGTGCTTCTACACAGCGGGAACCCAGTCTCGATGTCCACAGACACCCTCCGATTGCTTAGGGCACAGGCAGAACGACAATCTGCCTATGTAAACAAGGCAGGTTGTTGTTCTGTCAGAAGGTAAGGCACAGATCTTGTGTTTCTAAGAAGGAACATGCATTTTTGCCTTCCCCTAGTCAAAGCACCTCCCCCACAGTGAGCACAACCTAGGCACACAGTTAACCCTTAGATCGTCCCTGATGTTAACCCCTTCCCTGCCAGTGTCATTAGTACAATGACAGTGTATATATTTTAGCACTTATCACTGTATTAGTGTCACTGGTCCCCAAGTGTCAGTTAGGTGTCCGATTTGTCGGCCACAATATCGCAGCACGCTTTAAGTCGCTGATCGCCGCCATTACTAGTAAAAGATAATAAATAATAACATTCAAAAAAAATTGTGCTCGTGCACAAAGGTGATCGCACCACACATGTGCTGCGAACCTCAGATTGAGAGCAATAATTTTAGCACTAGACCTTTTAAAATGTAGTAGCTTGGTGCCATTTCTTGAGCGTGCGCAATTTTAAAAGCGTGACATGTGAGGTATCCATTTATTCAACATAGCGCCATATTTTATATTTTACCAAAAAATCGTTTATTATGTGTGATTTAAATTCATTACAGTGTATTTTTTCCACAAAATTTGTGTTCAGAAAACTGCTGCGGAAATACCATGTGACATAAAAAAAATTGAAAAACACATAATTTTATTGTCTAGAGCAGGGGTCTCCAAACTTTTTAAACAAAGGGCCAGTTTACTGTCCTTCAGACCTTGAGGGGGCCAGACTGTGGCAAGTGAGAGTAGAAAATGCCCTTGCTTCAATGGGAGTAAACAGTGCCCCATCATTGGTATTCGTAGGAGGAATATTGCCCCATTGTTGCTATAAGGGGAAGGAATAGTGCCCCATCATTGGTGTCAGTGGAAAGAATAGTGTCCTTTCATTGGTGTCAGTGGGAGGAATTTTGCCCCCTTGTTATTAGGGGGAGGAATAGTGCCCCATCATTGGTGTCAGTGGGAAGAATAGTCGTTGGTGTCAGTGGACGAAATACTGCCCTCTTTTTGGTATCAGGGGAAGGAATAGTGCCCCATCATTGGTGTCAGTGGGAAGAATAGAGCGGCGGTGTGAGAGGCTCCCGCCATGCTCATTAGATGGAGGAACAACTCCAGCAGCAGTTTATGCTGGTAAAGAGCCAAGAACTATAGCCGAGATCCGGAAGCTTAATCCCCTGGAGCGCTGTGTGGCAAGTGGAGACCTCCCTGAATCAAGAACCAGCCTGGCTGAGTAATGGTGGATGGGTGAGAGACATTTACTGTATTTCCTTTTTTTTTAAACATAGAGACAGTTCCAGTGTCAGTGTTAGAGACTGGCAGGAAGCCAAGAGTCTGGACCTGGAGGTTAAGGAAGGATTAACTCCCAAAGGAGATTTACAAAGAGGAGGGGAGAATAGACCAGGAGGGTGGAAGGACTGCTTTTTGCGTGGCCTGATAAAAGCTCCTGCAACGGATATTTGAGACTTTTTTTCTTTTCTTTTCTTTTATTGCTTATTTTGATGTTCCATTTCAATCAACTGGTCATTAGTATCAACAATACCAACTATGACAAAGAAGAAGGGTGAGGAGGCTTTGCAGCAAGAGGGCTCAAACCTACAAACGCAACATTTAGTAAAGGATAAAGGAAGCCAAGCAGCAGCCAAATTGGAAACGTTTGCGCATACACCAGTTAAAGCAGCCAAACTGCTTCACATGCTAAAAACCAGGTGGGGGCCCCAGTAACAATGAAAAGTCAGGGACAGCAGGGGGCTTGCACAGGAACAGAAGTGACAGTGGCAAAGGAAAACCCAATGCCGTCCTTGGAAGCGGGTACTTTGGGTGGGGAAGAACCCTCTTTGAGAGAAGTACTGCAGGCCGTGTACTCTTGTAAATCCTCCTTATTCAAAATAACTAAGCAACTTAAAAGGTATAAGAGAGGAGATACATTTTTTTAAGACATGACGTACAGAAGGTGTGGGTGAGCCTGGTTGAGGATGATTTGAACCCACTAAAGCAGGAGATGAGAACAATTAGTGAAAAAGTTAACATATATACCTCCAAAATGGGGGTTATGGAGAACAGACTGCGCAGGAACAATGTGAGATAAGTAGGGTTCCCTGAATGATGTGAGGGCTCTGATCCTGTAGGCTTCATGGAGAGATAGCTTATTGAAACCTTTTTCTCGCCTTTCTTTGCGATTCAGAGGGCACATAGGGTGCAATATTGAGTGCCACCACCTGGGGGCCAGACTAGATCATTTTTGGTGAAAATGCTTTATTTCAAAGACAAAGATATTATACTTCAGAAAGCAAGGGGGAAAAGGGACATATATTACAATGGAGTTAAAGTTTTATTTTTCCTGGATTTTCCCCCATAATTGTAGAAGAAAAGAGCCAAGTTTGTGGAGATTAAGACTGCAGAAATTTAAAATTATATATGCTATGCTATACCCTGCACCGCTGGCATGGTTGCAAAAAAACTAAAAATAAATAAAATACGAAGCAAACAAAAAGATAAGGAGCAGAGTCCAACAGATTAATTATAGTTTTAGCTGTCTAGTTTTGAAATAAGGATTTATTATTAATAATAATTTATAAATTAGCTCTATAGGTAGGGGAATGGTTGGTAGCTGCGTGTTTCCCCTTTTTGGGATATTCATTTTTTCTCCCTTCCTCAGCCCCCACCCCCCCCCCCCCCTCTTTGTTGGGAGGGAAGAGGGAGGAGAAGGACATCATATTGATCACAGGAAAGGTTAAATATCCTTTGGACAGCCCTAGTGTGGGCCAGGGGGGGGGGGGGGGGGGTAAAAAGGTGTATTTATTTGTTGTGTTTTTTTCTCCTTTTTTTTTTATGTTGTTGTTGCTTTTCTGTTTTGTCTTTTTTCTTTTTTTCTTTTCTCCTTGTGTCCTTTTTCTGAGTGGAAGGGTAAGAACGGCTACACAAGAAAGTCTCAACTTTTTTGTACAGGTTTAAAAAGGGTTTATTTATTTTTTTCACAAAAAACACTATACTGTAAAGGAATTTAAGAAAAATGAGGAAGCATGTTTAAAGAACATGATATTCACGTATTATGCTATATATGGGGAGCTATATGTGTTAATTACTAGGCCATTGATAACTGAATTTTTATTTATATGCAATCTATAGTAGTGAACATATATGTTTCTGGAATGTTCAAGGACTAAGGGACTTTACAAAGAGAACTGCTGTTTTTTATGCAGTTTCAACATATGGGGTTACTGCACGAGACACACCTAATGAAATAGACAATAAAGTATTTGAAAAGAAACTTTCAAATTCAATATCACTCAGTGTATACTTCATATTCTAGAGGAAATGAGTATTCTGATTGGCTCAGGGGTGGGGTTCTCCTGCAGGCAGGTTAGTATAGACAAAAAAGGCCAGTATGTTTTTTTTTATATTGCACTTTTGGGAGTATAGTAGGCATTTTGGCAAATATATTTATTCCACCTTGTAATGCCTTGTACACACGATCGGACATTCCGAAAACAAAATCCATGTTTTTTTTTCCGACGGATGTTGGCTCAAACTTGTCTTGCATGCACACGGTCACACAAAGTTGGTCGGAATTTGCGAGCGCCAAGAATGCGGTGACGGACAACACGTACGATGGCACTAGAAAGAGAAAGTTCAATACCAAGTGCGCCACCCTTTCGGCTCCTTCCGCTAATCTCGTGTTAGTAGAAGTTTGGTGACAGACGATTTGCGCTTTTCAGCCTCCTGCTTTTCCAATCGTTACTGCTCTTCAGTTTGTGCTTGTGAGTTCGTATTTATATTATGTATTTGATTTTCAGTGCGTTCCTGTCCGCTCATATCTGATTTTCAGCTCCGGCCTTTGTTTTTCAGTGCTTTCTGTTAGTTCGTTCTGACCAGCCCTTACCTTGGACCAGAGGGTTTATAACTACCATCTGGCCAGAGCCAAAAGAGTGGTGGAGAATGCTTTTGGGATAATGGCCAGCCGGTTCCGCCGGTTCCTTACACCAATCAACATGGCGGAATATAAACCTAACCATATAATCTTTGCATGCTGCATTCTACACAACTATTTAAGGAGAAATTCAATGAATTATGTTGCCTCAGTTGGGCCTGAGGCCGGACTTCAACAAGAAACCGCGACAGCGCTTGAAGCTGGCCGTCCTGGCTTGCCCCCCCAAAGCGCCCACGAAGTAAGACAGAAGTATATTGAGTACTTTGCGGGTGGGGGGTCATTGATATGCCAGAAAATGTTTAAGAAACATTTTATCCTAAATTTTTTAACTTAAACTGAAAGAAGATTTCCTTTGATTTACTGCCTGGGTTTCTTTTAGTTGTCTCCTATGGGCTTTTCTTTTTGGACATTTTATTCAATAGTGCAAATGTAATTTATTTGATACATGAGGTGACAATCTCTTCTTCAGCAAACTATTATTATGTTGTGGGTCTGCTACACACCTTGTTTTTGTTGTTAATGTATGTAATGCATTACTGACAAAAATATTCATGATTTTCAGCACCATGAATGAATTTTGAGGAGTCATGAAAATGGCCAGATTGTGGCAAATTAGAAAGCACTGTGGGAGTTATTTACTAAAGGAAATTCATCATTTTTCATTTAACACTTTAGTTTAATTTTTGGTTTCATATGGTTTTTACACACTTATAGCCTTATTACCTGCTAATCTCCATGCGGGTTGAGTAGACTAATCCCATATCACCATGGATTTTATGATAGGTATTCACATTTATTATTCAACATTCATTCACTATTTCATAGTTTTAATTTATTTTTCCCTAGACGTTTGAAACGATCAATCCCATATCACCATGGATGGTTTGGTAATGGTTCTAGCACACAGTATCAGCAAACCAATTTTCTGTTCCCTGATGCCATGCCTCTATATGCCGCCTCAGCTCCCATGCCAGTTGTTGACCCCAGTCCACTGCTGATGATCCTGCCACACCCGGGATCCATGGTTAGCTATGCAAGTATGGGTGGAGGTTATATTACCTCCCCTCAACTTAACTAAAATGCTCTATTTATGTAATCAGTCTGACCCATTTTTTATATTTTATTGGCTTTAGCCATAATTGCTCCTGATGAGTGGTCATCAACCACGAAATGCGCCAAGCTATGGATGCTACACCTATGCATCTTTAACTTATAGTAAACATCCAGATATGTGAAACAATGTGCCTATCCAATGCCAGACTAGATATTTACTTTTTATTATGTTGTTATCTGTTTTTTAGCTACTTGCATTGAATGATCATGTGTTATTGTCATGTACCAGGTAAGACCAGACTGTGTGGACTGCAAGGAGAGAACCAAAACGCATATAAAGTTAAATATAAATGTTTATTAAGATAGTGATATATATGTACACAAACACCTCCAACACCAAACAGTGACCTATAGATAACTATATACAGTAGAAGGGGAATACCGTAATCAGATAAATGAAGGGCAGTTCCGGAAACACAAACGTAAGCCAGGCCAGGGTCATACACAGGAAATCAGCCGATGGGGGAAGGTGAATGGGATCAGACTACAGGCAAGGATAAAGGGAACAGGAGGGACGGGATCAGGGTAGGCTCGGAATCAGGATCGGGTACAGGCTCGGGTTCTGGTTCAGGTTACAGGCTAGCAGGTCAGGGCGCAAGGACGATACCAAGGCAAGCATGTGTAGGCTAAATAAGAGTGCAGTAATTGTCCTCAAGTCACACCTGAGCGCAGGAAGTGTTGCCTGCTCCATACTGCCAAGATCCATCAGCTGGTGGACGGCAGTATTGCGGGCCAATGATCATATAACACCAGCAGGGAAAGTCTCTCCTGACAGTTACAAACTGCCAGGAGACACCTGCTGGTGGACCTCAGCACTGCACGCCAAATGATGGATTTTACCAGCGGACGGACCCTTTCCTGACAGTACCCCCCCTCAAAGAAGCGGCCTCCGGACGCTCCAACTGGCTGAAATTGTCCATAGTCTATGGCTTCAAGCAGAACACTGGATGGGGGTATGTCAGGCTGGGCAACAGGCTCTTCAGGCAGGGCATCAGGTACATCAGGGCAGACAGCGGGTTCCGAGTCGAGCTGGGCAGCAGGCATGGGTACTTCAGCCTGGGCAGCAGATAAGGACACCTCGGGCTGGGCAGCAGGCTCCGGGTCGTCGAGCAGGGCAGCAGGCTCCGGGTCGTCGAGCTGGGCAGCAGACAGGGGCACGTCAGGCTGGGCAGCAGACAGGGGCACGTCAGGCTGGGCAGCAGACAGATCGGACTGGAAGGCTGGCACATCGGACTGGAAGGCCAGCACACCAGACTGGAAGGCTGGCACATCGGACTGGAAGGCTGGTCGCACCGGACTGGAAGGCTGGCACACCGGACTGGAAGGCTGGCACATCAGGCACACTGGACTGGAAGGCTGGCACACCGGACTGGAGGGCTGGCACACCGGACTGGAGGGCTGGCACATCAGGCACACCGGACTGGAAGGCTGGCACATCAGGCCCACCGGACTGGAAGGCTGGCGCACCGGACTGGAAGTCTGGCGCACCGGACTGGAAGGCTGGGGCTTCAAGCTGGAAGGCTGAGACATCAGACTGGAAGGCTGAGATGTCAAGCTGGGTGGCAAGCACTGGGACGTCAAGCTGGGTGGCAAGCACTGGGACGTCAAGCTGGGTGGCAGGCACTGGGACGTCAAGCTGGGCGGCAGGCACTGGAACGTCAAGCTGGGCGGCAGGCACTGGGACGTCAAGCTGGGCGGCAGGCACTGGGACGTCAAGCTGGGCGGCAGGCACTGGGACGTCAAGCTGGGCGGCAGGCACTGGGACGTCAAGCTGGGACAGGTTGGTTGGTGTGGAGGCAGGTTGGGTTATTGGCAGGATTGTGTGGGTCGGAAAGAACTTTTGTTTCTTTTTTGGCTTAGCCACTGCAGCTTTGTACGTAGGTGCAGGGCTGTAAGAAAAGAAAGGAATTTTTACAGGTGGAGGAGAAGAGGCAGGTGAATTGAAGGCAGCATAGGTGCTACACTTCGCGACTGGGTAATAGTATTTGGAAGGAAGCGGAGTAAACTGGGCTGTAGCTGAGGTTGCCATAGGGAATGGGGAGATAGATACTTGGGAAGGCAGGTGATTAATGACAGGGCTGGAATGTTGTGGCTTAGCTAAATGCAGGAGATCTGACCATGCCTGTAGCACAGGTTGAACAAACGCTGATTCACACACAGCCTGACTAAGCAGAGATTGCACTGAATGGATGCAATCAGTCAACACCTGCTGAGAACAAGATTCTGGTTCTGGTTCTGGTTTAGGTTACAGGCTAGCAGGTCAGGGTGCAAAGGACGATACCAAGGCAAGCATGTGAGGGCTTGCCAGGTATAAATAAGAGTGCAGTAGATGTCCTCAAGTCACACCTGAGCGCAGGAAGTGTTGCCTGCTCCATACTGCCAGGCTCCATCCGCTGGTGCACTGCAGTACTGCGGGCCAATGATCATATAACACTAACAGGGAAAGTCTCTCCTGACAGTTACAAACTGCCAGGAGACACCTGCTGGTGGACCTCAGCACTGCACGCCAAATGATGGATTTTACCAGCGGACGGACCCTTTCCTGACAGTTATTGTGCCTTGCATTTATGTGTTTGTACATATATATATATATATATATATATTGACTCTATATATTTATGTATGAAATACATTTTTGGACTCACAGTGGTGTGTGTCTTGTTTTTATTATTCATTGATATATGGAATAAACTTGTTACAAATAATTATTTATTTTCTAAGTGCATGTTTCATTCAAAGTACCAACCCCTTATTTAGTTTCTTATCTGAATCAGGGATGGAGGCAACCGTGACTTTTTGGTCATAGACCTCATTTAAAGTCCCATATCCCCTTTTTTTTTCATTTAAACTGTGTTGATATTGCCTTCATCAGATGGGGTTATGTCACCCCTGTAAAAGCCAAATTTTGAAGATGCACACAAATTGGGATTCAAACTAGGGATTTCCCTCCTGATCCCATGCCTAATGTCAACGTGTGCTAGATCCCATCATGGGGGATCAATGGACGTGTTTTGGGGGTGCAACCCCTTCCTCTCACCTAATTGAGTTAAGAGGAAGGGGTTGCACCAACTAAATGCGTACATTGATATCCCGTGATGGCAGATAGATAGCACATGTTGACACACTGCGTGCATCTTCAAAATTTGGCTTTTAAAATACTTTAAAACTTTTTTTTTTATTCAAAAATACACAAGAAAACCATCCAATTTTTGGGTGTTTTAGATTCTGCCTAAAATATCAATGATGTTCTTCGTTTTTTTTTGAACATCATTGATGTTTTCCTTTATATTTTCTAAATCACGATTGCACCCCATTCTCTCCTCGATGAGTATCTGGGCACTTTCACTGGTGAAATGAGATTCTTCTTCCACAACATCCACATCACCTAAAATAAAAAAACACACCATGTATTATAAATATGCAGGAATAGATCTCTTAACTGAAGCTGTGGTCTCAGACACTCACCTGTTGTGGTGACAATTTTGCCCACTTTATAAACCTCTCCCTCCTTATACTCTGCTTGTGGTGTGGGGATTTCCCCTTCTTTAGGAGGTGGAGGGTCCCTGGTGTCCTCAGATGTCCCAAGTCTTTTCTCCCCTATGTAAATAAAAAATAGGTATATTTAGCACACAGATATTGGAGGGCGGAAATAGGAATATGAAACATTGCTTGGAAGTGTCGTACAATTGTCTGTTTTGGCAGAGTTCCAAGCTGAAGAACATTTTATTTCCTTTTTTGTTAAAGTATCACACATATAGACACCCCTATAGTATCCACTGGAGCACCTGTGTGGAACACCCTAAAAAGTTTGATTAGTGCTCCTGCGTTCAGATGTGTAAACAGCTGCTGAGTGTCCTTTTCTTACACTGAATCAAGTTTGCATTTCATTCTAGTTCCAAATCCATTTAGACAACAAACTTATTTTAATACAAAAAGGGATGAACAAATGTAGTTAACCTGTATCTGCCAAAAACATCTTATAAGTGGGCTAACGAACAATGTTTCCCACGACCGATTACTGTGCCCATGAACATGAAAGTTGCCATTTTAAAATGTACAACAGTAAAGAAAAGCACATGGAGCAGCACGAACGTTAAGAAGAAGAAAAGGAACACACAACAAAATACTTACTTTTTTGCAGCACTCTCTTGATTCTTCTGTACTGATCATGCTCCCTCAATTTGAGGTCTGACCATTGTTTCCTCAGTTGATCCTTGGATCGCCGTACCCCAAAATTCCTGTGCAGACTCTTCACAACTTTAGGCATGATCTTGGCCTTTCTAAACATTTGGGTTTGGATAAGGTCCATACTTCCCATCATAGTCGGCCCTCTTCAAGATGTCCACCATCTCCACCATCTCTATAAAGGCCATAAAAGGATCTGAAGGTTCGGAGCTCTGGCCTTTTGTCTTTGCACCTGTTATCTCTCCGCCATGTGCTCTAGAGACTAGAATAGACTAGAAAGAACGTCAGGGGCGGGCGGAGTTTCACGCATGCGCAGTGTATATAAAGCATAACACACGTGCATCGTACGTACGATCTGTGAGCTGAGGACGAAGTAAAGGAAGCGACAATCGTTATAACGAAGGTACAATTTTAAGTTGGTGCATCAGTGGCCTATACTGCTTATAGATTGAGGCCTATATTGGGTCAAGATTAGGAGAGTTTCACCTGACATTAGGGTTTGTCTTGTGTTGTGTCTTGCAGAGAAAATGTATCTATTCAATGATGAGGACTTTATCCTATACTATATATACATTGATATGTACAGGGAGCTGCCCTGTCTGTGGCAGGTAAACCACCCCTTTTATAACAATAAACCAAAGAGGAAGGCAGCGCTGGATCAATTGCTTGAATTTGTGAAGCTGGTGATCCCCACGGCAAAAATCCCCTATTTGAAGGCCCTAATTGCTGGCATGAGGAGCGCTTATAATAGGGAACGCAAGAAGGTACAGGATTCCCAGAGATCAGGAGCTGCAGCAGATGACATTAATGTACCCAGGCTGTGGTACTATGAAAGACTGCATTTTCTGCCAGGCCAGACTGAACCCAGGCCAGCACTCTCCAGTCTTCCTTGAAGGCTTCATTCCCCCCCAGCTGAGGCTTCCGATGACCAACCTGGGCCTTCCAGGCAGCAACATGTGGAGGAGCCCAGCTTGAGTCAGATATAGCATTCTTCAAAATATTTCTGTTTATCAAATTAATGATGTTAAATATATGTTAGTTTGGATAACTAATTTATGATTTCACAAAGTGTTTTACATATCAATAGACAGTAGTGGCCACAAATGATTGGGACAAGAATGAAAAATGTTGGGGTCAGAATGATAGTCTTTTCTATTTATTAACATTCAATTTGCAACAGTCATAAGCTGAAAATTGTGTGTGATTGATGAAGCAAAAACTAAAACGATGTTCCTTTTTCAGACACAGGAAAGCCTCAGCCAGGCCATAGAAAGTGGCAGCCAAGAGGTGGCTGGGCCCAGTAGCCTGCCCAAATCCCAGGTCCCTCCCCTCGGCCTTCCACAAAAAAGTGCCAGGAAGAGGAGTAACCTGAAGGAGGCAGCAATTGGCATATTTCTAAAGGCTACTGCGGCTCTCAGAAACCCCCCAGTCTTCAAGAGGACTATGCCTACATGACAGCCTGTAAAATGCTGGAAATGAAGGAGGGCCAACACCTCTTATGTGAGGAAGTTATGTTACAAGCCCTAAATAAAGGGTTGAGGGGTAAACTCGCAAGCCAAAGCCAAGCTTGTGAGTTGAATCATGGTCCTCCTCCTCCAAGTCCTCCTCCTCCTCCACCTCCTGCCACAACTCCAACACCAGAGCCACAGCCTGGAAGGAAGCGTGTAAGGAAGACAAGAGAGTGATGGCCTGGGTTCAATCTGGTCTGACAAAAGACGCAGGCTGTTGTATGACCACAGCCAGGGGACATATATATCATCTGCTGCTGTTCCTGATCTCTTGTAGTCCTGGACCGGATTGTGCTCACTATTATAAGGACTCCTCAGGCCACCAATTTTGACTGTAAAATAGTTGATGTGTGCCCTGGGGTACAAAGGCTTCACAAATTTCACCAGTTTCTCCAGTGTTGCCTTCCTCTTTATTTTGATATGACCCAGAATAAAGGTCAAATTAACAAGGGACACCAACCAACCTCCTTGAGGTTAAAAAATACAAGATAATAATGGTGTTGTGGTAACTTGACACACAAAACGAGAAATAATATTATTTATATGTGGTCGTCTGGTAGCATCGGCTGTAAAAAAAAGTCACCAGCACTGATTCTACCTTCGTTACCACTGAGAGCAGCGCCAACCTTTTCTACTATCTCAGAGGGTTTTGGTCCCTCCGTGAGACACCTGCTCTCCATAGTAGGCTCGACCACTAGCACTTGATCCCCAGGTTTAGACTCTCTGACCCTGGCAGACCGGTTGGCAACCCCCCTCTGGGTCCTCGCTAATGGTTTATGCCCACGTTTAAGCACTTTTTGGCTTCCCTGTAGCATAGAGTATGATGCACAGCAACTCGGGGAGAGCGCATATCTTCCGCAGGATGCTGTGGCTCACCACTCAACGATGTGACCTGTTCCCTGGCGGGGATCAAAGGGGAGTCCTTCCTCTGAGCACCAAAGAAATCACTTCGGGAACCCCCAAGATATGACAAGTCAGGCCCAGAGAGAGAGAACTCTCTGCCTTCAATCCTACAAACACCTCCAGGGGTGCCATCTTCACGGTGGAACGCACTTCCTTAGAACAGGCCAGCTCTCTGGTAATAGAGGGACTCTCCTGGACACTTTCTAAACAACTGTAGTGCTCGACAGCAGCAGCCAGTATCAAGGGACTGAGGCTCGGACTGAGCCACCCATCGGTGCAGCTCCTTAGGAAGACCATGCAAAAAGTGATCCAGTGCAACTCGCTCTACAATCTGAGTGGTGGTCTTCTCCTCTGGTTTCAGCCAATCCTGGAACAGGTGCAGTAGACGATACAGTTGCATACGGGCAGGCTTAGCTCTGTCAAAGCGCCATTCATGAACACGGTTTGCCCTTAGAGCCACAGTCAGGGCCAGATTGAGAGCATCATGGGCCTGGTGCTAAGGATTTTGGTGGGCCTTTTTATGAAAATAATTAAAATGAAAACGCAAACAATTTTTTGTTAAATTAAATTAAAGAGAGAGAGGGGTGTGAGGGAGTGGTTGAGAGAGAGAGAGAGAGAGAGGGGTGATAGCGAGATGGGGGGCTGACAGAGAGGGAATGAGAGGGAGGAGAAAAGAGAGAGAAAGGGGGTGAATGAGAGAGATAGGGGGTGAGAGAGAGGGGACGAGAGAGAGGGGGGGGTGATAGCAAGATAGGGGGTTGAAAGAGAGGGCATGAGAGGGAGGGAAAAAGAGAGAGAAAGGGGGTGAATGAGAGAGAGAGGGGGTGAGAGAGAGGCGACGAGAGAGAGAGAGGGGGTGAGAAAAGGGGGAATAGAGAGAGGGTGAAAGAGAGAGTAGGTAGGAAAGAGGGGGTTGAAGGGGTGAGAGAGAGAGAATGGGGGTAAAAGAGAGGGGATGACAGAGAAAGGGGGTGAAAGAGAGAGAGAGAGAGGGGGGGGTGAGAGTGAGGGGGTGAATATGTGTGGGAAGCAGCATAGTACATTACACGGGGGGGGGGGGGGAAGAAGCACAGTACATTACATGGTTGTCACAAAACATTACATGATGGATACATGGATACAGCACATTTAATGGTGGGCAAAGCACAGCACATTACATGGCGGGCACATTACACGGTTGCCACTGCCCAATACAGCACATTACAAGGTAGGCACAGTACATTATATGGTGAGCACAGCACATGACATGGTTGGTACTGCACAACACAGCGCATTGCATGATGGGCACAACACAGCACATGCACACCATGGGCACAGGACCTTATATGGTGGACACAGCACATGGCAGGCACAGCTGAGCACATTACATGGTGGGCACTGCACAGCACATTATATGGTGGGCACAGCATATTATATGGTGGGTAATGCACATGGCATGGTGGGCACCGCACAGCACATGACAAGGTGGGCACTGCATGACACCACATGACATGTGGGCACTGCATGACACAGCACAGCAATTACATTGTGAGCACAGCACATTAAATGGTGGACACCGCACATGACATGGTGAGCCCTGCACACCACATTCCATTGGGCACATTGGTGGGCACTGCACTGCACGCTACAGCACATTACATTGTGAGCACAGCACATTAAATGGTGGACACCGCACATGACATGGTGAGCCCTGCACAGCACATTCCATTGTGGGTACTGCACGGCACATGCCATGGTGGACAATGTACAGCACATTACATGGTGGGTACAGCACACTACATGGTAGGCACTGCATGGCACAGCACATTACATGGTGGGCACAACACAGCACATGACATGGTGGGCACTGAACAGCAATTTACATGGTGGGCACTGCACATGACATGGTGGGCACTGCATGGCACAGCACATTACATGGTGGGCACGGTATGGCACAGCACATGACATAGTGGGCACAGAATGGCCCAGCACATTACATGGTGGGCACAAAACAGTACATGGTGGGCACTGCATGGCATAGCACATTTCATGGTGGGCAATGCAACTGCACATTACGTGTTAGGAACTGCACATGACATGGTGGGCACTGCTGAACAGCACAGCACATTAAATAGGTGGCACAACACACTACATGCTGGGCACAACGCATGGCAGGGTGAGCACAGCACAGCACATGACATGGTTGGAACTGTACATGACATGGTGGGCACTGCATGGCACAGCACATTACAAGTGGGCATTGCACATTACATGGTAGGATCACTGTATGGCACAGAGCATGACATGGTGGACACTGCAAATTACATGGAGGGCACTGAATGGCAAATCACATGACACGGTGGGCATTGCACATTACATGGTGGGAACTGCACATTACATGGTGGGCACTGCAAGGCACAACACATCACATGAAGAGCAATGCACAGCACATGACATGGTGGGCACAGCACATTACATGGTGGGCACTGCAATGTACAGCACATGACATGGTGGGCACTACACATTACATAGTGGGCACTGCAATGCCCAGCAAATTACATACTGGGCACAGCACATTACATAGGGGGCACTGCAATGCACAGCACATGACATAGTGGGCACAGCACATTACATGGGGGCACTGCAATGCACATGACATGGTGGGTACAGCACATGACATTTTGGGCACTGCAAGGCACAGCACGACATGGTGGGCACTGCGCATAACAAGGTGGGCACTGCAAGGCACAACACGACATAGTGGGCACTGCACATTACATAGTGGGCACTGCAATGCACAGCACATGACATGGTGGGCACTGGGCACAAGAGAACACATTACATGGGGGGAAGCAGCAGTCTGTCCCCTAGCACAATAATTACACAACACCTCCCTAACACATTTACTAACCTTATCTCAACAGCATGGAAGATGTCCTTCCTCCCGGGCTCCTGCTGGTTAGGACAACATCAGTGCCCCTCCCCCAGACAGCTACCAGACCCTGAGGATCTGTGTGAGTGTAACAGATCCTGTGATAGGAGTCAGGTATCGACAGAGACAGGACTCGGCTGCAGTGACTAACACTTGTCTACTCCATGTGTGCAGTACACAGAGGGCTCCCCTTCTTTCAAGAAGGCACACAGATATTGATAAGCCACTGGCATGGGCCTATATTGAGGGAGGGGCCTGGAGCTGCAGCTCCCCTAGCCCCTATGTTAATTCTCGGTGAGGGAATCAGGAAGTGAAGCGTTGCGGCTTCACTTCCTAGTTCCCTACTGCGCACACGCGAGTCGCGCAGCGCAATGAGAATCGTCCGCGCTGTCTGCTGGGACCCGTGTGTGTCCCAGCAGACATCGCGGCGGGACGGGAAGTGGCGTAGACTCCTGTGGGAGTCTATGCACGGAAGTGGGTGTAAGTACCTGTCTTAGACAGGTATCTGCACCCCCCTCCCCCCTGAAAGGTGCCAAATGTGACACCGGAGGGGGGGAGGGTTCAGATGAGCGGAAGTTCCACTTTAGGGTGGAATGCCGCTTTAAGCAGTTTAAGGTTCCGTGCTGATTCAGAGGCCAAATCACAATAGGCCTGTTGAGGATCTGCAGTCAGGAAAGGAGCCAGCACATCTGCCCAGTCTTTCTCAGGGAGACCTTCCCTTGTTGCAATCCTTTCAAACATTGCCATATAAGCTTCCACCTTATCTGTGGCTGTCATCTTTTGCATAGTCCGCTGCACTGCCTTTCTGGGGGTCACTCTTTACAGCGGGGTCACCTTTCATTATTTCAGCCCGCTGGGTCAGCACCTTTTGCAGTCCTGCTATCCTTCTGCTCACTCAGTAAGCAGTTTGTTTCTTTTTGCACGGCGACTGTCTGTATCAGGATCTGCTCCTGACGGAGCTGTGCCTCCTCATAGCCGGCCTGCGCTTGTAGCAGGGCCTGCTCCTGACGGGTCTGGGCCTCCTGATGGTGGGCCTGCGCTTGTGTATTAGCCAGTACCAGCTGCTTAAAGAGGAGTTCCGCTTAAAAAAATATATATTTAACCACTTGCCGACCGCCGCACGATGATGTACGTCGGCAGAATGGCACGGGCAGGCATATGGGCGTACCTGTACATCCCTACCTGCCCGCGGGCGGGGGGCCCGATCTCTGATGCCTGCGTCGGTTGGCTTCGTTCCAGGAGCGATCGGTGATGAGGGGGAGGCCGCGGATTCATAGCCACCCCCTCGCGATCGCTCCTGACAAATGAAATGCTTCCTCTGCCTCTGTAATGTAAACAGCGGCAGATGAAGTGATGTCATCTCTCCTCGTGTCGGGCCTTTTCGTTCGGGCACCGAGGAGAGAAGACATCCAAGTAAGTCTGCACCAACACTACATGAACAGTAGAACACCTAGGCACACATTTCACCCCCTGATCACCCCCCCTGCACCTCCTGTCACAGTGAAACTAATGGCAGTTTTTTTTTTTTTTTACTGATTATTGCATTGGTGTCATTTGTGACTGCAATAAGTGTTAGGGCAGTTAGTGTTAGGCCCCTTTAGGTCTAGGGTACCCTCCTAACCCCCCTAATAAAGGTTTAACCCCGTGATCACCCCCCGTCGCCAGTGTCATTAAGCGATCGTTTTTCTGATCACTGTATTAGTGTCACAGGTGACGCTAGTTAGGCAGGTAAGTATTTAGGTTCGCCGTCAGCTTTTTATAGCGTCAGGTACCCCCATATAATACCTAATAAAGGTTTTAACCCCTGATTGCCCCCTAGTTAACTCTTTCACCAGTGATCACTGTATAACTGTTACGGGTGATGCTGGTTAGTTAGTTTGTTTTTTATAGTGTCAGGGCACCCACCGTTTATTACCTGTGACGAAACGTCCCTAGACTCGACTTGAGTGCTTTCGTCATATACCACTTCCTCCCAGTCTGAATATAGATATCAGATATTCCAACCACTCCCAAGCACAAAACAGGATGACACTTGCTTAGTGCTAACATGGACTGATTTATTAGAGCCAAAATGACAAGTATTTATAATACAGTAGAAGAGGAGATCCCCTCCTGCTCATATTACTCTCTATAAAAATACACATGTAACAAATTAACATGAGCTAATTAACTAATCCCTTTAAGCAGCCAATGTGACTCTGTGCCCATCAGGATTTCACTACAGGTCAGACTTGTTGTCACCAAGCTTCACACAGTAGATTATACATCATCATAAGTACAACCACAAGACATTTTGTCACAATAGCAGGAGCTCCACTAGGAGTCGGCCCGTCTACTACATTGTACAGCGGACAATGTGATCAGCTCTCTCAATTAACATCTTAAGTTCATCAACAAACTAAGAATAGTCTTTACATATATCCTGTGAAATATTGTGGATAAATATTACTTACTTACATTTTAAAGTGGTTCTGCACACATTTCATTTAGTAAATCTGTCACGTACCTGGTGGTGCGAGCCCGATATTGCAGAGAGAGACCTCCCTTGCGTCTCCCACTCCTGGTTCCCTGGTAGGGGGACAGGCGACCCAGGAGTGAGGAGGAGCACGGGTGCCTGGCAGGATCAACAGACCGGTGGAGTGACAAGGTCAACTCAGCGGACGAGCTGGTTCAGTCTAGCAGGCAGGATAGCAGAGCAGGATGGATCTGGATGGACAGCTTAACAGACTGGATAGCAGAGCAGGCCGGAACTGGACAGGTAAGCTGGTACAGCAAACAACAGGATAGCAGAGCAGGCTGGATCTGGATAGACAGCTTAGCAGACTGGATAGCAGAGCAGGCTGGGTCTGGATGGACAGCTTAGCAGACTGGATAGCAGAGCAGGCCGGAACTGGACAGGTAAGCTGGTTCAGCGAACACACAGGATAGCAGAGCTGGCTGGATCTGGATAGACAGCTTAGCAGACTGGACAGCAGAGCTGGCTGGGTCTGGATGGACAGCTTAGCAGACTGGATAGCAGAGCAGGCTGGGTCTGGATGGACAGCTTAGCAGACTGGATAGCAGAGCAGGCCGGAACTGGACAGGTAAGCTGGTTCAGCGAACACACAGGATAGCAGAGCTGGCTGGATCTGGATAGACAGCTTAGCAGACTGGCAGGCAGAGCAGGCTGGGTCTGGATGGACAGCTTAGCAGACTGGATAGCAGAGCAGGCTGGAACTGGACAGGTACGCTGGTTCAGCAAACAAACAGGATAGCAGAGCTGGCTGGAACTGGATAGACAGCTTAGCAGACTGGACAGCAGAGCAGGCTGGGTCTGGATGGACAGCTTAGCAGACTGGATAGCAGAGCAGGCTGGAACTAGACAGGTAAGCAGGTTCAGCAAACAAACAGGATAGCAGAGCTGGCTGGATCTGGATAGGCAGCTTAGCAGACTGGATAGCAGAGCAGGTTGAGTCTGGATGGACAGCTTAGCAGGCTGGATGGCAGAGCAGGCCGGAACTGGACAGGTAAGCTGGTTCAGCAAACAAACAGGAAGCAGGACCTTGGAACAGACTGGATCAATACAGGTGATCAGACTTGGCACAGGAAACAGAACCTCAGAACGGCTGGAGCAATACAGGTGATCAGGTTCATCACAGGGAACAGAACTGCAGACCGGACTGAAGCAATACAGGTGATCAAGTTCAACAGAGAAGGTCAGGTATCAGACTGGCATCAAGGTACAAGGGGATGAGGCAGAAGGATGGTCACAACAAGCCGAGGTCGGGTACAGGCGGAAAGCTGGATAGTCACAGGTAAGCCGGGTCAACAGGACAGAGGTATCAGGATCAGGTAACATACACCACAACGCTGTAGAGCAGACAGCGGGGACCGTCTGCCCAGGCCAGGTTTAAATAGCCTAACTGGCGCTAACCAGAGCGCGCACCTGTCTCCCTGTGCGCGCGCCTGTGCGCGGCCGCACATGTGCACGCGCCCGGGCGCGCATGCGCAGTGGCGCCTGTGGGCCAGGAAGGCCAGGGTTCAGGTTTCTGGCAGGATTTTCATGACATTGCCCCCCTCCTAGGGGCAACCTCCGGGTGCCCCTCTGGGCAAACCTCTCAGGATGGGCTCTCTTAAAGGCTTGAACTAGACTCTTAGCGTGGATATTGCACTCGGGCTCCCAGGAATTCTCTTCAGGACCGTAGCCCTTCCATTTTATCAGGAACTGATTCTGATTCCTCCTTCTCCTAAAGTTTAGGATGGCCTCCACTTCGAACTCCTCTTCGCCATCTACTAGAACTGGATCCGGGGGTATTGTTCTCCTGTTGGGAAAGGGGTTAGGAGTGGAGGGTTTCAGCAGGGAAACATGGAAGACCGGGTGGACCTTGAGGGAATCTGGGAGTTCCAACTCATAGGCCACTTCGTTTATTTTCTGTTTGACTGGAAAGGGACCCAAGAACTTGGGGCCCAGTTTCTTCGAGGGACAAGCCATCCTCAAATTTAAAGTAGAAAGCCATACTGTGTCACCTGGTGCCAGTACCAACTCCCCTCGCCTCTACCTGTCAAAAAATGCTTTATTATGTTCCTGGGTCCGGGCCATGGTGTCCTGCAGTAGTTGGTTATTGGAAGCAAAGAAGTCAATCTTTTTCTGAACCGCAGGCACGGTACATTCAGGGAGAGAATTGGGTAAAAATGAAGGGTGGAAGCCATAGTTGGCGAAGAAGGGCGTCTGTTGGGTAGCAGAGTGGATGGCATTGTTATATGCAAATTCGGCAACTGGTAACAGGGAGATCCAATCATCCTGGGTGAAGGAGGAGAAGCACCGTAAATATTGTTCCAAGGTCTGGTTGGTCCTCTCGGTTTGCCCATTGGACTGAGGGTGATAGGCGGATAAGAATGATAGTTCAATATTGAGGGCCTTACAGAACGACTTCCAGAACCGAGAGGTGAACTGTACCCCTCGGTCGGACACTATGTTGGCTGTTACCCCGTGGAGCCTGATGACTTCTCGGATGAACACCTGTGCGGTTTCTGAAGCAGAAGGGGTGCCCTTCATAGGAACAAAGTGTGCCATCTTCGACAGGCGGTCGACTATTACAAAAATCGTGGTGTGGTCCTCTGCTGGGGGCAGTTCCACGATGAAGTCGATGGACAACATCTTCCAGGGACGATCTGGGACTGGTAGAGGCTTGAGTAGACCCCAGGACTTGGTCCTGTAACTCTTGCTCCGTATACATATAATGCATGTATCTACGAACTTCCTGCAGTCTTCCTTTAGCTGGGGCCACCAGAAGGTACGTTGTACCAATTCAGTGGTCTTGTGACACCGAAGTGTCCGGCAAGTTTATGATCATGGCACAATTCCAGGACGGTTACCCGCAGATCCTCGGGAATGAAAATGTTATCCTCATGCCACAGCAGACCATCCTTGGCTAGCAACCCAGGTCCAGAAGTGGGTATGAGGCCACTGGAAGCCCGTCTGAGCTGGAAAAGCAAATCTTCCTGTAGCAGAAGAAAATTTCCAGGGGCAAGGATCGTGTCCGGAGGGGAATCATCCTGGGATTTGTGGTACATACGTGACAGAGCGTCCGGCTTCGCATTTTTGGAACCCGGGCGATAGGTCACATGAAAAGTAAAACGAGAGAAAAATAAGGCCCATCGGGCCTGTCTAGGTTTCAACCTCTTGGCAGTCTTCAGGTACTCTAGATTTTTGTGATCCGTGAAGATCAGGATTGGATGAGTAGCCCCCTCCAGCAGGTAGCGCCACTCCTCGAGGGCGGTTTTTATCGCTAGCAATTCCCGATCACCCACATCGTAGTTCTTCTCGGCCCGGGATAGTTTTCGCGAGAAGAAAGCCACGGGGTGAAGCAGAGCCTTGATGCCCTGTCTCTGGGATAGGATTGCTCCCACGGCTATCTCAGAAGCGTCCACCTCCAGGACGAAGGGTAATGAAGAGTCCGGGTGCTTCAGGATAGGAGCTGAGGTAAAGAGCCCCTTAAGGGCCTCAAAGGCCCCTTGGGCTTCAGGAGACCAGTGAAAGCGGGTACCTTGTTTGGTGAGCCGTGTGATGGGCGCCACTATGGCCGAGAATCCTCTGATAAACTTGCGATAAAAATTGGCAAAGCCAATAAATCGCTGGATACCTTTCTTATCTGCAGGAGTAGGCCAGTCCAGGATGGCTGCTATCTTCTGGGGGTCCATCCGGATGCCCCTGCTGGAGATGATTAAGCCCAAGAAGGGTATGCTCTCCACCTCAAAGAGGCATTTGTCGGCCTTGGCATAGAGGCCATGTTGCCGGAGGCGGCCTAGTACACTCTTGACATGCCCACGGTGCGACTCTAGGGAGGAAGAGAAAATTAGTATGTCATCAAGGTAAACAACGGCAAAAACATCTAAAAAGTCCCGGAGCACATCATTAATGAAGAACTGAAAGGTAGCAGGGGCATTACAGAGTCCAAAGGGCATCACCAGGTACTCGAAGTGCCCAAATCGAGACCGAAATGCCGTCTTCCATTCGTCCCCATCCTTGATACGAACCAAGTTGTACGCCCCTCTGAGGTCCAACTTGGAGAAGATGGAGGCCGTGCCAAGCCTCTGGAACAGTTCTGGGACCAAGGGGAGAGGGTAGCGATTTTTAATGGTAACATCGTTTAGGGCACGGTAGTCCACACAGGGTCTAAGGGAATGGTCCTTTTTCTCCACAAAAAATATCTCTGCACCTGCTGGGGATGTGGAAGGGCGGATGAATCCTTTTCTCAGATTTTCATCGATATAGTCCTTGAGTTTCCCCTGCTCCACCTCTGTTAGAGGGAAAACCCTACCGGAGGGAATCTTGGCCCCGGGGAGAAGTTCAATGGGGCAGTCATAAGGCCTGTGGGGTGGCAACACATCTGCCCCTTGTTTACTGAACACATCCAAGTAGGCATGGTAGGCCTCTGGGATGGACTGGCGTAAGCCAGCCTCGGCCTCCAGGCAGATCAGGGCAGAGGGTTTCACGGGAACCGTAGAGCCACAGGACCTCTGGCAGTAAAGGGAGGAAAAGGCCACTTCCCCTGTGGCCCAATTGATGGCCGGATTGTGTGCCTGCAACCAGGGGATGCCCAAAATGACTGGGAACAGAGGAGAGGAAATAATGTTCAACCGCAAAAGTTCCTGGTGTGATCCAGAGATGATCGTGGGTAGTGGGGCAGTCTCCTGGGTCACCGGGCCTGATTTAATAATGGAACCGTCCGCTAGATAGACGGATAGTCCCTGTTCCCTGGGAAGAAGAGGAACCTGGTGCCGGGCAGCAAAATCAGAGTCCATAAAGCAACTACAGGCCCCAGAGTCAATGATGGCGGTGGTCCGCAGGGTCCTTCCTGGGAGCTGAAAGGAAACAGAGAGGGCAAGATGAGACGAGACCCCGGTCACTGGATCAACATAACTGGATAGCACGGTTGGGAACTTACGGAGTTTAGCCGGGCAATTCCTGACATAATGACCCGGCTCCCCGCAATAAAGGCACAAATTGTTGTCGCGGCATCGCTGGCGTTCTGCTGGGGTGAGAGAAGGCCGCAGGAGCCCCAACTGCATGGGTTCAGATGCAGTGGGGGTAGGTACAGGCCGGGCAGTGGAAGCAGGGCAGAAATTACTTGGGGCCCTGGGGAGAATCCAGGTTGGTCTTGGGGACCCCATGGTTCGCTCGGCCCTACGTTCCCGTAGGCGCCGATCGATCTGGATAGCTAAGTCAATAAGAGAGTTCAAAGTCTGGGGAACCCCTACCCTGGCGAGCTCATCCTTGAGCGCATCCAAGAGGCCCATGCGGAACTGGTGACGAAGGGCAGCGTCATTCCAGTCAGTGTCGGCGCCCCATCGCCTGAACTCGGCCACATAGTTCTCTGCTGGTCGCCGACCCTGCTGGAGAGAACGTAGGGCGGCCTCCGCAGTAGTTGAGAGCTGGGGGTCCTCATATAATTGCGCCATGGCGTCAAAGAAGGTAGTAAGACTGGTCAGTGCTGCGTCTTTTTGTTCTAAGAGGCGGTGGGCCCAGACTTGGGGATCCCCGGTCAGCAGGGCTACCACAAAGCCCACTTTAGTGGCCTCTAAGGAAAAGGTCATTGGCTGTAGAGCAAAATGAAGTTCACAAGAATTGTGAAAAGTCCTGAAACTGCCACGGGTGGGGACCTTAGGTTCGGGTGGTAGCATCACTACAGTTAGGGCAGGTGCAGCCCCCATTGGGGGTGTTGCCGGGTGTGAAGTCCCTTGGGCACAAGTAGGACTGGACAAGGCCAGTACCCGTTCTTCCAGCCGTGTGTACCCTTGTTGAAGGTTCTTCACCGCCTCGGTCAGACCTGCCAGTTGTTGGCAAGAGACCTCCCTTGCGTCTCCCACTCCTGGTTCCCTGGTAGGGGGACAGGCGACCCAGGAGTGAGGAGGAGCACGGGTGCCTGGCAGGATCAACAGACCGGTGGAGTGACAAGGTCAACTCAGCGGACGAGCTGGTTCAGTCTAGCAGGCAGGATAGCAGAGCAGGATGGATCTGGATGGACAGCTTAACAGACTGGATAGCAGAGCAGGCCGGAACTGGACAGGTAAGCTGGTACAGCAAACAACAGGATAGCAGAGCAGGCTGGATCTGGATAGACAGCTTAGCAGACTGGATAGCAGAGCAGGCTGGGTCTGGATGGACAGCTTAGCAGACTGGATAGCAGAGCAGGCCGGAACTGGACAGGTAAGCTGGTTCAGTGAACACACAGGATAGCAGAGCTGGCTGGATCTGGATAGACAGCTTAGCAGACTGGACAGCAGAGCAGGCTGGGTCTGGATGGACAGCTTAGCAGACTGGATAGCAGAGCAGGCCGGAACTGGACAGGTAAGCTGGTTCAGCAAACAAACAGGATAGCAGAGCTGGCTGGATCTGGATAGGCAGCTTAGCAGACTGGACAGCAGAGCAGGCTGGGTCTGGATGGACAGCTTAACAGACTGGATAGCAGAGCAGGCCGGAACTGGACAGGTAAGCTGGTTCAGCAAACAAACAGGATAGCAGAGCTGGCTGGATCTGGATAGACAGCTTAGCAGACTGGACAGCAGAGCAGGCTGGGTCTGGATGGACAGCTTAGCAGACTGGATAGCGGAGCAGGCCGGAACTGGACAGGTACGCTGGTTCAGCAAACAAACAGGATAGCAGAGCTGGCTGGAACTGGATAGACAGCTTAACAGACTGGACAGCAGAGCAGGCTGGGTCTGGATGGACAGCTTAGCAGACTGGATAGCAGAGCAGGCTGGAACTGGACAGGTAAGCAGGTTCAGCAAACAAACAGGATAGCAGAGCTGGCTGGATCTGGATAGGCAGCTTAGCAGACTGGATAGCAGAGCAGGTTGAGTCTGGATGGACAGCTTAGCAGGCTGGATGGCAGAGCAGGCCGGAACTGGACAGGTAAGCTGGTTCAGCAAACAAACAGGAAGCAGGACCTTGGAACAGACTGGATCAATACAGGTGATCAGACTTGGCACAGGAAACAGAACCTCAGAACGGGCTGGAGCAATACAGGTGATCAGGTTCATCACAGGGAACAGAACTGCAGACCGGACTGAAGCAATACAGGTGATCAAGTTCAACAGAGAAGGTCAGGTATCAGACTGGCATCAAGGTACAAGGGGATGAGGCAGAAGGATGGTCACAACAAGCCGAGGTCGGGTACAGGCGGAAAGCTGGATAGTCACAGGTAAGCCGGGTCAACAGGACAGAGGTATCAGGATCAGGTAACATACACCACAACGCTGTAGAGCAGACAGCGGGGACCGTCTGCCCAGGCCAGGTTTAAATAGCCTAACTGGCGCTAACCAGAGCGCGCACCTGTCTCCCTGTGCGCGCGCCTGTGCGCGGCCGCACATGTGCACGCGCCCGGGCGCGCATGCGCAGTGGCGCCTGTGGGCCAGGAAGGCCAGGGTTCAGGTTTCTGGCAGGATTTTCATGACATTGCCCCCCTCCTAGGGGCAACCTCCGGGTGCCCCTCTGGGCAAACCTCTCAGGATGGGCTCTCTTAAAGGCTTGAACTAGACTCTTAGCGTGGATATTGCACTCGGGCTCCCAGGAATTCTCTTCAGGACCTTAGCCCTTCCATTTTATCAGGAACTGATTCTGATTCCTCCTTCTCCTAAAGTTTAGGATGGCCTCCACTTCGAACTCCTCTTCGCCATCTACTAGAACTGGATCCGGGGGTATTGTTCTCCTGTTGGGAAAGGGGTTAGGAGTGGAGGGTTTCAGCAGGGAAACATGGAAGACCGGGTGGACCTTGAGGGAATCTGGGAGTTCCAACTCATAGGCCACTTCGTTTATTTTCCGTTTGACTGGAAAGGGACCCAAGAACTTGGGGCCCAGTTTCTTCGAGGGACAAGCCATCCTCAAATTTAAAGTAGAAAGCCATACTGTGTCACCTGGTGCCAGTACCAACTCCCCTCGCCTCTTCCTGTCAAAAAATGCTTTATTATGTTCCTGGGTCCGGGCCATGGTGTCCTGCAGTAGTTGGTTATTGGAAGCAAAGAAGTCAATCTTTTTCTGAACCGCAGGCACGGTACATTCAGGGAGAGAATTGGGTAAAAATGAAGGGTGGAAGCCATAGTTGGCGAAGAAGGGCGTCTGTTGGGTAGCAGAGTGGATGGCATTGTTATATGCAAATTCGGCAACTGGTAACAGGGAGATCCAATCATCCTGGGTGAAGGAGGAGAAGCACCGTAAATATTGTTTCAAGGTCTGGTTGGTCCTCTCGGTTTGCCCATTGGACTGAGGGTGATAGGCGGATGAGAATGATAGTTCAATATTGAGGGCCTTACAGAACGACTTCCAGAACCGAGAGGTGAACTGTACCCCTCGGTCGGACACTATGTTGGCTGGTACCCCGTGGAGCCTGATGACTTCTCGGATGAACACCTGTGCGGTTTCTGAAGCAGAAGGGGTGCCCTTCATAGGAACAAAGTGTGCCATCTTCGACAGGCGGTCGACTATTACAAAAATCGTTGTGTGGTCCTCTGCTGGGGGCAGTTCCACGATGAAGTCGATGGACAACATATTCCAGGGACGATCTGGGACTGGTAGAGGCTTGAGTAGACCCCAGGACTTGGTCCTGTAACTCTTGCTCCGTATACATATAATGCATGTATCTACGAACTTCCTGCAGTCTTCCTTTAGCTGGGGCCACCAGAAGGTACGTTGTACCAATTCAGTGGTCTTGGTGACACCGAAGTGTCCGGCAAGTTTATGATCATGGCACAATTCCAGGACGGTTACCCGCAGATCCTCGGGAATGAAAATGTTATCCTCATGCCACAGCAGACCATCCTTGGCTAGCAACCCAGGTCCAGAAGTGGGTATGAGGCCACTGGAAGCCCGCCTGAGCTGGAAAAGCAAATCTTCCTGTAGCAGAAGAAAATTTCCAGGGGCAAGGATCGTGTCCGGAGGGGAATCATCCTGGGATTTGTGGTACATACGTGACAGAGCGTCCGGCTTCGCATTTTTGGAACCCGGGCGATAGGTCACGTGAAAAGTAAAACGAGAGAAAAATAAGGCCCATCGGGCCTGTCTAGGTTTCAACCTCTTGGCAGTCTTCAGGTACTCTAGATTTTTGTGATCCGTGAAGATCAGGATTGGATGAGTAGCCCCCTCCAGCAGGTAGCGCCACTCCTCGAGGGCGGTTTTTATCGCTAGCAATTCCCGATCACCCACATCGTAGTTCTTCTCGGCCCGGGATAGTTTTCGCAAGAAGAAAGCCACGGGGTGAAGCAGAGCCTTGATGCCCTGTCTCTGGGATAGGATTGCTCCCACGGCTATCTCAGAAGCGTCCACCTCCAGGACGAAGGGTAATGAAGAGTCCGGGTGCTTCAGGATAGGAGCTGAGGTAAAGAGCCCCTTAAGGGCCTCAAAGGCCCCTTGGGCTTCAGGAGACCAGTGAAAGCGGGTACCTTGTTTGGTGAGCCGTGTGATGGGCGCCACTATGGCCGAGAATCCTCTGATAAACTTGCGATAAAAATTGGCAAAGCCAATAAATCGCTGGATACCTTTCTTATCTGCAGGAGTAGGCCAGTCCAGGATGGCTGCTATCTTTTGGGGGTCCATCCGGATGCCCCTGCTGGAGATGATTAAGCCCAAGAAGGGTATGCTCTCCACCTCAAAGAGGCATTTGTCGGCCTTGGCATAGAGGCCATGTTGCCGGAGGCGGCCTAGTACACTCTTGACATGCCCACGGTGCGACTCTAGGGAGGAAGAGAAAATTAGTATGTCATCAAGGTAAACAACGGCAAAAACATCTAAAAAGTCCCGGAGCACATCATTAATGAAGAACTGAAAGGTAGCAGGGGCATTACAGAGTCCAAAGGGCATCACCAGGTACTCGAAGTGCCCAAATCGAGACCGAAATGCCGTCTTCCATTCGTCCCCATCCTTGATACGAACCAAGTTGTACGCCCCTCTGAGGTCCAACTTGGAGAAGATGGAGGCCGTGCCAAGCCTCTGGAACAGTTCTGGGACCAAGGGGAGAGGGTAGCGATTTTTAATGGTAACATCGTTTAGGGCACGGTAGTCCACACAGGGTCTAAGGGAATGGTCCTTTTTCTCCACAAAAATATCTCTGCACCTGCTGGGGATGTGGAAGGGCGGATGAATCCTTTTCTCAGATTTTCATCGATATAGTCCTTGAGTTTCCCCTGCTCCACCTCTGTTAGAGGGAAAACCCTACCGGAGGGAATCTTGGCCCCGGGGAGAAGTTCAATGGGGCAGTCATAAGGCCTGTGGGGTGGCAACACATCTGCCCCTTGTTTACTGAACACATCCAAGTAGGCATGGTAGGCCTCTGGGATGGACTGGCGTAAGCCAGCCTCGGCCTCCAGGCAGATCAGGGCAGAGGGTTTCACGGGAACCGTAGAGCCACAGGACCTCTGGCAGTAAAGGGAGGAAAAGGCCACTTCCCCTGTGGCCCAATTGATGGCCGGATTGTGTGCCTGCAACCAGGGGATGCCCAAAATGACTGGGAACAGAGGAGAGGAAATAATGTTCAACCGCAAAAGTTCCTGGTGTGATCCAGAGATGATCGTGGGTAGTGGGGCAGTCTCCTGGGTCACCGGGCCTGATTTAATAATGGAACCGTCCGCCAGATAGACGGATAGTCCCTGTTCCCTGGGAAGAAGAGGAACCTGGTGCCGGGCAGCAAAATCAGAGTCCATAAAGCAACTACAGGCCCCAGAGTCAATGATGGCGGTGGTCCGCAGGGTCCTTCCTGGGAGCTGAAAGGAAACAGAGAGGGCAAGATGAGACGAGACCCCGGTCACTGGATCAACATAACTGGATAGCACGGTTGGGAACTTACGGAGTTTAGCCGGGCAATTCCTGACATAATGACCCGGCTCCCCGCAATAAAGGCACAAATTGTTGTCGCGGCATCGCTGGCGTTCTGCTGGGGTGAGAGAAGGCCGCAGGAGCCCCAACTGCATGGGTTCAGATGCAGTGGGGGTAGGTACAGGCCGGGCAGTGGAAGCAGGGCAGAAATTACTTGGGGCCCTGGGGAGAATCCAGGTTGGTCTTGGGGACCCCATGGTTCGCTCGGCCCTACGTTCCCGTAGGCGCCGATCGATCTGGATAGCTAAGTCAATAAGAGAGTTCAAAGTCTGGGGAACCCCTACCCTGGCGAGCTCATCCTTGAGCGCATCCAAGAGGCCCATGCGGAACTGGTGACGAAGGGCAGCGTCATTCCAGTCAGTGTCGGCGCCCCATCGCCTGAACTTGGCCACATAGTTCTCTGCTGGTCGCCGACCCTGCTGGAGAGAACGTAGGGCGGCCTCCGCAGTAGTTGAGAGCTGGGGGTCCTCATATAATTGCGCCATGGCGTCAAAGAAGGTAGTAAGACTGGTCAGTGCTGCGTCTTTTTGTTCTAAGAGGCGGTGGGCCCAGACTTGGGGATCCCCGGTCAGCAGGGCTACCACAAAGCCCACTTTAGTGGCCTCTAAGGAAAAGGTCCTTGGCTGTAGAGCAAAATGAAGTTCACAAGAATTGTGAAAAGTCCTGAAACTGCCACGGGTGGGGACCTTAGGTTCGGGTGGTAGCATCACTACAGTTAGGGCAGGTGCAGCCCCCATTGGGGGTGTTGCCGGGTGTGAAGTCCCTTGGGCACAAGTAGGACTGGACAAGGCCAGTACCCGTTCTTCCAGCCGTGTGTACCCTTGTTGAAGGTTCTTCACCGCCTCGGTCAGACCTGCCAGTTGTTGGCAAGAGACCTCCCTTGCGTCTCCCACTCCTGGTTCCCTGGTAGGGGGACAGGCGACCCAGGAGTGAGGAGGAGCACGGGTGCCTGGCAGGATCAACAGACCGGTGGAGTGACAAGGTCAACTCAGCGGACGAGCTGGTTCAGTCTAGCAGGCAGGATAGCAGAGCAGGATGGATCTGGATGGACAGCTTAACAGACTGGATAGCAGAGCAGGCCGGAACTGGACAGGTAAGCTGGTACAGCAAACAACAGGATAGCAGAGCAGGCTGGATCTGGATAGACAGCTTAGCAGACTGGATAGCAGAGCAGGCTGGGTCTGGATGGACAGCTTAGCAGACTGGATAGCAGAGCAGGCCGGAACTGGACAGGTAAGCTGGTTCAGTGAACACACAGGATAGCAGAGCAGGCCGGAACTGGACAGGTAAGCTGGTTCAGCAAACAAACAGGATAGCAGAGCTGGCTGGATCTGGATAGACAGCTTAGCAGACTGGACAGCAGAGCAGGCTGGGTCTGGATGGACAGCTTAGCAGACTGGATAGCGGAGCAGGCCGGAACTGGACAGGTACGCTGGTTCAGCAAACAAACAGGATAGCAGAGTTGGCTGGAACTGGATAGACAGCTTAACAGACTGGACAGCAGAGCAGGCTGGGTCTGGATGGACAGCTTAGCAGACTGGATAGCAGAGCAGGCTGGAACTGGACAGGTAAGCAGGTTCAGCAAACAAACAGGATAGCAGAGCTGGCTGGATCTGGATAGGCAGCTTAGCAGACTGGATAGCAGAGCAGGTTGAGTCTGGATGGACAGCTTAGCAGGCTGGACGGCAGAGCAGGCCGGAACTGGACAGGTAAGCTGGTTCAGCAAACAAACAGGAAGCAGGACCTTGGAACAGACTGGATCAATACAGGTGATCAGACTTGGCACAGGAAACAGAACCTCAGAACGGGCTGGAGCAATACAGGTGATCAGGTTCATCACAGGGAACAGAACTGCAGAACGGACTGAAGCAATACAGGTGATCAAGTTCAACAGAGAAGGTCAGGTATCAGACTGGCATCAAGGTACAAGGGGATGAGGCAGAAGGATGGTCACAACAAGCCGAGGTCGGGTACAGGCGGAAAGCTGGATAGTCACAGGTAAGCCGGGTCAACAGGACAGAGGTATAAGGATCAGGTAACATACACCACAACGCTGTAGAGCAGACAGCGGGGACCGTCTGCCCAGGCCAGGTTTAAATAGCCTAACTGGCGCTAACCAGAGCGTGCACCTGTCTCCCTGTGCGCGCACCTGTGCGCGGGCGCACACGTGCACGCGCCCGGGCGCGCATGCGCAGTGGCGCCTGTGGGCCAGGACGGCCAGGGTTCAGGTTTCTGGCAGGATTTTCATGACAAAATCTCTTTGCCTTCCAAATCAGGCAAAGAGTACTAAATGAACATAAAATATATAATTTATAGGCCTAGTGTGCATGTACACAGCCAATACCCCTGGGGGAAGCTTGGATAGATAGACATAGAGAGGTGTATGCAATCAAAACAAAGTATAATTTATTTGGGGCAGTGTATACCCAAAATAGCAATGGTGGATGTACAGATTTACATTAAATCAGACATACATATAAAGTTTAACCATATGAATATACATATATAGTAGCATTTGCAAATTAACTTGCGATACAACAGTAGTCTTTAGGAAGGTGCCGACATGTTTCGGACAGAAGTCCTTTTTCAAAGGCAGTTAAACATCCTGGGATTTCACACACTGTATGGAATAGAGTAGACATTAGTACACAAGGTATAGTTGGTTGTATTGCCATAGGTTAGCTTGTCACTGCCATTGTATGGTTATGGTACTCACATGCAAAGCAATAGGGGAATCCCAGTTGTAATTGGAGGGACCAATATGGTCTTGAAGTAATGACTGTATATACAGGAAATCTGTGCTGTTAAAAGCAAAGGAACGTTGCCCTATATTTAGGGATGGGCTGCTGGAAGCTCAGGTTGCTGCAGGATCTCGGGCTGGGTACAAATGATGTACCGTGGCCTGGTGGCCTTTGACCACAGTATGTGGAAAGATGGAATAGATTGTATGGCTCGTATTAAAATAAATAAGTCATAGGGTATGTGGTGGAAGTTGTCTAGTGTGGTAATGCAGAATATAAGAGTATGTTACCTGGTTCTCAAAGGTTTTGTGTGAGGTTGTCTCAGAACTCCAGCAGGAAATTGATGTGTCTATTCCCGCCATTGCCTGCAATTTATGTAAAGTGTGTAGATTGTTTGCAGCTTAGTATGGGCGCCGTGTGATGACGTTTACCCAATTGCTGGCTAGCTAATAGGTCAATGTGGCAGGGGGAGACAGCTAACTGGGCTGTTTATGTATCCCTAAAGAGATCCCTGACGGAGCGGCGCTGGGCGCCGGCCCGCACAGTGTGGGCGGGACCGCGTCCAGCGTCGCAGCGTCACCAACGCGGGCATGTAGTCCCTCACATTCCGCGGTCTGTGGAGCGCAAATAGAGGGCGCACAGAGATGGTGTGCGCCCGGAGGAAACGTAGCGCGTGCATGCGCGGGATGGAGTCCGCGCATGCGCGCTGTCTTACCCGCGATGGGCAGCCATCTTGGGCATGCGCGGCAAATACCCAAAGATATGTATGGAAGATAAACGTACAGAGTATATATCACCGTGCTCTCTCTTGTAGCATCAGTGGTTGTAGCTGGGGGGCGCTATTACTTAAGCATGTGAGTCCAAGTCCACAGAAATGGTTATCGCCACCTTGAGGGAACAATGTACAATACATGGTTACAGCATAGTCAACAAGTGGGGCATTAAACATAAGATAGAGCAAGGATCCCGGTACATAAATATAGCATAGTCTGTATTGTAATCGACATAGTATATAATTATGACAAAATAATTCACAGTAGTAATGTGTGACATGACATAAATTACATCACATAGTGGGTGGTAGGATATTGACATATGGGTAACATGTCTGTTTTTATGTAGACCAATGTTATATGAACTGGGGGTTATAGGTCCAATTCACAGACCCCGGATTGAAACCCTTCAAGGTATGGTTTAAAATTGAAAGCCTCATTCAGGCCAGGGGGGGGATGTAGCATTGAGATGGAAAATCCATCTAAGCTCGCTCTGTAATAGGGCCTTATTATAGTCACCCCCACGATTGGGTGGGGGAATATGGTCAAGTGCTTTGAACAAAATTTTAGTGGTGGAATCTCGGTGTACAAGTTCACAGTGTCGCCCTAGGGGAAGATCAGGGTCTTTTTGATTAATGCTAAGGGTATGACGGTATATACGTTTCCAAAATGGTAATTTTGTCTTTCCAACATAAAAACATCCGCATTCACATTCAAGTAGATATACTATGCCGATTGAACGACAATTTACAAAGTGTTGAGGAAAAAATTGCTGGCCATTTGGCAAAATATTTGATCTATTTGATTTGTGGAGATATCTGCAATATTTGCAGTTCCCACAGGGAAAGGTACCTTTCAACTGTTTATGTGGTTTGTGGGACGAAGTGTATTCGCTTCTAATGGGTTTGTCGCGAAGAGAAGGAGCTCTTCTGTAGGTAAGTAAAGGATATGTAAGAACAAAGGGGGGAAGAGAGTTGTCTGTCGCAATGATGTGCCAATGTCGAGAAAGTATTTGAGTAATTAAAGTATGTTGTTCACAATAATTGGTTATAATTCTAAGGGGGGTGCTGGCTTCCCTGGGGTTTGTAGAGGAAAGTAGAGTGGAACGTGATTTAGATTTAGCTTTTTTGTATGCGGTCTTGAGAACCGTATGTGGGTATCCTCGTGCCCGAAGTCTTCTGCGTAGGACAGAAGCCTCATGTTCAAAGGAGATTTCGGTCGAGCAGTTGCAACGGGCACGAAGGTATTGAGCATATGGAATTGATTTTAGAAGGGGTTCCGGGTGAAAACTAGAGGCAGCCAGGATGGTGTTTCCGGCTGTTGGTTTACGATATAAGTGACTTTGTATATGTCCCTCTTGGTCCTTAATGAGTGTAAGGTCCAAGAAGGAGGTAGAAGTGGCACTATATGTCATAGTGAATTTGAGGTTTAATGAATTGGACGTATTTAAGTAATGTAAAAATTCGTGTAACATTTCTATTGATCCTTGCCACAAGACAAGGATATCGTCAATGTAGCGACGAAAGGTCGCGATATATTTGGTATATACAGTAGCGGATGGGTCTGCAAAAAGTAGTCGTTCCCACTCCCCCAAGTACAGGTTCGCGTAGGCCGGTGCGCAACAGGTGCCCATGGCCACGCCCTGTACTTGGAGGTAGTGGGACCCGTCAAAGGAGAAAAAATTATGAGTGAGTATAAAATTCAAGGCATTGATGATAAATGTAGAGAGATTGAGAGGGTATATAGAAGTAGTGGAAAGTATATGCTGGATGGCCAGCAATCCCAAGGAATGAGGGATGGAGCTGTATAATGCCTCGACGTCGATGGCGACAAGGAGAGTGTCGTCATCGACATGGAGGTCTGACAGTCCTTGTAGTAAATGTGTAGTATCACGTATGTATGAGGGTAATTGTACGACTAGAGGTTGAAGAAGCTTATCAACATATCGGCTAAGGTTGTCTGTAAGGGAACCTCTTCCAGATACTATGGTCCTGCCTGGTGGTCTGGGCAGGTTTTTGTGTACTTTTGGGAGTGCATAAAATGTTGCTTCCCTAGGGAATTTGGTCCTCACATATTCAGTAGTATGTTTATCTAGAACACCTTGTTGAAAGGCAGAGTCAATAAGTGTGTATAGTTCCTGTTGTGAAGAAGAAATGTAAGATACAGAAATCTTTTTATACCATTCCTTATTTTGCAAAATATCTTGGCACATTTTAACATAGTCTAATCTATTAAGAATGACTATATTTCCACCTTTGTCAGCAGGTTTTATAATGATAGAAGGGTTTGTTTTGAGATTTTGCAAAGCAAGATGTTGGTTGTATGAAAGATTTTTTACTTTGGAACGATTGGGGTAAATTTTGAGATTGCGAATTTCGCGTGTCACTGCTTGTAGGAAAAGTGCTGCTCGTGGGTTGGTGCTGGGGGGTGGAAAGAAACTGGATTTCTTTTTTATACTGATTTTGTGAGAAGTAGAAGGCAAGTGACTGGAGGGGTCTTCATCAACATAGGCTAGAATAGTGTCTAGATCTAAAGTGTCGATCAAATCAGAGCTGTCGCTTTCCTCCAGAAGCTCAGTGAGCTGTCGGAGGGCAGTGGTCTCTGAGGCAGTGTGTGTGAGGGAATCAGCAAACGGATTAGGAGTGTATATGCTGTGTAGCAATAATTTGCGAATAAACAGGTGTATATCTTTGATGACAGTAAATTTGTCAAGATGTGACAGGACAAAAAGTAAGTCCCTTTTCCAAAACAGCAATTTCGTGATTAGTGAGTATATGAGTTGATAGGTTGATAATATTACAAGAAGGGATATTTACCGTAGTGTTTTCTTGGGTTTGTGTGCGTTGTTGTGTTGAATTTTCTGTGATGCACGCATTTTGTCTAAAAAATCTGTGTTTTGAGAAGAAGAGGGTAAAGAATGTGATCTGGATGTCTTCGGCAATGAGGGAGAAACCGACAGGTGTCTGGCTGGTGAACCGTCGGTGGGTCCCTCAAAGTCGGAGACATCATCACTAGATAAATTGGGTGTGCGACCTCTTTTTGGGTTGCGTGAACCATGCATAGAATTGGGTTTGGGTGGTGCCTGTGAGGAAATAGTATTTCTGTCAGCAGTGGACCGGGAAGGTGGCGGTTTTGGAGCGGATCGTGCGGGGGCCGTCTGGCGACCCGCACGGTTCGCTTCGTTCCATTTGTATGCACGTTCTTCATGAAATGCTTTTTTGTCACGAAATAATTTTTTGTCCTTTTGTGACAGGATGGTTAAATTTGTCAAAACGAGTTTTTAGTTGTTCATCCAACATTTTGTATAGTGGGTGATCCATAAACTGGGTCAATTGGGTATTGATCGATGTGAGTTTGACATCCAGAAGGGACATTTGTGTCTCATATTCCTGGATTAACACCAGGCATGCTTTTTTTCAGAGTACTAAATTAAGTCTTTTTTTTTTTTTTTCCACTTACCTTGTAATTGCTGACCTTCTTTCCTCTGTCTCTTCGGCGGTGGGCGGGGTCTCTGCGTCGATCCTCGTCACGCCACACTGTCTCCTGGGATCTGGTGTCATTGATCCCAGGAGTCAGTGTGGACATCTTCCGAAATCTCGCGAGATTTCGGCCACATCTTCCGAAATCTCGCGAGATTTCGGCAGATGTGCCGGAATCTCGCGAGATTTCAGAGAACGTGAGCTGCACTTTGCCGTTACTGCGCACGCGCGGGATCGGCGCAGTAATGGCGGTGCATGCTGGGCACAGGCAAGATGGCAACCAGCAGGAAGGATTTTTCTAACTTATTTTAGATGACGAAAACCGGCAGCAATGAGTTAGTGAAATGGAACACGTGAGTACTTAAATAACATCTTGTAATCCATTGCATTGCACAAAAAAAACAAAAAAAAACTACAGACAGTGCAGAACCGATTTAAGTAATCCAAGATATATTTTCTCACTCACCCTGTGCCAGGATGGCACAGGGTGACTTAGACATAATAGGTGCATGGGGAGCTGAAACATGGGTTTCCCAACCTTTCCAAGGGATTCTGGGTTCCATGTGCCCTCCCATCACATCTCTCCCGTTTAGGCAGAAGACTAACACAGGAGGAGACCCCAGACAGGTTGACTCCGAAGTTAGTCCATAGTTCCAGTCCTCTAATGCCTGTACCCACACAGTACCCCAAACAAATTGTTTCACACAGAGCACTACTCACCCAGCCAACCTCTGCCTCTCTCATAGAACGTACCCGCTGCTGGTGGGAAGTGCGGACTGGTCCTTCCTCCTGGAGTCCCTTTAGCCACAGGAGAGAAGACAGGGTGGCTGGGCTCAGTCCGTCATGCTGTTGAGCATCTGGGCCTAATGCCCAGCATCCCTGAGGTATGCAGGTGGAGACTGAAGTCCCATCCACCTTTACAGTTGTGGGCAGAGGCCAGCAGCGCTCTGTTCCATTGCCAGCAGTTCAGCTGGGCGTAGGAGCTTCCCTGCATCATCTGCTCCTGCTAACTGTTGGGGAGAGAGGCTGACTGCCCCAGCTCCCTGGAACTCCGCAGTTGTTGCCAGTGCTGGGCAGAGGTTGGTAGCACTCTGCCCGGTTGCCAGCACTTCTGCTGGTTTTCTGTTAGTGGAGACCACAGGCCCATCCACCGACACCAGATCAAGCTGCAGTTGTGAGGCGACGACTGCATTCTCTCCTTGGATCCCGATCTGCAGCTGGTGATAGACCGCCACTTCCTCACCCTTGGCCTCCAGAATCGCTGCAGGTGTGGGGCAGAGGTCTTGGACCCTCTGTCCGGTTGTCAGCACTTCTGCTGGGAGTTTGCTAGGTGGTTCCTCCTCTACAGAAACGTCTATTAAATCCCCAGTCTCTGGAATTGCTAAAAGTGTGGGACAGAGGTCTTGGACCCTCTGTTCAGTTACCAGATCTTCAGCTGGAGAAGTTTGTTGTAACTCCATAGATGCTGCTGGCAGAAAATCCCATGTCCTTGTGCAAACACTTTGGGATCACTATACCCACTGTTTAATTTTATTTCAACATAATTTTCATTTTGTGGATGTTAATTTTGAACCAATCTTTCTACTAGAAAGTCAATATCACTGGTGATTTATATTTAGTATTAATTAGCGCAACTTCTCTTTATTATTGTTTATTTTGTGTATATCCCACAATAAGTTGCAGCTCTTTTTCTTTTTTCTTAATGATTTTTTAACATATGGGTGTTTATTTAAGATTTATATAATTTTAGTTACTCCAAGCGCAGTTTTCTCCCTTCCAGAAAATCCCATGTCTCTGTCAGTGTTGTAATAGAAAGGCCGACTACCTCTTCTCTCAAGAAGGCCGAAGCCACTGTTGGTGCTGGGCAGGAGAGAAGACAGGGTGGCTGGGCTCAGTCCGTAATGCTGTTGGGCATCTGGGCCTACTGCCCAGCATCCCTGAGGTATACAGGTGGAGACTGAAGTCCCATCCACCTTTACAGGAAATCTATCCTCTGTTAGTTGTGGGCAGAGGCCAGCAGCGCTCTTCAGGTTTGGGGACGGCAATCTCCGGAGTTTCCACTGCCAATTCTCTGGCATGCTGCTGAACGTGTTCTAGCAGTTTCCTGTATGCCCTTTCCAGATGCTCTTCCTTCCTTAGAAAATGGTCCAGATCTGGTTTAAGCTCTGAGACCCCTGCAAGACCGAGCATAGCCTCTCTATATTCTCGCAGGTCCTCAAGGGTAGGTTCCCCTTCATTGCCAAACACAAAACGATCTGTAAGGCTCTCCCACAGCAATCCAGGGCCTCCAAAGTCATATCCCTGTGGAGAGCATTCTGTTGTCTCCCCTAAATATCCCTGCTCTGCGTGCCAATGCAGAGCCCGATAATTATTGTCCAGCTCTATCTCCTGCTGGACCAGCCTGTCCAACTCAGTCACCCATTGCTCCTGGGGCCGCTCTCCCAGGAATGCCATCCGCAATGCCCGTCACTGGCCCATTGCTCTTGGGTTGGAAAGAACTTGCCCTGTTTTATACCAGAGAGCTGGAGGGCTCCAGTCCAGAGCTCCACCCGAATCTGCTGCCTGAGCTCCAGGTATTCATCCTCAGACACAGTCCTTGTGTATGCTGAAAGGACGATCCGCAACAGCCCCGGGAACTCTGATGCCAGGTCCATATCTCCGCTGGGGTGACCGAAGTCTGCTATCCTGATCTTGGATCCAGGTGGAGGTTTGGATGTCCCAGACTGCAGGAAGCATGATCCCGCTGCTTGACACCAATGTGACTAAACATCCCTACACTCGGCTTGAATGCTTTCATCATATACCACTTCCTCCCAGTCTGAATATAGATATCAGATATTCCAACCACTCCCAAGCACAAAACAGGACGACACTTGCTTAGTGCTAACATGGACTGATTTATTAGAACCAAAATGACAAGTATTTATAATACAGTAGAAGAGGAGATCCCCCCTCCTGCTCATATTACTCTAACAATACACCTGTAACAAATTAACATGAGCTAATTAACTAATCCCTTTACTGTGTGCTTCACACAGTAAATTATACATTATCATTAGTACAACCACAAGACATTTTGTCACAATAGCAGGAGCTCCACTAGGAGTCGGGCTGTCTACTACATTGTACAGAGGACCATGTGATCAGCTCTCTCAATTAACATCTTGAGTTCATCAACAAACTAAGAATAGTCTTTACATATATCCTGGGAAATATTGTGGATAAATATTACTTCCTTACATTTTAAGTAATCCAAGATATATTTTCTCACTCTGGCACAGGGTGACTTAGACATAATAGGTGCATGGGGAGCTGAAACATGGGTTTCCCAACCTTTCCAAGGGATTCTGGGTTCCATGTGCCCTCCCGTCACATTACCTAATAAAGGTTTAACCCCCTGATCGCCCGGCGGGTGATATAAGTTAAGGTTTTAGGGTCAGATAGGGTCTGCGTCGCCACAGGCAGCATTAGGTTAGTGTCAGTACCACTAACACCCACGTATGCAGCATACAACTCCCTTAGTGGTATAGTATCTGAACGGATCAATATCTGATCAGATCTGTACTAGCGTCCCCAGCAGTTTAGGGTTCCCAAAAACACAGTGTTAGCGGAAACAGCCCAGATACCTGCTAGCACCTGCGTTTTGCCCCTCCGCCCAGCCCAGCCCACCCAAGTGCAGTATCGATTGATCACTGTCACTTACAAAACACTAAACACACATTACTGCAGCGTTCGCAGAGTCAAGCCTGATCCCTGCGATCGCTAACAGTTTTTTTGGTAGCGTTTGTTACATTTGCTGACAGTCGGGAGCTTTTTTACCTGCGAGTCTCACTACTGTACCAGTAAATTTGCCCAAAATGGCAAATCGAAGGTACAGTAGTGAAGAGGCCTACACATTTTTGAGCATGACAGATAGTGAAGAGGAAGTCACTCATCTGTCAGATTCAGACTCAGAATACGATCCTGTAGACGACAGCGGCTCCATGACAGATAGCTCTGACGACGGAGTTGTGGTCCCTGCCAAGGTCAGGCGTACCAGACTCCAAACTTCTTCTTCTGTTGTTGAGGTGCAAGAAGGACTCTCGTATGGAGCAGAAAAGTACTAGTGCCGCTATTCCTTCTGGTGAACTGGCAAGCACCAGCGGCCTAGTACACCCTGGTCGTACATCCAGCACTGCAGTAACACTTGGTGACGTGGCGAGTCCCTTAAGTGCAGTTCAAGCTGGCGAGGTGGCAAGCACAAGTAGTGTCCCGCTGCCACCAAGAAGACAAAGACAGACCCATCGTGCCCATAGTGCCCTTCCTGCTGCATTCGCCAATCCTAATTGGGAACCCACCACTTCTGCAGCACGCGTACTTCCCCCATTCACTGGCCAACCCGGCATTCAGGTGGAAACAGTTGATTTTACGTCACTTAATTATTATTTGCTGTTTTTCACCGAAGATCTCTATAGATCTATTGTAGACCAAAGCAATTTGTACGCTGGTCAAAACATTGCTGCTAATCCCCAGTCCTCCCTTGCCAGCGATTGGAGACCCATTACGCTCTACGAATCTAAGACCTTTCTGGGCCTTTCCCTTGACATGGTCATAGTTATAATGGGTACGTTGCGTTCATATTGGTCCAGTGAGGCCCTTGTTCTCTGCTTCCATGGCCAGGGCACGATACGAGCAGAGTTTGCGGTTCATGCACTTCAACAACAATGAACTCTTTCGTCCTTGTGGAGACCCTGAATACGATTGGCTCTACAAAATTCAGCCCCTCGTAAACCACTTCAACCAACGTTTTGCAGACTTGTTTACTCCCCATCAAGTTGTCTGCATTGATGAGTCCCTGATTAGGTTTTCTGGCCGCTTGTCATTTAAACTGTACCTTCCCAGCAAGTGTGCCAGATACGGGGTCAAGATGTATAAGCTCTGTGACATGGCCACAGGCTATACGTGTAGTTTTATGGTTTACAAGGGCAAAAATAGTCACGTAGAGCCAAAAAACTGCCCTGACTACATAGAAAGCACTGGAAAGTTTGTGTGGGACTTGGTGTCACCCTTATTTGGAAAGGGGTACCACTTGTACGTGGACAATTATTACACGAGCGTGCCACTTTTTAGTCACTTGTTTGATCATCAGATTGGAGCATGTGGCACCATGCGATCTAATTGCCGGGGCTTTCCCCAGCGGCTTGTAGATTCCCGTCTTAGACTGGGGAAGAGAGGCTGCTTGAAGTGTAATAACTTGCTCGCTATGAAGTGTAGGGATAATAAGAATGTTTTCGTTGTTACCTCCCTTCATGCAGACACGACGGTCCAAATTACTGCGGCGACTGGTGTTGTGGAGAGACCCCTCTGTGTCCACGAATATAACCAAAATATAGGAGGGGTGGACCTCAACAACCAGTTGTTAGCGCCGTACCTAATTGCCTGTAAGGCCAGATGCTGGTACAAGAAAGTGTCTGTATACTTATTTCAATTGGCTTTGCTGAACGCTCATGTGCTATACAGAGCTTCAGGATGGACTGGATCCTTCCTTAAATTCCAGGAAGAGATCGTCAGAACCTTCTGTTTCCAGACGGTGCTCCACCTCACCATCCCCAACCAAATGCAGTAAGACGGCTGCATGAGAGGGATTTATACATAAAGCCGGGACTCCAGCGCTGTCGGAGGTGATTTCACCATCACAGTTGAAAAAAAAGAGCATATATGCTGAAGCATGGGGGCAGCAGGGGCGGAGGAGCGATTGGCTCCTACCATTTGCGGGAGGATGCCCCCATGCTTCGGCATATATATATTTTAGGCACAGGTTGCGTTAAAAAATGTTTTATTTTTTACTATGTTTTTTTTTTGTATTTGCTTTGCAGGTATGGTAAGTCTTACTGTTATACTGTAATGTTACTTTGTTTTACTGTTAACCATCATTTGTTTAGCAGGTAAGGCATTCAGCTGCAGCGTGGATTTATTTATGTTGACAGCAACAGTGTTTGCTCCCACAATACATAAAGCCGTGACTCCAGCGCTGTAGGAGGTGATTTCACCACCACAGTTAAAAACAAAATGGTGCATGTATGCCCATCATTAGAAGTGGGTGGATAAAGGGAGGTATTCTAATGGTGGGCATACCCACCGATCAATCTCTTTTTTTCATTCAGCCCACAGGCTGCATGAAAAAAAATATTACAATATATGCCAAACAAAGACCAGCAATGTACTGGTATGTTGCTGGACTTTGAGTGGTAATACCAGAATGATGCCAGCGGGTTTAGGTATCATTTTGGTATCACTCTTTTCAGCCAGCGGTCGGCTTTCATGTAAAAGCAATCCTAGTGGCTAATTAGCCTCTAGACTGCTTTTACAAGCAGTGGGAAGGAATGCCCCCCCTTTCCATGATTTTCTCTGGCTCTCCTGTCCCAACAGGTAACCTGAGAATGCAGCCGGTGGTTCCGCCAGCTGACCATAGAGCTGATCAGAGACAAGAATGGCTCCAATCATCTCTATGGCCTAAGAAACAGGAAGCTAAAAGCATTTCATGACTTAGATTTTGCCGGATATAAACAGCGCCATTGGGAAATTAGGAAAGCATGCTGTGAGGGCAGAGGAGAGATCTAGGGTCTAATAGACCCCAAAAGAGTACCTGTCACTACCTATTGCTATCATAGGGGATATTTACATTCCATGAGATAACAATAAAAATGATTAAAAAAATATATAAATGAAAGGAACAGTTTAAAAAATGAAATTAAAAAGCAAAATAAATAATAAAAATAAATAAATAAAAAGCACCCATGTCCCCCCCTGCTCTCGCGCAAAGGCGAACGCAAGCGTCGGTCTGGCGTCATATGTAAACAGCAATTGCACCATGCATGTGAAGTGTCACTGCGAAGGTCAGATCGAGGGCAGTAATTTTATCAGTAGACCTCCTCCGTAAATCTAAAGTGGTAACCTGTAAAGGCGTTTAAATGCTTTTAAAAATGTATGTAGTTTGTCGCTGCTGCACGTTTCTGCGCAATTTTAAAGCATGTCGTGTTTGGTATCCATGTACTCGGCCTAAGATCATCTTTTTTATTTAATCAAACATTTGGGCAATATAGTGTGTTTTAGTACATTAAAATTTAAAAAAGTGTGTTTTTTCCCCACAGCAAATACTGTGTGAAAAAAAAATTAAACACCCACCATTTTCATCTGTAGGGCCTTTGCTTTCAAAAAATATATAATGTTTGGGAGTTCAAAGTAATTTTCTTGCAAAAAAAATTTTTTTTTTTTCATGTAAACAAAAAGTGTCAGAAAGGGCTTTGTCTTCAAGTGGTTAGAAGAGTGGGTGATCTGTGACATAAGCTTCTAAATGTTCTGCATAAAATGCCAGGACAGTTCAATACCCCCCGCCCCCCCCAAATGACCCCATTTTGGAAAGTAGACACCCCAAGCTATTTGCTGAGAGGCATGTCGAGTCCATGGAATATTTTATATTTTGACACAAGTTGCGGGAAAAGGGAATTTTTTATTTTTTTTTGCACAAAGTTGTCACTAAATGATATATTGCTTAAACATGCCATGGACATATGTGGAATTACACCCTAAAATACATTCTGTTGCTTCTCCTGAGTATGGGGATACCACATGTGTGAGACTTTTTGGGAGCCTAGCCGCGTACGGGACCCCAAAAACCAAGCACCGCCTTCAAGATTTCGAAGGGTGTACATTTTTGATTTCACTTCTCACTGCCTATCCCAGTTTCGGAGGCCATGGAATGCTTTTTAGAAAGTAGACACCCCAAGCTATTTGCTGAGAGGTATGGTGAGTATTTTGCAGATCTCGATTTTTGTCACAAAGTTTTTGTTCATTTTCAAAAACAAATGAGAGCTGCAAAATACTCACCATGCCTCTCAGCAAATAGCTTGGGATGTCTACTTTCCAAAATGGGGGCCTTTGGGGGGGTTTTGTGCCATCTTGGCATTTTATGGCCTTCAAAACTGTGATAGGTAGTAAGGAGTAAAATCAAAAATGTACGCCCTTAGAAATCCTGAAGGCGGTGCTTAGATTTCGGGGCCCTGTACCCGGCTAGGCTCCCAAAAAGTCCCACACATGTGGTATCCCTGTACTCAGGAGAAGCAGCAGAATTTATTTTGGGTTGTAATTCCACATATGCCTATGGCATGTTTGAGCAATATATCACTTAGTGACAACTTTGTGCAAAAAAAAAAAAAAAGTTTGTAATTTTCCTGCAACTTGTGGCAAAATATTAAATATTCCATGGACTCAACATGCCTCTCAGCAAATAGCTTGGGGTGTCTACTTTCCTAAATGGGGTCATTTGGCTGGGTTTTGTGCCATCTTGGCATTTTATGGCCTTCAAAACTGTGATAGGTAGTGAGGAGTGAAATCAAAAGTTTACGCCCTTAGAAATCCTGAAGGCGGTGCTTGGTTTTCGGGGGCCCTGTACGTGGCTAGGCTCCCAAAAAATGTGGTATCCCGTACTCAGGAGAAGCAGCAAAATGTATTTGGGGTGCAATTACACATATAACGATGGCATGTGTGAGCAATACATCATTTTTTTTTTTTGGTCATTATTCAATCACTTGTGACAAAAAAATAAAATATTTAATGGGCTCAACATGCCTCTTAGCAAATTTGTACTGCCCTGTTATTTTAGCACCTCAAGAAATGAGATAGGCAGTCATAAACTAAAAGCTGCGTAAATTCCAGAAAATGTACCCTAGTTTGTAGATGCTCTAACTTTTGTGCAAACCAATAAATATACGCTTATTGACATTTTTTTTTACCAAAGACATGTGGCTGAATACATTTTGGCCTAAATGTATGACTAAAATTTAGTTTATTGGATTTTTCTTATAACAAAAAGTAGAAAATATGGTCTTTTTACATTTATAGCGCAAAAAATTTAAATCGCAGAGGCAATCAAATACCATCAAAAGAAAGCTCTATTTGTGGGAAAAAAAGGACGCAAATTTCATTTGGGTACAACATTGCATGACAGCGCACTTACCAGTTAAACCAGTGCAGTGCCAAATTGTAAAAAGTCCTCTGGTCTTTAGGCAGCAAAATGGTCCGGGGCTAAAGTGGTTAACCTCCCTGGCGGTATGATTCTGTCTGGAATTTTGTGCTGAAAGCGGTACAATTATTTTACATGGAAATTTGGCGTTTTTATATTGTAGGCATGCAATTCTTATGAATAACTCACTTAAATCTGTCCGAACCAGAGTCTAGTAGACATCCCGGGTATGATAAAGTTTGAAACACAAAATAATAAATTATAATATAATAAAAATATATATAAAAATGATTCAATAATGTAATCAAATCAAAAACACTGAAATTTGCTCAGTTGCAGAATATTCGCTGTCATTAAATTTATTGTTTGATGATAAATTGTGAATTTTTTTTTTTTTTTTTTTAAATATATTTTTATTGAATTATTAAGAACATAACAAAGAAAAACAAAAGGGGAAAACAAACAGTTAAACATACATTGGTCTTACATGTCAGCAAGGCATCACAATTGTGTCAGATAAGTTAGCAAGCATGTGGCATAGATTGTAATTACTCATATGGAAGTACAGTTCCCAGGGTCTTGGTTTACTTTAGTTAGCGGTGATATATGCTGGTACTACATCTGGTATCGTTGTTGTGCACAGCGGGTACCCGCTTGAGGACTGTTCGTTGTGGGTTCTACTGAGAGGCCTCTGAAGCAGAGGAGGAGTCTGCCAGCCACTTAGACCAGACCTTGTCGTATTTGTTGGGACAGCCTCTATTGGCGTATGTGTCTTTGTACAGAGGTAGGCTATTGTTGATCAGTTGTTTCCACAGGGAGAGAGGAGGGGGAGTTGGTTTGCGCCAACTAAGGGCTATGGCTTTGCGGGCATAAAACAGCAGAAGTCCCACAAGTGTGCGTCCCGCTACCGTGGGGATTAGTTGCTCAATCAGGCCTAGTATGCACACCTCCAGCACCCAGGAGGGGAGTCAGGGTTCATTTTGTGTAGTCTATGGAGGGTGAAGTATGCCCGGTGAACTATCTTGAACTGGATCAGGCGGTCCCTCAGAGAGACCAGGGAACTAAAGGGGAAGTCCCATATGTCGTCCCAGTCGTCGTTGTCAAGATCAGGGATGTCATGGGACCATTTAGCTCTCAGCTTTTCTAACGCCGGGAGAGAGGTGATGATCAAATGTGAGTACAATTGAGAGGTGGGTTTTTTCGCACAATCTGACCTGAGGAGTTTCTCTAGTGAAGACTGGATCAATTGAGGAGGGGAGTTGGAGAATTGGCCACCGAAAGCATGAGAGAGTTGATGGTAACGAAAAATATAGTATCGTGGTATATTGAAGTCAGAGTTAAGTTTGGAAAGCGGAACTAGGGATTGGCTGGAGACAATCTGTGATATCGTTTTTATGCCAAACTTGGTCCAGGCATGGGGCTCAGGCAATTTGTAGATGTGTTCTAGGGTTGGGTTTCGCCAGAGGGGGGCATTGGGTGAGATTGCCTGTTTAGGGTATTTTTCGACCTGCCCCCCATGCACGTAATGTGGTGCGCATGGAGGGTGTCAGTGGGTAGGGCGCCCGAGGACCTCGAAAGAGCAAAAATTTGAGTGCTTCAAGGGATCCCAGCACTGCCGTCTCGATCTGAATAGCTGGGTTGGAGATGTCCGGGTCTAGCCACCATGCAGCCGTGACTAGCTGGGTAGCTAAATAATACTTATAAAGATCTGGACATGCCAAGCCACCTTGAGAGGTCGGGCGTATCAGTGTGGTCCAGCTGTATCTAGGGGATTGGGATCCCCACAGGAAAGAGGTGAGGAGGCGGTGTAGTTGTGCGAAGAAAGATTTAGGTATCCACTGTGGGGAGTGGCGAGATAGGTAGGTGAACTTGGGTAGAATTTTCATTTTAAACAAGTTTATACGTCCCATCAATGAAAGTGGCAATGATTCCCATGCCTTTAGTCGTTGTCGTGTCTCCTGAACCACCGGGGACAGGTTTAGGGGTAGGTAGTCAGAGGCCTGTCTAGAGATCACCACCCCCAGGTATTTAAAGGTCTCGACCCATTGGAGAGGGATAGTAGGAGGGGCTGAGGCTCGGGCCGCCGGGTCTATGGGGAACAGAAGGGATTTTGTCCAGTTAACCCTGAGGCCTGTGATAGTGGAAAAGGAGTTGAGGATCTGTAGGGCACCCTCAAGTGATGGACCCGCGTCGTTAAGGAAAAGTAGGAGGTCGTCTGTGTAGAGGGCGACCCTCTCCTCCAGCCAGCCAATCCGCAGCCCCTTAACGCAGGGGGAGGTGCGGAGGGCCTCTGCAAGCGGCTCCATCGCAATGGCAAATAGGGCCGGGGAGAGAGGGCAGCCCTGCCGCGTGCCTCTGGATAGACGGAAGGACTGTGACAGGCCCCCTCCCAGCTTAATGGCGGAGGTGGGGTTTCGGTACAGGACCTTGATCCACTCAATGAAGACCAGGGGGAATCCCATGCGTCGGAGGATCTCCCAAAGAAAAGGCCATTCGACCGTGTCGAAGGCCTTTTCCATATCGAGAGAGGCCACCACCCTGGACCCCCCATTCAGATGTTGTGCGTGTATGTTTGTGAACAGGCGTTGCAAATTTACATCCGTTGCCCTGTTGGCCATGAAACCTGTTTGGTCAGTCTCAATGACAGAGGGGAGTAGGGGCTGTAGTCTCATAGTCAATAGTTTAGTGAGGATCTTGAAGTCTGTATTAAGTAGGGCGATGGGCCTGTAGGAGGCACAGGATGTAGGGTCTTTAGGTGCTTTGTGAATAAGGATGACGTGGGCATGACTCATGGAAGCCGGGAGGGCACCATCAGCCAAGCAGTGGGTGAAGAGTTGAGCCAGTTTGGGGGCCAGTAGGTCCCCATGAGTCTTATAAAACTCAATGGGGAGTCCGTCCGGGCCCGGAGATTTCCCGGTAGGGAAGGACCTCATTGCTTTTAGTACCTCCTCCGGGGTAATCGGCCTCACCAGAGATTCCCTCTCCTTATCAGAGAGCCAACCAAACGCCAATGGGTCCAACCAGGGTGCAAAGTCCTGTGGCTGGAAATCCAATGGCAGTACTGAGGTATAAAGGGAGGCGTAGTATTTACGAAATGCCTCCAGTATGTCTGGCAGAGAAGAGACCGATTCCCCCGAGGGGGACACCACACTGGGAATTACCGTCAGGGGATTGTCATGTTGTGACAGCATCGCCAGGAGGCGACCGTTCCGGTCTCCCTGCTCAAAGAACCGTTGCCTATTTCGGTAAAGGTCCAGTCTGGTAACCTCGGTAAGGTGGAGGTGTAGCTCACGTTTTGCTGCATTGAGGGAGTCATAGTGTGCAACTGAGGGGTCGGCGGCATATGTATCGGACTGAGATTGCGCCGCGGCCTGTAGGACAGTGGTGGTAGCAGCTTGCTCCCTCCGGACTCCAGCAATAGAGGAAATATATTGTCCTCTAGTAAAAGCCTTGAAGGCGTCCCAGGTCACTGTTGTAGAGGAGGACCCTGTGTTAATATCCCAAAATTCCGCCAAACGCGGTGGAATGGCATCTGCTAGGTCCGCATGGGAGATCCAATGTGTCCCCAGGCGCCAAAGGGACGAGGAACGTGAGGATGGAGAACGAATGCTAAGGAGTAGGGGGCAGTGGTCTGACAGTCCGCTAGGCAGGTAGGAGGCGTCCAATATGTCTGACAGCATAGTCGGGTTGGCAAAGGCGAGATCTATGCGGGAGGAGGTTTTATGCATGTTGGAGAAGCAGGAGTATGCTCTGGTCGTGGGATGTCTCCACCTCCACACCTCAGACACTCCCAATGCCTCTGCCCATGAGAGCAAATCTGTGGAGAATTGTTTAGGAGGGATGGGTCTGTCAAGGTCTGGGGCTAGAATGGCATTGAAGTCACCCATGAGCAACAGTTTGGCTGGGCAGTATGGAGTGATTTTCTCTAGGATAGTGTATAGGGTGGCGGAGGAAAAGGGCGGAGGGATGTAAACACCCACCACAACATATCTGACACCCCAGACAGTAAACACTAATAGCACGTATTTTCCTTGGGGGTCTGTATGGACCTGTTCTATGACACATGGGAAGGATTTGCTGATTAAGATGGTGACCCCCCTGGCGTAAGTGGAGTAAGTGGCATGAAAGCCTCTCTGGATCCATGGCTTTCTCAATGCCAGTATCTTGTTGCCCATGAGATGTGTTTCCTGCAGAATTGTTATGTGTGGGGAATGTAATTTCAGGTATTTGAAGAGCAGTGCTCTCTTGAACTTGGAATTAAGTCCTCGGACATTCCAGGACAGTATATTGTATGCGTGGGTGTCACGTCCCGCCCTTGTACAGAGATTTGGTGGGGGAAGAGAGGAGGACCGAAGCTGGTGTGTTTGTACGTCTCAGGGGCAACAAAAACTCCGGGGAGGGGGGAGGAGGGTTGCCGTAACTGGCAAAGGTCCTCGCCGGGACCCAAGTGGAGGGGGGGTTCAGTGGTCTAAAATCACTTTTGACATAAAGGGACACTTTTTGGTTGCTATGGACAATCTCCAGTTTCCAGGCAGAAAAAAAACTTTTTATTATATAAAATGACATGCAGAGCACTGGGCAGACCACTAGGGACAAAGGGGATGTGTATTTTTGGTATACAGTACTGTAATCTGTAAGATTACTGTACTGTATGTGTGTTGTGTTTTTACACTTTTTTGAATTTGGCGCCGATCTCCGCTCCCGTGCGTCGTAACGTCACAGGGAACGGAGACCGGCACTGTGTGAATCGAGCGAGCGGACGGCTCGCTCACACAGCGGGGAGACATCGCAGGATCCAGGGGAAAAGGTAAGTAACTTCCCCCCTGTATCCTGCACGCAAGCCCGAGTCTGGCTCGAGGTTACCGCTCCTAGCAGAAAAAACGGAACCCGAGCCAGACTCGGGAATACCGCCTAGGAGGTTAAAGTCAGCAGTTACAAATACTGCAGCTGCTGACTTTTAATAATCGGACACTTGTCCCAGGGTCCAGCGATGCGGGGAATCGAAGCCCCGCTCGGCTTCGCTGGCATTGTAACTGTGGGCGTCCGGCTGTGGCTTCATAGCCGGGCACCCACTGTGCATGAGCGAGCCGCATTGCGCGCCCTGCCACTGGCCGTGCAATCATCTGGGACCTGTGACATGTCCCAGATGATTGCCTAGAGGGAGAGGGCAGAGCTGATCTCCCTTCCGGTGCAGAGGGAAGTGATGTAAGGAGCCAAGGTTAGTAAGGAGGCAGATTACAAGGGACCTCCTAACAGGCATTAAGAGGTGAGTAAAAAAAAAAAAAAATTCTCCAAATTTTTTTTTATTTATTTCATGCAAATTAATGACATTTTTATTTTTTTGGGTGGAACTCCACTTTAACCACGTCCTCCATTGCTTGTTCAGAAGACTTCACCATCTGTGCAGCTTAAACCCAGGACATGGGATTGGACTGGACCCCTCAAACTGCCCGATGCACCTTCTACCAATTTGTAAGGGATCAGGGGGTGACAAGCCGGCTCAGACAGTTCAGTCAACTTAACCACTTGCTTACCGGGCCTATTTTGGCCTATTTTCCTTCATGTAAACATCATCATTTTTTTGCTAGAAAATTACTCAGATCCCCCAAACATTGAGTACGTTTTTTTTAGCAGACACCCTAGGGAATAAAATGGCGGTCATTGCAACTTTTTATCTCACACGGTATTTGCGCAATCATTTTTCAAACGCCTTTTTTTTGGAAAAAAAACGGTTTCATGAATTAAAAAATAACAAAACAGTAAAGTTAGCCCAATTTTTTTATATAATATGAAAGATGATGTTACGCCGAGTAAATAGATACTGAACATGTCAAGCTTTAAAATTGCGCACAACCGTGGAATGGCGCCAAACTTCGGTACTTAATAATCTCCATAGGCGACGCTTTAATATTTTTTACTGGTTACCAGTTTAGAGTTACAGAGGAGGTCTAGTGCTAGAATTGTTGCACGCGCTCCAACGCACGCGGTGATACCTCACATGTGTGGTTTGAGCGGTGTTTACATATGCGGGCGGGACTTGCGTGTGCGTTAGCTTCTGATCACGAGCTGCAGGGGACAGGGGCGTTTTAATTTTTTTTTTTTTATTTATTTATTTTTATTTTACTTAATTTTTTTTATTTTTACACTTTTTTAAACAAAAAATTTTTTGGATCACTTTTATTCCTATTACAAGGAATGTAAACATCCCTTTTAATAGGAATGTATGTGACAGGTCCTCTTTATGGAGAGATGTGGGGTCAATAAGACCCCACATCTCTCCTCCAGGCTGGAAAGCGTGAGATCGGTAAAAATTTTTTTACCGATCTCATGCTGACAGCCGCGATCGCGGCTTTGTTTACTTCCGGGTACCGGGCGTGACGTCATAACGTCGCGCCCGGGCCTCCGACGGTCATAGAGATGACTGGTGACCATCTGGTCACCGGAAATCTCTATGCTCGTCATCCGGCGGTGAGCGATTCTTTCTCCGGGCCCCCGATGGCACGGGAGAGCCCGGAGAAGCACCGGATGGCGGCGGGAGGGGGGGGACGTCCCCTCCCGCTGCCTATAAGAACGATCAGGCGGCGGAACTGCCGCTATGATCGTTCTTATGGTGCACAGAATCGCCGGCCGGAAAGAATGATATCTGAATGATGCCAATAGCTGCACGCATCATTCAGATATCACCACTCAAAGTCAAGGACGTCATATGACGTGCTTGGTCGGCAAGTGGTTAAAGAGGTGGTCCACCCGCACCAAAAATATTAAAAGTCAGCAGCTACAAATACTGCAGCTGCTGACGTTTAATAAATGGACACTTACCTGTTCCAGGTTCCAGCGGTGTCGGCAGAATGTGACGAGCGGCCGCTCGTCTCTCGGCTGCCCCGCCGCCATCCTCTGTCAGGGAATCAGGAAGTGAAGACGCAACTGCTTCACTGCCCGGTTCCCTACTGCGCATGCGCGAGTCGCGCTGCGCGTCTATATTGGTCCCCGTTGTTTCCTGGGAACTGTTTCCCAAGACACAACAGGAACCCTCGGATATGGGCGGGCATCTTCGGATAGGGGCGGGGCAGCTAGTCCCGGAAGTGGGTGCAGATACCTGTATTATACAATATAATTGTGGCACCGGAGGGGGGGTGGAATCCGATAAGCGGAAGTTCCACTTTAGGGTGGAACTCCGCTTTAAAAGGCTTTATTCCGCAAAATGCGACAGAAAATTGACAAGCTTTGTCTTTATAGGCAGTTCAAAAAACAGAAAAACTCTTCTTAGCAGTATAAGACAGTCCTTTTAAATAATGCTCAGCATCCCAGCCACAGCATATAACATAGTCCCAGTTCAGGCAAGCTCACCCACAGGTTCAAGTCATAGATAACAGGGGTCCTTCAAGCTCCTCTCAGCTTTTATAGCTCAACAGCCATCCCCCTCCAAACACACCACTTCTCTCTCTAACATTTTCAACTCAGCTGGCAATAAGCAGGTCTGAAGGGGGAAGTACCTGCCCTCTTCAATTAACCCCTTCTTAACCCTACCCTAGGCTGACTCTCCACACGCCCCCGTTCAAGGATGAGGTTTTACTCCAGTTGATGAGATTTATTTCCAATAAACCTGATGTCCCGGTAATAGCAGTGGGAGATTTCAACATAGTATTGGACGGGAGGGTAGATAGACTTCCACCAGGAACGCAGCTAGTTAAAGGGGCTGATATATTTTCACAAATAATAGGAGAACTAGGATTGAGGGACATATGGAGGGTAGGAAATCCAACTAAACAAACAGTCTTCCTGTTTCTCATTCCACGCTCTCCAGGATCGACTTGGGCAGTGCGGAAATATTACACCTTGGTAAAACATGATGTCATGGTTATGCAATAGTTGTCTGCTTACCTGTCTCCATGTGTTCATCTCTAGAGACCAGCCGACCCTCACCTGACTGCTTTTCCTCTGGCATGGCCCCACCCTAGCTCCTATCAGAGAACTCTATATTAACCTGTGCACTGCAGACCAACCTTGCTGATCAACCTTTGTGTGTTTGGCTTTCTGTTACCTGCCGTGTACTCTTCAGTTGTTCTGTTACCGATTTTGGAGTGTCCCTGACTATCCCTGTTTGCCCGTGACCCTGATCTTCTGGCGTGTCCCTGACTATCCCTGGGTGCCTGTGACCCTGAACCTTTGGCGTGAACTCTGCTGTCCTTGTCTGCTTGTGGCCCTGACCTTGGCTTATCCCTCACTATCCCTGTCCTCCTGTTGCCTACTGTGGGTGTGAGCTGGGGGACCCTGGGGGTCGCGACCTGGAGCCATTTCCAGCCCAGTCCATTCTCACCACTAGAGGCTCTGGTGAACACCTGCTGGCTCTTAGACTCCGCGCCCCAGGGAATCTTACGCTCTAACCCCGGTGGGATCCGTCTTGGTGTCCGGCGGCCCTGTCTTCCGTATTACCTTGACTCCCGTCTGCTGCAGTCAGCCGTAGGGTCCACTACCTTGCGGTGCACTCCTGATCCCTACGGTGTGCATCTTTCACCTAGCCTCAAGGTGACCTGACACATGAAATATATGCCATGGGGCCTTTCAGATCACTCTCCATTGGTAGTGTCAATGAGTCGAGGGGAGAAGCATTGTAAGGGGGAGTGGAAGATACAGTATCTCAAAAGTGAGTACACCCCTCACATTTTTGTAAATATTTTATTATATCTAATAATTTGCTGTCCCCTCAATATAAGTAATCACACAGCCATTAATGTCTAAACCGCTGGCAACAAAAATGAGTACACCCCTAAGTGAAAATGTCCAAATTGGGCCTAATTAGCCATTTTCCCTCCCCGATGTCATGTGACTCATTAGTGTTACAAGGTCTCAGGTGTGAATGGGGAGCAGGTGTGTTAAATTTGGTGTTATCGCTTCCACTCTCTCATACTGGTCACTGGAAGTTCAACATGGCACCTCATGGCAAAGAACTCTCTAAAGGACCTTAAAAAACTAATTGTTGCTCTACATAAAGATGGCCTAGGCTATAAGAAGATTGCCAAGACCCTGGAACTGAGCTGCAGCACGGTGGCCAAGACCATACAGCAGTTTAACAGGACAGGTTCCACTCAGAACAGGCCTCACCATGGTCGACCAATGAAGTTGAGTGCACATGCTCAGCGTCATATTCAGAGGTTGTCTTTGGGAAATAGACACATGAGTGCTTCCAGCATTGCTGCAGAGGTTAAAGGGGTAGGGGTCAGCCTGTCAGTGCTCAGATCATACGCTGCACACTGCATAAAATTGGTCTGCATGGCTGTCTTTCCAGAAGGAAGTCTATTCTAAAGATGATGCACAAGAAAGCCCACACAGTTTTCTGAAGACAATCAGACTATGGATGAGACTGATGAGACTGATGAGACCAATATAAACGTATTTGGTTCAGATGGTGTCAAGCGTGTGTGTACTCCTCAACAAGGTGAGGAGTACAAAGACAAGTGTGTCTTGCCTACAGTCAACATGGTGGTGTAAGTGTCATGGTCTGGGGCTGCATGAGTGCTGCCAGCACTGGGGAGCTACAGTTCATTGAGGGAACCATGAATGCCAACATGTACTGTGACATACTGACAGACTGCGGAGACTGGGCTGCAGGGCAGTATTCCAACATAATAACAACCCCAAACACACCTCTAAGATGACCACTGCCTTGCTAAAGAAGCTGAGGTTAATGGTGATGGACTGGCCAAGCATGTCTCCAGACCAAAACCCTATTGAGCATCTGTGGGGCATCCTCAAATGGAAGGTGGGGAGGCGCAAGGTCTCTAACATCCACCAGCTCCATGATGTCATCATGGAGGAGTGGAAGAGGGCTCCAGTGGCAACCTGTGAAGCTCTAGTGAGCTTCATGCCCAAGAGGGTTAGGGCAGTGCTGCAAAATAATGGTGGCACAATTTGGATATTTTCACTTAGGGGTGTACTCACTTTTATTGCTAGTGGTTTAGACATTAATGGCTGTGTGTTTGAGTTATTTTGAGGGGACAGAAAATTTACACTGTTATGCCGCGTACACACGAGCGGAATTTCTGTCTGAAAAATCTTGGATGGGTTTTTCCAACGGAATTCCGCTCAAGCTTGTCTTGCATACACACGGTCACACAAAAGTTCTCTGAACTTTCGACCGTCAAGAACGCGGTGACGTACAACACTACGTCAAGCCGAAAAAATTAAGTTCAATGCTTCCGAGCATGCGTCAAATTGTTTCCGAGCATGCATGATTTTTTGCGCGTCTGAATTGCATACAGACGATCGCATTTTCGGATAGGAACTTTTCCCAACCGAAAAATAGAGAACCTGCTCTCATTCTTTTGCTGGCTGGAATTCCGCCAGCAAAAGACCGATGGAGCATACACACGGTCGCATTTTCCGACAAAAAGCTCTCATCTGAGTTTTGCTGGTGTCATTTCCGATCGTGTGTACGCAGCATTATACAAGCTGTACACTCACTACTTTACATTTTAGCAAAGTGTAATTTCTTCAGTGTTGTCACATGAAAAGATAAAATAAAATATTTCCAAAAATGTGAGGGGTGTACTCACTTTTGTCCATATTGATTAGAAATAATAGGAGAAGAAGAGGGAGTGATGTCATTCCTGGTAAAATTTATGAATATTAATGCTGACACAACGACTTTGGGGGTGGATTGGGATGCCCTCAAAGCATGAGCTCGAGGGATGTTAATACAGTGTGTGGCAAGAGTAAAAAGACGAAATAGATAACAGAAAAAACTTGCTATGAATAGGGTCATAGAGGCAGAAAGGCAGCATATAGTAGGACCAACCCTGAGATGCTTTCTGATTGGGTAAGGCGCAGCAAAAATATAAGGAGGTGCTTCCTACAGAGGCAGAGAATAACTTGATGTTTCAGAATCAACGGTACTATGTAATGGGAGAAAGTGCAGGCTATTTTCTGGCTCGACTGGTTAAGGCAAATGCACCTACCACTGCTATAGCCACTATTAAAACAGATGGGGGCAGGATTACGGCACATGCTGTGGAAATTGCAGACACATTTAAAAAATATTATGAAAAACTGTATACCACCCAGGGAGGGGAGGTAGAAAGGGAGATTGTCAGGAACCATGAATCAGATGGAGACGGAATGCAGTAAAAATCACACCATTTAATATAGTGGGAAAAATTGTACAAATAACAAACGTAGTCAAAACATAGCCAGGGTACGGTAACCAAATCGGGTAGTCAGAACAAGCCAGGAAATCAGGGAGCCAGAGATCAGCGTAGTCAGAGCAGCAGACAGGATCAGGAACCAGAAGGGACGTCAGCCAGGCAAGTCTTCAACGGGAAAACAGCAGAGAGTCTGTAGATATGTTAACCAAGGCAAAGGCACAAGAGATCTAATCTATAAAGCTTAAATAGCCAGCAGAGCTTGCTAACAAGCAGGATATGATCAGGTGAGTCACTGTGGAATGATGAGTTCTGGCAATTAACCGACAGCTGAGCAACCTGAGTTCTGAGAAGGGAGGGCTGAGCCAAGCCCCGACAGATGTGGTAATTTTATAAAGACCTGAGGATCCCATGCCTCACTGAGGAAGACAGGGAGGCATTGGATGCCCCAATAGTATTGGAGGAGGTAAGACAGGCGGTATTAGCAATAGCAAACCAGAAATCTCTTGGACCAGATGGCTTGCCATTAGAGGTATACAAATGCTATGGAGAAGTACTGTTACCAGAGCTGTTAAAAACATTCAATGAAGCACTCTGGTGGATAAGTCGATGAGGGAATTTATAATCATTGTCCTGTCAAAAGAAGGAAAATATCCACTTAATCCCACCACCTATAGACCAATATCGCTGCTATGTACAGATGTAAATATTTTGGCGAAAGTATTAGCTGTTAGGTTAAAAAAAAGAATAATTCAAAAACGTATTCACCTGGATCAGGCATAGTTTATACCAAATAGGTCAACTAGTACGAATATAAGGAGAGTATACTTAAATTTACAGGATCCAACTATTAATGAGGGATCAAGAGCAATATTGTCCCTGGACGCAGCCAAGCCTTCGACAGCCTTGAGTGGCATTATTTGTGGCAGACCTTGGCTGCCTTCGTTTTGGCCCAAAGTTTGTCAACTGGGTAAGGCTTTTATATAAAAGACCTAAGGCGAAAGTGAGGATAAATAATGTTTGCTCTGAGACATTTTCTCTGACTTAAGGGACAAGACAGGGGTGCGCTTTGTCACCCCTGCTTTTTTATCTAGCAATGGAGCCATTAGCTATAGCCATAAGCTGTTAACATCCAGGGATTTCAGAGAACATCGGGGGTGGAGAAGATAGCATTATATGCTGATGATGTGTTGTTGTTTCTGGGGATACCCTAGCCTTTTTGACCACAGCTATGTACTTAATCACAGACTTCGGACGAATATCTGGCCTAAATATAAACTGGGATAAATCAATGCTGTTACCTGTAGATACAGTGGAGTCAGGTCTGCAATTAGGGACCCCATGTTTGGAAATAGCTAATAAGATCAAATATCTGGGGATCTATATGACCCTAAATCCTAACGATGACATAATTGATAATATTGCCCCATTATTAGATAACTTTAAAAGTAAGGGGAAGGTATGGCAAAGATTGGCCCTAAGGTGTAATTTAATCAAAATGATTTGGATGCCTCAGCTGTTGTATGTGTTACACAACTCCCCTGTCTGGATAAATAAACAATGGTTCCAGATAATGAACACTTTCATATAAGAACATGCCACATCATACATACTGGGGGGGTACAACTGGGGGAATCAATGGTGGAGAAGGATCTGCGGGTTTTGGTAGATCATAAGCTCAATAATAGCATGCAATGACAAGCTGCGGTTTCAAAAGCGAGCAAAGTTGTCAGGAACGGTGTAATTTCTGGTTTCACCTGCTGGTGGCACTATTACTTTCTGCACCAAAAGGTGTAATTCCAATGGCCACCAGCGGGTGTCTCCCTGCTCGGACTTCAGACTTGTCATCAAGCACACCTGCCATGGGTCTGCTGGACTATATAGGTGCGCCCTGAACTATGCTTAGTGCTTCAGAATTCCTCTGCTAGCCCTTGTTCCTGCCAGTACCTGCTCTTGTTCCAGTTTGTTCCTGTACCCCATTTGTTATCCTGTCATTTAGTCCTGTTCCCTGCTCCTTGGTCTGCTTCCTTATCCCTGGTTTCTGTCCCCTAGTTGCTTTTGTCCCTGCCTTTTTATTTCTTGTTTGTTTCCTTGCTTGTGTATTATATTAGTTAGTTAGATAGTTAGGTGGTTTTGGGGTTTGTCTTGTATTTTCTTTGCTTGCTTATGGTTGCTGTTTATTGGTGGTGCACGTGTGATCTTTAACCACTTCAGCCCCGGACCATTTGGCAGCCAAAGGACCAGAGGTCTTTTTTCAATTTCGCACTGCACTACTTTAACTGGTAATTGCGCGGTCATGCAATTTTGTAACCAAACGAAATTGCGTCCTTTTCTTCCCACAAATAGAGCTTTCTTTTGATGGTATTTGATTGCCTCTGTGATTTTTATTTTTTGCGATATAAACGGAAAAAGAGCGAAAATTTTGAAAAAAAAAGAGATTTTCTACTTTTTGTTATAAAAAAAATCTAATAAACTCAATTTTAGTCAAACATTTGGGCCAAAATGTATTCAGCCACATGTCTTTAGTAAAAAAAATGCCAATAAGCGTATATTTATTGGTTTGCGCAAAAGTTATAGCGTCTACAAACTAGAGTACATTTTCTGGAATTTACACCGCTTTTAATTTATGACTGCCTATTTCATTTCTTGAGGTGCTAAAATGGCAGAGAAGTACAAAACCCCCCCAAATGACCCCATTTTGGAAAGTAGACACCCCAAGCTATTTGCTGAGAGGCATGTTGAGCCCATTGAATATTTTTTTTTTTTTTAGTCCCAAGTGATTGAATAAAGACAAAAATAAAAAAGATTTTTTTTTTTTTCAAAAAGTTGTCACTAAATGATATATTGCTCACACATGCCATAGTTATATGTGGAATTGCACCCAAAATACATTTTGCTGCTTCTCCTGAGTATGGGGATACCACATGTGTGGGACTTTTTGGGAGCCTAGCCGCGTACGGGGCCCCGAAACCCAAGCACCGCCTTCAGGATTTCTAAGGGTGCAAATTTTTGATTTCACTCCTCACTACCTATCACAGTTTCGAAGGCCATAAAATGCCAAAATAGCACAAAACCCCCCCAAATGACCCCATTTTGGAAAGTAGACACCCCAAGCTATTTGTTGAGAGGCATGGTGAGTATTTTACAGCTCTCATTTGTTTTTGAAAATGAAGAAAGTAAAGAAAAAAAAATTTTTTTTTTTTTTTTTTTTCAATTTTCAAAACTTTGTGACAAAAAGCGACATCTGCAAAATACTCACAATACCTCTCAGCAAATAGCTTGGGGTGTCTACTTTCCAAAATGGGGTCATTTTGGGGGGTTTTATGCCATCTGGGCATTCCATGGCCTCCGAAACTGTGATTGGCAGTGAGAAGTGAAATAAAAAAATTACACCCTTAGAAAGCCTGAAGGCGGTGATTGGTTTTTGGGGTTCCGTACGCGGCTAGGCTCCCAAAAAGTCCCACACATGTGGTATCCCCGTACTCAGGAGAAGCAACAGAATGTATTTTGGGGTGTATTTCTACATATGCCCATGACATGTTTGAGCAATATATCATTTAGTGACAACTTTTTGTAAAAAAAAATATATATATATTTTTTTTTTTCATTATTCAATCTCTTGGGACAAAAAAAAAAAAATATTTAATGGGCTCAACATTGCTCTCATCAAATAGCTTGGGGTGTCTACTTTCCAAAATGGGGTCATTTGGGGGGGGTTTGAACTGTCCTGGCATTTTATGCACAACATTTAGAAGCCTATGTCACACGTCACCCACTCTTCTAACCACTTGTAGACAAAGCCCTTTCTGACACTTTTTGTTTACATGAAAACATATTTTTTTTTTGCAAGAAAATTACGTTGAACCCCCAAACACTATATATAATGTTAAAGCAAAGGCCCTACAGATTAAAATGGTGGGTGTTGCATTTTTTTTTTCCACACAGTATTTGCGCAGCGATTTTTCAAACGCATTTTTTGTGGAAAAAATACACTTTTTTTTATTTTAATGCACTAAAACACACTATATTGCTCAAATTTTTGATGAAATAAAAAATATGATCTTAGGCCGAGTACATGGATACCAAACACGACATGCTTTAAAATTGCGCACAAACACGCAGTGGCGACAAACTACATACATTTTTAAAAGCCTTTAAAAGCCTTTACATGATACCACATTAGATTCACGGAGGAGGTCTACTGCTAAAATTACTGCCCTCGATCTGACCTTCGCGGTGATACCTCACATGCATGGTGCAATTGCTGTTTACATATGACGCCAGACCAACGCTTGTGTACGCCTTTGCGCAAGAGAAGGGGGGGCAGGGGTGCTTTTTTTTTTTTTTTTTTTGGTTTTTTTTTTTTATTTATTTAGCTTTTTTATTTTATTTTTAAACTGTTCCTTCCATTTTTTTTCTTTGTTATGATTTTTATTGTTATCTCAGGGAATGTAAATATCCCCTATGATAGCAATAGGCAGTGACAGGTACTCTTTTTTTGAAAAAAAATTGGGGTCTATTAGACCCTAGATCTTTCCTCTGCCCTCAAAGCATCTGACCACACCAAGATTGGTGTGATAAAATGCTTTCCCAATTTCCCAATGGCGCGGTTTATATCCGGGAGGGGGACATTCCCTCCCACTGCTTGTAAAAGCAGTCTAGAGGCTAATTACCCGCTAGAATTGCTTTTACATGAAAGCCGATCACTGGCTGAAAAGAATGATACCAAGATGATACCTAAACCTGCAGGCATCATTCTGGTATAACCATTCAAAGTCCAGCAACATACTGGACATATATTGTAATCTTTTTTTTTTCATGCAGCCTCTTGGCTGAACGAAAAAAAGAGATTGATTGGTGGGTATGCCCACCATTAGAATACCTCCCTTCATCCACCCACTTCTAATGATGGGCATACATGCACCATTTATATATGCCGATGCATGGGGGCATCCTCCCGCAAAAGTTATGCCGTGTACACACGGTCGGAATTTTCGACCGTATGTACGTGGCATTAGGAGCCAATCGCTCCTCCCCCCCCCTGCTGCCCCCATGCTTCGGCATATATGCTCTTTTTTTTAACTGTGGTGGTGAAATCACCTCCTACAGTGTTGGAGTCGCGTCTTTATGTATCGTGGGAGCAAACGCTGTTGCTGTCAAGATAAATAAATCCGCGTTGCAACTGAATGGCGCACCTGAAAACAAAAAAATGCTTAACACTAAAACACAGTAAACAAAATTACATACCTGAAAAGCAAGCATGATAAAACATGATAAAACATAATAAAACATTGCAGAATAGAATGGAGTAAAAAAAAGAGCAACAATAGAGAGAGAATAGAGTGAGAGAGAGAACAATAAAACGACAACTATTTTTTTTTTTTTTTGAGATTCACAGGTAAAAAAGCTCCTGACTGAAGCGACTGAATCAAAACGCTACCACAAAAAAACTGTTAGCGATCGCAGGGATCAGGCCTGACTCTGCGAACGCTGCAGTTATGTGTGCTTAGTGTTTTGTAAGTGACAGTGATCGATCGATACTGCACTTGGGTGGGCTGGGCTGGGCGGAGGGGGAAAACGCAGGTGCTAGCAGGTATCTGGGCTGATCCCGCTAACAATGCGTTTTTTTTTGGAACCCTAAACTGCTGGGACGCTAGTATAGATCTGATCAGATCAGATATTGATCTGTTCAGATACTGTGCCACTAAGGGAGGTGTATGCTTTGTGCGTGGGTGTTTGCGGTACTGGCACTAACCTGGGGCGACGCAGACCTTATTTGACCCTAAAACCTAATTGATATCACCCGCCGGGCGATCAGGGGGTTTAAACCGTTATTGGGTAATAAATGGCGGGTGCCCTGACAGTATAAAAAACAAGCTAACTAACCAGCGTCACCCGTAACAGTAATACAAAAAAAAAATCTGGTTACCTAGCGACACTAATGCAGCGATCAGAAAAACGATCGCTTAGTGACACTGGCAAAAGGGGGTGAAAGGGTTAACTAGGGGCAATCAGGGGGTTAAACCTTTATTAGGTAATATATGGGGGTACCTGACGCTATATAAAAACCTGACGGGGAACCTAAATAACGAAATAACTAACTGGCTAACCAGCGTCACCAGTGACAGTTATACAGTGATCACTGGTGAAAGGGTTAACTCTAGGGGCAATCAGGGGGTTAAAACCTTTATTTAGGTTGTAATATGGGGGTACCTGACCTATAAACCTATTTATGAACCTATATAAACATGGCGGTTACCTAAAAAAAAAAAAAATGGTTACCAAGCGACACTAATGCAGCGATCAGAAAAACGATCGCTTAGTGACACTGGCAAAAGGGGGTGAAAGGGTTAACTAGGGGCAATCAGGGGGTTAAAACCTTTATTAGGTAATATATGGGGGTACCTGACGCTATATAAAAACCTGACGGGGAACCTAAATAACGAAATAACTAACTGGCTAACCAGCGTCACCAGTGACAGTTATACAGTGATCACTGGTGAAAGGGTTAACTCTAGGGGCAATCAAGGGGTTAAAACCTTTATTTAGGTTGTAATATGGGGGTACCTGACCTATAAAACTATTTATGAACCTATATAAACATGGCGGTTACCTAAAAAAAAAAAATGGTTACCTAGCGACAGCAGTGACACTAATACAGCGATCAGAAAAACGATCGCTTAGTGACACTGGCAAAAGGGGGTGAAAGGGTTACCTGGGGGGCAATCAAGGGGTTAAACCTTTATTAGGGGGGGGTAGGGGGCTACCTTGGACCTAAAACTAACTGCCCTGACAGTTATTACAGTCACACTGACACTAAATGCAGTGATCAGTAAAAAAATGATCACTGCAATTAGTGACACTGTGACTGGGGGGGGGGGGGGGTGAACTGGGGGGTGATCAGGGGGTGACAGGGGGGTGGAATATGTGCCTAACTGTACTGGTGTCAGTGTAGTGTTGTGCACTAACCTTTACATGTTCGCCGCTCGGCGTCTCCGGTCACATAGACCGGCGCACCGAGCGTGACATCACTTCCGCCTTCCTGTCTATACAATAGACAGGAAGGGGAAGCTTTTCATTGGCCAGGAGCGATCGCGAGGGGGTGGCCAGAAACCACTGGCCGTCCCCTCGTCCCGGATCGCTCCTGAAGCGATCCCGACCGTCCCCGCCGGCGGAGGGGGGTCCGATCGGACCCCCCAACCGCCGGAAGAATGTCACGTACAGGTACGTGATTCTGCCTGTACGTGCCATTCTGCCGACGTATATATACAGGGGGCGGTCGGGAAGTGGTTAATAAAAATATATATTTTTTCATTTTACTTGTTGTTGTCCCTATTCCTTGGTGCAGCCCAGCGATCTGACTACCTGCTTGGATGTTTATGTATAACATCTGTGACAAAAGTCCTTTCATGTATTAAGAGAGGTATGGACTCCGGAGAGAGAAATATAATTTTGCCCCTGTACAAGTCATTAGTAAGACTGAATCTGGAATATGCAGTTTTGGGCACCAGTTCTCAAAAAGGATATTGGGGAAATGGAGAAAGTGCAGAGAAGGGCAACCAAATTGATGAGGCATGGAGGAGCTCAGCTATGAGGAAAGATTAGAGGAACTGAATTGACAAGAATTAGAGAATTCTTGAGAAGATGAGATTAAGGGGGGGGGGGGGGGGGGATATGATCAACATGTACGAATACATAAGTGGTCCATATCGTGAACTTGGTGTTGAGTTATTCACTTTAAGGTCATCACAGAGGACTAGGGCACACTTTTATGTCTAGAGGAAAAAAAGATTTCATCTCTGTGACGGGAGTCCCTTTTGGGCGCAGGGTGACCAAGAAAAGAATGAACCCTGAGAATATGATTGGATTACTTCAAATGGGACAGTAATATTCATTAACAATATCTCTCAAGAAATATGAAGATTTTATCCCCTGTACACTGTGAGGTCTGTGACCAGGAAGTATAACTCCTAATATGGGCATTCCAGGAAGTTCAATGTAAGAGACAGACCGTCTATTGCTTAACGATGTTGCTTTTGTCTGGATAAGTAAATCATATTAATCTTGTCTGAGGCAGTTTTCCCTTCACCTATTATTAACCACTTCAGCCCCGGACCAATTGGCAGCCAAAGGACCAGAGGTCTTTTTTCAATTTCGCACTGCACTGCTTTAACTGGTAATTGCGCGGTCATGCAATGTTGTACCCAAACGAAATTGGCGTCCTTTTCTTCCCACAAATAGAGTGTTTCTTTTGATGGTATTTGATTGCCTCTGTGATTTTTATTTTTTGCGATATAAACGGAAAAAGACCGCAAATTTTGAAAAAAAAAGATATTTTCTACTTTTTGTTATAAGAAAAATCCAATAAACTCAATTTTAGTCAAACATTTGGGCCAAAATGTATTTAGCCACATGTCTTTAGTAAAAAAAATGCCAATAAGCGTATATTTATTGGTTTGCGCAAAAGTTATAGCGTCTACAAACTAGAGTACATTTTCTGGAATTTACACCGCTTTTAATTTATGACTGCCTATCTCATTTCTTGAGGTGCTAAAATGGCAGGGAAGTACAAAACCCCCCCAAATGACCCCATTTTGGAACGTAGACCCCCAAAGCTATTTGCTGAGAGGCATGTTGAGCCCATTGAATATTTTTTTTTTTAGTCCCAAGTGATTGAATAAAGACAAAAAAAAAAAAAAAAGTAAAGTTGTCACTAAATGATATATTGCTCACACATGCCATGGTTATATGTGGAAATGCACCCCAAAATACATTTTGCTAAGGGTGCAAATTTTTGATTTCACTCCTCACTACCTATCACAGTTTCGAAGGCCATAAAATGCCAAAATAGCACAAAACCCCCCCAAATGACCCCATTTTGGGAAGTAGACACCCCAAGCTATTTGCTGAGAGGCATGGTGAGTATTTTACAGCTCTCATTTGTTTTTGAAAATGAAGAAAGTAAAGAAAAAAATATATATTTTTTCTTTTTTCAATTTTCAAAACTTTGTGACAAAAAGCGAGATCTGCAAAATACTCACCATACCTCTCAGCAAATAGCTTGGGGTGTATACTTTCCAAAATGGGGTCATTTTGGGGGGTTTTATGCCATCTGGGCATTCCATGGCCTCCGAAACTGTGATTGGCAGTGAGAAGTGAAATAAAAAAATTACACCCTTAGAAAGCCTGAAGGCGGTGCTTGGTTTTTGGGGTCCCGTACGCAGCTAGGCTCCCAAAAAGTCCCACACATGTGGTATCCCCGTACTCAGGAGAAGCAACAGAATGTATTTTGGGGTGTATTTCCACATATGCCCATGACATGTTTGAGCAATATATCATTTAGTGACAACTTTTTGTAAAAAAAAAATATATATATTTTTTTTTTCATTATTCAATCTCTTGGGACAAAAAAAAAAAAATTGAATGGGCTCAACATTGCTCTCAGCAAATAGCTTGGGGTGTCTACTTTCCAAAATGGGGTAATTTGGGGGGGGGGGGTTTGAACTGTCTTGGCATTTTATGCACAACATTTAGAAACCTATGTCACACGTCACCCACTCTTCTAACCACTTGTAGACAAAGCCTTTTCTGACACTTTTTGTTTACATGAAAACATTTTTTTTTTTTTGCAAGAAAATTACGTTAAACCGCCAAACACTATATATATTGTTAAAGCAAAGGCCCTACAGATTAAAATGGTGGGTGTTGCATTTTTTTTCCACACAGTATTTGCGCAGCGATTTTTCAAACGCATTTTTTGTGGAAAAAACTTTTTTTTATTTTAATGCACTAAAACACAATACATTGCTCAAATTTTTGATGAAATAAAAAATATGATCTTAGGCCGAGTACATGGACACCAAACACGACATGCTTTGAAATTGCGCACAAACACGCAGTGGCGACAAACTACATACATTTTTAAAAGCCTTTAAAAGCCTTTACATGATACCACATTAGATTCACGGAGGAGGTCTACTGCTAAAATTACTGCCCTCGATCTGACCTTCGCGGTCATACCTCACATGCATGGTGCAATTGCTGTTTACATATGACGCCAGACCAACGCTTGTGTTCGCCTTTGCGCAAGAGAAGGGGGGGCAGGGGTGCTTTTTTTTTTTTTTTTTATTTATTTCGCTTTTTTATTTTATTTTTAAACTGTTCCTTCCATTTTTTTTCTTTGTTATCATTTTTATTGTTATCTCAGGGAATGTAAATATCCCCTATGATAGCAATAGGCAGTGACAGGTACTCTTTTTTTAAAAAAAATTGGGGTCTGTTAGACCCTAGATCTTTCCTCTGCCCTCAAAGCATCTGACCACACCAAGATCGGTGTGATAAAACGCTTTCCCAATTTCCCAATGGCGCGGTTTATATCCGGGAGGGGGGACATTCCATCCCACTGCTTGTAAAAGCAGTCTAGAGGCTAATTACCCGCTAGAATTGCTTTTACATGAAAGCCGATCACTGGCTGAAAAGAATGATACCAAGATGATACCTAAACCTGCAGGCATCATTCTGGTATAACCATTCAAAGTCCAGCAACATACTGGACATATATTGTAATCTTTTTTTTTCATGCAGCCTCTTGGCTGAACGAAAAAAAGAGATTGATTGGTGGGTATGCCCACCATTAGAATACCTCCCTTCATCCACCCACCTCTAATGATGGGCATACATGCACCATATATATATTGCGAAGCATGGGGGCATCCTCCCACAAAAGTTATGCCATGTACACACGGTCGCACTTTTCCACGGGGCAAGGCTCCGTCGGAATTTCGACAGTATGTACGCAGCATTAGGAGCCAATCGCTCCTCCGCCCCTGCTGCCTCCATGCTTCGGCATATATGCTCTTTTTTTTAACTGTGGTGGTGAAATCACCTCCTACATCGTTGGAGTCGCGGCTTTATGTATCGTGGGAGCAAACGCTGTTGCTGTCAAGATAAATAAATCCACGCTGCAACTGAATGGCGCACCTGAAAAAAAAAAATGGTTAACACTAAAACACAGTAAACAAAATTACATACCTGAAAAGCAAGCATGATAAAACATAATAAAACATTGCAGAATAGAATGGAGTAAAAAAAGAGCAACAATAGAGAGAGAGAGAACAATAAAACGACAACTATTTTTAAATTTTTTTGAGATTTACAGGTAAAAAAGCTCCTGACTGTTAGCGACTGAATCAAAACGCTACCACAAAAAAAATGTTATCGATCGCAGGGATCAGGCCTGACTCTGCGAACGCTGCAGTTATGTGTGCTTAGTGTTTTGTAAGTGACAGTGATCGATCGATACTGCACTTGGGTGGGCTGGGCTGGGCTGGGCTGGGCTGGGCGGAGGGGGAAAACGCAGGTGCTAGCAGGTATCTGGGCTGATCCCGCTAACAATGCGTTTTTTGGAACCCTAAACTGCTGGGACGCTAGTATAGATCTGATCAGATATCGATCTGTTCAGATACTGTACCACTAAGGGAGGTGTATGCTTTGCGCGTGGGTGTTTGCGGTACTGGCACTAACCTGGGGCGACGCAGACCTTATTTGACCCTAAAACCTAATTGATATCACCCGCCGGGCGATCAGGGGGTTAAACCGTTATTGGGTAATAAATGGCGGGTGCCCTGACAGTATAAAAAACAACCTATCTAACCAGCGTCACCCGTAACAGTTATACGGTGATCACTGGTGAAAGGGTTAACTAGGGGCAATCAGGGGGTTAAAACCTTTATTAGGTAATATATGGGGGTACCTGACGCTATATAAAAACCTGACGGGGAACCTAAATAACTAAATAACTAACTGGCTAACCAGCGTCACCCGTAACAGTTATACGGTGATCACTGGTGAAAGGGTTAACTAGGGGCAATCAGGGGGTTAAAACCTTTATTAGGTAATATATGGGGGTACCTGACGCTATATAAAAACCTGACAGGGAACCTAAATAACTAAATAACTAACTGGCTAACCAGCGTCACCAGTGACACTTATACGGTGATCACTGGTGAAAGGGTTAACTCTAGGGGCAATCAGGGGGTTAAAACCTTTATTTAGGTTGTAATATGGGGGTACCTGACCTATAAACCTATTTATGAACCTATATAAACATGGCGGTTAACCTAAAAAAAAACTGGTTACCTAGCGACACCAGTGACACTAATGCAGCGATCAGAAAAACGATCGCTTAGTGACACTGGCAAAAGGGGGTTAAAGGGTTACCTGGGGGGGGGCAATCAAGGGGTTAAACCTTTATTAGGGGGGGGGGGGGGTAGGGGGCTACCTTGGACCTAAAACTAACTGCCCTGACAGTTATTACAGTCACACTGACACTAAATGCAGTGATCAGTAAATAAATGATCACTGCAATTAGTGACACTGTGACTGGGGGGGCAGGGGGTGATCTGGGGGGTGATCTGGGGGTGACAGGGGGGTTATTTGTGTGCCTATGTGTACTGGTGTCAGTGTACTGTTGGTGCACTAACCTGTACATATTCACTCCTCGGCGTTCCGGTCTTTCTGACCGACGCGCCGAGTGTGACATCACTTCGTCTGCCTGTGTTTTGATTGACACAGCCAGGGGAAGCATCTGATTCGCCAGGAGCGATCGCGAGGGGGTGGCCAGAAACCACTGGCCGTCCCCTCATCCCGGATCGCTCCTGAAGCGATCCCGACCATCCCCGCCAGCCGGGGGGGGTCCGATCGGACCCCCCACGCGCCTGAAGAATGGCACGTACAGGTACGTGGTTTTGCCTGTACGTGCCATTCTGCTGACGTATATGTACATGGGGCGGTCGGGAAGTGGTTAAGTGTGCTAATGAACTCACCTGTTCAGGTATTGACACTCAGAATAATGTGTATTGGGGGCTCGTTATGTAACCATTGTGTGATGTTGTGGGTGGATCCGGGTCATTGTTCCTGTGGGGCCTGCAGTATTCTCAAATGTATAAAAAGAGCCTGCATTTGTTTCAATAAAGATTCATTCTGGTTTGAACCTCAATACAGAGCCTTGTCTCGTCTTGGGGGAGAATTATTTGCATGGGTTTCTTGTTCGGCTGATTGAAGTATTCGGTAGCTGCCTTGGTGTTCGGGAAGGGAATGTCCTAAACGACTTTAACCCCTTTCATACTCGGGGTGTCGTTACAATCTCCAAAAACGGAAAGGTTTCTTCGCAGCAAGAGCTGTAAAGATGTGGAATAGACTCCCTCCAGCGGTTCTGGCAAGCTCAGTTAATTGCTTTAAAAAAAGGCCTGGATTCTTTCCTAAATGTACACAATATAACTGGGTACTAACATTTGTAGGTAAAGTTGATCCAGGGAAAATCCGATTGCCTCTTGGGGGATCAGGAAGAATTTTTTCAAATTGGAGCATGCTTTGCTGTTTTTTTTTGCCTTCCTCTGGATCATCTGTGGGTGTAGGTTTGTGCATATGGGATTGTATTTATTTTTTGGTGGAACTTGATGGACTTGTGTCTTTTTTCAACCTGACTAACTATGTAACTATCTAATGGTTCCAGAAAATGGACACTATATTTAAGGAGCTAATCTGGAAGAAAGGGCAATCAAGGGTGCGACTCCGCACATTGCAGCTGCCAAGAGACATGGGGGGGATTGGCGGTTCCACACCCTTGGTGTTATTTTTTAGGCCCCTTTCACACTGGGGTGTTGGCGGTAAATTGCCGCTATTTTTAGCAGCGCTTTACTGTAGTGTTTTCGGCCGCTAGCGTGGCGCTTTTAACCCCCGTTGGTGGCCGAAAAAGGGTTAAAATGACCCGCAAAGCGCTGCTGCAGTGTCGCTTTGGCAGGGGTTCGGCGGTGCTGCCCATTCATTTCAATAGGCAGGAGCTCCAAAGATGCTGCTTGCAGGAGTTTTTTTAATGTCCTGCCAGCGCATCATGTCAGTGTGAAAGCCCTCCAGCTTTCACACTGAGACTGCAGGGAGCTGTTTTTCAGGCGCTTTACAGGCACTATTTTTAGCCCAAAAGCGAATGAAAAACTCAGTGTGACAACTCAGCCTCAGTGTGGAAGGGGTCTTAGGATAGAAAAAGTTTGAGAAAAGAGAAATAAGATAATACAGCATAGAGAGCTCTTTCGTGACCACGTTTCATTTAAACCATGAGCCTAATGCCCCGTACACACGGTCGGAAAATCCGACCACAAAATCCATCGGATTTTTTCCGACGGATTTTGTCCGACACTGGTGTTGCATACACACGGTCGGACAAAGTTGTCGGAAAATCCGATCATTCTGAACGTGGTGACGTTTGTTGCCTACGACGGGACTACGTAGAGGCTAGTAGCCAATAGCTTTGGTCTTGTAATGTGATCTGAGCATGCGTGGCACTTTGTCCGTCGGAATTCGCTACACACGATCGGAAAAAGTCCGATAGGACTTTGTTGTCGGAAAATTTGAGAGCAGGAGATAAAACTTTGTCCGTCGGAAAATCCGACGGAAAAAGTCCGATGGAGCCTACACACGGTCGGAATTTCCGACAACATTGTCCGATAGGACATTTTCCATCGGAAAATCCGACCGTGTGTACGGGACATAAGAGAGCGAGCCAGGGGTGTGTATTCTGATATATACACACTTGTAACCCCCCCACCTCCTCACCCCCTTTCATATGCTAGAACTGATACATTGAGCCAATGGGAGTGGGGGGCTCTCTTAACCACTTCAATACAGGGCTTTTAAACACCCTTCCTTACCAGAGCACTTTTTGCGATTCGGCACTGCGTCGCTTTAACTAACAATTGCGCGGTCGTGCGACGTTACACCCCAAACAAAATTGACGTCCTTTTTTTCCTACAAATAGAGCTTTCTTTTGGTGGTATTTGATCGCCCCTGCGGTTTTTATTTTTTGCACTATGAACAAAAGAAGAGCGACAATTTTGAAAAAAAACACAATATTTTTTACTTTTTGCTATAATAAATATCCCATTTTTTAAAAAAAAAAAAACTATTTTTTTCCTCAGTTTAGGCCGATACGTATTCTTCTACATATTTTTGGTAAAAAAAAAATCGCAATAAGCGTATATTGATCGGTTTGCGCAAAAGTTATAGCGTCTACAAAATAGGGGATAGATTTATTGAATTTTTTTTTTTTTTTACTAGTAATGGCGGGGATCTGCGATTTTTTTTTTTTTTTTTTTTTTTTTTTATTTATTTATTTATTTATTTATTTTTTTCGTGACTGCGACATTGCGGCGGACACTTCGGACACTTTTGACACATTTTTGGAACCATTCACATTTACACAGCGATCGTTGCTATAAAATTGAAACGATTACTGTGTAAATGTGACTGGCAGGGAAGGGGTTAACACTAGAGGGCGCTGGAGGGGTTAATGTGTTCCCTAATAGACGTGATTCTAACTGTAGGGGGAGGGGACTTAAGGGGAGGAGACCGATCATGTGTTCCTCCGTACTGGGATCACATGATCGGTCTCCTCTGCACTGACAGGACGTGGAGCTGTGTGTTTACACACACAGCTCCACGTTCCCGCCCGGTCCCGTTGTTTTAACGGGCAATCGCGGGTGCCCGGCGGACATCGCGGCCGCCGGGCACTCGCATCGGGTCCCGAGCGATGCCGCGGGCGCGCGCGCCCCCCAGGCGGCCGGGAATCCGAGGACGTCATATGACGCCCACCCAGGATGGTAGATCCACCTTGTGGGCGTCATATGACGGCGGGCGGTATTGAAGCGGTTAAAGACTATGCCTACTAGCTCATTATGCCTTTGCCTTGAAGGTTCCATTTTTTTTTTTTTTTTTTTTTTTTTTTTAAAAGGAGGCTTTACTTCCTCTTTAAAGGCGGCATGGATGGGCACTGATGGGCACTGATAGGTGGCACTGTACACTAATAAATGGTACTGATGGATGCCAATAATGCCTGCCAATCAGTGATGCCCATTGTGGGCACTGATTGGCATCCATTGTGGGCACTGATTGGCATCCCTGGTGGTCTAGGGTGGCATACCTTGTGGTTACTAGTGGTGGCATCCCTGGTGGTCCTAGTGGCGTCCCTGGTGGTCCAGTGTGGGCATCCTCAGGGGGGCTGCACTGATAATCGATCAGCACAGACCCCCCCTGTCAGAGGAGCAGCCAATCGGCTCTCCTCTACATGCGTCTGACAGACGCAAGTGAGGAAAAGCTGATCACCGGCTCTTCCTGTTAACACTGTGATCAGCCGTGATTGGACCTAGATCGGTGTTGCGGGATGTCAGACTGACACCCCACAACAACAATCACCGCGATGCGTGCCCCTGGGGGCGTGCATTGGCTTGATATCCTGCTGGACGTCATAACGTCAGGATATTGAAACCACTTTCCCGCCGTCATTTTGCTATATGGCGGGTGGCAAGTGGTTAAAAGATGTCCCTCATTCCCGTCTCAAAATATTGGGAGGTATAGAGTAGTGCTGCAAGGGCCTGATAAAGCCCAGCAAAGGGCCACATCTGGCCACTGGGCCGCAGTTTGGAGACCACTGCTCTAGAGCCTCTGCTAATATAGATATATATATGTTGGGGGGGGGGGGGTGTTCTTTCACACTGGGGCGGTGCCAGCATTAGCTGTAAAGCGGAGCTTTTCGGCAGCTAGCGGGGCGCTTTTGAACCCAGCTAGTGGCTGAAAAAAGGGTTAATAGCACCCTCGTAGCGGCACTGCCTAATCGCTTTACAGGTGCTACCCATTTATTTTAAAGAGCAGGGGCTGTGGAGGAACAGTGTATATTCCGCTCCCGCACTGCCCCAAAGATACTGCTTGCAGGACTTTTTTTCCCGTCCTGCCAGCGCACCGCCCCAATGTAAAAAGGCTTTAGAGGCTCTATTTTGTATCACTAAAACGCCTGACAAGCGCCCCATCGTGAAAGGGGTCTAAAAAAGCTGCTGAAAAGCGAGTATTTATTAACACACAAACTACTAGAATTTTCAGTAGCACACCTAATACTTCCATTCACTATCTTTCTCTTCATTCATCAGGCTGAATTCCCTTCATGCCCGCCTAGATTCCAGACAGTTCCCAAGGAAGTTCACTGCCAGGAGAGGATTGCTCCACAGTGCGCAGTACTGGTACTTGCTCACAAGCACCTTAGCAACGGCATCATGTGACCGCTATCTCGAGAGAACGTGACGTCACTACCTGACTGGCTGATAGAAGAGCTGAGTTGTGTAGAGAGCGGCAGGGCTGTGGTTTTAGTTGATCGGCGAAGAGCGAGACACACGTAAGTAGGAAAACACCTGACGTTATGTTACTTTATAGCCTGTGATTTGGACGGTCGCTATTAGTGATTTATTGGCGGCGTGTTTGATGGTGACTGTATTACTATTTGTAAAATCTTTATGGTAGAAGGCGAGCAGCGGTTTGGAGGACTAAACGGGTGTGAGTTGTGGATGAGCTCCGCTTACTGACCTCTCGTGGGTGGGTGGGTGTCGGTGTTTTGTTTCATATATATCTAGAGAGAGAGTCGGGGGAGTTGGCCGCAGAGCCTAGTTATTGGTGCCATACCCTCTGTCACCCGATTTAATTATAGCCTGTTAGCAGGCTGCATTCCACACAGCTGCATTTGGAAGGCAAATTCATGTAAATGATTTATTTGTCATCCAGTTGGCATGCCATGGTGCCATTTGTCATTTTTTTGTTTGTGTTGGTAAAGCTTTTAGCACACCTCCTTCTATTGCCGCATAACTTCTAACACACCTGTTCTTCTAAAGCACCATGGCACAGCGATCAAAGTTATAGATTTGCAAGTTCTGTGTATTTCTAGAAATTTCACTTGCCTATTTCTTTGACTAAATTCACCAGGCTTTATCTAGTAGATCCTGTTATCCTTAGTTCTTAGGTTTTCAGGAATATAAAAATGACCACTAGTCTCTTGGAGACTGAAGGACTTTTTTTTTTTTGTGCAGATATTGAAGATCTGACCTTTTTGTGATATGATGCCAGGCACAAAAGCACAGCCTAGGCGTTACCCCTGCTGGTGGCCAACCTGTCCAGAGCAGCTCTGGTGCGTCTTCTGGTCCGTTTTCAGGTGTGAATTCAGCCAAAAATTCAGACTAAAATCGGACCTGATACAAAGAACAGGGACACATCAGACCCCCTCCTGTGAGCTGCTCCATATGGCAGTGTGAACCCAGCCTTAAAGTGTTGTTACTACTTAGTGAGTGGCCCCGAACCTGCTCTTCTGGGGTCCCCCAGTGGCTCTCGCAGATCCTTCCCCCCCCCCCCCCTCGCATCTGATAACTCCCTCGGAGAAGCGCTTCCCCGTAGGGGTTACCTTGCAGGCGCGCTCTTGAGTCCAGCATATGGCATCCATAGCTGCCGAAGGTTGGACTTGGCCCCATGTCATTGGATTTGATTGACAGCAGCGGGAGCCAATGGCTGCACTGCTATCAATCTATCCAATCAAGAGCCGGTAGCCTGTGGAGAGGGACAGTGCATTTCCGATGACTGAATGAAGGGGTTCAGGTAAGTAAAACGGGGGGGGGGGGGGGGCTGGGGGGCTAGTGACTGCCAGGTGTTTTTTCACCTTACTACAATCCCCTCTGTTATAATAAATGCTGTGCCTCGCTGTATGTGTTTTCTAAAACATCCAGATAAATGCCTTATTTTATAGCACTGCTTGGCAGTCTTGTGACCGGCCATCTCTCCTCCTCCTGGCTGATGCCAACTGGGGGTTTGTCAGCTCCGCCAGCTTTGATGACCCGGAAAGGACAGAGCCAGTCGCGTGACCGCTGATCAGTGCTATAAAATAGGGTATTTATCGGGAATTTTTTAGAAAATGCATACAGTGGGGCACAGCATTTACTATAAGACCCCTTTCACACCAAGGGCCTTTTGCAGGGGCTATAGCATTAGAAATAGCGCCTGCAATCCGCCCTAAAACAGCTGCACCATTGTCTGTAGTGTGAAAGCCCGAGGGCTTTCACACTGCAGCGGTGCGCTGGGAGGACGCCAGGAAAAGTCCTGCCAGCAGCTTCTTTGGAGCGTTGAACTCACCGCTCCTCCAGTGCTGCTCCCCATTGAAATCAATGGGGCAGCGCTGTAATACCGCCGGCAAAACACAGTTCTAGCAGCGTTTTGCCGGGGGTTTTAACCTTTTCTCGGCCGCCAGCAGGGGGTAAAAGCGCCCCGCTAGCGGCCGAAATGCGCCGCAAATCCGACTGTTAAACGCCGCTAAAAATAGCGGCGTTTTACCGCCGACGCTATGGGCGGTGTGGTGTGAAAGGGGTCTAACAGAGGAGATGGTAGCAACAACACCTAAAGTGGGTTAACAAGCACTTTAAATCAGTGTGTCTCAACCCTTTTTTTTTTTTATTTATTTTTTTTTTGTTTTTTTTTTTTAGTCAAGGCTCACTTTAAAACAGAACTCCAGCTTTTCCTCCCCAAAACAGATGCATTATGCATGTAAATGAATCCCAGACACAAGGCCTCATGTACATTACAGCCCCTAAACATGAGTTTATAAACTTTTGGTGATATTTTTTTTTCTTTTGCTAAAGCTCCCAAACTCAACTCCATAAAAGCCTATGGGGGTTATTTACGAAAGGCAAATACTTTGCAAGTGCAGTCGCTCTAAGGCTCCTTTCACACTGAGGCGCTTTGCAGGCGCTAAAGTTCTAAAAATAGCGCCTTCAAACAGCCGCTGCTTTGTCTCCAGTGTGAAAGCCAGAGGGCTTTCACACTGGAGCGGTGCGCTTGCAGGACGCTGAAAAATGTCCTGCAAGCCGCATATTTGGATCGCTGTAGGAGCGGTGTATTTACAATGGGGCAGCGCTCCAAACAGCGGCGCTTTGCAGGCAGTTTCAACCCTTTTTCGGCCGCTCGCGGGGGTAAAACTGCCCCGCTAGCGGCCGAAAAGCGATGCTAAAATGACGGTAAAGCGGCGCTAAATATAGCGCCGCTTTACCGCCAGCGCGCCCAGCGCCTCAGTGTGCAAGTAGCCTAAATCTAAGGGGTAGATCTGAAATGAGTGGAAGCTCTGCTGTGTTTTTTTTGTTTTTTTTTTGTTTGTTTTTTTTCCATCCAATCATGTGCAAGCTAAAATGCTGGCTTTTATTTTCCTTGCATGTCCCCCCTCTGATCTACAGTGACTTTACTTCCTAGTGCACTTGCAGTGCAAAGTGGATTATCCTTTAGCAAATAACCCCCTATGTGTCAGTGTACACATGGGCTTTTATCAGAGTTAAGGAGCTGCTGCAGTTAGGGGAGTCAACGTTGGGATAGCAAAGCTTTGACTGCCGGAAACCGCAAACCGTGGCAAAAGGGAAGGGCCTTTTTGCCACATTTTGCTGTTTCCAGTGGTCATTGGTTAAAGTAGGCTGTGTATACATGAAGCCTTACTTGCCTCCTTTAGCTGTATACAGAAAGTTTCTGTGTTTTGATGTCTCTACTCCTGGCTGAACATCAAAGTCCTCTGACTTCCTGTTTCCTTCCTTTTTTTTTTTTTTTTTTTTTTCCAGTCCTGATACTACTTGTCCCATGATTCTTTGAGCCTTTGTAGCTTCAGGGTGGGTGTTCTCTCTTAAACGGCAACCAATGTGACGTTCTGTCGTGGCCATCTTGGTACACCCCTCACTTGGCCACGCTAAGCCTACAGTCTGAAGTCGTGAAGCGGACATTTTTTACACCCACTGAAGTTTTGCATTTCACACTTATTTTTACCAGTAAACTGAGGTTATATTGTGAAATGCAGGATTTTGAAATCCATTAAGCTGTTTTGGTGTTAAAACTTTGGTTGCAGCGTCAGTGTTCTGTCAGATTAGCAAACCTGTGAAATCAGCAGACTTGCTGCTACTTTTAAAATTAACCATCAAAACAGTGTCACGGATTTTAAAATACTGTATTTCACTATATAAGCTGAGTTTACTGGTAAAAATGTGTGAAATGCAAGACTTCGGTGGGTGTACAAAATTGTCTGCTTGCCGCCTTCTGACTGTAGGCTTACTGCAGGTGAGTGGAGGTGTACCAAGATGGCCGCAACGGACCGTCACTTCCATTGCATTTTCTGATAGGATGCGGGCACTTGGCTAATGTGACCCCAGTGCTGGTGAAGAGGAGCAGTGCGGGGGGGGGCGCAAACAAGTATGCTGAGCATGTACCCAATGTCCTACTTATTAATTGGTGACATTGTTGGATGTTAGAACATTGAGGCTAGAAGATTTTATTGGTGCACAATGAAATCTTGTTGCTTTGTTAAACTTAAAAGCAGGCTTGATCCACTCACTGACTTGTATATCCAATTTTTGGTTAGGGTTTTAGGCTTTTTGCCAAGGCTCCCCTAAAGAAGCCTGAAAATGGCTGTAAAGACTGAAGGATTTCTACCTTAATGCTTTCTATTCATTAAAATGATTCTAAGCAGAAGTGTGAATTGCCAAAATTAATTCACATAAATCGTATATATCATGGAACTGTGTGTGGGGTGTGGTGTTTTTTTTTTTTTTAATCAAAATCCTCAGTCTTTTTTGTGTAACATGGTTGTGTGGTCACATGGTCTTTGCTTGTTCTCTGGCATCTGCAGGGAAAGATCTTTGGGATGGGAGGGGCTTCTATTACTCTGCTGATGTATGCTCTCTACAGTGCAAGTCTTTGCCTGGCGTCATCATGCATGGCTGGTAGGAACCTGTATGGCCATGTTTTATGTAAGGCTTTTTATGGTCTTTTTTTTTTTTTTTTTTTCTTCTACTCTATGGATTTACACTATTGCTGGCCTGCCTTCTATTTGGGCCTGTTATGTATTATTGGCAGCCTGGAAAAATTAACCCTTGGGATCCTGAGACTGTGCTGGAGGATTTCTGTTTTTTACTTATGACCGCTCTATAGGGTCATGAATTTCTGGTAAGTTTTTCCTGTTTGAGCATTAGGACCTTGTTTGTGCACTGGTGCGCAGTCATGTTGGAACAGGAAGGGGCCATCCCCAAACTGTTCCCACAAAGTTGGGAGCATGAAATTGTCCAAAATGTCTTGGTATGCTGATACCTTACCAGTTCTCTTCAATGGAAGTTAGAAGCCGAGCCCAACCCTTGAAAATGAACCCCTCACCATAACCACCACCCCCCCCCCCCTCGCAGGTTAGGTACTCTGACGGCCAGTGTAGCCATGGGAGACTTCCTGTAGACATATGATATTATCATTATGTTGGCTCCTTTTGTGTCCTTGGCAAGCCTCTTTAAGACTAAACTGAGTGGAGATATCCTCTTGCAGTTGCAGGCACTTCCATTGGTCTTACCTCCTCCCTGGATCTTTGCCAAGGTCAGGGCGGAGGCAGGGTTTTTTCCAGCAGGTCCAATTCCTGGGTCACGTATGCATTTCTTCCTCGGGAGAAGATCCAAAGGATAGTTAAGACCAGGAGGCTGCTGCGAAGCATTCAGCCATTGTCTGTGTGACAGGCCAGGTCAGCAAGGGACAGGAGAAGGCATAGCCTAATGGAGGAAGTGTCTGACTTCAGATCAGGTTGGGTTTCCTTTGTGTACTCTAGTTTCCTCCCTTAAAACTTCTTCTCTGGAGGCAGACATAAAATGAAGAAGGTCTTTCTCCTGGGGATCCTCATAAAAGGATTTATTTATTTATTTATTTATTTATTTTTCGCTTCGAGAGAGAATGTGAAGAGCCTATGGCCACATCACCCCGAATGCACCCAATCTCATCTGATTTTGGAGGCTAAGCAGGGTCGGGCCTGGTTAGTACCTGGATGGGAGACCACCTGAGAATACCAGGTGCTGTAGACTTCCCGATTCCTCTGCCTGAACCTGTATAGGGATGGCACTCTTGGGTAGATGCCATTGGTCAGAGTGGCGTTTCCCCAGGTGCAATGCCGTAACCTTCATATCGCCCACCCGCAGTCTTGCCGGTGGGCAGAGAACACTCTGGTCATTCTCACTGTATCACTGTGAGGGCTCTGGGAACCTGGTGGTTGAGCTACTATGTAGAGCTGGCTAAAATGAGAATTGTGATTTTTTTATTTATTTTTTTTGCTTAGAAGATCACGATTCTCATGGCGTAACATCATCTTTCATATTAAAACAAAAAAAACTGGGCTAACTTTACTGTGTTTTTTTTTTTTTTTTTTTTAAATTCATTGAAGTATATTTGTGACAGAACCCACTGTCACTGTGTGTGCTTTTGGAGGGGGCTGTGGGCTGGCCTCCTACCCACAGAATATGACCCAGAAGAGACTTGCGGACGAAGTGGCATTGAGATAATGTAATGCTACATCCCTTCTCCCCCATGTTGTTGCTGTGTTTAATTGTGTTGGGTCATGGCACATAGACAAAGGTCTGGAGACACCTCCTAGCAGGGAATGTGTAAGGCCCCTTTCACACGGGCGGACCTGAACGGACCCTCCATAGACCTCTATGGAGGGACAGATGTCCGCTGACATCCAAGCCGAAAAAGTGTGATGGAGGAGAAAGCTATTTTCCATCCGTCTGCGGATCGGATGACGACCGTAGAGTCCGTCGTCATCCGATCTCCCATAGGGGAGAGCGGCGCTCTGACAGATCCGTCCCTGCACAGAGTGCAGAGACGGACCTGTCATCTTCCTGCACAGCTGGGGATCGACGGAGTGATCCCCCACTGTGCAGAGCGGGCTCCGTACACGGACACGTCCGTGTGAAAGAGCCCTTAGGAGGGGCTGCCTGCTTATCATCCCCTTTTTATGTGCTTCAACTGTAGTTGTTTGAATATACAAGTGTTGAGTTCCCATTGGTTCTTCCTTTGTCCCCTACCCCCTCTATGACAAGGCTAAGGGGAGTGTCCCTAGCTATGTTAAAAGTGTATATTTTGTACTTAAACTGTTTATGCTCTGGATGTTTAACCCTCAACACCTGTGTTGGCTTGTCTTGTGATTGAGGGGTTAAGGGCTGGTTATGGCGAATCTGCAGGCTGGGGGTGCGTTTGGAGGACAGGAGATGCAGGTCTGGTGGAGATGCTCAGCAGGGGTATCAGAGATCCGTCACAGTATTTTTTTGCCCCCAAAAATTGTGTTTGAAAGACCACTGGGCAAATACAGTGTGACATAAAATATTGCAGCAATTGACATTTTATTCCCTAGGGTCTCAGCTAAAATATAATGTTTGGGGGTTCCAAGTAATTTTCTAGGAAAAAAAAAATATTTATTTTTAAGTGGAAGTGGAACTTCCGCTCATCGGACCCCCCCCCTCCCTCCGGTGCCACAGTTGGCACCTTTCAGGGGGAGGGGGGTGCACTTCCGTGCATAGAATCCCACGGGAGTCTATGCCTCTTCCTGTCTCGCCGTGCTGTTTGCTGGGACACACACTGGTCCCAGCAGACAGCGCAGACGATCCTCATTGCACTGCACGACTCGCGCATGCGCAGTAGGGAACCAGGAAGTGAAGCCGCAACGCTTCACTTCTTGATTCCCTCAACGATAATGGTGGTGGCTGCCGATATCGCTGGACCCTGGGACAGGTAAGTGTCCATTTTTTTTAAAAGTCAGCAGCTGCAGTATTTGTAGCTGCAGGCTTTTAAAAAAATTTTTTTTAGGTACAATCCCTCTTTAATAAACAAGTGTCAGAAAAAGATTTAGACTTTTTTAAGTGGTTAAACTTCCTGCATTTACACATTGTTAAAAACATGCAGACTGCCTGGATTTTTTCTTTACACACAAGTTTATCCCTTTGATCTAAGAATGAAGAGTTAAGCCTCGTACACACGATCGGACTCTAACTACTTGACCACTGGGCACTTAAACCCCCTTCCTAACCAGTCCAATTTTTCAGCTTTAGGTGCTCTCACATTTTGAATGACAATTATTCAGTCATGCAACACTGTACCTATATGAAATGTTTGTCCTTTTTTTCACACAAATGGAGCTTTCTTTTGGTGGTATTTAATCACCACTGGGTTTTTTATTTTTTGAGCTATAAAAGAAAAAAGACAGCAAATTCTGTAAAAAAAATAATAATAAATAAATAAAAACATTTTTCTTCGTTTGTTATAAAATTTAGCAAATTAGTAATTTTTCTTCATACATTTTGGCCAAAATTTATACTACTACATATCTTTGGTAACAAGTACAAATTGGTGTATATTATTTGGTCTTTGTGAAAGTTAGAGTCCACAAGCTATGGTGCCAATATCTGAAAACTGATCACACCCGAAGTACTGACGGCATATCTAATTTCTTGAGACCCTAACATGCCAGAAAATTACAAATACCCCCCAAATGACCTTTTTGGAAAGATACTCCAAGGTATTTAGTAAGAGGCATAGTGAGTTTTTTGAAATGGTCATTTTTATTTCCCCCTCAATTCTTTGCAAAATCAAGTGTGTATGTATATATATATATATATATAAAAATTTATTTTTTACAAAATTGTTATTAGCAAGTTATTTCTCACACACAGAATATGCATACCACAAATTACAAAACACATTCTGCTATTACTCCCGAGTACGGCGATACCATGTGAGACTTTTACACAGCGTGGCCACATACAGAGGCCCAACATGCAGGGAGCACCTGGAGCGCCCAGGCCAATTCTGACATTTCTCTCCTACATGTATAAATCATAATTTCTTTGCTAGAAAATGACATAGAACCCCAAATCTCTCTCTCTCTCTCTCTCTCTCTCTCTCTCTCTCTCTCTCTCTCTCCCTCTCTCTCTCTCTCTCTCTCTCTCTCTCTCTCTCTCTCTCTCTCTCTCTCTCTCTCTCTCTCTCTCTCTCTCTCTCTCTCTCTCTCTCTCTCTCTCTCTCCCCCCTCCCTCTCTCTCCCCCTCCCTCTCTCTCCCCTCCCTCTCTCTCCCCTCCCTCCCTAGAGAATACAATGGAGGTCGTTGCAGCTTTTTATCTTGCACGGTATTTGCGCAGCAATTTTTCAGCCGCAATTTTTTTTTTTAATATTTTTTGGGCCGGGGGGGGGGGGAAAAAACTGTTTTGTGCTTTAAGAAAAACAAAACAGTAAGGTTAGCCCAATGTTTTGCATAATGTGAAATATGAATTTACGCCGAGTAAATAGTTACATAACATGTCACCCTTCAAAATTGCACACGCTTGTGGAATGGCACTACTTTCATTCGCGGCGATACAGCACGTGTGGTTTGAATTGGAGGTCGACCGATATATCGGCTGATATTTGGCGTTTTTTATTTAATCTGCATCGGCCGATTGTGCTGATAAAAAAAAAAAAATAAAAAAAGGGCGATTATAACTTCAGCTGCGACTTGCAAATGACTTCTGTAGTGGAACTCAATGCAAGTTGCCTGAGTCTTCCCCTGGAGCTCTCTTCTCTGGGCATTCTGTCTAAAAAGATACAATGTTTCTTCTTATCAATAAGACTGAACTCCCATGTGGAGAAGTTCTCAGTTTAACCATTCAAAGACTAAATCTTTTCTGACACTTGTTGCTTACAAGTAAAAATTCTGTATTTTATGCTAGAAAATCACTTAGAACCCCAAAAAAATTATATATATTTTTTTTAGCAGAGACCCTAGGGAATAAAATAGCGGTTGTTGCAATAATTTATGTCACATGGTATTTGCGCAGCGGACATTTTTTTAGACACCTGTAAGGGAAAAGGCATAATGAGCTAGTATGCACCGCATACTAGCTCATTATGAAATGCTTACCTTAGAACGAGGCGTCGGTAACTCACCTGGTCCACGCCAAGGTCGCTGACATGTTGCCTCGGCGTGTCTTCCGGGTATCGCGACTCCAGCGCTGTGAGTGGCTGGAGCCGCGATGTCGTCACTCCCGCGCATGCGCATGGGAGACTTTTTCCCGGCAGGCTTCGGATTCTGCCGGCCCTTCAGCCGAGAATCCCCCGTGCGCATGCGCCGCTGCAGTCAGCGGCGCATTGCACGGGGAATATCATTTAGGAGATATTTTTTTTACCTACAGGTAAGCCTCATTATAGGCTTACCTGTAGGTGAAAGTCAAAATTTTGACTTTACTTACACTTTAATGATTTAAATTATATAAAAAAAAAAAAAAAACAGTAGTTAGCCCTTTTTTTTTTTTATTTTTTTTTTTTTTTTGTCCAAAAGTTTTGATTAACTGTTTTTGTGTATTTTAATATTTAAAGGGGTGTTCCGGGAAAAAAAAAAAAAAAAACGAAAAGCCAGCAGCTACACATACTGCAGCTGCTGGCTTTTAATAAATGGACACTTACCATGTCTCCATCAGCTGTCGGGTGCTGCCGCCGCCATTGCGGGTAAGGCAACCGGGCAGTGTAGCCTTTTTTTCCCCCATTACTCATGTCGTCAACCTCGCTTACTCATCTGAGAAAAAAAAAATTCAAGCCAGTAATGTCACTTCTTGAGATATTTTTCCCTGAGGCCCTTATCAGTGGCCACCAGGTCCTCCATTCTATGGATGTCTGCTACTTTTTTCAGCCACATTGCTACTCCTGGGGGGTCCGTTTGTTTCCACAGAAGGGGAATGCAACTTTTTGCTGCCGTGACCAGTGAAGGGTTGATGGATTTCCTATAAACTTTACCTGCTATCTCATGGGGGTGTATTAAGAACCCTGCGGACATGGGCAGTTCCCTCTCCACAAATTTCTGTAAGATGCGGTGGACTTCTGTCCAGTATGGAGTCAGGAGTCTACAAGACCAGAAGATGTGGAGGAGGCTACCCGCGTCCTCTCCACATCTCCAACACCGTTCCGCGCTCTGGGGAAACATTTTTATGTATCCTTACTGGGTTATAGTACCAGCGCGTGAGGACTTTGTATCCAGATTCCTGCTAGTTAGCGCTTACTGATGTTTTGTTCGTGAAGAGGAGTATCCTCTCCACTTGTTTCTCCGTGAACTCTATCCCCAGGTCTCGTTCCCATTTTGTTATATATGGCAGTTTAAAGTCGTGAGAAGGGGTGTTCAAAGTCTGGTAAGTCAGTGAAACTGTATGTCTTGACTTGAGCATAACTGCTCAAATGGTGTTGGGTTTCTCAGGAATAGCCTCGGGTGTGCCCTGATGAAATGCGCCAATTGAACCTTTTGCCAAAAGGGGAGGTTGCTCAAAAAGGGGTCCTCTAATATTTCAGTCCCGGTTTAAAGTCCGGGTTTCCCAACACTGGGGTCAATGGGGAAGGTAGGGATATCCCCAGTAGTTCCCTAGTGGCCTTCTGAGCTACTCTCCACCGTGGGATGTTTTTTAACCTGCTCCGGGTAACCCTTCTGGCACCAAGACAGACCCTGTAGATCCACTTCCATCAGGCGCTGTTCTATTTGGATCCATTGCTTGAGTGTCCCATGGCGACACCAATCAATGATCCTTGTTAAATGACAGGCTACGTGGTACCGGGAAACATCTGGGAAGGCTATACCCCCTAGCATTTTTGGTAATTGTAGGATGGACTGGGCTAGTCTCAGTGTCTTGCCTACCCAAACGAACCTGACGAGTGTTCGGTTTAGTGTCCTCAGGAAAGTGCTCGGTATCTTAATTGGGAGAGCTTGAAGGTAGTACAAGATACAGGGCATGACGTTCATTTTTATTATGCTACACCTTCCGAACCATGAGAATAAACCGGTGTTCCACTTCTGCAGGTCCCTGTTAATATTCTGCAGGGGGGGGGGGAGTTGAGGGAGAATATGTTCTAAATTTTGTTAGGTAAATTGATTCCTAGGTACTTTATGTGGGTGTTTGCCCACTTAAAAGGGAAGTCTGCTCGCAGTAAGGTGTATGTATGGTTGGGCACGGAGACATTCAGGGCCTCTGATTGATGGAAGATTGTCCTTTAAGGTCAACTTCCAGATAATTCCAGTTCCGCCATTAAGTTTGGCACCGAGATAAGGGGGTTAGTCATAAAAAAGAGCAAGTCGTCTGCAAAGGCATCTATTTTTGACAAAAGTGAGTCTCCCAGGTCGATGCCGTTTATGTTTAGGATTGTTTCTAACCGTGAGTAGAAAGGGCTCTAGAGAGAGGATGAAGATTAAAGGGGATAACGGGCACCCCTGTCTCGTCCCATTAGTTATGCCAAAGGCGGGGGATAACTGTCCATTAACCTTTACCCTGGCTGATGGTCTGGAATAGATGGCCTGGATCCAGTTTAACATTCTCTGTCCCAGTCCAATATGGCGGAGGGTTTCCGTAATGAAAGGCCAGTGAACCCTATCGAATGCCTTTTCGGTGTCGGTTGAAAGCAGTACTAACGGGGTGCCCCTTGATTTAGCCGCGTGGTTGAGATTTATTGCCTTTGCAGTGTTATCTCTAGCCTCTCTAGACACCACGAACCCCACCTGGTCCGAGTGGACTAGCGCTGGGATCCACTCTGACAGCCGCATTGATAGTGCCTTAGTGAAGATCTTAAGATCCACGTTGAGGAGGGAAATTGGCCTGTAGTTCTGGCACAGCAGGGGGTCCTTGCCCTCTTTGGGAATGACTGTGATAAAGGCCCTAAGTCCCACCCTCCCCCGCCTTGTTATATGCTGCTAAGAAATGGGGCATTAGAAAGGCGCTGAAGGTTTTGTAGTACCCCAGTGAGTAACCGTCAGGTCCGGGGGCCTTTCCCGTTTGCATTCTAGCAATGGCTAACGTTATCTTATCCCCCGAGAGTGTCTCTTCTAGAATACCTAAAGCCTCTTCCGGGAGTTGTGGGAGGCCTGATTTTTGGATATAGTTTTTTATAGCTTCTCTTTTCAAGGATTTCCCCCTCCGAGTGTTGACGAGGTAGGTTGTATAGAGAGGAATAATACTTGCAGAACTGGTCTGCAATCTCCTCTGTGGTATGGGCCTTGGCTCCCCCTTCCTTCCTAAGCTCCGGAATGAAGGTTTGCGCTCTTTGGGACCGCAAGGCCCTCGGTAGTAGCTTGCTGCATTTATTGCTATGTTCATAGAAGGTGCGTCTGCATTTCGCTATGACCGCCTTAGCTCCGAACATAGCTAGCTCTCTCAGTTGGTTTCTCAGGCCCGTCCGATCCTGCAAAGCCTGAACAGCCAATGTCTGTTTGTGTAGGGTTTCCACTGACCTGATCTTGCCCAGGAGGTCTTCTGTCTGTTTGGCCCTAGCCTTCCTAATTCGAGTGCCAATTTTTATAAGGATCCCTCTAATGGTATACTTATGTGCTTCCCACACCATCAGTGGCGCGCTGCCTGTGTTCACATTGAAGTTTCTCAACTCCCTCAAGATCTCTTTTACCACCTCTGGGGTCTCGATTAAAGATTCATTTCGTTTCCATTGCCACTGCCTATGACCTGCTTCTAAAATGTCTGTCTACGAAGACCGGGGCGTGGTCTGAGACCGTAATGGAACCTATGGAGGCTGATTGGACTTTTGATAGCAAAGACTGGGGTAGCATTATAAGGTCGATTCTAGGGTAAGAATCATGGGGGTGGGAGTAAAAAGAGTAATCCCTTTGGGTGGGATTCAGGACTCTCCACACATCCACTAGGTGGAACGAGTAGAGGTTTCTCTTTAGGCGTTTGAGGGCCGAGTAGGAAATCTGTGACACCTGCCTGGAAGAGTCCAGGTAGGGGTCTAACGTTAAGTTCAGGTCCCCCCCTAAAATCACCCCCCCCCCCCTCGGCGAATTCCTGCAGTTTTGACAGTGTTCCAGGAAACCCAACTGTCCTGTGTTGGAAAGGTATAGGTTAACTAACGTCACCACTGTGTTACCCAGTGTCCCCTTCACAAACAGGGCTCTCCCCTTCTCATCCTCCCACTGGTCCCGCAGCTTCCACGGTGTCGTGGCTTGGATCAGGATACTGACCTCTTTGGACTTGGACTCAGAGGAGCAACCATGATAAACAATCGGGAAGTAGCGATCTTGGAATTTTGGTACTTTGTCAGCTCTAAATTGGGTTTCTTGGAGAAATCACACGTGTGCTTTTGAATGTCTCAGGTTGGAAAGAACCAATGTACGTTTCTCGGGGGTGTTCAGGCCATTCGTATTTATGGACATTAATCTGAGGGTGTTCGTGGTCCCCATGGCCTGTGTCGGGCTGGAGGAGGGGTATTAGGTCAAAGGGGGAGGGGTGGGAGAGGGGAGAAGAGGCGGAGGAAGCAGGAGGTAAGGGAGGAGCGTGGGGGAGAGAGGTGTGGACCGAGAGGGGGGAAAGAGGGAAGGTGAGAAAGGGAAGGAGGGGGGGGGGATGTGAGAAGGAAGTAGAAGGGGAATTAGAGGGGTCCGCGTGACAACGGCCCCTAAAACTAAAACGCTATCTGCGTTTGTGAGACAAAGTCTCTCTTTGCCCTTAGGTAATCACCCCGCTGAGAGCCCTATTTGGGAGAGTGACTGGACACTTCGGAGGTCCAGAGCTCCCCAACCAGACCCATACAACTCGGCATGACTCTAAAATTAAACTTAACCTCAGCATCACAACCTTGAACCCTACAGTGCTATTAAACGTTTACCGCAATGGATTCTGAGATGTTCACCCACCTCCCCCCACTACCCTCCCAACCTAGAGCCTGGAAGGGGTCAGTGGTTGCCTGCAAACGTTTCTGTAAAGTGGGGGCAATGCGGGCTGCGGGCAGACATCCATCCATGGTCAGTAATAAGTGTGTGTTATATATATATAATATATATATATATATATATATATATATATATATATATATATATATATATATATATATATATATATATATATATATATATATATATATATATATATATATATATATATATATATATATATATATATATATATATATATATATATATATATATATATATATATATATATATATATATATATATATATATATATATATAAAAAAAAAAAAATATATATATATACACACACACACACACACACACACACACACACACACACACACACACACACACACACACACACCTTACGAGACCCAGCTATACCCGAGACAAATACAGTGCCTTCCATTAGACATTCCCTCCCCCGCCGGAACCGAACTCCCCACCCCAACTCGCCTCCAGTCAGTCCTCTCCGGAGTACATTGCTGGGGGGAACTGTGATCTGAAGACTTGTGGGCCGATAGGAACACCAAGACTGTGCTCCACTCCAGGTCCCACTAACTGTTTCTGGAGGTGACCGGTCCCGGCTGCTCAGTTAAAATTGTGCAACACAGTTCAGTTCAACAATCCACCCTCCCCCACACCATACCTCAACTCGAATGTGAATTCCTCCCGGCATGACTGGATTTCCCCAGAGCAGTTCACTGATTCATATGGGAGCAGTTTAGCTCCCTTGCTGCAGGAGACCAGATACTCCATCATCCTGTTTGTTGCCTCCAAACACCTGGGCCTCCCCGCCAGGATCCCTCTCCTGCTGTGTCTATGGCTCTTGCCGGCGTGGATCCCCTACAGATCGGAGCAGGAGTTGGTCACTGTTATCCGGAGTGTTTGATGGTGGTGCGGGGGTCTGGGGGCACTATCGGCTTCCTGCATATAGTGGCCGTGGGGAGGGAGGATGAGAACTGGAGCGAAGGGGGGGGGGGCACCACCGGGAGAGAGGAATGTCAGGCAGGCAAAGTACTGTAGGCGATGACACTCACCAGCCTAGGCTCTAACTTGGCACATACACTTCCAGTCTCGATACATAAGTGGCCCGAGCCCATCACTCACGTGTCCTTTCTGTGTGTTCACTGCTCCGGGTCCCCCCTCCCGATTGGAGTGGGTTCCCTCTGCCTCCTTCTCGAGGATCTGCGCGGAAGGCCTCTGTTGTTTCCCTGGTGCGGCGGGCGTGGTTCTCTGTACGAGAGGGGGCTCAGCCAGTCCCGCAGCGGGAACTGCTCCATTCCCAGGAACCTGAAGAGGTCTGGCAGATCGGCGCGGCGCTGGAGTGTAAAGGATTCAGTTCCTTTCCGGATGATAAGCTGCAGGGGAAATTCCCATCTGTACGTCAATCCTGCTATGCTGAGGCGCTCTAGCAACGGTTTCAGCATTGCTCTCCTGATTAACGTGAAGCGGGATACATCCGGGTAGACCGAAATCTGTGCCCCATCAAAATCTACCAGTCCCTTGAGCCTGGCAGCTTGTAGAATAAGCTCTTTGTGGCTGTAGCGGTGTAGCTTGCACAGAACATCTTGGGGCGGTCTATTTCCGTGGGCCTAGCATCCTATGCACCCTGTCGAACTCCAATATTGCAGGGCAGTCTTGTGCTAGTAGCTTGTGGGCAATTGCCCGCACCGCCTCCGCCAGATTTTCGCCTCCCGTCGCTTCGGGTATACCCCGGAACCTCAGTTTCTGGCGCCGGCTGTGGTATTTGAGGTCCTCGGCATGAAGTTGCACCTCTGCCAGTTCCTGGTGTCTCCTGTTGTTCCCTTTTCAGCTACGAGACTCCAGGGATCCCACTGTGGCCTCCTCTCATCAATGTCCAGGACCTCGGAGCGAATCTCTTGGCGGTGCTGCTGCTCCACACACTGGACTAGCGCTTCCATGTCCGCCTTGGTGGGGAGTGCTTACATGTTGGCCTTCGTTGGGAGGGCCCGCAAAAGCGCCCGTATGTCCGAGTCGTCCCCCATGTGTTGTGAAGGGGAGCCGGAGCCCCCCTGACTCAGTAGGGCTGGTAGTCCAGTCAGGGGCTGTGAGCCTGATGCTTGCGGGGACGCCATAACGGCTGAAAGTTGCGTAGATTTGGCCTCCCCACGTGGCTGCTCAGTGCGGGCCTCCGGCGATAGTTTGGCTTTTCCCTTGAGAAATCTATCGATCTGGGAGGCCGGGATTGGCTTAGCGGCACCCTTAAACTTTCCCTTCTTGCGGTAGCTCATGTCGGGGTGAGTTTGCTGGATCTGGCAGCAGGAGCTCAGGCACCTTGCAACCTCAATCCGCCATGTCCAGGCCACGCCCCCTGGCCATGAACTTCTATTGCATATACACGATCAGACTTTTTCAGCCAACTTTCACCAAGTCACGTGTTTTTTCTGCTCTTTAGCACCACCCTTTGGTCAACCTCTGTATTGTTGTCTGATCTTTTGCATTGGTTTTGAGCATGCGTGTTTGTACTTTGTACAAAAGTCTGATGGTTTTCTGTACGCACGATCGGACTTTGCTCCATCTGACTTTTGTTGCCGAAAAGTTTGTCTGTTTGCAGAGCGAACTTTTGTCCGATGAAAACCGAAAAAGTTTGGCAGATGGAGCGTACACACGGTCGGATGTTGCCTTTTAAAATAGCTAATTTGCATGTTTGTTGTCAAAAAGTCAGATCGTGTGTATGGGCCTTAAGTTACAATGTTTCATTTCTGCCCAGATGTTTTATTTTGACAGCTGAGTGAGCAGTTAAGTCTCTCCACTTGTTTATATGAAAGAATCTGCAAATTCGGCAAACTCCGCAATAGAGATCGTCAGGGGGTTGACTAGAGATGACGATTTTAACGTTTAATTGTGCAGCTCTAGTACTTTGAGGCGGCTAGGAGATGTCTATCAAGGTTCTGTTTTATGCTCCATTTACCTGAGTGTTGGAAACGTTGGAGCAGCTGGACCGGTTTTAGGTCTGCGGTTTGCAAAGTAGGACCTAGTTTTACTTATTGCAGGCCCTTGTGGGACTTCCCTTTTGAACTTTTGTGTCACGTACCGATAAGGGGATTCCTTCCTTGTTCTTTTGCAGGTACTAAAGTAAGGGTTAAAATCTCTAGCAGTATCTGGGCGAGATGGCATAAGCTAACCATTGGACAAGCCTAGTTAGGGAGATCTCGGAGAGGCTGATGATACTCCTTGCCAGATCTGTGCAGTGGCAACGTGGTTCAGCTCTTCCACCTTTTTACCTGACACTACAGGTTGAACTGGTTGCCAGCAAAGCAATCAGGCTCTTTGGATACAGGGTCCTGCAAGCCATAGTCCCATCCTAAGGGTAAGTGCTCACCTATCCTCTCATAGGTGGCTGTCCTGAAAGGCGCTATGGAAAAATTAGAGTTACTGGTAACGTCTTTTTTCCAGGAGTCTTTTTGGACAGCACCGTTTACCCACACTGGTTGTTTGTTTTCCTTGTGGGTTCCTGACTCAAGAACCATCAAAGAGTAATTTATGGTGTATGATGTGTTCTTGTGTCTCCCCAGCTGGCCGGAGTTGCTCTGGAAAAACTGGGGAACCGTCAGGGAAGCATGCCTTTTTGAATCTGGGCTTGGCGGTGTTTCCTCAGAAGGGAGGAGCCGAGGTCTCTCATAGGTGGCTGTTCTGAAGGACTCCTGGAAAAGACATTACCAGTAAGTAACTCAAATGTTTCTGCTCCTAGAAGCTAAATAGGGTTATCCTATGTGTCCATGCACACTACTTTACTATTAGTGTTTTTCTAATTTGCGTTTAGAAGCATTTAAAATTTTTATTTTTTTTTTCAAAAATGAAAAAACGTCTGTAAACAAAACTTGGCTAAATGCAAGTTACCGTGTTTTAGAATCGTTTGGCGCTTGAAATGCCTGTAAACTCAGCTTCTGAATGCATTTTTTGCGTTCCAAAAAATGCCTCTAAACTCAACTGCCTAGAAAGGACTAAACGACCCTGTGTACATGGACAGATAAGATAACAGAGGAGAGTTCAGGGGCAGCTGAAAAAAAACCTCCTAACTGCTCCTAAACGTCTGTTTACCAGTAGTAGTGTACATGAGGCCTTACTTTATAATTTTATTTTATTAAGATTCAGCTTAACAATCAAATTAGGACAAAAAACATCTGTCCATATGACTTTTTTTTTTTTTTTTTTTTTTTTTACATAACATCAAAAAGCACTATATACACATCTCAAGATATTCTGTTCAAGAAATGGGAAAAATAACATTTCCCCCTCCCTATTAACTTACGATATATAATAAAAGGTTGAATTCGCTCTAAATCGCCCCCATTTAAGGAACCCAACCTCCCTAACTATTCAGATTTTTAATATCTCCCAGTTCGACAATCGGTCATTATATCCCTAATTCAGTAAAGAGAGTGGGATTGTGTCCTATTAAATAAGAAGGGAGTCCACACTGACTCCTAAGTGACCGTACACCCAGCGAGGAATTGGGGAGTCTTCACCCAAGTCACAGAACAACCACCAACCATCTTATTGACCCCACATCTCACTGTAAAGAGGACCGATCATGCCATATTCCTATTACAAGGGATGTTTACATTCCTTGTAATAAAAAATAAAAGAATAAAACTTGATCCCTTTTTATTCCTAAGTGCCCCTGTCCCCGTGTGCTCGAACGCATATGTAAGTCCCACCCACATACGAAAATGGTGTTCAAACCACACGTGTCACTGCGAACATCAGAGCTAGAGCAATAATTCTAGCCCTAGACCTCCTCTGTAAGGCCCCTTTCACACGGTCGGACCATTCAGTTTTGACGGCAGATCTGAACGGGCGATCCAGGTTAGTCTATGGAGCGTCGGATGTCAGCGGAGACATGTCCGCTGACATCCGATCCGCCAAAAGCAGACGGATGGCCCCACGTCCAGATCCGTCGCTGGCGGATCGGGTGAGATCTGATGAAAATGGACACGCTGTCCGTTTTTCATCCGATCTCTCCATAGAGACCAGCGGCGCTCGCAAGCCCCTCCCCGCTCAGTGAGCAGAGAGAGGCTTGTCATCCGCCGGCTCAGCGGAGATCAACGGAGAAATCTCCCGCTGAGCCGGCGGACAGAGGCGGACTCCGTGCAAGCAGAGTCCGCCTCATGTGAAAGGGGCCGTACTCAAAATATGTAACCAGTAAATGTAATGTAAAATAGTCGCATATGGGGATTTTTAAGTACTGAAGTTTTGGCACCATTCCACGAGCATGTGCAAATTTGAAGCATGACATGTTACATTATGAAAAAAAATTGGATTAACTTTACTGTTTTTCGTGCTTGGGGGGGGGGGGGGAGTGTTTGCAAAATTGCTGCACAAATACCGTGCAAGATAAAGTTGCAATGACCGCCATTATATTCTCTAGAGTCTCTGCTTAAAAAAAAAATATATAAATGTTTGGGGGTTCTATGTATTTTTCTAGCAAACAAACTATGATTTTTTTTTTACATGTAGGAGAGAAATGTCAGAATTGGCCTGGTTGGTAAGTGATTAACCACTTTAAGACCAACCTCGTTTTGGATTTTAGGTGTTTACATGTTTAAAACAGTTTTTTTTTTGCTAGAAAAAAACTTAGAACCCCCAAATATTATAGTAGTAAACAAAAAGCCGCGCTGTATGAATGAATATAACTTGAGTGTACATAAATGACTGTGAAATCACATAAAATACAAAATAACAATAATCAAATATCATGGGCAACAGAATACCCTATGTGTGTAACTAAACGTGACACATAAATTGTAGAACCGTTCCCCAGAAGACGTCAATAGACGAAACGGACGTAGGGAGGCTGACGCACTGACATCATCGCGTTATGCGTTGTGAGCGGGTGTTTCTTGCTAGCCGGCCGGCGTTTTTTGATTCCTTGTCTTATGCACATATATTTGTGTAAGTAGATATTTTATATTTTTCTTTTAATAAACCATCAGTTTTACACTATGGGAGCATTCCTTCTTCTTTTATGATTCCATGCTGATGCTGTTGGGTTTGGGTCTGCTTTCCTGGAGGAGTCCCATATACAGACCTGGTCCGATAAGAAATTTTGTCCCAAGTTTCATCTCAAGGCCATCCATACCCGGTGAGGTCCTATGATCCAGTACCATCTTCATACAGGCTTGATTTAAGCTTGCCTCCGGTAAGCTTAATGTGAGAGTGGTGGTGGATTGTACGTATTGGTGTAATGTAATTCAAGTTTGGTGGCACTAGTTGGCCTTCACATTCATATATTATTACTATCTTCACTTTTTGGACACTTACTGTGGTTACTAACCTTGGACTTTATTATTCAAGGATTTTATGGTTTAAATGTACCAATATGGTTCTACAATTTATGTGTCACGTTTAGTTACACACATAGGGTATTCTGTTGCCCATGATATTTGATTATTGTTATTTTGTATTTTATGTGATTTCACAGTCATTTATGTACACTCAAGTTATATTCATTCATACAGCGCGGCTTTTTGTTTACTACTGTTCTGTGAATGTGCATATCTCACATTTTTTCAGCTGCTGCTTCATTTTTCTTCTTTTTTTAATTTTGTTTGTATGATATACACATATCATTATTGTTTGTATGATATACACATATCATTATCACTTGTTTAGGGTTTAGCGCGGTGTTAGCTTCTCCGATTTCACCCCAAACATTATATATTGTTTTTTTTTTCAAACACCCTAGAGAATAAAATGGTCGTTGCTATACTTTTTTTCACACCGTATTTGCGCAGCGGTCTTGCAAGCGCACTTTTTTTGGAAAAAATTCACTTTTTTTGAATAAAAAAAAATAAGACAACAGTAAAGTTAGTCCAATTTTTTTTTATATATTGTGAAAGATAATGTTATGCCGAGTAAATTGATACCCAACATGTCACGCTTCAAAATTGCGCCCGCTCGTGGAATGGCATCAAACTTTTACCCTCAAAAATCTCCATAGGCGACGTTTAAAAAATTCTACAGGTTGCATATTTTGCGTTAGAGGAGGTCTATAATTATTGCTCTCGCTCTACCGATCGCGGCGATACCTCACATGTGTGGTTTGACCACCGTTTTCATATGCGGGCGCTACTCACGTATGCGTTCGCTTCTGCGCACGAGCTCGTCGGGACGAGGCGCTTTAAAAAAAATTTTTTTTTTTATTTTTTTTACACTGTTTTTTAAAAAAAAATTAATTGGCTCACTTTTATTCCTATTACAAGGAATGTAAACATTCCTTGTAATAGAAAAAAGCATGACCGGTCCTCTTAAATATGAGATCTGGGGTCAAAAAGTCCTCAGATCTCATATTTGGACTTCAATGAAAAAAAAATAAAATAAAATTTAAAATGTCATTTAAAAAAATGACATTTGAAAATTCCTCTTTAAGAGGTATGGGCGGAAGTGACGTTTTTGACGTCGTTTCCGCCCTCCTATGGTATAGAGATGAGTGGCGGCCATCTTAGCGTCACTCATCTCTAGACACATCAGGGGAACAGACCCGATCGCCTCCGCCGCTGCCGACAGTTCCGGTAAGCGGCGGGAGGGGGGGGGCACCTCTCCCGCCGCCGATAACGGTGATCTCGCGGCGAATCCGCCGCGATGACCACCATTATCGGACAGCCGACCGGCGCCTGAAGAGATGGACACCTCGGTTGTGGCAGCAGCTGCTGCCGTTACCGAGATATCCCTCTTCAAAAAATGGACGTACATCGTCGTGCGCCGGTCGGAAAGTGGTTAATAGTGTAGCAATCCAAAAAATATATAAGGGCTATGTTGCCTCCAGGTGAAAAAAAAGAGAAAAAAAAAAAAAAAAAAACCCACACATTTATTGTGCTCTTAATAGGGTAAAAATCAAATTGTGTGTGTGTGTGTGTGTGTGTGTGTGTGATATTTTTTATATGTCTATCTCCTCTAAGGACTGCACTCCCACCAAGTGCCTTGTGACTTATTCTCTCAGTGTTGTGGATAAGGAATGATAACGTTATTACTTCACTTCTCTACCTCCCTACCCAATCACACCAATTGCTTTGTCTCACCAAATAAGTGACCATTATCACTACAATTACCCCAATCCATATGTGCCCACTCTCAAAAACACATTTATTTATTTTTTGAAAATCAGTTTAATGAGTTATTGAACAGAAAAACAACATACATTGGTCATGACAAGAGTTGACTTTGGTATCTACAGAAATATGATGTAAGGCAAACAATTACATGAAATAAGGCAGGGAGCTCAAGATATCACAATGGTCTCAGCAGGTTGGCATTCATGGGTAGGAGGACATCATGGGGCTAGAACGCGCATCTCAGAAACATACGTTACTTTCACAGTTGCAAATTCCTATTCATTGGCAGAAGATAGTGGGTTAAGAAGGGTGCAAGTCTGAGGCTGTGGAGCAATCTGCCAGCCATTTGGACCAAACCTTATCATTTTTGAGGGTCACCCCTATTGGCATAACAGTCTTTAAACAGAGGCAGACTATTGTTGACTAATTGTTTCCAGAGAGAGGAAGAGGAGTAGGCTTATGCCAGCTAAGGGCTTTGGGGGTGTAAAAGAAGTAGCCCGACCAGAGTGCGGCTAGCCACAGTGGGAATTATTTGTTCTATCATGTCCAATATACATATTGCTTTGGAGGGTTGGAGCGATATGGTGATGACCTTTAGTATCTCTTTCCAGTATTCGACAATGGCTGGACAGGTCCAAAAAATGTGAGTAAAGTCACCCGGTATTATTCCACATCGCCAGCAGCCAGGGGGGGGAGGCGGGGTTCATTTTGTGTAACCTGTGTGGGGTAAAATATGCACGATTGACCATCTTGAATTGTATTGGTCGGTCTCTCATGGAGACCAGGGATCTGAAAGGGAGGTCCCATAAGTCATCCCAATCGTCATTGTCAAAGTCAGGAATGTCGTGTAGCAATGTAATGTCAGGTATAAACATTCAAAGTCATCAACCTATGTGACAAATTCAAGGAGAATTTATGCAGAGAACATGGTAAACAATTGGCATTTTATACACACTTAAAATGGTTGGAAACCCTTTTAAAAAATGCCGTTGCTTCAGTTTGCTTAAGTACGCATGTGCCAATGATGTTGGCAAATACAGGGATATCCAGTGTAGCTACAGGTAAGCCTAATTTATAGGCTTGCCTGTAGTATAAAGGGTTTACAACCACTTTAAATCATAAGCTTTGTTCACTCTCTCGATCTCTGAGGAGTGAAATTCCCAGCCTGCCCATATATTTTTAAACTTATCCTGTCGGTCTTTGACCATATACACTCATCCTTCGGCTTTCATTATTAAATTGACCTCCCTTTTCCAGCCCAATAGAGTAGGGCATAGAGCCTGCTTCCAGAACCTTGGTATTAGTAATTTTGGCTGCGTTCAATAAATGCAGGGTAATAGTTTTTTTTTTGCAAGACTTATTAGACACTGGCGCCCCATGAAATAGAAAATATAAGGGAGTAAATTCAATGGGACCAAAAGTCAACCACCTAACCCATGGGGCAATCATCTCTCAGAATGGTTTAATCTTAGGACATGTCAAACATAGGTGGAGAAATGTGCCCTTCTGCCCACACCCCCTCCAGCAGCAGGCATAAGCTGTCGAGTACATCTGTGCCAGCTTAACTGGGGTTTCAATACCCCCTTAGCCAGGAATTTTTATGACATTTCTTGTACATGGGAGCTTATAGAAGTAGAGTGAGTTGATTTAATATTATTTATTTTTTATTTTTAACCACTTTCAGACTGGACCATTTTGCTGGCTTAAGACCAGACCACTTTTTGCGATTCGGCACTGCGTCGCTTTAACTGACAATTGCGCGGTCGTGCGACGTGGCTCCCAAACAAAATTGACATCCATCTTTTTTTTTTTTCTCACAAATAGAGCTTTCTTTTGGTGGTATTTGATCACCTCTGCAGCAGTTTATTTTTTTGCGCTATAAACAAAAAAAGCGACAATATTGAAAAAAAAAATAACATTTTTTTGCTATAATTAATATCCCCCAAACATATTTAAAAAAAAAAACTATTTTTTTTATTTATTTTTTTTCCTCAGTTTTGGCCGATACGAATTGGTCTACATATTTTTGGTAAAAATAATTGATTTTAGTTTGCACTAAAATTATAAGGGATAGTTGTTTTTTATGGCATTTTTTTTTTTTTTTTATTGTGACTGCGACATGGCGGACACATCGGACATTTTTGGGACCATTGTCATTTATACAGCAATCAGTGCTATACAAATGCACTGATTCCTGTGTAAATTACACTGGCAGTTAAGGGGTTAACCAGGGGGTGGCAGTGTAGGGGTTAAATGTGTCCCAGGGGCGTGTTACTAAATGTGGGGGGGGCGTGGCTGTGTGTTAGTGATCACTGATCTCTGCTCCAATCACAGGGAGCACAGATCAGTGTCACTTGTTGCTAGGCAGAACGGGGAGATGCTGTTTACTTCCGCACCTCCCCGTGAAACGATCGCGGGTATCCCCGCGGCGATCGAGTCTGCCGGACCCGCGACCGTGCACACACAATGGCATGGCAGCATTTGCAAAGGGACGTGCCTGTCCTTGCCTTTCTGCCGACGTACATTTGTGTGCGCCGGTCGGGAAGTGGTTAAAATACCTGATTTTAGTTCTCTTTCCCGTTCTCTAACAAAATAAGGGACTCTAGTATTTTGGCCGCTTAAAATCAATTTATACATTTTGTGATAGTAAATGTTCATCGTTTGGTATATGTACACATAAAGATTCAAATGTAGTAAGCGAGTTTAAGGGCCGTAGTAGGAGTTTCAAGTTATAAAAACAAAATTATTTTGATATCTCCACCTGGCTAGGTGTGCATTCGCCAAGCCTGACACGAGCTTTAAAAACGGGAATAGAATTCCCTGTGGGGAAAATTGCTGCACGTCGTGTCTCCATCCATCTTCCATGCACCTGAGAATCTCGCTTCCTCCCCAGGAGGCAACCAAGGGTATCCCTCCAGTGGAGCCAAATGGGATATTTGATGTGCATATTTGCCTGATTTATTCAATTTATCCCATATAGATTTGTATCCATGGGGCACCTGCCAGATTCCTCCCTGCCATTGTTTTCTCTGTTGTCTTTTCTCTAGCGACCCACATTTTTATTGGAGTCATGGCACCAATTCAAAATGCGTACTAAAGCCATAGCTTTGTAATACAAGACTACATCTGGTAACCCCACTCCCCCCTTCCAATTTGCTTCTACATAAGATGTCATAAGCCAGCCTGGGCCGTTTATCATTCCATACAAACGCCACAAAGGCTTTCTGTAAACATGTAAAAAAAATGTCTGTGTGAAGGATATAGGATTATTTTGGGTAAAATACTAATTTTAAGAGCACTCCCCCTTCCAAACCATGTTAAATAGTGGCCCTTCAATTTCTGCAGGTCCCCTGTTATTCTTACCAATAAAAAACTGTAATTAAGATCATGTAAAAGTTTTGGATCTGACGTGATGTGCACCACCCCAAATAAAATAAACAAACTGTATTCCAAATAAAGGGATAATGGTGTTTCAGAATCGTTACCATGGCTGGGCAAGGGTGCAGACTTCATGTTTAATTTGAAGTTAGATAATCTGCCAAATCTATGAACTTCAGACATCAAAGCAGATAATGATACCCGAGGGGTGGAAAGATCAAATAAGTCATCAGCATATGCTGAGACTTTATGTTCGACAGATCCAATTTGTATACCTACTATCTCCATATTTCTTCTCGCTTTACAAAGAAAGGGCTCCAGTATCATAGCATATAATAATGGAGAAAGCCGACACCCTTGCCTCGTACCGTTGCGTATATGAAAGTAGTCCTAAAGTGTACCATTCACCTTACCCCTAGCTCTTGGATCTGCATATAGTGCCAACACCCAGCCCATCATACGATCACCTAAGCCCGCCCCCCACAACAATTTGATCATAAAGACCCAATTCACCCTATCTAATGCCTTTTTGGCATCCATTGATAATGCCACTCTTGGGGTTTTATCAGGGCCATGTTTCATCCAATGGAGTATATGAAGAGCACGAGTAGTATTGTCTCTAGCTTCACAGCCCGTCCTAAAACCCGTCTAGTCTGGGTGAACTAACTTCACTATATGATCCTGTAATCGAAGGGCTAAGATCTTAGCTAGAAGTTTTGGTGTCGGAATTGAGTAGGGAGATGGGTCTATAATTGGCACAATATTGCGGATCCTTCCCTGATTTAGGGAGAACTTTGATGTGTGCCAACAGGGCTTTGGGAGGCAGAGGGTTAGAGGCATTCATTGAACTTAAACTTCATAATGAAGACACTATAATAGTAATAAACTTCTTATAGTATACATTTGTCAGACCGCCTGGCCCCAGACTTTTGCCTGCTGGCAAGGCTGTCCATTTCTTCCATAGTAATTGGGCGTTCTATTTCTTCAATAACCATGAAGGGCAACTTGGACAGCGCAGAGTCCTTGATGTAATCTCGGATCTCCTCCACCCGCTTTCCCTCCCTGGCACTCAAAGACAGCAGCTGGATATTATATATTGCCTTGTAGAATCTATGAAAGTCTGCCACTATAGACTGAGTTTCGGCTATCTTTATTATTAACCAGCAAATTATGGATGTGCCTAGAATCCTACTGCTTTTTTAGCTGTCCACATTTATTCCCTTGTTCACAACACCGGTGTGTGAAATATCTATACTTATTAACTTTACGGTCCAGACATTGTGAGATTAAATCGTAATGTCTAAAATTGTTGGGCATCTGTTGTGTCGAGATGGGTTTTATGTTTAGTCTCCAGCTCACTAATTTCCCTCAGCAGGTCTGCTATCTTTTTTATTTATTTTTTTAATACTAGAACCCTGTGATATCACTTCACCTCTAACCACAGCCTTGTGGGCTTCCCAAACTGCTTTTTGGACACTTCTCCAGGTATAATGACTTCAAAGTATGTTCTCATTTTAAGGAGTAATGCCTCCACTACAAGTTTATCATCCATAAGTGACTTTCAACCGCCAAGTCTGTTCCATATAGCCTGCGGAGACTGGGAAAAAGGTCAAAGTTATCGGAGCATGGCCTAAGATAGTTATAAATTGAATAGTACAAAGACGAACTTTCTTCAAATAAAATTCATCTACAAACAATAAATCAAGATGAGAATATGTACCATGCATTTTTGGAATAGTAGCTATAGTCCTTTACTCCGGTATGCATTACCCGCCAGCTGTCCACCAAGTGGAGAGAGCGCAAAAGTTGCTTTGCATATTTTTAAAGCTCTAAAAGATAGTGGGGTTTTACCCGTTTTTGAAGTATCCAAACTTGTATCTAATGTGAGGTTAAAATCTCCTCCCAAAAATCAGGAAACCCTCCCTGAATTTTTCCAACATCTTTAGGGTTTTGGCAAAGAAATTAACCGTACCTGTATTGAGTGCATAAATCGAGGCGAATGTATAATACTGGCAATGTAACATCCCTTTTAATTAACAGAAAGCGCCCCTCTGGGTCCAATTGCGAGGACATAAGAAGCAGTGGGCATGACTTTCTAAAAGCTATTGTCACCCCCCCCCCCCCCCTTGCCCTTACAATAGTAGATGTTGCATGGAACCATTGATTTAAAAGGGTATAGGGTTAAACTGGGGGTAGACCCTGTCGTGAAGTGCGTCTCCTGCAAAAAAAACACATCTACAGCCAGATGATGCATTTCCTGCCAGGCGGCCCCTTTTGTGAGGTAAACACAAACCCCTCACATTATAAGATACGATCTTTAATGATGCGGCCATTACTTTATGTCCCTCTAGATACCACATACCATTGTCTTCAGTTTGTTCTCTGCTGATGCACCTGAATATACCACCAAAAAAATAAAACATACCCAAAATATTCCACTCTGTGGAATATACCAACTAACAGGAAGACTGATCCATGTAGGTGTCAATACCCCATACCCGGACCTCTCCACCCACCCCTTATGTCGGGAGCAGCCTATTGGAAAAAAAAAACAGATCTAAATACCTCTTTGGGGATGCAACGTCCCTTGGCGCTATAACCTTAATTCCCACTTTAATAACTAAATCTATCTAGCTTATCCCATCTCTATAGAACCACCTACTAAGGAAAAAAAAAAATTGTAAAAATGTAAGTCGGTCTATGCCTGCCTGAAGGGTTCCTTCGCTGGGCTTTAGTAGGAACTTGCTGCCACTGTTCATGACGCTGTAAGGGAGATTTATTATTATCATTATTAATAATAATATTATTATTCATATAGCGCCAACAGTTTATGCAGAGCTTTACAAATGTAGAGGGGGGGACAGCACAATTGCGCTACAGTTCAATACAGGATGGCCCTGCTCATAGAGCTTGCATTCTAAAGGGAGGGGGTGGTGGTGGTACAAAATGAAATGGATGCAGGGAATGATTTTATGGGGTTGTAAGGTGGGTGTGGGTTAGGCTTCCCTGAGTAAGGGAGTTTTCAGGGATCTCCTAAAGGTGGACACGTTAGGGGCTGATCGGATATACCAAGGCAGGGAATTCCAGAGGTTGGGAGAGGCTCTGCAGAAGGCCTGAAGATGAGCATGAGGGGAGGTAACAGGGGAGCTAGAGAGCAGCAAGTCCTGGGAGGAGTGGAGGGGACAATTTGGGCGATGATCTGCAGATGAGGTTGGTGATGTAGCTGAGGGCGATGTTGTGGATGGCCTTGTATGTTGTGGTTAGCATTTTGAATTTTATACGGTGGGGTAGGGGAAGCCAGGGAAGGGATTGGCAGAGAGGAGCAGCAGTCACGGATCGGTTAGTGAGGTGTATAATCATAATAGACTGAAGGGGGGATAGCCTGCGTAAGGGTAGGCCATTAAGGAGAGAGTTGCAGTAGTCAAGGCGTGAATAAGTTGCTTTGTGGTGTCATTAGTCAGGAAGGGTCGAATTCTGTACATGTTGCAGAGGCTAAGGCGGCAGAATTTAGCCAGTGATTTAGATGTGGGGGGCTCAAGGAGAGGTCAGAGTCAAGGATTGCACCCTGGCATGTGTGGAGGGACCAATGGTTGTGCTGTTGATCTTAATGGTAAAGTCATGGGGGGGGGGGGGACTGGGAAGGAGGAAATATTACAAGCTCAGTTTTAGAAAGATTGAGGAAGTGGTGTGACATCCATACTGAGATGTCATTGCGTAAGTTTGAGATCCCTGAGGAGTGGAGAGATAGATCTGTGTGTCATCGGCGTAGAGGTGGTATTGGAAGCCACGGGAGGTTATTAACTGGCCCAGGGAAGAGGTATAGAGCGAGAATAGGAGGGGCCCAAGGACAGAGCCTTGGGTTACCACAACAGAGAGGAAGAGGAGTAGAGGAGATGGAGTTGTAAGTGCGTTGAGATAGGTAAGAGGAGAACCAGGATAAAGCAAAATCAGAGAGGGAGATTAAGAGTTTGTCACTCTCCAGTTCAAAAAATTTGTTGGGGGGGGGGGGGGGGTGGGGGGCTTTTATGGATTCAATGTTTTCCCCAAACAACTAAGTCATCCTTGGTTCTGAAGGTCGCTGTTTTGCCATTCCGGGAGACCGTTAAGCTAAACGGAAACCTACAGCCATAATTGACCTCCACAGAGCATACAGCTTCCAGCAGAGGTCCGGACAGCTTGACGCTGCAGAAGCGTCCGGCTTGATAAATCCAGTTATATGGACAAATGTCTTCCATCAAAGTATCGGATTTGCTACGGGCAATTTTCATAATAGTTTATTTTCCTGAAAATTTGTGTAGTTTTTAATATAACATGTCTCAGCCTTTCTGTATCCTGAGTGGCATAAGATGGAATACGGTGAACCCCATCTACCTCGACAAACTCAGATACATGGTCCCCCATTATCTGACAAAATAACTCTTGAACTGTTGAACACAACTCGGGCGTCAGAATTGTTTCAGGTAGGCCCCTTATGCGGATATTTTGCAGGCGATTCCCTATTTTCATAATTGTCCAGCTGATTCCCTGTAGGAGTTTAAAACCTCCTCATGATGTTTAGTAATATCCTGCACATCCGCCACAGCCTGCACCATTGCCTCATGGCAATTTTCCAAAGCTTCTACTTTATGCCTGTGTATCTTCCCTAAGGCCCTCCACTGCTTGCTGGCATGATTGTTCCACTACAGTTATCAATTGCTGTATGTCATTGTCTGCCTTGGGGGAAAGGGCCCTTAGGAGCTCTCTAATGTCTAAGTCTGTGCCCTCTTCTGCCACATCTAACCGGCTTATCCCCCATTTATACTGGACTAGGGCATGTTACCTGTGGTGTTGTTGGTCCCTCTCCTAAGGGACTGAGGTCTGTTGGTCCTTTGTCTCTTACCTATGTCCACAGGGTCCTCTTCAGATTCTAGGGTTCTTCTGCCCATTCTAGGCTAGGCTTCCTTAAGAGCTGGCACCGCTGGCGTACCAATACTGTTCACTAGAGGCATTAAGTCACTATGATCTTGTGCCAGGCAATCCTTATCGGAGGCTAGTGAGCCATCCCTATAGCTTGGGGTGCCATGTTCAGCAGCCAGGGACCCTCCATTCAACCCTGCACTGCCCCAACCAGGGGTTGATGGGTCCTCTCCAAGCCTTGGGGGGGGGGGGGTGGGGTGGGGGGCTTAACAGAGTACCGGGCTGCCGTGTCCCGGGACCGTCCTACCCTGACCGGTTACTGGCGAGCCTCGGCTGGGTGCCTGCGTACCGCGGTCAGATCTCAGGGAGCTGCGGCCCCATGCCAAGCCGATTCCGCCGCAGACCAGGGCACCATGCTTCATCTCTTTAACTCTCCCGACTGGGCGTCCCGGCTCGGCTGTACGTGGGGAGAGGTAAGTTCGCTGAACCTGCTAATCTTCTACTCCTCCTCCCTTTTTTTTTTTTTTTTTTCTTCAATATTTGGACTGATTATGTACTGGACGTTGTATCGAAACGGTGTACTGTAATGGTCTCCTCTTGTATATGTAATCGGGAATATAGCTTAGTGTAGTATTGCCTATAGCGGTCCTTGTACATATAAGTCAAGCAAGCCTATCCTACTGGTAAGTGGCTGGCCCCAGGAATGCTGTGTTCACTGGCCAGGAGGTACTGGAAGCTAAAGAAAATAGTTCCTGTGATTCCAGGAATGCAGTGTGAAGGCTGGGACTGGTCTTGCAGGAATGTTGTCAGGTGGATTTGCAGAAGGAACAGTTCAAGCAGCAGGCAGAGACACGGCAAACTGTCTGGTCCATATAGCAAGCAGAAATGTGGTAAATAAACAGTCTTTGCAGATGGCAGGCAGAGGAAACACTGCACTACTGTGGTGGCAATTGGGAACAATGTTACTGGCTCTGGTGACACAGTACTGATGTGGCGATAAGGAAAACTGTTGCTGCCTTATACTGGGACTTGTATGGTGGTGATCAGGGACAGCACTGGTGTGGATTGGACACACTGACTGGCTGCACTATTCGTGCTTGTAGACGTGAGGTTGGAGGGGGGTATCCTGCTCTGTGATCTGTTGTGTCTGAGGGATCAGAGTATGCCGCTGTGCCCCCAAGAGGGCTGCATGAGACACAGGGATGTTTGAGTACATCTTCCCAAATTGATGAAGCCCCTAACTGGCTGTTTATATGCAGTGGGAGATGGTTAGTGTGGCAACAAGGTTGTCTTTTGGGAGGCCATAGAGGCTTTTGGGCCTGATTTACGCTGGCACCGTCAAACCTTCATTTAGAAGACATTACCAAATTTTATATAAATGCGTGTAATTATATTTTAATGGTGCCATTTACACTGTTTACCTAAAGTTTTAGGTGCAGTCAGTTTTTAACTGCGTTTAGTGAAAATAGAATTCTAAGCATCCAGGTTTCAACTAGACACTCTAAATGTGGGAAAAAGTGATCTGGGAGGCATTAATGTTGCTTATACTGCCCAAAGAGCTTCACCTGCCTTTAGAAAAGCTAAACACAGGACTGGCAGTGTGAATAAGGCCTAAGGCCCCATGTACACTGGACTCTTTTACAACCTCTCCGGAACGATTTAACTTGACAGATAGTAACCCATGTTTAAAACGTCAGTTTTGCTGCGTTTACATGCCGCATTTGCGTTTAGAAGAGTTTAAAAAAAAAAAAAAAAAAAAATTATTTTTTTATTTTTTGGCGAAAAACGCCTTTTTTAAACTTTTTATATCTTTATTTTGTCTTTTACATTTACATATTATACACATTCTCATATAGCTCTCTTACATAAATCTATTTAAGCACAGAACTGTAGGCATTCTAAAAACATTCTTACTCGCTCCTCCTTTCATTCCCCCCCCCCCCCCCTACTCCTTACATCCATCCTCTTACTCTAGTGATTTCTTTACAACCACATGTTACTACTTCTTTTTATCTAGGTAATTTTACTTGGCATTGTCTTGGAAGTTTATTAAGTTCCTTTCTCGATCCATAAGTTCCATATCGTTTGGATTTTGTCAAGGTTCCCTTGTTTGATATATATATATTTCTATACATCTATATATATATATATATATATATATATATATATATATATATATATATATATATATATATATTTCTCTCCATCGGGATCACCCTTTCCATATTTTGCTCCCACTCCTTAGCTGTTGGACTAGAGGATTGCCACCTTTTGAGCAATTAGTTTCCTAGCTTGAAAAAGGCATCGCAAAACCGCTAGCTGGGCCTCCCTGGGTCTGCCCTCTCCCCCGCATCCCCCCCAGGACGCATAGAAAGGGATCCAATTCCATATGGGTGTTAAATACCTGTGAGACCTTATCCACCACCTCTTTCCAATATTCATATAGTTTTGGACATCTCCAAACCATGTGGATAAGGTCTCCCACATCTAGGACACGAATCGTCTTGCCTGTGGCCAAACCCAAACAGTTTTTTGGGGGTATAATAAGCTCTAGTAAAAAAAGGTGTGACATCTTCTGGGGGGGGGGGAGTGAGACCCATGGAGCAAGTTCAAGTATCCTTTCCCATTGTTGGTCTGAGATATTTCCCACATCTCTCTCCCATTTTGCTTTATATGAACTTGTTTGAAACCCTTCCCTATTCCCTTTATATAAATATAGGTATATTTTAGATATCAGCCCCTTTACGGGTCTCGGCTCCTATTACATTCTGTAGTACCGGCATCTTAGTCCACTCTAATGGTTCCCCTCTAAACTGTTCGGCAAGGGCATGCCTTACCTGCAAGTATCTGAAAAAATACTTCCTAGGGAGAGCAAATTGGTCCCTAAGGTCCTGAAAGCTTCTGATCCTTTCCTCTTGATGGATCTGGGCAATATATTTTAAGCCTACTCTCTCCCATTCTCTGATGGTCCCCATTTTTTGTACCTCTCCCAGATTATTATTCTCCCACAGAGGGGAGTAGGCTGTAAAACCTCTGTACCCCATCATTTTCTTTGCCATGCCCCATACCCTTGCCATCAAGTCCTGAGTGGGGAACCCCTTCTGGAAGGTCCCTGCCTCTAATACCTCAATCAGAGAGTTGTGTGAAGATTTGTAGAGAAGAATTTTCCACTCTAACCCCTCTTTCGAGGCCTCACATCCGCCCAATATGTTGAAGCTGGGCTGCCAGGAAGTAACTAAAAGGATGCGGTAAGGCAACTCCTCCCATCCCAGTTGGAAGTTTTGAGTGTGCTATGGCTAATCCGGGATATCCCCCCTTTCCAAATTAGTTCTCTAAATATAGTGTCTACCCTATTAAACCACTTCTTATAGATCCATATTGGAGAGTTGTGGAGTACGTATAAAAGTTGTGGCATAAATACCATTTTTATTAGGTTACAACCGCCTGCGGCTGATAGAGGGAGTTTTTTCCAGACTTGGATTTTACCTTTGAATTTATTCAGGAGTGGGACCAAATTTTCTATAACATATTGCTTAGGATCTCTCGAGATATTTATACCCAAGTATTTTTTATTTGGTGGACTAATTGAAGCTGCCCTGCCTCCTGCGGTAAGGGGTGATCTATTGGGTCGATAGGTAGTAAGTTTGACTTTTCCCAATTTATTCTCAGTCCTGACAAGAGACCGAAATTTTCAATTCTGTCCATAATCTTACATAGTGACTCCTGTGTATCATTAAGCAGTAAAAGAAGATCTGCATACAATATCAATTTTTCCTTTAAGTCCCCTCTTTTGAAGCCTTTTATTTCTGCGGACGCTCTCAGGGAGAGAGCCAAGGGTTCGATTGCGAGGGCGAAGAGGAGGGGCGAAAAACGCCTTTAAATGAAACGCGGGTTACCGCATTTAGACACGTTTGGCGTGTGAATCCTTTTTTTTTGTTTTTGCGTTAGAAGAAACTCTGTTAAACGCAACTGCCTAAACGGCAATAAATGAGACTGTACATGTTCACATAGGATAGCATTGACTGAGTTTAAAAAAAAAAAAGTGTCCAACTGCCTCTGAACGTACGTTTAGCAGCGTCCCGTGTACATGGGGCCTAAGGCATAAGGAATGTGTGGAAAAACCTGTAGTGTGTGTGTGTGTGTGTGTGTGTGTGTGTGTGTGTGTGTGTGTTTATTTTTCCTTCCAAATGAGCAAAGGTGTGATCACTGCAGCAAATAGGGCAAAGTTTAGAAAATGTGCATGAGCTACTTTGCCATGTGTAGGAATCCCATTGAAATGTCCACACTGTGTGGTGTGACTGATACTTTTTAAATGCAAGAGTGCCAGTGTGAATGAGGCCTTAGACACCTGATCTCTTTAGTTGTGACTCGGGCTACTTTCACACTAGGGTGGGGGGGGGGGGGGGGTATAGCGGTAAAACGCTGCTAATTTTAGCTGCGTTTTACTGCTGTTATAGCAGCGCTTCTTGGCTGCTAGCGGGCACTTTTAACCCCTGCTAGGGACGAAATAAAAGGTTTGGCAGTGGTGCCCATTGACTTCAATGGCAGGGGCGTTGCCACCTGCCATTGAAACCGCACAAAAGATGCTGCTTGCAAGACTTTCTAAGTTCTTGCAAAGCGCACCGCCCCAGTGTGAAAGCACTTGGGCTTTCACACTGGGGCTGCAGGGGAGGCGTTTTGAGGCACTATTTTTTTTTTTTTTTTTTTTTAGTCCAAAAGCACCTGAAAAACACCCCAGTGTGAAAGGGGTCCAAGTGCTTTCCGACTGCATGTTAAGTATCTGTTCGATGATTAAGTGTGTTGGTTTGCTTTGTGTGCTCTGACCCAGTATATGATATACAACCCCAATTCCAAAAATGTTGTGATGCTTTTGTTATTTCTACATAAAAACAGAACGCAATTGTTTGAAAATCTCATAAACCCATCTTTTATTCTCAATAGAAAACGTCAAATGTTTTTAAACTGGGAAAATGTACCATTTTAGCAAAAGAATAAGGTCATTTTGAAATGGATGTCAGGAACACATCTCAAAACTTGAGACACAGCCATGTTTACCATGGTGTAGCATCCCCTCTTCAACACTCTCTGTAAAGGTCTGGGAACTGAGACCAGTTGCTGGAGTTTAGGGGTTGTCCTATTCTTACCTAATGTAGTATTTCAACTGCTCAACAGTCCTGGGTCGTCATTGTTGTATTTTTTTTTTTTTTTTTTGCAACATGCAGCAAATGTTTTCTTTTTAGTGAAAGGTCTGGGCTTCAGGCAGGCTTGTTAAAGTCTTTGTAACTCTTACAGCAGGTCTAAGCTTTAACACAAACCTGGCTGATCCTGCCTGGTTCTGCCCCCCTAAAATGGTTTATCATGGCTGCTGATTTCCTGACACTGTAGTCAGTTTATGTGCCTTCGTCATCCGCATCTCTCTCTCTCCCTCCCGTGTGTGTGTGTGTGTGTGTGTGTGTGTGTGTGTGTGTGTGTGTGTGTGTGGTGTGTGTGTGTGTGTGTGTGGTGTGTGTGTGTGTGTGTGTGTGTGTGTGTGTGTGTGTGTGTGTGTGTGTTTTTTAACAAAGCATCCAATCTTTTTCAGAGATATTCAGGCCAGTCACGTGACTCCTTGCCACTTCCCTACTCCGATCCAGGGCTACAGCAGGAGTGGCTAGGCGGCTAGCATGGTGGTCACGGGAACCTTCCTGGCTGACGTCAGAGGCAGATTTCAGCTCTTCCCGCTGTAGCCCTGGATTGAAATGGGAGAGTGGCCGGGAGTCAGTGGTCTATGAAAGTTTATTTAGAGGCTTTGTTTTCAAAAACACTTATACAATGTGTTATGCCTGGATACAAGAGAAGGGCTAGCAGTCATCTACGTTTTTTTATTATTTTTTTTTTTTTTTAAGGTTACAAACACTTTAAGCGCCCAGACTGTTCTTCTACAAGGCCATTCTACTGCCATAGATGCAGTATGCGGTTTACCATTGCCCCGCTGATATATATGCAAAGCCTTCCTTGAAAAAGATGCCTGGGAGCATATTCTGCTCTAAAACCTGGATATATCTTTCAAATGATGGTGCCTTTCCAGATGGGCGGACTGATGCGTCCCCCATTCCATCACAGATGCAGGCTTTTGAATTGAGCCCTAATAAGCCGTAAGGTCCCTCTTTACTTTATTCCGGAGGACGCACTGCCCATGCTTGCCAAAAATAATGTCAAATTGTGACCACATTCTCCCCCATACAAGATATACCAATAGCCAGTTCTAGACTAATCCACACCCTATTTAGCTCTATCCATTGGACCATAGCTTTCAACTGGCGTTCACCCAACATACCATGGCCTCAAGTTCTCAACCGTATGGCAAATATCAAACTATCAGAAAGAGTACACCACACGTTATATGATACCATGCATATATATAAAAAAAATGGACTCTATGAGATTCCTCACTACTGGTGTAATGTTCACTAATGTTGTTTTACCTAAGCAGATTCATGAATCCATCCACGCAAATGTTACATAGACTTATCACATGACAGGATACACTCATTTGATTATATGTCTTTTTTCTCAGTTATAATGTATTATCTAAATGAATCCTTCACTTGTACATTTTCCACCACTGTCAAAATCTTGTACTATGACCTTACTCATAATAAAAACCGTTTTGTAAACAAAAAAAATTGTGACCACATAAAAGTTTCAACTTGGAAACAGACCATTTTTAAATGATCTTTGGCCCAGAGAAGATTACAGTGTTTCTGGTTAGGCTACTTTCACACTGAGGCGCTATAAAAGTCCGGCAAGCAGCATCTTTACACTGCTCCTAAAGCGCCCCTGCCTATTGAAATCAGTGGGCAGCGACGCTGAAGCGCCGCCTGCGGGCACTTAACCATTTGGCCGCTAGTGGGGGTTAAAGCGCCCTCTAGCAGCCGGAAATCACCGCTAAAACTAGCAACGATTTACCGCTGACTCCCCCCACATCCTCCAGTGTAAAGGTGTCGTCTTCTTCGTCTTCACCTGTTGCAAAATGCTCTTCCTTGTTGGTACCACTTATTTTGCCAACTTTTTGTTGCCCTGATCCAACTTTTTTGAGACATGCTGCTGCCATCAATTTCCAAATTTTCCTTATGTTTGTCTTTTAGGGCTCATCAGCACAGAGTTTTCTAGGATGCTTTTAGTGTGTGTGTGTGTGTGTGTGTGTGTGTGTGTGTGTGTGTGTGTGTGTGTGTTATTTATTTCTGCCTCCTAAATGCCCCTTCATGTTGGCCTGTGTGGCCTCGTACACACGATATGGAAATCGGAAGGGAAAATTCATAAGACGAGCTGTCTGCATATTTTTGGATCGTTGGTACGATGCTTTCAATAGCCAATTTGACTTTTTTCGTCAGACAAAAGCTGGATGTGCAGGCTATAAAACTTTTTTTTATTTTTTTATTTTTTTTCGGATGGTCAGTACAAAAATCGTCACACAAGTCGAAAGTACAAAGTGCATGCTCGGAATCAAGGAACGACTGGGAAGAGTTTGATCTTGTAAACTACTGTTAACATTCGTGATGTGGCAGTTGATGAAATGCAGCGCACATTCTCATCTTCTTTAATGGGATAATAATGAAGCTGCTTTGCTGGTGTTGGAAGTCAACATGATTTAATATCGTATTTATGGTATTTCATTCCCTGGCAGATACAGGCAGATGGGCCCCAAGTTGGAATGTAACCAGTTAGACATCAGAGCTTGTAGCATATCAGAATCTGCATCTGAAATCTAGCAAGTCTTGGCTCCGGATCGTCTATTGCTATAAAGCAATCTTCAAAGGACCATAGCTGCCAGAATGATTGACGGTGGGTGACAAAGGTCAAAGGATCAACAGGCACCTAGGATACAGAGACATGATACATGGACAATGCTGCCTCCTAGAGTACTGATTCATTAAAAGTCTAGATGGGAGGGTACTGGGGTTGGGTTTGGATGGTGTACCTTTTTGGAAGTATAAAAGGACTGAACGAGTCCAGGAGCCCTCTCTCTGTCTCTGAGCCGCATGGCTCTATCCACCATTTTGAGTCCAGCAGAGCAGATCATGTGATAAGTATCTTTGATGTGTTTTGTTGGTATATGTTTGTAATATCTGTTAGTACTTATAAATTAAGACTGTTTTATTAAGCCGTGTGCATGGTTTCATAGCTAATTTTGTATTATTGTGATATCAACAGTAACATAATGATTAGCGTTTCAACCACTTGCCGCCCGCCATATAGCAGGATGACGGCGGCAAAGTGGATTTAATATTTGAATAACAGTAAGTGATGTCGCGCTCCAAATTCTGTATCAATATAAAATTCCCTGGTGGATTTCACAGGGATATTGTACAGTGAATAGTGGACCGCATTTACTTTAAATAACCCCTAGAGGTTGTGAACTAATGTGCGACAAGAAACGCATAGAACCAATGGTGAATTGGATCTGCTAGATAATGGAGGACAGCACAGTGAATCATGGGTTATAGCGTATATATGCAGTAAGTAAAGTGTATGGGTGAGTTTTAGAGTGCACACATTAAAGTGACTGTTGTGCATCAAATGCCAAAACGTCAATACACGGATAATGCAATAAAGTGACTTTTCAATAAAGTGACGGTGTGCATAAAGATGACTGAACAAAAGTGTACAGTGATGTGAAAATTAAATAAAGTGACTGATATATATATTGCAACCAAACCAGTGGAAGGTAAAATACAATAAAACCAGCAAGTGGGAAAATGAACGGATGAGTGGAGAACAAAGTAAAAATGAATAAGTAAAATAAATATGTAAATAAATAAAATTAAATATCTTTCCACCAAAGGGTGGGAGATTAACAAGTGAATGAATAGATGGTAATGAAAACCAAGAAAGTCTGTACACAAAAACTGTATATAGAACAAGATCAATCGATCAATAAATAAACAAGTGTTCGTTTAAAAAATGTGCAAGGTGATGCAGACTAATATTTCCAGTGGTGCAAAAGTGCTGGGTGCAGCACTAAGGTGCTGGTGTGCTGGCACAGAGTGGCACTGTGGTAGGGGTGCTGTGCGTCTTCAGTGTCGTGGACACCCGTAGGTGTCCTAACTTCTTACCTTACTGCTGTAAGGTAAGCAGCGTGGTTAAATGCCAGGAAGGTGGTCACTTTTGGGGAGGTTGGTGTGGTCTCACAGAGTGTTCTTCCTTCTATGTTTCCAGCATCAATTAAGCCTATGCAGAGGTGGCAGCTGGAGGATGTCTCTCAATGTGATAAGCCAGGGACCGTTCAGCATAGGTGTGGTAAATGAACAGGGAGAGAGTGAAGACCTCTATAGTGCAGTATGTTTCAAATGGTAACAGCTTTTATTAACAAGTAGACAGGTACTCACATTTCACAACTAGACAGTATGAATTTCAAAAATGAGCGGCGAGCTCGCTACCTCTACGTCACTTCCGGGGTCCGAAAATCCGACGCGTACCGTCACGTGACTTCATCTGGGACTTTCTTGGTTTTCATTACCATCTATTCATTCACTTGCTAATCTCCCACCCTTTGGTGGAAATATATTTATTTTATTTATTTACATATTTATTTTACTTATTCATTTTTACTTTGTTCTCCACTCATCCGTTCATTTTCCCACTTGCTGGTTTTATTGTATTTTACCTTCCACTGGTTTGGTTGCAATATATATATCAGTCACTTTATTTAATTTTCACATCACTGTACACTTTTGTTCAGTCATCTTTATGCACACCGTCACTTTATTGAAAAGTCACTTTATTGCATTATCCGTGTATTGACGTTTTTAGTATTTGATGCACAACAGTCACTTTAATGTGTGCACTCTAAAACTCACCCATACACTTTACTTACTGCATATACGCTATAACCCATGATTCACTGTGCTGTCCTCCATTATCTAGCAGATCCAATTCACCATTGGTTCTATGCGTTTCTTGTCGCACATTAGTTCACAACCTCTAGGGGTTATTTAAAGTATATGCGGTCCACTATTCACTGTACAATATCCCTGTGAAATCCACCAGGGAATTTTATATTGATACAGAATTTGGAGCGCGACATCACTTACTGTTATTCAAATACTTTCTCCTGTGGGTATCGTTTGACCCTCACGGTGTCTGCTGCACCATCCATCTAATTTGTCCATCTTCATATTAGCGCGGGAATACCTTTTATCTTTATATCAAAGTGGATTCAATATCCTGACTGGGCGTCATAAGACGTCCTCAGGATATTAAGCTGCGGGGGCGCGCATCGCGGCGATCATTGTTGCGGTGTGTCAGTCTGACACCCTGCAACACTGATCTAGGTAAAGAGTCTGACAGACTCTCTTTACATTGTGATCAGCCGTGTCCAATCACGGCTGATCACGATGTAAATAAGAAGAGCCGGTGATCGACTTTTCCTCACTCGCGTCTGACAGACGTGAGTAGAGGAGAGCCGATCAGCGCCTCTCCTGACAGGAGGCGTCTGTGCTGATTATCAGCGCAGCCCCCCCTCGATCCTGCCCAGGACCACCATAATGCCTCCCAGGATCACCAGGGATGGCCATTACACTGGACCACCAGGAATGCCCCCCCCTAGACCCCCAGGGAAATGAACATCAGTGCCCAGGCAGCTGCCAATCAGTACCACCAGGGATGCCCATCAGTGCCACGTATCAATGCCTATCAGTGCCACCCATAAGTACCCATCTTTTCATCCTTTCAATGCCCACCAGTGCTGCCTGTCAATGCCCATCAGTGCAGCATATTAGTGGTGCCCGCTCATTAGTGCCACTTAATTGGTGCCGCCTTATCAGTGCCCATCAGTGAAACAAAACCAAAACTTTTAATTTTTTTCAAAATTTTCAGTCTTTTTTATTTGTTTAGAAAAATAGCACCTAAAGAAAGCTCTATTTGTGGGGACAAAATGATAACAATTTCATTTGGGTACAGTGCTGTATGACCGCGCAATTGTCTTTCAAATTGTGACAGCGCTGAAAAATGGCTTGGTCAGGAAGGGGGTGAAAATGCACTGTACTGAGGTGGTTAAACACTAAACTGACATTTGCTGCTTTAAAGTTTTAAAATAATATTTATTTTTTTTGCTAGAAAATTACTTAGAACCCCCACACATTATATATATATAATATATATATATATATATATATATATAATATATATATATATAAATATATATATATATATATATATTTATATATATTTTTTTAGTTGACACCATAGAGAATAAAATGGTGGTGGTTGTTGCAATATTTCATGTTGAGCTGTATTTGTGCAGCGGTCTTTCAAATGCAATTTTTTGGAAAAAATTACTTTAATGAATTAAAAAAAAAAAATTAAACAAAAAAATAACCAGGAAAGTTAGCCCTTCTTCCTTCTTCTTCTTTTTTTTTTTTTTTTTTTTTTTTTTTTTTTTTTTTTATAATTTGAAAGATTTTACCTTGCGAGAATCGTAATCTTTTTATCCTAAGCACAAAAATCGTGATTCTCATTTTGGCCAGAATCTTGCAGCTCTACAACCGCTCTAATTTCACTTAAACCACTTAACAACGAATGACGGCTACAGCCTGGCTCGATAACTCTGGGAGGGTGTACTATGACGTCCTTCCAGAAATGCGCACACACTGGAGTATCCGTGCTTCACGAATCATGGTAAATGGTTGATGACAGTGGGCGTTTACCACGTGATCGCTCCATCACATGACGGAGCGATCACTTGTAAACAAACCAGCATCATGTCCGGTTCCTCTCTCCCCTCTCTGTACCGATCGTGAGGTGAGAGATCAGGTGCAGCAGTGCTGTGGGCTGAATCTGTAATGCCCATTGCAGCACTCAGCCATCCCATCCATACTCGGCCATCCACATTCATGCTCAACCATGCCACTACAGTGTCTCACAAAAGGGTTATAAGTAGTCAAATTAGATTTGAAATGTATACCCCCTAGAACACCTGATGGTGCTCCCTGTATGTAGCCAGGCTGTGTAAAAGTCTCACACGTTGTATCGCCATACTCGGGATGAGTAGTAGAGTGTTTTGGGGTGTTATTTTGTGGTATGCACATGCTGTGTGTGAGAAATAACCTGCTAATATGACAATTTTGTGAGGGGGAAACAAAATCTTGATTTTTTGCAAAGAATTGAGGGAAAAAATTCCAAAAAGGGGTATTTTGTACTTTTCTGGCTTGTTAGGGCCTCAAGAAATGAGATGGGCCATCAGTACTTCAGGGGTGATCAATTTTCAGAGATTGGCACCATAGCTTGTGGACTTTAACTTTCACACAGACCAAATAATATACACCGATTTTGGGTAATGTTTACTGAAGATATAGCACTATACATTTTTTGGGCAGAATTTATGAATAAAAAATGGCTAAATTTCATAACAAACGAAGAAAAAATGCAATTTTTTTTTTTATTTTTTTTTACAGAATGTCTTTTTTTCTTTTTATAGCACAAATAATAATAAAAAAATAAAAGCCAGCAGTGATTTAAATACCACCAAAAAAGAGCTTTATGTGGGGAAAAAAAAAGGGCACGCACCAAAAGCTGAAAATTGTTCGGGTTAGGAAGGGTGTTTAAGTGCTCAGTGGCAAAAAAAAAATGGCAACCAAAAAAGTGTATATAGCATACAATTGCGACTCAAGTCATATTGTAATTGAATGCTATTAAAAGTTGCCTTAAAGCGGAGTTCCACCCTAAAGTGGAACTACCGCTTATCGGATTCCTCCCCCCCTCCGGTGCCACAATTGGCACCTTTCAGGGGGGAGGGGGGTGCAGATACCTGTATAATACAGGTATCTGCACCCACTTCTGGGACGAGATATCCGGAGCTGCCCCGTTGTGTCTTGGGAAACACGGTTCCCAGGACACAACGGGGACCAATAAAGACGCGCAGCGCGACTCGCGGTAGGGAACCGGGCAGTGAAGCCGTTGCGTCGTCACTTCCTGATTCCCTGACAGAGGATGGCGGCGTGGCAGCTGAGAGACGAGCGGTCGCTCGTCACATTCTGCCGACACCGCTGGAACAGGTAAGTGTCAATTTATTAAAAGTCAGCAGCTGCAGTATTTGTAGCTGCTGACTTTTAATATTTTTGGGGCGGGTGGAGCTCCGCTTTAACTTTTCAATCTGCAGCTCTGTCATTTTTTCTGTAAAATAAATATGGCTACCTGGAGCTGTTCTGTACACAACGCCCCAACAGAAACCTAATTTCCTGGTTGTGTGACTTGGCTCACTGATTTTCCCAGAAGTCTGCACTAAGATAGAAGTCAGATATTAGGCATCCCCCTGCAACAAAAATGTCAGCTTTGGTGAGATGCTCCCAATAGGAAATCGCGCCTAAAGGGATGCAGACCCTGCAATTTTCCTCATTAGTGCTCTGCAGGTGAAGTAGCTGGTTGATTCAGAAACCTCTCCCATTAGATTACCTTACCACAAGGATTTCTTGAGAATAACATAAGGTAGGAATCTGTAAATTTGTTAAAATCCTTGCACTGTACATTGATCACCCAGAGAGGAATGGTGGGGTGTTTTGTAATATATATATATTTTTTTTTTTTTTTTTTTTTTACAAAAGTGAGTTTTTTATTTTATTTTTATCTCCCAGGAAGGTGACAATCCCCCCCCCCCCCCCTTTACATCCTGTAAAAGTGATCCAGTGCCCAATTGGCCACTAGGATCGCTTTTACAACAAGGAGTAATGCCGACTTTCCCCTTTACATCAGGTGCCTGTATCGGAGCAACTCAATACATTGGGTGCTCCCATCAGACAACCCCGATTTTTTTTTTTTTTTTTTTTTTTTTTTTTTTTAAATCGGTTGTCGCCGTCGGCTTACCCCCTTATATCGGGTGTCCCCTTAAGTAATATGTTCCCATTAGAATGCCCCATTAAATAAGGTTCCCTCCTCATAGTGCCCCCTTTAAATAAGGTGTTCTCATCAGAGTGCCTCCTTGCATTAGGTGTTCCACCCAAAAAGGGAAGCTCCGCTTATTTGCCTGCCTATCCCCTCCCCCTCTGCCTCATTTTGGCACCTTTTAGGGGGGAGCGGGTCATCCGGGTCTGGATTCTTGGACATGTAAGTGTTCTAATAAGTTAGCAGCTACAGAATTTGTAGCTGCTTATTTATTTATTTTTTCCCCGATGGAGCCTGGAGCTCCATTTTTTAATATAAGGGCCTTGCTGATGGGCACAAAAACATAAAATGTGCCCATCTGCGTTTCCCTGTAAATCTCAATGAATTGCACACCCCATATACCTTGAGGGTAGGCAGGGAGCGAGACCCGGCAGAGGCAGCAAGCTGCAGGGGGTGGGAGCTGCGCCGGGAATCATGCTGAAGGGGGCAGGCATCCATATGACATCACATCATACCTTGCGGATGGCAGGGAGTGAGAGCTGGGAACCACTAAATAGTGAGCAGCAGGGAGTGGAGCACGCATGTAACATCATGCCATACCTCGTGGCCCGGCAGTTAGTTGGAACCAGAGACCGATTAATAGCAGCAGGGCGCACTTGCACAACATTGTTGGTTTCTGGGACACCCACAGTCCCAGCAACCAATGACTGTTGAGTGAGGGAAATGTGGCACTTCACACTGACAGTCCGGAAAGGAGCGTTGCTAGTTCTGTGTTCGGACCATGGGCCGCCATTTAATGACGGCTGCCTTGGGTTATAAACATCGTTGATCCATGACATTTTAGCAGGGCAGTACCTGACACTCGGCCACTTATCCCAGCCTTTCCTGAATTTGCAAACTGGCTCCCAATTATTTCCATTTTTACAAAATGCAGGTGCACAGTGTCATTCTCTGCTGTCTGTGCTTGATTGCCCCATTGTCTCCTTTTGCTTCCATAATGTCCCCCAGCCGCTGCCAGCAATTGGACTGGCATCCTTTCTTAATCTGTTCCCATTGCCAGCTTTCTTTCAAAAGTGGGCAACTGCGACCTTCAAGCTGTTATGGAACCACAAGTCCCATCATGACTGTGGGAGTCTTACTTGTAACTATGAGTTTTGCAAAGCCTTGTAGGGCATGTAGTTCCACAACAGCTGGAGGGCTGCAGTTTACCACCCATGGTGCTATGTAATGTTAAGCGGTAGCAGAGGTGGAAATTTGAGTTCTCTGTATCACCCATTTCTTTGTCCAGCTCAAAGTCAATGGTCTGTTTAAACACCTGGTGTCTTCAGATAGGGGCACTGTCTCAATCAGTATATGTATTGTTACAAAGCAGCTTGTCACCTATTGGTAACAGTACCTAAAGGCTAAGGTCACCTTTTTATTCAGTTTTTGTTAATAAATTCCAGCTCCCCCATTTACTAATACAGCATTAATGTACTTCTTTTGCAGACATAACAAAGCTTTTCATTTATTCTACACACCTCACTGTCCTCATAGCTGATTTAAAAAAAATAAAATAAAAAAATACTTCTCCATTACTTCTGCCTTCTTTCCTGGACAGACTGTCATGACACGGGAAGGAGTTGACCAGCTGACCTCATTGGCATACACCCTGTATCATCTACCCTCCTACCTACCACCCACTTACTGGTGCACGTTTTTAAATGGCGCATCTCCTTCCTGTGTCATGACCTATAGTCTGTCCAGGAAGTATGGCAGAAGGGCTGGTCAAAATTCTTGGCATCCTTTCAAAATTGTGGATAAATAAGATTGTTTCAAGCATGTGATGCTCCTTTAAACTCACCTGGGGCAAGAAACAGGTGTGGGCAATATAAAAATCACACCTGGAAAGCAGATAACAAGAGAAGTTCACTTAGGCTACTTTCACACTGGAGCGGTGGGGGCGCTGGCACCGCTAAAACGCCGGTAAAGCGGCGCTAAATATAGCGCCGCTTTACTGGCGTTTTAGCGGCGCATTTCGGCCGCTAGCGGGGTGGTTTTACCCCCCGCGAGCGGCCGAAAAAGGGTCAATACCGCCCGCAAACCGCCGCTGCAGCGGCGTTTTGCGGGCGGGTTCGGCGCGCTGCCCCATTGTTTTCAATGGGACCGGGCGCTATAGGAGTGGTAAATATACCGCTCCTATAGCGAGCCAAAGATGCGGCTTGCAGGACATTTTCCAGCGTCCTGCAAGCGCACCGCTTCAGTGTGAAAGCCCTCGGGCGTTCACACTAAAGACACAGCAACAGCTGTTTCGGGTCGGTTTGCAGGCGCTATTTTTAGCGCAGTAACGCCTGCAAACCGCCCCAGTGTGAAAGGGGCCTTAGTCTTTGCATTGTGTGTCTGTGTGTGCCACACTAAGCATGGGCAACAGAAAGAGGAGAAGAGAACTATCTGAGGACTTGAGAACCAAAATTGTGGAAAAATATCAACAATCTCAAGGTTACAAGTCCATCTCCAGAGATCTAGATTTGCCTTTGTCCACAGTGCGCAACATTATCAAGAAGTTTGCAACCCATGGCACTGTAGCTAATCTCTCTGGGTGTGGACGGAAGAGAAAAATTGATAAAAGGTTGCAACACAGGATAGTCCTAATGGTGGAAAAGCAGCCCCAAACAATTAAAGAAATTCAAGCTGTCCTGCAGGCTCGGGGAGCATCAGTGTCAGCGCAAACTATCCGTCGACATTTAAATGAAATGAAACGCTATGGCAGGAGACCCAGGAGGACCCCACTGCTGACACAGACATAAAAAAGCAAGACTACCGTTTGCCAAAATGTACTTGAGTAAGCCAAAATCCTTCTGGGAAAATGTCTTGTGGACAGATGAGACCAAGCGAGAGCTTTTTGGTAAAGCACATCATTCTACTGTTTAACGAAAATGGAATGAGGCCTACAAAGAAAAGAACACAGTACCTACAGTGAAATATGGTGGAGGTTCATTGATGTTTTGGGGTTGTTTTGCTGCCTCTGGCACTGGGTGGCTTGAATGTGTGCAAGGCATCATGAAATCCTGAGGATTACCAAAGGATTTTGGGTTGAACTGTAGAGCCCAGTGTCAGAAAGCTGGGTTTGCGCCAAGATCTTGGGTCTTCCAGCAGGACAATGACCCCAAACATGCGTCAAAAAGCACCCAGAAATGGATGGCAACAAAGCGCTGAGGAGTTCTAAAGTGGCTAGCAATGAGTCCAGATCTAAATCCCATTGAACACCTGTGGAGAGATCTTAAAATTGCTGTTGGGGAAAGGTGCCCTTCCAATAAGAGACCTGGAGCAGTTTGCAAAGTAAGAGTGGTCCAAAATTCCAGGTGAGAGGGGTAAGAAGCTTATTGATGGTTATAGTAAGCAACTGATTTCAGTTATTTTTTTTCCAAAGGGTGTGCAACCAAATATTTAAGTTAAGGGTGCCAAGAATTTTGACCAGACCATTTTTGGAGTTTTCTGTGACATGATGTCCAATTTGCATGTGTTACTGCAATACTTTTCTGTGAGAAATACTAAATTTTCTGGAAAAATTTCTGGGGTGCAAACCATTTTGGCCATGACTGTATGTATAAATATACTTTTTTTTATTTATTTTTTTATTTTATTGTTTATGCAACATTTCTGGTCCGGCCGCCTAGGTGATTTCATCACAAGGCGATTCCCTTGGACTCCTGGGATATCGGTGTCTATCCCAGGAGTCCATGGGAATCTCCTAATAATGAATTGATCGACAGGTTGCCATAACAATGGGGTGGGAACCTCTGACAACGCAGCCATTGCTATGGCAACCTGTCGGGGAAAAAAAAACAGTGCCACGCAGGTGCAAGATCTGGAGGAGCACGCTGGATAGCCAACTGCACCAAATCCTGGAAAAAGACAAGCGAGCTTCAGATGCCCACAACCACGATGGACCCAGCCTGCTTCCGAGATCAGATTAGATTTTAATGATTTAAAACCAACAAGAAGGAACACATTACTGACGTTATCCAAATGTAGTAGAAGTGAAAAATTTAGAAGTGGTAACAATGACCGGAGAGCTTTAAAAAAAAAAAAAAAAAAAAAAAAAAAAAAAATGTATGGACTGGCACTCCCCTTTAAAACAGAACTAAACTCACCGATTTTTATCTGCTCTTCTGAATGGATATATTCAAGGCATGCCATGAATGATAACTGTCATAGGTGCTTGTATTCTCAAGTGAATTGTGAAGCCATCAAATGGCTGGTGTCATAACTGATCACATGTGCGGCACCATTGCAACTACAGAACGCTAACTTGTCTAAGAAGATGGTGGCTTGCTTGGCAGTAAAGAATGGGGGGGGGGGGGGGGGTTACTTCTACTTAAAGCGGGATTCCACCCTAAAGTGGAACATCCGCTCATCGGAACCCTCCCCCCCCCCCCCCCTCCGGTGTCGCATTTGGCACCTTTCAGGGGGGGGGGTGCAGATAAGACAGGTATTTACACCCACTTCCGGGCATAAACTCGCACAGGAGTTTACGCCACTTCCTGTCCCGGCACGCTGTCTGCCGGGACACCCATGGGTCCCAGCAGACAGCGCGGACGATTCTCATTGCGCTGCACGACTCGCGCAGTAGGGAACCTAGAAGTGAAGCCGCAACGCCTCACTTCCTGATTCCCTCACCGAGAATGGCGCTGGCAGCAGCAGAGAGCCGAGCGATTGATCGGCCTCTGCTGCCGACATCGCTGGAACCTGTGACAGGTAAGTGTCCATTTATTACAAGTCAGCAGCTGCAGTATTTGTACCTGCTGGCTTTTAAAAAAATTTTTTCCAGGTACAGTCCCTCTTTAACCACTTCAATACCAGACACTTAGACACCTTCCCGCCCAGGCCAATTTTCAGCTTTCAGCGCTGTCGCAATTTGAATGACAAATGCTACACTGCACCCAAACACATTTTTTTATCATTTTATTCCAACAAATGGAGCTTTCTTTTGGTGGTATTTGATCACCTCTTCAATTTTTTTTTTTTTGCTCAACAAAAAAAAAAGACCGAAAATTTTGCAAAAAAAAAAACAAGTTTTTCTTTGTCATTGTTAATTTTTTTTTGTAAATAAGTGCGTTACCTTCTTCAATAATGGGCACTGATATGGCTGCACTGATGGCACTGGTAGGCGGCACTCAGGCGGCACTGACGGGCACTCAGGCGGCACTGAAGGGTGGCACTGATGGCATTGCTGGGCATCCCTGTTTTATAACATAAATATGATGTGCCAATTGGTGCCCATTTGTGGGCACTGGCATATTTTGGGCGTTTTTTTTTTTTTTTTTTTTTTTTTTTTTTAGCATGTGGATGGCCATGGGGGATGTACCTGGCCATCCACATGCTGGGGGCTTCCCTGGTGGTCTAGTGTGGGCATCTGAGGGGGGTATGCGCTGATAAATAATCAGCGCATACCCCCTCTGTCGGTAGAGCCGCCGATCGGCTCTCCTCTACTCGCGTCTGTCAGACGCGAGGTGAGAAAACGCCGATCAACGGCTCTTCCTGTGTACACCGTGATCAGCCGAGATTGGACACGGCTGATCACGTGGTAAAGAGCCTCCGCCAGAGGCTCTTTACCGAGATCGGTGTGTCAGACTGACACACCGTTCCACCGATCGCCGCGATGCGCACCCCCACGGGTGTGCAGCAGCTGTTATCCTGAAGGACGTCATATGACGCCCAGTCAGGATAACGAAACCACTTCACGGACGTCAATTTGCTATTGACCGGGCGGGTAGTGGTTAAAGGAGAAACTTCACCCAGTAAAGCCTCGTACACACGATTTAGATTTTCTGCTGATTTTTTGTCTTCAGATTTACCAAAACCATGTAGTCTGATTACATACAAATTGAAACTTGATTCACCTATATGGTTTCTGTAAATCTGAAGACAAAAATCTGCAGATATATAATGGTATGTATGGGGCTTAAAAGGCAAACTATAAATGTTTGTTGCCTCCCCTTCTCCTAGCTATGCTGCATAGCATTTATAAAAAGAGATTACTGGGAAAAACACTTATTTTTTTTTTTTTATTGCTCTGGTGCAGTCATGTGAAAGAGAAAAGCAACGGCTCCCCTTTGTTGGGGAGTGCTTGACATTGATTCTAAATTTGGGGAGCTGTGACATCGCCTGCCGGGTTTTGTTCGTGGAGCTACCTCCCTCCCTAGTGGAAACCACTAACTGAAACCGGATTAGTAGGTAAGGCTCAAAAAAAACAACAATTAGTCCATCCAGTTTAACCTGTGCATGTATCCGTGTCTATAATTTCCCACATCCCTGGATGTTGTGTCCTTTAACCACCAAACGCCGATATACTTTATATATCACTTTGAGGGCGGATATAATTTTTTATGGCAGCAGTTAGCTGCTATAACCCCAGTATCCTCGTGTTCGGCCGGCTACAAGATAAAAGTGGTCTCTGCGGGCTCCGGTGCCCTCCACCGATTACTGTAGCTGTCGGCAGCGTTGGAGGCAATCTGGTCTGTCTCAGGGCTGTGCATGGAGATATGTGAGGGGAAGATGGCCCCCACCCGTCTAAATGACATTGCAGGGTGGAAGCGACGTCAAAACATCACTTTTGTCCATAGCTCTTAAAGGGGCATTTCTTTCTTCTTCTTTTTTCCTTTTTGATTCCATGAATGCAGCAGGAAAGCCTGAAGGCTTGAAGCTTTGCCCCTGTGAGGGCTGGTATAGAGTAAGTTCTCAGTCCTGACAACCTCATTATTTCTCGAAGGCATGTGGTATCTGTGTCCGACAATAGTCGAGCCAAGTTTCTCTGATTTACCAAAACGATCGGGTAACCAGATGATGATGTCCCTGTCCAGCGACTTTTTCTCCACATTGATTATTCACCCTAGATTTGTTACAGTGGTACTCGCCTGTTTAAGTATGCTACCACCCAATCCCGGGTGAATCATAAAGAAGAATTTCATCGAGGTAAGGAGTTTTAGCTATCCCATAGTTGTAGATGAGCCATGACCTACACCAAAATCTTTTAAAGATTCTAGGAGCTGTCAAAAAAACAAAAGATGGGGGGGGGGGGGGGGGTTTAGACGAGGGAGGTCACATTTCGCCAGAGCTTCGTGCCCTGATCCTGTAATTATATCCTGTGGCGGCTCACTTCGCTTTCCATCGGACCCTCATACCCCCCCCCCCCCCCCCGATACTAGCGGTTTGTCTCTGGCGGCTACAGATGTCACACTTCTTCTCTGTGCCCCTCCTGCGACAGACATATTGCCCATGAGGATACGGGGTGCAACAACGTTGGCGAGCACACAGACCTCTTCCATGGCTCTGGCTCCTGATGGCTCTACTAGCGCTGACCTGCTCGCAGCAATCGCAACAAGTACGGAGACCCTTCTGGCCAAACTTGACACTCTATCCACTGTCAGCCTGATTAGGCATGACATGGAGAGATTTTTCTCCCGTCTTGGTGAGTCTGAAGACAGAATCTCCCAGGGCGAGGATACCTTTTTAGAACAGACTCCCGGGAGATGCATGCATTACGAATATAGGTAAAGGCATAACAAGAAAAGGAGATCGATACAGAAAATCGCTTGAGGCGTAATCTGCTTATCCTAGGGCTTCCTGAAAAGACTGACGGTCCTTCCTGTCCACGTTATTGGGCCTGGAAAATCCTCCTACCTTTTTGTGGTGGAATGTGCCTACCGTGTGCCACCCACCCCGCCAATCCCTGGGGGCCCTCCGGGGCCTTTCCTCCTTCGGTTATTTAACTATCAGGACAGAGATATGATGTTGCAAAAAAAGAATAGAACAAGCGCCTTCAGGTTAGAACTAGTAGCATTTAATGAATTATAGGTGCAATTAGCCACTTAAATCAAAGTTATGGAAGTCCGGCACACTGATGTGGCGTCGGTCCAGGGCTTTGGCGTTACTGCAGCTTTTCTTGCCCAGGAGAAGGGAATCCTGTCCAACAGGATTTCTGGGAGGCTGGAGAGCTGTGACGAGGCTTGGCTGAAGCTGTGGGTCGGTGATCGAACGCAGCGCCGGGCGCAGTGACACCACTGGTGGCCGCAACGGTGTTTCAGAGCGTGAGCTCTGGCTAATGAGACAGGCGTGCTCCTTTTTTCAAGCTAAGAAAACGCTACACTACAGGACACAGTTACTATTCATGCTAAGCAATATGCTACCAATCCCTCTCCGGTCCATTTTGATGCCCAGCTGAGCGAGATCTCTTTTTACATATGACTGAAATTAAGAGATTGGATATGAAAAAGAAGAAACAAACTTTTCTTTAAATGGGGGCACAGAAATGGGAGGTTCCCTGCCATGTTAGTGCAGCAGGACACTCCACTCACAATTATCCCTGAAACATTAAACCAACGGGGCTTAGTGGTGACCCCCCCTGAGTGAAGCCCATATTATTCTGATTGACAAAAGATCCTGCTTTCTGTGCCTCCTATAGTCCAATAGTGTTATTAAACTTGTATTTCCAAATCCTTACTAAGCTTCTCACTAGTAGACTAAATGGCAGTCTCAGCCATAGATTCGGACTAAACGAGTTTTATGTCTGGTAAATCCACGGACATATCCACAGACTCTTCAGGAACATCCACACCCCCCATTCCAATCAGGGAACACATGTAAATGCCTCCCTAGATCTAGAAAAAGCATTCGACACAGTGGAATGTGAGTACTTGTGGGAAGTCCTGAGACGTATGGGGTTTTTACTTATTTTCATTCAATGGCTGCACACCTTATACAAAAGCCCTACTGCATCTATTAAACTGGGAGGTCGTCTTTCTGATTCATTCTCACTCCATAGGGGCACGCGGCAGGGTTGCCCTCTCTCCCCAGCTCTTTTTGCCATTGTTATGGAACCGATAGTTGAGGCCCTCTGCAGTTTTCTGGAGATCTTGTACGCTGACGATTTTACTTATTTTTCTTAATGACCAGGTTCCTTCTTTACAAGGAGCTCTCCACATTCTCCATACATTTTTTGGAGGTCACGGGTCCGGGTGAAATAGACAAAATCGAATTTTCCTGTTGACCCTGAGGCCAGGAGGATTGCTCCGCTGGATATCCCTCTAAAATGGGTAGATACATTTTAAGCACCTGGGTATTCTGTTTTCTAGATTTGTTAAGGATTACATGCCTTGGATCCTGTTACCAACTCTTACTGCTGTAAAGGCGAGACTTAAAGAGGAGGGCCGGGCAAAAAAAAAAAAAAATTAAAAGTCAGCAGCTACAAATACTGCAGCTGCTGACTTTTAATAATCGGACACTTACCTGTCCCGGGGTCCAGCGATGCGGGGGAACGAGACCCCCCCCTCGTTCCCCGCTCCGCTCACGACGCCGGCATTCTTAATGTGGGAACCCGGCTGGGCTTCACAGCCGGGCACCCACTGCGCATGCGCGAGCGGCGCCGTGCGCCGTGATTCGACGCTCACTCATCTGGGACACATGACATGTCCCAGATGACTGTGCGGCGCCTACAGGAAGTGACTTTTAGCCCGGGCTATGAAGGTGGCAGACTTCGAGGGACCCCCTAGCAACAGGCATTTAGAGGTGAGTAAAAAATTTTTTTTTTTTCCAATTATTTTTTTTTAATTTTTTTTATGATTTTTAAGCCCCTTTTTGTTTTTTGGTTTGCAACCCCACTTTAAGGCGTGGGACAACCAGCCTCTGTCACTACTAGGTCGCATAAACTAAACCTTATGAAACTTTTACCCAAATTTTACTTGTGTCGCTATGTTCTGTCCATCATAGGAGGCGGGACTTTGGCCGCCGAGAAAGCAAGAGTTTTTTTTTTTTTTTTCCTGTATGTAATCTTTTGACGCTTGACCCCCCCCCCCCCCCCAATCCCCTCCGTCTCCTCCGAGGCTGCAGATGGATTGGCATCGATAAGGCTTCACTGATGGCAATGGTGAATCTGCATTCCTGGCAATGGTGGGTGCTGTAGATGGGCTCTGACCCTTATTTTGCTTCACAGTTAGTGATTTAAAATTAAAAAAAATTCCTGAAACTTCCCTCTAAGTGAAGGTGTGTGCTAAATGCCAATAAATACGGTATATACAAATATTCTCCAGTAAGCGCTGGAAGGGCAAAACTGAGCCATTGACTGACCTTCAACAGTCTCATAAGTCTGGTAACTGAGCGATCAGCGATCTTTGCTTGCTCAGCTCTAGGTGTAAAGGAGGCGTGGGGAACAGCTGCAGCCATCCTAGGTGAGTATAATTGTTTCATATTTCCCATCCCCACACTTCTCTTTTAAGGGCAACATCAGTTAGGAGACTGAGTGATTAAACTTACCCTATTAAAAACATGGCACTGCTTATTATAAAACACAATATAATTTTCTTTATCTTCATTGTACATGTAGGCTTCTGACTAATGACACACACCCAACAGGTACTGGGTGTATCACTGTTTTACCTTAACAAACAGTTGTGATAAAATATATAAAGGACGGTAGTTAATCATTATAGTGGATGACTTATGAACAGCCTTCTTTTTGTCCTAATCAAAATATTCCTTCCAGTCATGTGAAAAACGTAAATCCCATGAAAACGTTTGACTTTCGAAACATTTTTGAATAGGCAAACATTAGATCCTTATTCAAACAGTACCTATAGATAAAGGTGATCTATGTTCTTGAATAAAATACAAGAAAATTAGTCGCCTATATACACAATTCCCCCCCACCAAAAAAAAAAAAAAAGCATGCTCCTATTCGGATCACAGCATGTTCCCTTAACTTTTTTTTAATTCAAGTGGACACAGGAGACTAATATCTTTTCGACAAGAGGCTCATTAATGGCATAATCATTGGCCATATCTCTAGCTGCTGACTTCTCAGATCAACTGGATTTTGAAAAAGCGTTTGACACAGTTCCCCCATATTCGTTTACTGTACAAAAGAAGGTCTGTTGGCATGGACCATAGGGTGAGTACATGGATTGAAAACTAGCTACTAGGGCAAGTTCAGAGTAGAGCTGGGAGATTTTCTCCCCAAAAAAAAAATCTGCTTTTTTTTTTTTTTTTTTGATGGACACCGCGCCGGTCCTGAGGTGCTGCGGGCAGGAGTTTTTAGGCGAGGCCGCGGCTTCGACCTAGTCCGCGAGGCTGGACGTTGCGACCCGGTCGGGAGCTCCGTGACCCCGGCCGCGGGACCAGCGGACCCGATCGCCGCTGGTGTCCCGCGATCGGGTCACGGAGCTGAAGAACGGGGAGAGGTATATGTAAACATACCTCTCCCGCGCTTCTTACTCTGCCTGTCATTGATTGGCTGTTCCCGGTCATCGGGAAAGCTGATCAATGACGTCAGCCCTGCCCCCTAATGTAAAAAAACACACACACGTCAGAGCCCATAACCCCTCCCCCTAGTGGTTAACTCTTTCACTACAACTGTCATTTATACAGGAATCAATGCATTTAAATAGCATTGATTTCTGTATAAATGACAATGGTCTCAAAAATGTGTCAAAAATGTCCGATGTGTCCGCCATGATGTTGCAGTCACAATAAAAATCGCTGATCGCCGCCATTACTAGTAAAAAAAAAAAAAAATATATAAATAAAAATGCTATCAAACTATCCCCTATTTTGTAAGCGCTATAACTTTTGCGCAAACCAATCAATAATCGCTAATTGAGATTTTTTTTTTTTTTACCAAAAATATATGTAGAAGAATACATATCGGCCAAAACTGAGAAAAAAAATGTTTTTTTATATATTTTTTTTGGGGATATTTCTTATAGCAAAAAGCAAAAAAATTTGCATTTTTTTCAAAATTGTCGCTCTACTTTTGTTTATAGCGCAAAAAATAAAAACCGCAGGGGCGATCAAATACCACCAAAAGAAAGTTCTATTTGTGGGAAAAAAAAAAGGACGCCAATTTTGTTTAGGAGCCACGTCGCACGGCCGCGCAATTGTCAGTTAAATCGACGCAGTGCCGAATCGCAAAAAGGGGCCTGGTCCTTTGGCTGCCAATTGGTCTGGGGCTGAAGTGGTTAAATTGATTTTTTTTTTTTTTTTTTTTCCCTCGCCCTTAGCCCTAGTTTAGAGGGTGGTGATAAATAGGAAGTACTCGGAATAGTCAAAGCTGGGTAGTGGGTTCCCCCAGGGTTCTGTGCTGGGAACAAACCTTTTTTATTTTTTTTCATAAACAACCTGGAGGATGGGGTAAACAGTTAAATCTCTGTATTTGTGGACAACACTAAGCTAAGCAGAGCTATAACTTCTCCGCAGGATGTGCAAACCTTTCAAAAAGATCTGAACAAATTAATGGGGTGGGCAACTACATGGCAAATGAGGTTTAATGTAAAATAATGCATTTGGGTGGCAAAAATATGAATGCCACTGGGGGGAGAACCTCTGGAGGAATCTAGAATGGAAAAGGGACCTGGGGGTCCTAGTAGATAGGCTCAGCAAGCTGCTGCTAACAAAGCAAACAGAATATTGGCATGCATTAAAAAGGGGATTAATTCCATAGATCTAATAATTCTCCCGCTCTACAAGACCCTGGTCAGGCTGCACCTAGAGTATGCTGTCCAGTTCTGGGCACCAGTCCTCAGGAAAGATGCACTGGAACGTAGAGGGCTCTTTACTTTAAGAGTGGCAAGGGTGTAAAATTCCCTTCCACAGGCGGTGGTCTCAGTGGGGAGCATAATTTAACGTATGTATCCTGCCATATGATATGTCTTCTCTCAGCTATAATGTAATATCTAACTGTATCCTTCACTTGTATGTTTTCCACCACTGTCAAAATCTTGTACTATGACCTTATCCATAATAAAAACCGTTTGTAAATAAAAAAAAAAACTTAGATAAGCACTTGAATGACCGCAGTCTTTTTACACAATGCTCAGGAATAACCCCTTTTTATATCGGCCACCAATAATCAGCCGCACCGATTATCGGTCGATTTCTAGAATGGAGTATGTGGTTTGGCAAGGGGGTAATGTGTAGTAGAATGGAGAATTGGTGGGGTAGAGGTTGGTATTGAAGGGTAGCCAGCAATTACAGCCCTGGCCAAAAGTTTTGAGACTGACACAAATTTATTAATTTTCACAAAGTCTACCGCCTCTGTTTTTAATGATGGTAATTTTTGTACGTATATACTCCAGAATGTTATGAAGAGTTTTCAGATGAATTTAATCCGTAGGTACAATGCCCGGCGGTTGTGGAGACTTCGTGTACATCTTGCAGCATGTATGCATTCCTTGATCATCTGATCGAGGGCGAATATTGCTGTGCAAAATGTAAGCACATTGTTTCCATGGAAGCCCAGGTTCTGAATCTGGGGAAGCAACTGTCAGCACTGAGGAGACCCTCCATACTAAAAGAGAGCTGGGAACGTACCCGGCAGGTGTAGGCCCATCACGGATCTGGTGGACATATTACCGGGAGGGGCTGGGGAACACCCAGCTGTCATGGTGCATGTTGGCACCAATGGCAAAGTCAGAGGCAGATGGAGTGTCCTAAAGAACGATTTTAGGGACTTGGGAGCTAAATTGAGGAAAAGGACCTCCTAAGGTAGTATTCTCAGGAATACTACCGGTACATCAAGCCACACCAGAAAGGGAGATTAGGTACATAAACAAGTGGCTGAGGAGCTGGTGTAGTAAGGAGGGGTTTGGGTTCCTGGAGGACTGGGCCGGCTTCTCAGTCGATAACCAGTACTATAGAAGAGACGGACTGCACCTACATGAGGGTGCAAATTGGCTGGGAGTAAAGATGGGCAAAAAGTTACAGGTGTTTTAAAACTAGGTGACAAGGGAGATCCCAGAGGTAGAGAGAGTGCAGAACATATTACAGAGGGTAGTATTGGGGGCATTAGTGGTAGGTTGACTAAAGCACATGAACCCATGTTTCATATAGTAATATGTCCTAGTTGCAATCTCGGAACACCCAATAAGAGGTTAGTATGCAACCAGTCTAAACTACGTGGCACGTTCACCAATGCCAGCAGCCTGGCGGACAAGATGGATGAACTAGAGATACTGTTGTACGAGGAGGATTTGTATTTTGTGGAAATTTCAGAGACCTGGTTCAACAGCTCTCATGATTGACTGGCAACCATTCAAAGGTATACCCTTTATCGCAGGGATAGAGAGGGTAAAAAAGGGGGAGGAGTATCCCTTTATATCAAGAATAATGCACAAGTGAATGTGAGAGATGACATTACTAAGGGAGCTAGGTGGAATCCTTATGGGTAGAGCTCCAAAGGGATAAGGGTAAGGGGGAAAATAATACTGGGAGTATTTTGTATAGGCCC